>CM067065.1:3499846-4124846 GCA_033980235.1 Diadema setosum | reverse complement strand
AATTCTTATCGATTCGTTTCTTTATTGTGTTCATTAACATTTTTTTTCGCTTATGGTCCAAGGCATATAACAGGTATTTAGATATCTATTTTCTTAGATTTTCTATCTACATCCACATACTAAAATTGCATCTATGAAAACAACTTTTTTTTTCCTCTTCTTTACCACTGATGGATCTCTGTGCACAAATGGAGACTTGACGAGCGACTAGACGGGCCGAAATAATATGCCATCTATCCAAACAATGTTTGACATTTCTTGAATATTTCTGAAGATAGAGGCGACCTCCGCATTCCCACGGTTTATCGAGCTAGTCTGGACCGATTATCGAAGGGCCGAGCTGGCGAGTGACGACGCGTCACGCCGACCGATGATTGAGACTTTTCGGAGCAGTTGTTATAGGGACTCATTATCAATGAGAATAATATGTGAATCGTTAACGTATGACCATCCCTTTCAGGACGAGCTCGACAAGGTGCAGAGACAAGACCTGTCACAGCAGTTAGTAATTTCTTGACTGCGAGTGAATTTGAGTTGTCTTGTCATCATGTGTGTTATTGTTTTTTATCACTATAACAACTTTGCGCTTCCATTGCTACACTTGTATATCTGAAACAATCATTACATGTGGGCTTACCTACTCGTGGGTTGTTTAATGTTGTTTTCTTTTTCTCTAATTTATATCAGAAACGAAAAAAAAAAACATGAAAAAAATAATGTTAGTCCACACAATTAATGTCGTCGATGGAAGTCAATTCTTTGTTTATTGCAATATTGTGACCCTGCTATGGGCAAATTCAATAAATCAAATCAGTGAGGAAGAGGTATGAAAATTCATTGGGATTGGAGGGTGCCGTAAGTTTGGAACCTAGAAAGGAAGTCACCAGTAGGCTACGTCGTAATATGGCGTCTTACTGCTTTAGGTCGAACACTTACTGTGACCTCTAGTCGCATGAATTCGGGTATCTCGCCCTCATTGATTTGATTTATCTAAATAGCGTTTTCTTCCTATAAAATATTATTTTGTTTGAAGACATGGCATGCAGGCATGGAGGCAAGGCATGCCTTCGGCATGTTTGGACGTGGACATAGATGCTGCCCCTCTCATGCGAAATTTGACGTACGGTGAATATTCTAAACACCAATGTTTTAAGTTCTGGGGCCTCCTTCATAAAGATTGAGCGTAAGTTGCGATCAATCGCAAATTGGGTTTTATAAGCATCATTCTGATTGATCGCAAGTTACTCTCAATCTATTGAAAGTTACGCTTGATCTTTCTTGAAATCAAGCGTAAGTGTCTTTATGAAACAGGACTTACGCGCGATATTGTACTTACGCTTGGTTCACCAAGTTACGCTCAATAAATCGAGCGTTAGATCAATCACAACTCTTTATGAAACAGGCCCGTGATAATTATAATATAGAACATACTCCATCAGTTTCCAGTAGGTTTGGTGGTCATAAAGTATAGCATCTCGTCATTATCTTTGGCAAGGCCGTTGGGGTGTCAGACGGAGCGAGGCTCGTCTTTTATCATGCCCCTTGATTGCACGAGACGTAAAACACACCGCATCGATAATGAGCGGTAGCTTCTTCTCGCCTTTCTTCTGTATGTGAGTGGACATAATGAACATTCTCTACTCCTGTCTTGTCTTCGGTTGTCATCTCTCGCTCGCATAAGGTTCAACATTATTGGCGTCCGCAGTGATTTTCAAATCCCTTATCATACCGACGCATCCTGCAGACAAACAATAATGGGAGTCGAGGGGAACTTATCGACGGAGTCAGAGCACTCGAGATGACAGCCCCCTTTTGGCAAATATTTACCTGGTATGCCTGGAATTCACATACGACGTCAAATGCACCCGAGAAATGAGCGAACAAATCATTGTTTTATTTGGAAAAGTGTCACATTTTATCTGACAAGGTCTGTGTAATACTCGGGCAGGTATTGCGTGTGGTACGTGGAAATCCACGCACGCCTATAAGATCGTTATTACCATTTTTTTTTTTTTTGAGATGGCTTGGGTGGATTGGCATCCTCTTGAAGGGCAGTCGAGCTATGTAATTAGAATAAACATTATGACATCCCCGATGTTGGAGCCTGTCACGCCCTGTTTACGTTGCCTTGGCGCAGATTGACCGAGGCCATCCTTCTCCGCCTACCAACGATCGGGAGCACGCCGGTCGAGATTGCGCCAAAGCTACTGAAAGGAGGAACAGATCCCTGTGTTTACGTAGCATTTTCATTTCAATCTTATGGACATATACCTGTCTGTCTCCTGTCGTGGTATATCAACCTCCCCCCCCCCCCCCCCTCTCTATCTCTCTCTCTATGTGTATATATATATATATATATATATATATATATATATATATGAAGAGTTTGTTTGCAAAAACCGATAAGTCCATATTTCCAAATGGAGATATTTGCGATTAAAGTTCAAGAAAAATAAAGAGAATAATAAGAAAATTTTTGCTTCTTTTGACCATAACTTCAAGAATCTAGTTGTATATGTAGTGACCAATATATAATTTAAAAGGTATTATTTTGTACTTTTTGACAGAGATCGTACTTCAAAATCTTCAAAAATGGACTTATCGGTTTTTGCAAACAAACCCTTCATATATATATATATACAGTATATCTAAAAAACATACACACACACATTCTCTTCCTCTCTCACAATCACTGCAGAGATTCAAGAAATCTCCCACACACAAAAACATTAGTTTACCCTCTCTGTTATCTATATTTCTATCTCTCTCTCTCTTTCCATCATATTCCTATTTTTTTTCTTTCTTTTTCCCTCGCTTTCTTCTTTTCCTAGTCCTTACTTTTTTTAACCACTTCTTTGTCTTCCTCTGTATGTGTCGTTTTGAATTATCAATTTTTCAATTCATTTTAGTTACGTATAACTTTGTTATGTTCTCTCTCAAAGTACCAACATGGCCGCTTTACACATTCACCTGAGAATGGGAACTTCTTAAGATTATAACTTCTACACCACACACACACACACACACAACAACAACAACAACAACAACAACAACAACAACAACAACAACGACGACGACGACGACGACTCACATTCACGTTTTCTCGTCAGAAATGTGCAGTACCGATATGTGACGTGGGGTCTTTCCCTATCTCCTTTTCTCAAATCAAAGAGTCCACACACAAAAGCAAAATTGGAGCCTTCAACCGGTGTACATCACTATCAGGCCTCGGTGCCTCTATTACAGTAAAAACTTCTTCTCACTATTAATTATCGATACATTCCTCAATACTGGCTAGACGTATCAAAAATCACAGCCACCAAACTATCGCAGATTTGCACTTCTTGAACTCCAAATTCAGACTCTTTATCCAAAATAGAAAAAAAACAAACAACAACACTCCATTTCTTTCCTCCAAAAGTAGCAAAGCAGAACGTAATGCATTCAAAAGACATGAACCCACGTACATAAGCACGCACTAACATAAACACAAACACACACAAGTACACACACGCATTCTATTGACAATGGTATATACATGTACACCCATGACCCGTTTTAGCAACCTTTGCTTTTTTTTTCGTTGCCCTTATTTCTATCAATAGCAGGAGGTAGCATTTTGAGCGTTGAGTCTACGAAATTGATTCATTTAGGTTTTGATTGGTCGAAAGTGGGTTTTGATTGAGCACTTTGGCGGGGGTATGAATTGAAGTGATTTACCGTGCAAACATCAAACACTGACGGGGCAAAATGTTCCCACATATTTTTTTCTAACTCTTTAAAAGGGAGAAAGGGGAAATGAGAGGCATACCTTCTTTGCAGAACAACGAAAAAGGGAAACATTTAGGCGCAGGAAGGTACACGCCGTGACTATCAGAATCTCAAACAACACATTCATTTTTGTTGAGCAGATTTCACTGAAAACACTCGGGGAGACAGAGAAAAGTGGCGTACCGGCCCAGGGAAAAAAAAAAATTAACCTCTATCAAAATACCCTTTTCTACTTCCATTTAAATATATATCAATAAAAATCTAGGCACAGACACAGAGAGAGAGAGAGAGAGAGAGAGAGAGAGAGAGAGAGAGATCATTAAAATCTGTATATACATGGATGTATAATGTATGTGTGTATCATGCATCAATATGTTGGATTGTCTGAAAGACTTTTAAAAGATATATAATAAACGATTAGATAAACAATGATGGATTTAATAATACATGTACTAAGAGCGTTTCCGATAAAGCGTTTCTACAGCTAGTGATCAAGACACGGTTACAGCAGAAACGGAATACAATATCTACCGTGGATGCGTTCAGGTCACATGACACTGAATTTGTGATATGTTTCAATACTACAGTTCTCTTTTTTATGCGTTTTATGTTTGTTTCTTTCTTTTTATGATCTTTGTAGTTTGATAGCTCTTATTCAAATATGTTGTCTGCTAAAGACCAACATTATGCTCGAGATGAATATAAATATCACAATAAGGATTGGAGGTGAAGATGAAAAGCAGTATGTCTTTCCTTTCTTTGGCCTGGGAACATCTCGAGTCACTTTCTCAATCAAATCTTTTTCGCTCTCCCTCTTTCTCTCTTATTGGTTTTATACTCTGTGCCTGTTGTCATAAGCCCGAGACGGACGACACAGAAATCGAAGACAGCTTACAATTTGTTTGATAAATTTGAACGAATGAATCATGCCCCCCCACACAAAAGAAGAAATAGGAAAAAGATTAAAAATGAGGTCGACCAGAACGACACAATTCCCCTCCTTCTAAAACGTCTTACGTGAAACGGTGTGGCTTGCGGCTTAATCAAATTATGAGCCAAGTAGGAGAGAGTGAGAGAAGAGAGACAGAAGAGAGATAAGAGGAGAGAGAGGAAAGAGAAAGAGAGAAAGCTGGGAGGCCAACAAATTGGCTTTCTTCTTCTACTGCCTCATGGGATGTTGTGGACACGTGTTCGAATCGAGTTAATCTAATTTGTTAAATGTAGATAGAACGGTATCAAGCCCCTTTAATGGTATGTCTAGGAGCTGGCAGGCTTCGGGATGTCAGGAGGAGGCAGATGAGGAAAATGTGGGGGAGAGAGTCTTTAGGAGGAAACGAAAGAGTAAACGAAATACCGCTGCCTTAGAAGTCTGGCACTATTTGAGTTGGGATTTTCACTACACTCTGTCTTTGATCTTCTGCTTTGAGCTTCTTTTATGTAGGTGGCTGGTTTCTGCGAACTGGAAAGGCTGCAAGGATGACCTCCACAAAACTGGCGTCGTTATCACGAATAGCAATGATTTTGGCTAAAGCGTACGGTAGCAACAGCATTATTATTTTTTTTTTTTTACTTGCTACTGTCCCTATATAGTACTACAATGTTCACACTGTTAAACCGATTGCCAATACAATCCACTATTTCTTGTTTCTTTTTCATACACTAATCCCCCCCCCCCCCCCCCCCACACACGCACAAGATTACTTTCCAAACTAGTAGAAACATAGACCCCTGGATTTACTACATATGTTTTACAGTCTTGGATATATTGACAGATGAAATTATTGACTTAATTGAAAAATTCAACTAAAACTCAGTAAGTATCGTTCTGCACTGTTTCTATTAAACGCACATGTACACGCACACGCTCAGTGATGCACGAACACACACACACACACACACACACACACACACACAGAGGCATAATTATTTTGTCTATTGTAATGATGATAATATGAACACTTTACACATAAGGTTATGAGTGTTGATATTCATGTTGTGAAAATGAATGCAATTACGGCCGTACACGGCTGCAGTACTGCAGGTGAAGGTTAATGATGAACGCTAAAAGAAAATGATGACAATGTGTGAGGAGATTATCTACAACGTTTTCCACACATGTATACATGGTATTTTGCACATGTGTGTATAATTTATATATATATATATATATATATATATATATATATATATATATATATATGTTTATGTATGTATATATATATATATATGTGGATGTGGGTGTGTGTGTGTATGCTGTGCGTCTGTATCTTTCTGTCTATCTGGGTTTTGGGGTTTGTTTTTTTCCATCTGTCAACCTTTATGTACAGGTTTCCTACGAAACAAAAAGATCCATGCTAGTCTATAAGAGTCTGATAACATTTTAGAATCAGGCTGACACGCAAGTCACACCTGCCCTGTGACTTGAATCGGCCCACTCTCATGTATAATTTTGCTGTCAAAAATGCGCGGAAATTGCGCCCTCTTACATTCCCTTTCACACCTATACTTTTGTTTTCTATCTTTTTCATTATTTTTCCTCACAGTTTGTAGCTGGAGTCCTCCCGTGGAAAGAATCTTGCGGATTGGCTCATCATCAAAGAACGACAAATAATATATCTTCAGCTTTTAATGTAAGTACAATTCTCTGTGGGACATCTGTACATGATGTTTGTTTTAAATATGTTTTGTAGCATGTAATCAGAGCAGACGTTGGTCTTAACACCGAGGTAATTCACTATTGTTTAATGCCCATTCAACGGATGAGCTCACCTGTTTGAAAAAAAAAGTATAGGCCCTACCTTTTGTTAACACAGCACTGCTGAATCCCCGCTGCCCGCACTACTTCGCCTTTTCCACATTACGTTTCAGCTAATGCGGACGTGGAGGTGGTAGATTTGCGCTTTTGATTTTTAGTCGCGCATCCTTGCATTCCAGCATGCGGAAAGAACAAATAAAAAATACAAACAAACAAACAAACAAACAAAACATCAGTGATGAAATAAGAATGTGTCGGTATGAATGGGGCACAGCCAGGATAGCCTGCCCCATTAACGATCGCCGCCTGCACGGCGGCCGTACGCGGCCCCAACGGCGGGCAATTTCCCCCGCAAATCTGGTAGTTTATTACGTCCCAGCGGAGCTGGAATAGTCTGCTAACCTTACTTGGCAGTAAACATTTCCGTACTATCCTAGCTGCACAAGGCAGTGCCAGCAGCTACGAGCCACGAATAAATGAATCTTTCAATATCAAAGGGACCTTTTTTTTTTTTTAGATAAAATGGGTAAAACCCGACATGATAATCCGAAAAGGGGGATATAACATAGGTCTGCATTACTTGCGTACAATATGCAAACTGACACTGACAAGGTAATGGCCTCTTATGGTAATGGCTGCAAGAAGGACTAGAATGTTACTCATGATATCATATTTGTTTGCATTTTGAATGCGTGTCATTATTCACATTGTTTTTTTTGCAGGCCTTTCTTGTTTCAGTACTAAATGCCGCCAAGAATGTGCAATGCTATATCGTCGAAGATGACATTCCTCGCGTTGTGCGTGTGTGACTGCATGTGTGTGTTTTTTATGAATTGTCTCTTTCTACGCAATTGTAAGTTCGAAACTGCTATCAAATCTACAATTTTAACAAGTGTCGGAGAAAGGGAATGGGATTCTTCCGAAATGTTTGATAAAAATCCATATCAGCAGTTGTGATTTTAGTGACAAATACATTTGTACATATGGTAACACTAAGAACTTATTGATATAGAAAAAAAAAATATCGCATCTTCTCTGACTCATCTGCACTACCAAATCAAATCAGTTCATTAAGAATATCATTGTCTTATATCTGTGTTTAGAGCGTAACATGTTTTGTTTTGTGAATTACATATTGCATATATATGTCTTCTCCGGTGCGATGCCGACTCCGTCGAGCCTATCAGCATGTCAGCGAAATGCTTCCAAGGATTTGATTATGTAAGTCCTACGCCAATTTGCGACGATGAATGCCCGTCTACCTAGTCATTATCTGTCTTAGACACGGTATAGATGTCTGCTTCGCATTTTTTTTTTCCTGTGTTTCCTTGTCTCTAAAGGAGACGTTGCCTTTCACTAGCCACACTTTTGCGCGAGAATGTTTTTGCCAACTTCGAATTATTATATAAGTCATTTTGCCGTCGCACGATTCATTGTGCGTATCAACCGAAGACGTTCTCACCATCCCTCCCCCTGCTTACGTAATGAATGACCATGAGGTGTTTCGCAGATGTGTTCATTTGATTTGCAGGCGTGTGTGTGTGGGGTGTATGTGTGTGAGAGAGAATGTAGGCGTGTGTGTGTGTGTGTGTGTGTGTACATATACTTTGCAGCCATTAGTATGCTTGAAACAGCATGCAGTC
This sequence comes from Diadema setosum, assembly GCA_033980235.1. Classification (NCBI taxonomy): domain Eukaryota; kingdom Metazoa; phylum Echinodermata; class Echinoidea; order Diadematoida; family Diadematidae; genus Diadema; species Diadema setosum. Next base: position 4,116,677 of record CM067065.1, on the reverse strand, counting down.
CGTTTATGATGATGTATTATTCTTTCAATGTAAAGAAGGTCGTATTATCACGTCTTGATAATTGGCATTTCAGGTTCGAAATCAATGAAGCATAATATTGTGCCTTCTAATATTCAATTTCAACTGATGTACGAGGAAAATCCTGATAGCAGTTTCACTGTCTCTTTCTCAGTAGCGTTCCACGTTTCAGACTGACGACGATAAATTGCCTGAAGCTCTGTTCTTGCAAAGACACATTGTGTATATCTTGATTTGATATGAATATGTTTCTATTTTACTGATGTCTACAAAAGCAAAAAACAAAAACAAAAACAAAAAACGAAAAACAAACATACATAGCTTAGTTGTATTAATTATTAATAGGTCATATACAATAACTTTTTTTACGTAACAAAAAAATGAAACGTATAATATTCCGATAGAGGATACATTCGCAAGAAAATAATGGTGAAGCCGTATTGTCATAATAACTACAGTGGAGAGGCTTAATCAGAAACACAGTGTGTATTTCTTATGCCCCCGGAAATGAAATCTACCACATGATAGCGAGGCATAGCGCATAAGAGAGTATACAAAAATGAAGCTCCGCTTTATGAGAAAGAGATAGGAAGAAAGAATAAGAAACAGAGGGAATAGATGAGACAAGTTGATATGAGAGGGGAAAGAAGAGATGGAGAGAGGAGAGGATATCAAGCGGGAAGATTTGAAATTATTATCATTTTTTTAGTAGTCTATTCCTGAATAATTGTAACTGTTCCTCGCTAAGTTTGTCAAGACGATAGAAAAGATCGACGATATTCAAAGTTTCAATGACATATCTATAATTATGACACGATAAAGGTCAATCTTTAGTAATAGCAAAAATCATAATGATAATGATATGATAGTAGTAATAACAGTGAAAAAATAAGGTCTTATTTATCCAGGATAGCCTCTTCAGTGTTGCAATTGCTCCATCACAGGGCATTGCCATTATTATTACCCTATAGCGTTGCCAGGTACCCATTTATTCACCTGGGTCGAGAGGGAAACAGCTGTAAAAAAAAAAAAAAAAAAAACATCTTGTCCTAGGACTTTTAAGCTTTATTAGGCGGGAATTGAACTCGGGTCCTCCCGATTGGGAGTTGGGAGTGTTATCTATGATGCCAAATGCGCCCCCCCCCCCCCCGTCTTTCTATGATACCTTTTACGTGTTTTTATTGTAGACATGTTTGTGTGCATGCATGTGTCTCGCTATATAGTAGAGACTGCTTGGCCCGAATTCACGAAGGTGGTACAAATGAAACCATGGTTTAAACCATGGACAAAAACCATGGAGCGCCAAGTGCCGCATGGAATATTTCGTTACGAAATCAGTCATTTCGTCGATGAAATTATTATTTTGTAACGAAATGACAACATTTTGTAACTTAATGAACATTTCGTCCACAAAATGATAATTTCGTTAACGAAACGGTCATTTTGTCGACGAAATGACCAATTTCGTAACGAAATATTCCGTGTGACACTTGGCGCTCCATGGTTTTTGTCCATGGTTTAAACCATGGTTTCATTTGTACCACCTTCGTGAATTCGGGCCCTTGTGTTTAGAATATCTTGACTCTGACAAGGGACGCAGCGCCTATCTGCCTATAGGAAATCTCTATAGGTATGAGTATATTCTCTTTACAGAATGGTTAAACACAGTGTGGTAATGAAGGAATAATTGATAAAATAAGATGGTGAAATGAACCACCCTTTTTTTAAGATGTTTATGCTGTACTGTTGATTATGGTGTTGTTATTGCTTTTTAATTCATTTCTAATATTTTGCATGGAGAATAGAAACTGTTTTTTTTTTTCATGAGAGCCCAATTCTGCTCCAATTCTACTAAATTAGTGGCAAAAATATGAGAAGACCATGGATTTTAAAATGTAAATCTGACTGCCGAATATTGTCCACACAGTTTACAAGATTCGATTTTTCATTTACTCAATGCGGTTACCCTGTTCCACTTAATCTTTCATGTATCTTAAATGCACTTAAGTTTCAGAAACCCATGGTTACCAATACAAAGGTGACAACATTTTGAAAACTGAGGAAAATTTCTGTTACAACGAGATTGGCCATACTACAACTCTGCTGCACGTTGTTATATTGGGCACTGCGGCGTTGAAAAATAGCTATCTTTTAGGAATCATTCTCGGTTAGCTTGCGATGAACAAAATGTTTAATCAACACTACTTCTTGGAAACAATACTTTGAATTAATAATGATAGGGCCTTCCGGTAGAACTGTGCCTAAACACTTTAGAAAGCTGCGCATCGCAAAACGCCAGCATCAGTAGCATTATAATGGAGCTCAGATACAGCAATCGACACAATCATGACAATAACTTGTCCTGTCAATGAATCTACAATAGTGATTATCAATGAATGTGTAATATATTGTAGTAGCAGATGGCCGCTTAAGGTAGGGTTTGAATTAGGAGGAATTTTTGGCAAATTCTAATTGTTGACACTATTACAGACAGAACTGCATGGGTGTGCGCAGAAGCGACGCTTTTCGTCGAAAGAAGTTGCGTGAGGGGGGCAAAACCGAATTGTCGTTATGAAATTGATTATTTCCCCACAGACACGCGCAACGGAGTCGGGCAGATCTTTGCTACTCACGAGGTAAACGTGACGAGGGCATTTGCATGATTGTAATCCGTCTTTTTTCGTAAGTTATTCGTACTGAAACTGAGGATGTTAGGTTTTGACCAAATGTCAGCTTCCATGACATTCAGTGGGGATGTTTTCTCGCCCTAAGCTTTCTTGCACTTGTACATCAATAAATTAAGAAAAAATTACACACACAAACAAAACACATATCTTTCTTTCTCTCAACGTGTACGCATGTATATATATATATATATATATATATATATATATATATGTGAACATTGTAGTTGCTCCGCGTTTTGGCAGTACTAGAAATAGCAATATTAATGTCACAACAGAGGAATGCATTAAATGTCAATCTTGATTTTAATTAAAAGTCCGAATTATCGGGGGTCCTCACTGTTAATATCACTGAAAATTCATTCGCACTGTCATCCCTGACGAAGGGGGAGGACCCCCGAAAATTCGGATTTTTAATTGAAATCACGATTGGCATTTAATGCATTCCTCTGTTGTGACATTATTATTGCTATATATGTATGTATATTATATATATATATATATATATATATATATATATATGAAGAGTTTGTTCGCAAAAACCGATAAGTCCATATTTGCTAAATGGAGATATTTGCGATTAAAGGTCAAGAAAAATAAAGAGAATAATAAGAAAATTTTTGCTTCTTTTGACCAACTTCAAATATGTACCTTTATATGTTTTGACCAATATATCATTTAAAAGGGATTATTTTGTACTTTATGACAGAGACCGTAGTTCAAAATCTTCAAAAATGAACTTATCGGTTTTTGCGAACAAACTCTTCATATCTTTGATCATCTTGTTTTGTTTGCTTTCGTAGATGCCCACAGAATGTGCACGCTCAAACAGTTCAAGTTGTCATGAGCATGTACTGTAATGTTGAAGTTACACCTTGCCCCCTATAAATATCAGTATATAATAGATCCATAAAATTGCCGTCTATATTTTGCAGTTCAGGCAGCAAACGGACGCATTTTTTCTCGTTTCCTTCAGTCGGTAACGTCAATCGTTGTGACTATGAAGATTACAAGTCACGAAAACGACTTCTATCGAGCTGTTTGCTTCGAATGACCAAGGTAATGGGGATATTTTCGTGTTGTGAGTCTGCAGAGTCACAACATGTTAATTATAAAGATTGAGTTCGAAAACACCACCTGCCATAAATATACTACATTGGCTTAAAAATGGAACGTTTTTGACAAATTATTATTTTTTTTTTTGGTAATTCTATTTGCACAATGTTTCATTGACTTCTTTGGTCACGAGCAATCATTTCTTTGCTAATGAGTCAAAATTAAATATACATTATTTCAACGCACATAGCTGTAGACCAAAACAGGCTTAGCATATTGAGGGTTAAATGAAATCGAAGAGCTAAATTTATTGAAATAAAATTTTAAAAATGCCAAATAAAACGTGTAAACATATTGACAGTCTTAATGATATCATTATAGGTTAAGGAAGAATGGAAAAAACAAGTCGAGTGATTGGTGTTTTGAAGTTTTGAAAAAAAAAAGCAGGTAAGTTATTATCATAATTATAGGCGGCGAGCAATTACTTCAAAAGAGAAAGATGACTGTCGATTATTCCTCACATTAATCTGATAAACGCATAAACAAAACATGCCAGTAGTTTGGTAACGTACCGGAGACAGAAATAACCTTTGATTGATGAAAGTTGATCACTACACACTATCTCTCAGGATGTGAATCCTAGAGTCACATTTTTTTTTTCTTTATGTAACACGCAACTACACAACAAACACATTTTCGACTCCTCCTCCATACACATTATCATCATCATCAACAACACCGCGATCAGCACAACCATCATAATCATCATCGTATGTTGTTTTGTCACACCCTCACACAAACACACACGGTATTGATGATAGCAATTACCATAGGCCTAACGCATAACGGATGTTTACTACATACAGCATTTCTGACAGTGAGTGAAGATGGCTCAACTACTCGGCTCAACTTTGTAAGAAACGGGTAATAGACTTCGCAAAAGATTCAATCTGCATAAAGGCTGCGCAGCACTTACCCACGTGTTACCGCAAAGACCGTTACATGTATAAACAGGTATGTATTTTCTCCGGACGGGTTGTAGGTTCATTACAAGTTCACAAGCATGCATAATTGTCGGCTAAGAGTCGAGGTGTCTTGAAGAGAACACCAGACGCAAGGTGAAGACAGAAGAGATTATAAGATGAAGCGATTTACATACCATCATCTCTACGTAAACCACATATTCATGAAGAGACAAGAGGATCTACATCATTTATATTATACACTTGTCCTGTTCATAGTATTTTGTATCGTTTTCGTAACGTTAAGATCCCCTTGCAAATCTGTTTTCGTTTTAACTGTCAATATAATAATAATAAAAAAAACGAGTAGAGCATCGCTGTGTTTGTCAAAACAAATGGCGAGGGGGAAAAGGGTTGTTTGTCGTTTTTCAGCTTGTTGGGCACAGTGTTTTGGTGTGTACTCGTCGAAATTCTGGTGTTTTTTTCGCATTCACAAACTAGCACAATCGGATTATTAAAAAAAAAAAAACACACACAAACACAAGCACACACACACACACACACACACATACACACATAAATGCACAACATTTCGTGTTTGTCTCCAGTGTTTCGACCTGCAGAATTGAGATTCTTTACAAACTCATCAAAGGAGACTCTTCTCTTCCAGACGCGATTTTATGAAACATTAGCTTCTGTTTCTCCATTTTCTGTTTCCGTTTCTTTCCCGCCTTCCTAATCTCCCTTTCAACCTTTCTAATACTAGATACAGCACGCATATTTTTGTTATATTTTTCCCGTGTTTTTTTTTTTTAGTTTAAGAGATTTCTGGCAAATCTGCCACAAACAACAGAAAAAAAAAAGATCCCCAAATGTAATAGGTAATCCAAGTTTATTCGCGAATATCGTGATTTTGTCCATATCGCTATAGCGCGAAACGTCAGGAATGTGCATGGGCAGAAGAAAGGGGAATATACGGAGGATTATGAAATATGCGGGCAGATTATCAGGAATTTCAAAGAAAGGAGTTATATGACTGTGCGTATAGTGCAATATGGGAGGTAAAATTGTCCTGTCATCTGTCTTTAAACTCCCCAAACTCCCCAAACTCACTTTCTTCTCCTCCTCCTCCTCCTCCCTTGCATTTTTTCTATCCCTGTTTTCTCTATCTTGCACTCTTTTTTTTTTCTTCTTTTTTTTTCTTTTTTCCATCTGTTTGTCCCACACCACGTTTTGCCAGCGACTGAATGTTGCGTAATATAATAATAATATTAACGATAATACGGTCTTATTTACCCAGGGTAACCTCTTCAGTGTTACACCACTGCTCTACCAGAGGGCCCTGCCATTATCATTACCCTAGCCTTGCCAGGTACTCATATACACCTGGTTTGAGAGGGACATGGTGGGTAAAAGCATCTTGCCCAAGGAGGTAAGCGTTGGGCGGGATTCGAACTGGGGTCCTCTGATCGGGAGTCGGGAGTCTTATCCACTATGCCACAGCGCCCCCACATAAAGATCATTCAGATAAAAGAAATTGACGCTTGAGTTCTGTCGATTGTTCAAAAGTGTTTCCAGACGATGATCTACCTGCAAACACACGTAAGCGCCTTCAACTATGATTATCACACTACTGTTATCGATTATACACTGTAAAAAGAGCGGTGTTAGATTTAACGCCATGGGTGTTAAATCCAACATCGATCAAGTGTCAATAGAGGACCACACCGTAGAAAGTATGTTTTGATGGTGTTAAAAAGTGTTCACCTGGCCCTTTCTGGTGTTAATTTGAAACTACAGCTGGTGAAATTTTGACACTGCGCTGGTGTTCATTCATCAATGACATTACTTGGTGTTGATTTGATATTGCTTGTGTTAATGCAAATGGTATAACATTAGCCCAGCTTCAATAGGAGACCACACCAACTGGTGTTACTGCGGTGTAAATGTATTCACAACTTTTTTTTTTAATCAAATACTTTATCGGAAAGTTCTTGTTAGTCTTATTGAAGTTCAAATTCAAGAAGAAATACAATAACTGATTACCTATATAAAAATTAGTTTTATATTTTGAAGTGACACCCGAAGGGGTTAATCTAACACCGCAAGTGAGCACCAGAAATGTAACACCAGCTCGGTGTTTCACATCTAACACCCGATTTTTATTTTTTATTTTTTTTTCAATGTAGCTCCCCTTCCATCAAGAAACTAAGTTTAATGCATTACACTCAACGCGCAGGGGGCTCTCTGCTCATTTCGAAGAGAAAGAGAAAAGAAAATGCCAACGTCACAAAGATTTTACTTACGGCTCATTGAAAATGGGATAATGACCATCAAACAATAACGCAGAGATAAATGTATTTTGGGAAATTGATTGCGCAGTGTGTCGTGCATTTGCGTGTGTGTCATTCAGGATGGTTGTTGCAGTTGTTGTATTCTTTAATCTATGTCCTAAATTTAAGCACGCATTTCTCTTCACCTATCATTTTGTTCATTGTCTGAATGTTAATGGATAATGCATTTTTTTTTTTTTTGCCTGAGGATGTACAATAGACTGCTTGAACACACAAAGAAGAATACTTGCATTACATTTGTCATATTGCTGCCGTTTGGTGTGAATACATCAATTCGGTAGCCATTTTCGCACTATTAAAAAGCCTGCTGGGCACTATGTAGCGGAATTAAAACCAACGCCTGTAAGACACCCACTTTATAGGCCTGCGGGTGCACATCACGAAACCGACACCCACAAGTTATACAGCCCCCAAGACATAGGCCTACAGCCCATGAGTCATACAGCCCACGAGTCGTCTCTTGGGCAGTTCTAGAGTCTAGCTCATGGGCCTTACTTGCCTATATTTTGTAATGACGAACTCATGGGCTATTACTCGTGGGTGTGGGTATCGTGGGATGACCCCACTCTACTATACACGTGCATTCATTCCAAAGTCTAAGCCATGCAGCAAGTTTGTTGCAGACCAAAACCAAGCTAAAAAAAACAACAACAACAACAACAAAACTTCCCAAGGAATTACGAAAAGAAGGGGCGCACGTGCCCCCATTTTTTTTTTCTTTTTATTTTCTTTTGCTTTAATAAAAAATAATAATAATAAAAGGGGGCGCCGGTAACGCTACCCCTGGATCCGCTATTGCATCCAGAGTGTCTATTCCAATAGGCGCAAACCAGTCCATAGGACCGGTGATATGAGAGTGTCGGACAATTCTGTGATGTCTTTTTTTTTTAATGATCACCTTTGTGTCCAGTCCTTCTCGAACTATTAAGTTGGACCCTTTTAGCGCATCAAGCAAGTCATCTGATACGAGAACACACCAAGTTAAAAAGATATACGAAAACAAAATGAATGACCCGAAAAGGAAGAAAGAAATAAGGAATAGCATCCTGTAGGTCAATTTACCAGTTCTTACCTGAGTGTCATTCAGAGTGGTTAGCAGGTTATATCCGGTTAAAACTTCCTTGTTCTGGCGAACGTGTTCCAGGGCAAGCTCAACGGCGGGGAGAACACCCCATCCGAGGGAGGACTCCGCCCGTCCCTCGTTCAGGGGAAACAGTCCGACCACGTGTATGTCCCGCACCACGGGTTTGTTGGTGGTCGTGCTGCTCTGCTCCGTGCTCAACGTCGATCCCACGTCCGTGGCAGTAAAGGCATCGCGGAAGTCGTCCGTGGCGCCTAGGTCTTGCGCCACGACGGCCCGCGGGCTGGGCGACGCAGCGATGAACACCACGGCCAACAGGGCGGCGATCCTTACACCCTTCATAGTACAAACAAGAAACGAGCAGGGTGAAATATTTCCTCTCTAAGTAATATCCTGCACGATAATGAGCGCTACGCGAATTGCTTTCTCCGTTAACACTCCTGACAACAAGCAGACAACACGGGCTTGGGTTGTTATACTTCTGAATGTACTCAACTTTGAAGGAAAATATTCCACAGTGTTAGAGAGATTAACGAAATTCGCATGCAACGGAAGATATCGCCTTCCTCGTCTGCGAAGTTATTCGTCAGTTTGCATTATATCGCTGGCGAGTGCTTGAGTCTCGACTTCTGTTTATGCTATCTATTCATTGCAGCCAATCTTGAACCCTGAACTCGTAAAACGAGACCGAAAACAAGACATTGACACGTTCGTCAGTGTTGACACAACACCGTAGTTATTGTCGTTGCGCCTCGCAGCAAACTCACATCAAACTTGAAGGTCATACGCTCCGCAAAAGTTAGTATTCTGTCCAAACTCCTACTTCCTTGTATTTTTCTCTTACGCTTCCTGACAAACGTTTATTATTAATAGTAAAGGTCTTCACATAAAATTCCTTTCAGGTTATTCAATCCAAGTTACCAACGTGGAGACAAAACCCAACAGCAGTGTTTATCCTTCAACGATCAAAGTCAAGAACTACTCCAGTCACGAAGAGATTCGAAGTCAAAGTACAGATGCGATAAACACAGCTGGTACACTTCACGCGACGGCTAGCCCGACAATGAGAGGTACGTCCGCCTGGGAGCTAGATGGCGACGTAGTGACTTTAACACCAGCTTCTATCGTATTCGACGAGTTCTGCCTGTTTACGTACGTCGATGGTGGCGGACGCACTATTGTGAGGGTAAAAAAAAAGAAAAAAAAAAGCTCATAACTTTGTCCGCCTGCGCTGTGTACTTCACGTGCGAGCGCAATATTAGTCACCATCCTTTACTGCTAAAACACCATCCCTCGCAGCTCTCGTATTATTATCATTTTATACAAATGATTCACAATATCAAACACAATGGTATCATTGGAAGGGAATAGAAGTGTTGAGTCCGTGATCGCGTGCACTTCGTATTTAATTCTACCCATTTTAGATTCATTGATTTCATTAATAAACATTGACAATCTTTTGCACACTGTATGTCTGCCACTGTAAATAATGAACATTTGTCAACCATATTCAATTTTTTTTTCAGTCGTGTTCGGAACGTTTCGGCTAAGTTATTCTATTCTTGAATCAACATTAATTTCTGTAGTCTCATTATATATAAATTTGCGTGTAGATGGAAGTGTACGTCAAATAAATTCTGCGGGGGAGCCAACATAGCAAAATTATTTGCTACTTGATAAGGTATGCATAAAATTGTCTGGAATAAACGTATAAAAAAACGAAGAGAGAGTAAGGATAGAGACAAACAGAGTTACACACATACATTCATACATTACACAACATACGTACACACATATCCATACATGTTTGCAGGCATACCTGCGTACATAGACACATTCATAAATGACACATCATGCACATCAATATAGCACTCCAAATTAAAGTGCACTAGACGAACTGGGTTCCGTTGACACGTTGTCAAAATATCGCACGAAGGTTGTTGAATATAGTGCAGTCCGTATGAGGCAAGTACCATACACAGCTAACCATTTTTCACTCTTCCAATCACGTGTTTGCTCAGCAAGCTGGTGAAATAGCGAATGCTTGGCCAGTCAATCTCGGACCCAAACAAGAATCTCCTCCTCAGTCAATAGCTTGCGTCAATACGGGCGAATCGAATTAAAAGTGGCATGCGACTGCACCCCCAAATTACCGTCCGCCAGGTAACCACTTATTGAGGAAATAGCCACCGCCCAGTGGAACCAGCTTGCTGTGGATGCGCCGTTTTGTTTTCGGTATACGCCTACGAATGGAATATTGCAAAATGACCCATCAAAACGATGGAACTGCAAACGCAAAATATGTAAGGTGTTGTAGCAGTCAACCAAAAATGAAGATAATTATCATGCATTCATTAGTATAGATCAATACAAAACAGCTTTGTTATCCTTGTACTAGTCTTTGAAATAATGGCTCCATTTTTCTGAGAAGGTGGTCAATACCCTTTGGGAAAGCTCTCTCCCGCTTGAGATGAAATAAACTGAAATGTGACAACAAACTATAAAGTGAAGAAAGCTAACAGAGTCAGCATTTATAGCGGTAGCTCCATTATCTCCGGATTCTTTGAAATACTGAAAGGAAGATCCCCGTCGTGCTCCGTAGGGAGTGCTAGGGGGACATTTGTGACCGTGCACCTCAAAACGAACATAAAGTCGCACACACTGATTTTTGCATGAGGACTGAAAATAAGTGAAATGGGTCAACCTAGCCGAACTTGACTTTTTCATATTTTCTAAAAGCGCGGGTCTTCTTATACATCATACTAAAATTTGGTATCATAAAACGGGCAGGAAAGTGTGTTTTTTTAGCAGTTTATCTCGAGCATTTTTGGTAGAATAGTGTGATTAGGTGTGTTTTTAGAATCCCTTTTTCATTTCTGAAAAACCTTGTCCACACTCTTCCCTTTCAACTCTAATAGCTTTTGAAAGGGTAGTGCTCTACTGCTTTGAAAGTTGGCATTAATTATGGACAGAATGTGTTAATGAGGCATGTTTAATTTCAGTTTAATCTGATAATCCTTTCATTGTTGCTACAGTTGTGGTTTACTTCCTGTTTTTTGTCCCATTCACCGCACAGCCAGTACGGTTTGGTAAAGATTAAGCGCTTGAATAGACACTGTACTTAAGAGCCTCTTTTCTCAGTTCACACTTTTCCTGAGTTTGTGCTTTCTTTCCAATATTTAGATAGGTTAAGAGAGTCCATTTGGTTTGAGTTATACATCATTTTAAAGCTTAAAGTCTGCTCTTTCAGAATATGGTCTTAACTAAAAATTCATGTCTGGCGAGTTTTTGTTTGTTTTGAGGTGCAGGGTCACATTTGATATGCTAGCTGCGACTGCATGTATAATAGATCTATTATAGGAAAACACAGAAATCCATGGTTGTGAGATGTAAGAAGGAGAATAAGATGTGACTGGTGGTAGACGATGTGTAAACAAATTATTGATTTCTAAATATAGTGATTTCTATTAATATACTCCATACCAAACGCCCTAGTTCCTCATTAGACATAATAGTCTCGTTCTACATTGTATTCGTATCAGAGAAAATTGAGATAAAATGGATACTAAAAAAGTATATACAGTCATTTATAAACTGAAATATACTCATACAATTTTTTTTATTTGATTCATATCTTATTTTTACAAAGATATAATTAAATTTTAGAAGTTATTACTGCTTCGTTATGTCAAAGTACGACGCAAAGATAGGCATGTCCTCCTCAAAATCCAGGTGTTTCCATGGTTTCACTTTGGCAATGAACGTATGCATAGTGTGTTACTGTGAAAGAGTTCCCTGTAGATTTCTGTAGCGGACGCCAAATCAACTATGTCTCTTGCGTCAGTAAATTCAAGTAATGTAATAATAAGACGTCTCCTTTTTTTCTGATTTCGTCGTTCGCGCTCCACTTCATTCTGGGTTCATTTTACCACAGCCACGTGCGCAACGGGGAGAATGAATAATATTTACGTTACACATCAGCAGAGTGCGTGTTAAGTGCACCGGCTTACGTGACAAATCAACCAATTTTGTGGCAGCTAATAATACTCAAAATAACACAACTGGGTTCATTCTATACCCCCCCCCCCCCCCCCCGTGACAGAGAGGGAGAGAGAGAGGGAGAGAGGGTGGGGTAGAAAATGAAGTAGACGTGAAAGATAGATTTAACTTACATTCAGGAAGTTGCTTTTGATATGCTTAATGTTCTTTAGATATAAATTGTGTACAGTTAAAAAAAAAACTTTCACTTGAAAAAGAAGACTTGCACGGGGATTTCAAGCAGCGATGTTTTCTGTGTGTGTGTGTGTGTGTGTGTGTGTGTGTGTGTGTGTGTTTTGTGAAGAAAAAAAAATATCACGGTACTCACGCACCATAGTCATGACCCTACTTTTGGCGTAATGAAAAGAGTAACCGGTCTTTCTTTACACATTATTACAGAATAATACTTGATGTATCATCTTATTCATAATGTTATTCATAATTCTACTAGGTTTTTTTTTCTTATTTATGCTGATCGTGTTCTACCTGAATGCAAAATATAGAAATCACTCTGTTGTTTGTATTGTTTTTTTTCTCTCTCTCTCTCTCTCTAAAACAGCTATTCGCCTTTAAAGGTCTTTTTTTTTTGCCCATGGGAGCAATGATCTAAACAAAATGTTCATCCTACCATTTATAAATATATATATATATATTTTTTTTTTCTTTCGCAAGAAAGCCTAAAATATGAGGAGATGTCACTATTTTTCTCATTAAACCGTAACTTTATAGACGGTCTAGTCTGAAAACATTTTTATTTCAACTATTGTTCAAATTTTGATATGTAACATAACTTAACACTGATCATACATTTTGGAGATATTTTCAAGCCATAATGCTGGATTTTTGTTACATCTGCAAATGGTAAATAACTATGCCTTTCAGATACACCCGTGAATGCCGAGCATTATATTTTAGCGGACTAATGAAAGATGTTTCGCCAGCGGGTAAGACATTGCCACTTCAGATATTACTTCCTCCAAGGAAAGCAGGTGATCTCTGCTACTTCACGTACTTCCCGCTTCATACATTTAATATTCTGGCTTGTTTGTCATTAGTATACATAGCGTTAGCAGGGTGATGTAACGCGCCACTTGTGGTTGTGTGTGTACGCCCGAGCGTGTCACTTTCTTCGGCCATCTCGGTGCTTCAAGCAATCTCGTATTTGATACTATAATATTATATATATATATATAATATATATATATATATATATATATATATATATATATATATATATATGTATACAGCTTAATACAAACTTGATCAGCGAACATCGAACTAGTCAGCTTAAGCTATAAAGAAAGATCGAAAATGATGCATAAACTTAAAGATAAGCAAAGAGTCCCCATGAAGAAAAATGGAATAAAAAGACTCACACAAAAGCCAGTTTTAAAAGCATCTCTTGATTAATTGGACAGAATTAACCTTGATACCAATGAAAGATATTGCAAACACCGATTCAAACGCAAGGTCAAAGAAGAGAACACTATATTTTCTTCAAAACGTCTTATACTTTCGAGAGTACAATATGATGAGTTTCATTCGCAAAATGGACTGAGCGCTATTTTTAAACATATCAAATTAATTCCTCATCAGATGGAGCAAAATAAAACTCTTCCAGTGATATCTCGTTTTGAACATTACAATTATTCTATAATTCTTAAAGTCAGGATTAAAAGTATTCCGTATTTTTGTATTATCATTTCCACTGCTTTGCAGCTTCAATCGGAAAGATCTCAACTTAACCACAATGAAGTTAGCATGGTTTGCGATAAAACCCTTTCATGCAATGTTCTTCGCTGATTTATCTTCACTGATTTAGCTTGGTTTTGTTTGTGTTTGCTTGATTTGTGTATATGTGTGTATGCTGTTTGGTTTTGATCTACTTGTTGTTCATTGGTTTGTTTGTTAGTTTGTTTGTATGCTCTTTGGCTGCAGCGGCAGGAAAGATTTAATCACGTGCACCGCGTCCAGCCCCGTTTTCCTCAAACACGAAACTGCGTGGTATGTACAATTGGATCCTAAATTTCGGTACTATAATCCCATGTTTTTGTGCTGTATGTTTTGCTTATGTTCCGGCCATGTTACATCCTCCTCTGCGTCGCAACAAGCCTTACGTCGCTTTGATCTTTTTTGGAGCATTAACTATGCCCATGAGTTTCGTTGGTTAGCTTGAAGCGCCCCAATTGTAGTAAATGTTTAGATGGCGGCCGAGTTATTGGCGAAATTGACGAAGAAAACCCAGCCAGGCGTATACCGTAAAGATTCGAAGCGACAGGCGCCGTGTTGTAGTGGGCCAGAAACCGCCTTAGGTCGCTGGCAATATTCGGATTTGAGATTGATGTGATGTGAGTTTGATGAAAAATATGTCCCCCTATGCAGAACTTGACCTCATTCTACATGGCCCTGGAAGCAGTTATTGTTTTGTTGTCTGTGGCCTACAAACTATCCAAGGAGTGTATTGAGTACACGGTTTTAAAGAAGATCGCCTGTGATAAAACCACCGTTAAAGGAGCATCGGCTTCATCCTGATATGTCAACTATTATTGTTTGAAGACAGAAAAATGAGAGAAGCAGATGCTTAAAGAATGTAGGACAAAATAGACACGTTCAGGAGAAAAAACAAAGGAGAGGAAAGGCGTGATCTGTGTAAGTTTAGCGATGAAGCAAAATTGACACCATGATATGTGATAATTATAATACCTTTTAAATAATACCTTTTAGATGATATATTGGTCACTAAACATAAAGGTACATTTTTTAAGTTATGGTCAAAAGAAGCATTTATTTGTCTTGACCTTTAATCGCAAATATCTCCATTTGGCAAATATGAACTTATCGGTTTTTGCGAACAAACTCTTTATGTATATATATATATATTTTATTTTTTTATTTTTTTTTACTATAGTAGTAGTAGTAGGCCCTGTAGTAGTAGTAGTAGTATGGGTAAAAGGAGGAATAGCAGGAAAGTCGTAGCACCAGTCGTTCAAGGTGTGATCTGACCTGGCATACTCGAAGCAGCAGTAGCAGTAGAAGTAGTAGTAAAACGGTAGTTTAGGAGATGTAATGGTGGCGTTGCGGATGAATTGTAGTTGGTGGTGCCACCAGTATGACTTTTGCTGTAAGTTTATTTCAACAGACATCATCAATAGATATATTCCTATCTTTTCTAAATTCATCTGTTAATGGGAGGGAACATCTTTAACTTCACCTTTAATTTTCTCTTTCTTCTTTACTCCTTGATTTTGATGCACTTCATAAAAAATCGAAATGTTGTATTATTTTCAGCAATGTATACAGGTGTAGTAACAGTCATTATTAGCCTTTTCGCAGATGCACATGCGCCAGTTATATCGCATACAAAAAGCAATTAGGAAAGACACGTAAACAACAAAGTTACACCGCCGCGCGCCGTTTCACACTAGGGAGCTTTAGATTTTAGACGCGCGAACGTACAAAGGGAAAAAAAAACCAAACAAACATGGTCTGAGCGTGCGCAGTAACTTGACGTGCGCTACTGCCAACGCTCAGACCATGTTTTTTTTTTTTTTTCCCCCTTTGAACGTCCGCGCGTCTAAAATTTAAAGCTCTCTAATAACTGTCACCACTCGGGATTTTCCCCACAGCTTCATTTCCTTCGTGATTCTCTTCCTGATGAGTTTTTCACTTCGTTAACATGACATCTTCACTCTATCCAGAAAGTATTACTTATGATTTGTGTCTCACGATTTCATTACAGCTTCTCCATATCTCTCTCATTCTGTTTCATTCTCTTTTTCTCTCCATATATATTTACCTATCTATCAATCTACCTATCTACCTATCTACCTATCTATCTATCTATCTATCTATCTATCTATATATGAAGAGTTTGTTCGCAAAAACCAATAAGTCCATTTTTGAAGATTTTGAAGTACGGTCTCTGTCATAAAGTACAAACTAATACCTTTTAAATGATATATCGGTCACTACATATAAAGGTATATTTTTAAAGTATGGTCAAAAGAAGCAATTTTTTTCTTATTATTCTCTTTATTTTTCTTGACCATTCATCGCAAATATCTCCATTTGGCAAATATGGACTTATCGGTTTTTGCGAACAAACTCTTCATATCTATCTATCTATCTATATATCTATATTATTGTTTTATCTCTATCCAGCCAGAGATATAAGTCTTATCATTATTCTTGTTTCCTGACATATTACCGACATTCCATTAGTAAGAGAAGAAGTCGAGCTTGATGGGAACTGAAACAGAATTCTAATCAAGGCTTGGGTGAAATACTGCACCTGCCTTAGAATTTCTATACAATAGGGACAGAGAGACGAAAGGACGAAGAATAGAGACAAAGCAATCTGAGCACTATCTTCATAACATCGCAAGATTTGAGAATGCAACAGATACAAATATTTTCCCGCTATACGCAACCCGCGCAATATCCGGGAATGGATATCTCTAAACACGTGTAATGCGAACAACACGTATCTGATGTACGAAATACGAATCCGCCATAATGTGGTCTGACAGCTTGGCGGCGGGCGAGCGCGGGCTAGGCGTTGCGCAGCTCTCCGCATTTTGCAAGCCGCGGTAATTATAAGGCAAATAACAACGCGGCGGAATCGTGGGGCGGGACTGCGGTGTACTAACGAGACAAGCAAATATTGATTCCCAGCGTGTTTCGGTATCGGAACTCATTCGCACCCTTGCAGAGTGCAATACACTGACGTCAATTAACCCTTCGGCCTCGGGGGAAAATTTGCAGCTGATACTGTGTGTGCGTGTGTGGATGTGTGTGTATGTTCATAAAATTGGCAACGCTGAAATCAGCGAATAAAAAAATAAAACACACACACACACATATACATACACACAATGAGAAAGAAACTGGATTTTTTTTTTCTGAAAAAAAAAAAAAAAAAAAACGTTGCCAACTTAAGTCACAGATACAAAATAAGTGATTGAGAGGCTTCCGGAAATACGGCTACAAAATTTAATTACGGTTGATGTGAACAAAAAAAAAAAAAAAGACGTTGGTGAAGAAGATGGGATTTTCATCTTTTTTTTTTTCTCTCTGTACGCACTACTTTACAAAACAGTAACCATGAATGGTATGATCTATAATGAATATTATCATTTTGTTTTAATTTATCCCTTTGTTTTATTTTATATAGATACGATTAGTATTTAAGCGCATCATCCTTATTGCAGAAGAGAGTGCATATTTTGCGGTCCAAACTGCGTTACGGCTCATTGACCGCTTATCGGTCAGCGTAAGCAAGGCATTATTAATGGCGATAGCTAACTTTAATAAACGGCTGCTATATGTGACGGAACTTCTATCTATGGTAATCACCAAAGTGCTCGGTTTCTCTTCACACGAATTTT
Organism: Diadema setosum; assembly: GCA_033980235.1. NCBI lineage: Eukaryota > Metazoa > Echinodermata > Echinoidea > Diadematoida > Diadematidae > Diadema > Diadema setosum. The sequence goes on along the minus strand of CM067065.1, from coordinate 4,099,097 downwards.
AGTTCGTATCATGTCGATTACTTCTTATTTGCATTGGCAGAGGCTGGGCAAATATTAAATAGTGCGGTCATTTACAATAGTTCAGCCTCTATGATACTTTGGCAAGTGCCCATAATGTCTGATGACACTTTGGTCCGTCCTCGTAATTGCGTTACCATGGTGATGGCTATAATAGACGGGTGATATATGGATGGTTCGCCGCTAGTCGGTCGGTCAAGTGCGGTTTGAAGGTTGGCGGACTTTTGATAGCAACCAATTTTTGGATAACGTTAGAGGAATGGGGGCGAAGTTCATAGTCAGGTGTGTCATGTACATTGTGAGATAGACAGCCATCCTGGCAAATCAACTTCCCATTGTTATTCATCTGCACATTGTAATTATTACTAATAATTTAGGTGAAATTGATCCATAAAAAGATGGACAAGGCTATACTTCCTTGCAAGCGGCAAAACCGGCACACATTCGCAGACACATGCACGTACACACACACATACTCACACCCACACACACACACACACACACACACACACACACACGCACAAACACATACACACACACACGCACACAAGCACACACACATCAACATACAGGCACACACCGTCAAACAACTCCGTACGTCGTAAGCGCAAAAATAAAACATATAATTATATACACTGTACTTCATGATTATACAATAAATCAATGTAGTTTATGTCAACCCTATTGCTTTATAAGTGTTTATAAACCAAACTATACAACTCCAAAAAACATGAATTACAATTTTGTGCAGCTACATTTTAAATACATAACGCAAACTACAAAAAACTACAAAAAAAAAAAAAAAAAAAAAAAAACATGTAGTAAAACGGTGTGCGAGTTCATTAGCCTCCGCCTGAGCCGGTGTACATTGTACTATGGAGAAGTTCAATAATATGGGCATTGTTCGCAATCTTATACTCTGGCATGATCAAAAATGTATGAACGCGACTATGAAGAACGGTTTGCGTCATGCATACATACCTGTAGGAACAGTTAGGAGGCAATGGCGTTATAATAAAATGATAATGACACATGTGAAACAAGAACAAAAAAACTGCCATGATTGAATAGACGAGTGCCCTTCAAGAACAGTGGTAAAAGAGAACTGGTTACGCTTTTCTTTTTTAGTTTCAGGGTGATCCCCATCCCGGAGCTTTCGGTCTCTCTTTCTGCTTGCACAGTTGCATCTGGAATAAAGCTGTTATGTTTGATAATGTATTTCAGTATAATGTGTTCACGCCCTCTATAGATGGAGTGATGCACAACAGGACGGACTGCCTCTGCTAGAATGGATCACGGACACTCATGTAGTAGTCCGTTAACACGGTATTAAAGCTAGAGCTCCCTTGCTGCTGTCTCAATTGCATAGTTCGTTCCAAGATGTGGAAAATCGTGTGAACGTATTATAGACAGACTGGTTTTCTTTATGATACAAGACGAATAAGGCATGCACGAAAGCTGTAAGGTCAAAAAGAGCTTGGTGCCTGCAGGTGCGTCTCGAGACATCATGGAAAATATTCCATGTCGAGGAAACCCATTGTAAAAGAAAAACAAAACACACAGACAAACACACTCACAGACACAGAGACACACACTAAACCAACAGAAAACAGAAAACCAAACACCAATGAGATTATTACGACAGTTGCTTAATTCGAAATAATTCAACCTATTTTTCAGTGACAAGAAGTGCACTTATGATTACGTTTTAGCCGTGACGCATCGTGCGCTGCTGTAATCCCAAATTTGGTCCATTATGACGTCAGTAAAACTTTCGCCGAATTTTCCCGAATTCAACCGAAGCTGGCATTACCACAGATAAAGTATGAATTTTCTCTTTGCTCTTGTTACATTTTCCCCTGTGGAATGAGCAAAAGTCTTAGATTTTGTCCTTTTCAAGATTCCCTTTCTAGAAACAAACTACAATCGTAATTGTATCCACCCTCTATTTTGATTAATGAAAGTGTGGACATACTACTGTTAGTATGTGATTGTGCTCTCCAAGGAATGATTTTCTTTTCAGCTTTTCATTTCGACTAAGTTGTGTGAAATCGTTTAGATGAGCTGGCCACTACCCCCTCCACCCCCCCCCCAGCCTTACTTCCCTTGTGAGATCGGCTTTCCGTATCATTACCACGTTCATATGGTGAAGGGAGGGTAGTTGGGTAGGTTCAGCCTTTCAAATTTCATTGGTTGTTCCCTCTGACTGCATAACAGGGAATCACTGCACTGATATCGGTAAGAAACTGACAAGTGTGCCTAATCATATCATTTACTTTGCTGGGTAAGGTAATATCCTCTCAAATAGTACAACTTTTCGGAGGGCGTACAGCTGCATGAGGCCGTAAAGGAAAATACATAAGATGTAAAGGACGCAAGATGGCGCTATTTCATTTGTGTGTCATTGCAAATGAGCGGTTTCTGGGCATGAAAGAAATTTTTTATTTGGTCGTTTTTGTGTTGAGTGTAGTTTCTTGAATTTGCGTTTAGAAAATGCACCTTGGAATTGACAAGTCACTGTGTGGGGCGTGGCTACTGTTAAGATTATGCGCAATAAGCAAGGTGCGGGTCACGCCGCGGCGCGCCGTGCCAAGAGTCAATACGAATTAAAGAGCCAGGTACAAAATTTCTATAACAAGTGCTGCCAGGAACTGCATGGTGATGTGTAACTGAAATTTTCTGCCAATGTTTTTTATGTACACAATATACAAGGAATTCTATGTTAGGCCTTCGTTTAATGTGCCATGAAAGAAACACCCGTACTCGTGGCTATCCAGCTACCTTCTCTGCTTTAAGTTACATTAATAATACTATGTACCATAAAACAGGGATGCAGGAGAAAGCGTGAATGATGTTTTGCACACAATCATTAGAGTATATTAATTTTATGGAAACATTTTAATGAAAGTGAGTGAGAAGGGGAGAGCTCGCAGCAACTCCTCTTGTAAGAACAAGGGGTATTGCACTCGTTCTTTTTTTTTGTATATATTTTTGTTCTTGTCGGTGTTGTTTTTGTATGTTTAAGTGAAAGGTGATGGAATATAAAATGAGTAGGAAATCAGATACATTAAGTTTCGTCTCTTTAAATGTTAAGGGTCTTAGAGAAGTTACCAAAAGAAATGCTATAGTTAAATGGAGTATGGAGAGAGGAGATACAATTTTTCTTCAGGAAACATTTAGTACAATTGACGTAGAGGACCAGTGGAAGAGGGCGTGGAGCGGGCACTGTTTTTTTAGTCATGGGAGTAACCACAGTCGGGAAGTCTGTGTCCTCATATGAAATAAATTGAATATGAAGGTATTGAAGCATGAGGGTGACTTAGAAGGGAGATACATATTATTGGAGATTGAAGTATCCAATACAAGTTACATTTTATGCAATGTTTATTTTCCTATTCGAGAAAAACAGCAAGAGCAAATTGTTTTTTAACAAGTTAAGTGATCATCTCAACAATTTTAATGTAAATAACTCCCTTATGATTATTGGTGGGGACTTTAATATGATTCGATATTTTGATTATGATATTTCGAGTAAAAGGAGTACTATAGGCCATCAGTTTAATTTAGAATTTGAACATTTTCTTGGAACCTTCGATGCGTTAGACATATGGAGGAAAAGAAATCCAGATAAGATTCAATTTACATACAAGCAGAAGAACCCTCTAATACAAAGTAGATTAGATTATTGGATAATTTCTAATCAACTGGAGAAGCAAATTTCAGAGTGTAATATTTTCTCATCAATTGCCCCTGATCACTCGGCTATTCATTTAGGATTGTTTTTTAATTATAACATCCTAAAGAATATAGGACCATCTTATTGGAAGTTTAATAATAGTTTGTGTTTAGATAAAGAGTATGTACATCTCCTGAGAGCAGAAATTAAATCTATAATAGAGCAAGGAAAGAAGGAGTTTACAGATGTTAGAGTCCTTTGGGATTTTGTTAAAATGAAAATTCGTGAAATAACAAAGAAATATTCGAAAGGAAAGGCGCAAGAAATACAGGAAAAAAATAAGGAAATTACAGAAAAATATTTCTGATTTAGAACAATTGTTAATAATTTCCAAAGATAATGATATTTTACATCAATTAGAATTGAAAAGAAATAGGATGAAATGATTATATGATCAGAAAGTAGCGGGGTTAAAAGTGAGATCGCGAGCTAAGTGGTTTGAGGACAGTGAAATTAATGAAAATTGTTTTAAACAGTTATTAACATCTAACCAGAGGAAAATATCTATAGATAAATTAAAATTAGAAGATAATGTAGAAATCACTGATCCGAGGCAGATTCTGAGAGAAATCAAAAAAAAAAAAAATTACCAAAATTTGTATACTCAGTGTGAGAAAATAGACAATTAAGAGGATCTTTTTACTAATATGCCCCATCTGAATATAGGTGAAGTTAGTAAAAAATCATGTGATGAGAAAATTACAATGGGTGAATGTATTTCGATACTAAATAAAATGCCTTTAAATAAATCACTAGGAAATGATGAATTAACAGTTGAATTTTATCGAACATTTTGGTCTGATATAGGAAACCTTGTTTTAGAATCTTGTAATGCATCTTTTGAGAGAGGGGAATTATCAATATCACAAAGACAGGGCGTAATAACAATGATTAAAAAAGAAGGTAAAGATCCTTTGTATATTCGTAATTACCGACCAATCACTCTTCTTAATGTAGACTATAAACTTTTATCTAAAGTGTTAGCTGAAAGAATAAAATTGGTATAAGGAGAAGTGATACACGTAGATCAAGTTGGGTTTTTACCTGAGAGGAATATTGGAGAGGCCGTAAGGATTATTGATGATATTATATTTTATAGGTATACAATGTGCAGGGCTATTTATTTACAGTCGATTTTGAGAAAGCTTTTGACACCGTCTCACACTCTTACATAAAATCATTAATGAGAAAATATGGTTTTGGTCCATATTTCTGTAGATGGATAGAAGTATTACACAATAATGCAATTAGTTGTGTTATGAATGGAGGCTTCTCCAGGGGATACTTCGAAATAGGCAGGGGAGTAAGGCAAGGGGATCCCTTGTCTCCATACCTTTTTTTGTTGATTATAGAAACACTAGCACTGTTTATTCGGAATGAAAAAGATTTAAAGGGTATTTGGATTGGTGATATGGAGACAAAGATAGTAATGTATGCAGATGATTGTTCAATTTTTGTGAAAGAAAAACGTGATAAAGAAAGATTAGATAATATATTGGATTCTTTTTATTATATATCAGGTTTAAAAATAAATAGGGATAAGACATATATTATGGAAACTGGGGTCTTCTAGTCAGATTAATGATAACCTGACTGGAATAACGCTGGGCAAATTGGTTCAAACAGTTAAAGTGTTAGAAATATATTTTTCTTTAGATATTAATGTTAAAGAAGAAATAAATTATAAAGAAATTTTGAGTAAAATGAAAAGATTGTTGGGATGGTGAAAGCAAAGAGATTTGACCCTCTTTGGGAAAATTCAACTGGTTAAAGTATTTGCTATATCTAAACTATTATACGTTTCTTCAATAATGTCAGTACCTCGATGGGTTTTCAGAGAGGTAGAAACGATTTGTTTTGATTTTATTTGGAATGGTCGTGACAAAGTAAAGAGAAACATACTGTATATGAACTATGATAATGGGGGGAATGAAAATGCTGAATTATAGGTACATGGTGTATGCCCAGCGCGTAATGTGGATTAAGAGACTTTAGAGGTGATAAGAATATGAAGTGGAAACAGTCTTTTGAATATGTATTTAAGAAAGTGGGAGGGAGATTAATTTTTCACTGTAATTATGATCCCCGGTTATTAAACATTCAAGCGCCGAATTTGTATTTAGAATTTTTAGATATTTAGAATAAATTATTTGAAAGGAAAGAATGTTATTGTTTAAGTAACGCACAATGAAAATCAAATAATTTTTGATAACACTTTTATTTCAGGAAGGAATTTTTCTTTTAATGAAGAAAAATTATTTAACGCTAATGTTTTTCAAGTTAAACACGTTACTGATGCTGGTGGAAAAAATTAGATCAGGGGCGCATTTTATTAGAAAGCTTTTAAATGTAGACGATTTAATTTCTCTTTATGAATTGTACAATAATTTTCCAGCAGAGTGGAAGGTGGCGAGAATAGGTAATGTGAGGAATCATATTTTGAATGACAACCCTGCTGATGTTTTTTAAATTAATCGGCAAACGCAATCTGTTTCTCTATTCCTAGAATTTCAACACTAGACTGGACGCTGAGAGAGTTCCAGTATGACCTTCTGCACAATATTATTTTTTTGTAATGATAAACTTCACCAGTTTGGAATAACACATTCAAATCTGTGCTCCTTTTGTAAGGATGAGAGTACAATATGATGAGTTTCATTCGCAAAATGGACTGAGCGTTATTTTTAAATATATCAAATTCCTCATCAGAAGGAGCAAAATGAAGCTCTTCCAGTGATATCTCGTTTTGAACATTTCAATTATTCTATAATTCTTAAAGTCAGGATTAAAAGTATTCCGTATTTTTGTATTATCATTTCCACTGCTTTGCAGCTTCAATCGGAAAGATCTCAACTTAACCACAATGAAGCTCACATGGTTTGTGATAAAACCCTTTCATGCAATGTTCTCCGCTTATTTATCTTCACTAATTTAGCTTGGTTTTGTTTGTGTTTGCTTGATTTGTGTATGTGTGTATGCTGTTCTGTTTTGATCTACTTGTTGTTCATTGGTTTGTTTGTTAGTTTGTTTGTATGCTCTTTGGCTGCAGCGGCAGGAGAGATTTAATCACGTGCACCTCATCCCGCCCGGTTTTCCTCAAACACGAAACTGCGTGGTATGTACAATTGGATCCTAAATTTCGGTACTATAATCCCATGTTTTTTGTGCTGTATGTTTTGCTTATGTTCCGGCCATGTTACATCCTCCTCTGCGTCGCAACAAGCCTTACGTCGCTTTGATCTTTTTTGGAGCATTAACTATGCCCATGAGTTTCGTTGGTTAGCTTGAAACGCCCCAATTGTAGTAAATGTTTAGATGGCGGCCGAGTTATTGGCGAAATTGACGAAGAAAACCCAGCCAGGCGTAGACCGTGAAGATTCGAAGCGACAGGCGCCGTGTTGTAGTGGGCCAGAAACCGCCTTAGGTCGCTGGCAATATTCGGATTTGAGATTGATGTGATGTGAGTTTGATGAAAAATATGTCCCCCTATGCAGAACTTGACCTCATTCTACAGGGCCCTGGAAGCAGTTATTGTTTTGTTGTCTGTGGCCTACAAACTATCCAAGGAGTGTATTGAGTACACGGTTTTAAAGAAGATCGCCTGTGATAAAACCACCGTTAAAGGAGCATCGGCTTCATCCTGATATGTCAACTATTATTGTTTGAAGACAGAAAAATGAGAGAAGCAGATGCTTAAAGAATGTAGGACAAAATAGACACGTTCAGGAGAAAAAACAAAGGAGAGGAAAGGCGTGATCTGTGTAAGTTTAGCGATGAAGCAAAATTGACACCATGATATGTGATAATTATAATACCTTTTAAATAATACCTTTTAGATGATATCGTCGCCGGTCACACGAACCGACGAATCCCCCAGGTTTGCGTAAGAATGACAATTCGAGAAAAACGCGTTTGAAGTTAGCCCATTTTTTACTCATGGTTGCAACACTTTTATGTCTATAATTTCCAATTATTTTTGTAGTACACCAGACTTCAATTCTTGCTCTAACTTGTGCAGTTTTTATCGAATTGTATTGTTAACAAATAAGCGGGAAATCGTCAAAGAGCTGCATGCATGTATTTTCGGTCTGCAAAGAACGTTGTCATTTTCCATGTGTGTCCATATGTACATGTACATTGAGCGTTGTCATTGTCAACACATGTATTACATAGTACGCGCACTATGCGCGCGGTCAATGAACTGTTGAATCTCAAAAACATACACGCAAGTCAATGCGCACTGATTCGTCGGTTCGGTGACCGCGTGTACTAGTACGCGCGGTCACCGAACCGTCGAATCGCCTGATTGTTTAACACACGCGTCTATGGGGAAAACAAGTAATTTTCACAAATGGAATTACATACTTCTACAAAAGTGATAACTACGTAAAAATTACACCGAATTACACACTGAGAATTTCAGAATATGTAGTATGGAATGTCTACTATCGAAATGATTGAAAATCTCAAAATCGAAAATTTGACCCAAAATCGAGTGATTCGTCGGTTCGTGTGACCGGCGACGATATATTGGTCACTAAACATAAAGGTACATTTTTTAAGTTATGGTCAAAAGAAGCATTTATTTGTCTTGACCTTTAATCGCAAATATCTCCATTTGGCAAATATGAACTTATCGGTTTTTGCGAACAAACTCTTTATATATATATATATATATATATATGTATATATATATATATTATTTTTTTATTTTTTTTTACTATAGTAGTAGTAGGCCCTGTAGTAGTAGTAGTAGTATGGGTAAAAGGAGGAATAGCAGGAAAGTCGTAGCACCAGTCGTTCAAGGTGTGATCTGACCTGGCATACTCGAAGCAGCAGTAGCAGTAGAAGTAGTAGTAAAACGGTAGTTTAGGAGATGTAATGGTGGTGTTGCGGATGAATTGTAGTTGGTGGTGCCACCAGTATGACTTTTGCTGTAAGTTTATTTCAACAGACATCATCAATAGATATATTCCTATCTTTTCTAAATTCATCTGTTAATGGGAGGGAACATCTTTAACTTCACCTTTAATTTTCTCTTTCTTTTTTACTCCTTGATTTTGATGCACTTCATAAAAAATCGAAATGTTATATTATTTTCAGCAATGTATACAGGTGTAGTAAAAGTCATTATTAGCCTTTTCGCAGATGCACATGCGCCTATTATATCGCATACAAAAAGCAATTAGGAAAGACACGTAAACAACAAAGTTACACCGCCGCGCGCCGTTTCACAGTAGGGAGCTTTAGATTTTAGACGCGCGAACGTACAAAGGGGAAAAAAAAAAAAAAAAAAAAAAAAAAAAAAAAAACATGGTCTGAGCGTGCGCAGTAACTTGACGTGCGCTACTGCCAACGCTCAGACCATGTTTTTTTTTTTTTTTTTTTTTCCCCTTTGAACGTCCCCGCGTCTAAAATTTAAAGCTCTCTAATAACTGTCACCACTCGGGATTTTCCCCACAGCTTCATTTCCTTCGTGATTCTCTTCCTGATGAGTTTTTCACTTCGTTAACATGACATCTTCACTCTATCCAGAAAGTATTACTTATGATTTGTGTCTCACGATTTCATTACAGCTTCTCCATATCTCTCTCATTCTGTTTCATTCTCTTTTTCTCTCCATATATATTTACCTATCTATCAATCTACCTATCTACCTATCTACCTATCTATCTATCTATCTATATATATATGAAGAGTTTGTTCGCAAAAACCGATAAGTCCATTTTTGAAGATTTTGAAGTACGGTCTCTGTCATAAAGTACAAACTAATACCTTTTAAATGATATATCGGTCACTACATATAAAGGTATATTTTTAAAGTATGGTCAAAAGAAGCAATTTTTTTCTTATTATTCTCTTTATTTTTCTTGACCATTCATCGCAAATATCTTCATTTGGCAAATATGGACTTATCGGTTTTTGCGAACAAACTCTTCATATCTATCTATCTATCTATCTATCTATATATCTATATTATTTCTTTATCTCTATCCAGCCAGAGATATAAGTCTTATCATTATTCTTGTTTCCTGACATATTACCGACATTCCATTAGTAAGAGAAGAAGTCGAGCTTGATGGGAACTGAAACAGAATTCTAATCAAGGCTTGGGTGAAATACTGCACCTGCCTTAGAATTATACAATAGGGACAGAGAGACGAAAGGACGAAGAATAGAGACAAAGCAATCTGACCACTATCCTCATAACATCGCAAGATTTGAGAATGCAACAGATACAAATATTTTCCCGCTATACGCAACCCGCGCAATATCCGGGAATGGATATCTCTAAACACGTGTAATGCGAACAACGCGTATCTGATGTACGAAATACGATTCCGCCATAATGTGGTCTGACAGCTAAACGGCGGGCCAGCGCGGGCTAGGCGTTGCGCAGCTCTCCGCATTTTGCAAGCCGCGGTAATTATAAGGCAAATAACAACGCGGCGGAATCGTGGGGAGGGACTGCGGTGTACTAACGAGACAAGCAAATATTGATTCCCAGCGTGTTTCGGTATCGGAACTCATTTGCACCCTTGCAGAGTGCAATACACTGACGTCAATTAACCCTTCGGCCCCGGGGGAAAATTTGCAGCTGATACTGTGTGTGCGTGTGTGTATGTGTGTGCATGTTCATAAAATTGGCAACGCTGAAATCAGCGAATAAAAAAATAAAAAACACACACACACATATACATACACACAATGAGAAAGAAACTGGATTTTTTTTTTCTGAAAAAAAAAAAAAAAAAAAAAAAACGTTGCCAACTTAAGTCACAGATACAAAATAAGTGATTGAGAGGCTTCCGGAAAGCGTTTTTTTTTTTTTTTTTTTTTTTAAGACGGCACAGATTGGGGCATGGCGCGTGTTAAACCTATGGGAAAAACGTTGGGTTAGGGTTTTTGGTTATGGTTATGGTTAGGGTTAGGGTTAGGATTGGGGTTAGGGTTAGGGTTAGGGTTAGGGTTTGATGGTTAGGGTTAGGATTAGGATTAGGGTTAGGTTTAGTGATAGGGTCCCCGACAGATTTTTAGTTTCCCCAATCTGTGCCGTCTAAAAAAAAACACGCTTCCGGAAATACGGCTACAAAATTTAATTACGGTTGATGTGAAAAAAAAAAAAATAGACGTTGGTGAAAAAGATGGGATTTTCATCTTTTTTTTTCTCTCTCTGTACGCACTACTTTACAAAACAGTAACCATGAATGGTACGATCTATAATGAATATTATCATTTTGTTTTAATTTATCCCTTTGTTTTATTTTCTATAGATACGATTAGTATTTAAGCGCATCATCCTTATTGCAGAAGAGAGTGCATATTTTGCGGTCCAAACTGCGTTACGGCTCATTGACCGCTTATCGGTCAGCGTAAGCAAGGCATTATTAATGGCGATAGCTAACTTTAATAAACGGCTGCTATATGTGACGGAACTTCTATCTATGATAATCACCAAAGTGATCGGTTTCTCTTCACACGAATTTTAGTTTGTATCATGTCGATTACTTCTTATTTGCATTGGCAGAGGCTGGGCAAATATTAAATAGTGCGGCCATTTACAATAATTCAGCCTCTGTGATACTTTGGCAAGTGCCCATAATGTCTGATGACACTTTGGTCCGTCCTCGTAATTGCGTTACCATGGAGATGGCTATAATAGACGGGTGATATATGGATGGTTCGCCGCTAGTCGGTCGGTCAAGTGCGGTTTGAAGGTTGGCGGACTTTTGATAGCAACCAATTTTTGGATAACGTTAGAGGAATGGGGGCGAAGTTCATAGTCAGGTGTGTCATGTACATTGTGAGATAGACCGCCATCCTGGCAAATCAACTTCCCATTGTTATTCATCTGCACATTGTAATTATTACTAATAATTTAGGTGAAATTGATAGATAAAAAGATGGACAAGGCTATACTTCCTTGCAAGCGGCAAAACCGGCACACATTCGCAGACACATGCACGTACACACACACATACTCACACCCACACACACACACACACACACACACATCAACATACAGGCACACACCGTCAAAAAACTCCGTACGTCGTAAGCGCAAAAATAAAACATATAATTATATACACTGTACTTTATGATTATACAATAAATCATATAGTTTATATCAACCCTATTGCTTTATAAGTGCTTATAAACCAAACTATACAACTCCAAAAAACATGAATTACAATGTTGTGGAGCTACATTTTAAATACATAACGCAAACTACTTTGTTAAAAAAAAAAAAACACCTTCAAACAACTCCGTACGTCGTAAGCGCAAAAATAAAACATATAATTATATACACTGTACTTTATGATTATACAATAAATCAATGTAGTTTATATCAACCCTATTGCTTTATAAGTGTTTATAAATCAAACTATACAACTCCAAAAAACATGAATTACAATTACGTGCAGCTACATTTTAAATACATAACGCAAACTACTTTGTTTAAAAAAAAAAAAAAAAATGTAGTAAAACGTTGTGCGAGTTCATTAGCCTCCGCCTGAGCCGGTGTACAGTGTACTATGGAGAAGTTCAATAATACGGGCATTGTTCGCAATCTTATACTCTGGCATCATCAAAAATGTATGAACGCGACTATGAAGAACGGTTTGCGTCACGCATACATACTTGTAGGAACAGTTAGGAGGCAATGGCGTTATAATAAATGATAATGACACATGTGAAACAAGAAAAAAAAAACTGCCATGATTGAATAGACGAGTGCCCTTCAGGAACAGTGGTAAAAGAGAACTGGTTACGCTTTTCTTTTTTAGTATCAGGGTGATCCCCATCCCGGAGTTTTCTGTCTCTCTTTCTGCTTGCACAGTTGCATCTGGAATAAAGCTGTTATGTTTGATAATGTATTTCAGTATAATGTGTTCACGCCCTCTATAGATGGAGTGATTCACAACAGGACGGACTGCCTCTGCTAGACTGGATCACGGACACTCATGTAGTAGTCCGTTAACACGGTATTAAAGCTAGAGCTCCCTTGCTGCTGTCTCAATTGCATAGTTCGTTCCAAGACGTGGAAAATCGTGTGAACGTATTATAGACAGACTGGTTTTCTTTATGATACAAGACAAATAAGGCATGCACGAAAGCTGTAAGGTCAAAAAGAGCTTGGTGACTGCAGGTGCGTCTCGAGACATCATGGAAAATATTCCATGTCGAGGAAACCCATTGGAAAAGAAAAACAAAACACACAGACAAACACACTCACAGACACAGAGACACACACTAAACCAACAGAAAACAGAAAACCAAACACCAATGAGATTATTACGACAGTTGCTTAATTCGAAATAATTCAACCTATTTTTCAGTGACAAGAAGTGCACTTATGATTACGTTTTAGCCGTCACGCATCGTGCGCTGCTGTAATCCCAAATTTGGTCCATTATGACGTCAGTAAAACTTTCGCCGAATTTTCCCGAATTCAACCGAAGCTGGCATTACCACAGATAAAGTATGAATTTTCTCTTTGCTCTTGTTACATTTTCCCCTGTGGAATGAGCAAAAGTCTTAGATTTTGTCCTTTTCAAGATTCCCTTTCTAGAAACATACTACAATCGTAATGTATCCACCCTCTATTTTGATTAATGAAAGTGTGGACACACTTACTACTGTTAGCATGTGTTTGTGCTCTCCAAGGAATGATTTTCTTTTCAGCTTTTCATTTCGACTAAGTTGTGTGAAATCGTTTAGATGAGCTGGCCACTACCCCCTCCACCCCCCCCCCCCCCCGAGCCTTACTTCCCTTGTGAGATCGGCTTTCCGTATCATTACCACGTTCATATGGTGTAGGGAGGGTAGTTGGGTAGGTTCAGCCTTGCAAATTTCATTGGTTGTTCCCTCTGACTGCATAACAGGGAATCACTGCACTGATATCGGTAAGAAACTGACAAGTGTGCCTAATCATATCATTTACTTTGCTGGGTAAGGTAATATCCTCTCAAATAGTACAACTTTTCGGAGGGCGTACAGCTGCATGAGGCCGTAAAGGAAAATACATAAGATGTAAAGGACGCAAGATGGCGCTTTTTCATTTGTGTGTCATTGCAAATGAGCGGTTTCTGGGCATGAAAGAAATTGTTTGTTTGGTCGTTTTTGTGTTGAGTGTAGTTTCTTGAATTTGCGTTTAGAAAATGCACCTTGGAATTGACAAGTCACTGTGTGTGGGGCGTGGCTACTGTTAAGATTATGCGCAATGAGCAAGGTGCTGGTCACGCCGTGCCAAGAGTCAATACGAAGGAAAGAGCCAGGTACAAAATTTCTATAGCAAGTGCTGCCAGGAACTGCATGGTGATGTGTAACAAAATATCCGACTGCTGTCAGTCTTTACTATACCTTACTCACTGTTACCACTTCCATTTTTTATATGACAGTATAACTCCTTAAATCATTTAATCCGGGCTCATCATTAGGCATAGAGACCATGGTGTGCTCTAGCAGCGCAAACACTGTCGTTGTATAATGAACTTGCCTATTTTTCACAAGATGCTGTAATACTTAGTTTGATTCGAATTTTCAATGAATTTTCAATTTGAAATTTGAAATACAAACTATGTAAGAACATTCAATGCAAAACCCACATTTTTAAGCTTGCATTTTCAAACCAAATTGAAACTAATTTGATTAACAATGGTACCACAAGTCATAATGTTACATTATGTCAGCGCGATAACTGTTGAATTGATAACACAATAAATCAATGTTTCTGCAAATAACAAACCTAATTCGTACAGTTCTTTAACTAAGAATAAGGTTACATAGGGGTCATTACTGACCACGGCGTCTACGACACTGTCATTGGTATTAATCAAGGATGCAGTTTGTGAAAGCAGGTCGTCTTGTAATTTATCATTTGCAAAAACGGAGAAATGTATAAAAAAAAAAAAAAATGTGGATACGACTAAACACAGCATACTATCGACTTATTTCCGTTGGAAGACTTTCGAATGCTCCCTGAGGTGCAGACGACCGTCCATTTATATACCGTGGTCGCATCGAAATCTACCGATGGTTTCAATGTAGTTATGTAATATAACACTCGCTGACTCATTACCAATCAATGTAAAACAATTGTATTTTTTCGTTTCTTCATTTTTTTCCCTCTACAAATTAAGTGTGCTGATCTATATTTCACAGTTAAACAGCTGCGATCTTAACAAATTTATTATGGAAACAAAATCATTTTAATTTAATTCAGTTAAATTTATTGTAATTTTGAGAGGGGGACAAATTGAAGAAACCCTAAGACCTCCATTCCTCTAAATAATACCTTGCTTTCGAATGGAAAACAAGTTTCGCACATTACATCGTGCTGCGTGAAAATTCAACTCATTAATAAATAGGGAAGTGTTCTCTGTAATGTACTGTGAATCTCATATTTAAACATCAAAATCATAGCCGCGATTTATATGCATTTATTGGGACATAAGTAATGAGAATTGATTCCACACCCGACGTTACGCTCAATAGTGGGGAGGATGGTGGGAACGTCTTCACAAAATGTTCTTTCTCTTTTAAATTCTAAAGTTCCATGCAATTCTACTTCCTGTATTTACTGATAGACAATGAGAGTTAATCATATACATGTACCAATGCACAATTTAAAAGTTGGTGATTTTGCATTCGAAACGAAAACAAACTGTGGATGTATACAGAAAACCAAAATCCTTGATCGCCTCTTCTCACAAGGTGAATTTCAAGACGACAGAGGAATGTATGGACTACATCTCCAGAGGATCCTCCTCAGTCTTGTGGTCATACAGCTTCATAAATTCGACCTCTTTCCCATATACCGGGAGTGGTACGAAGATTTTGACGTGGACACAATTACGGTGTTCATCTGGCTGATCGGGCTGAATCTTCACCTGAATGAAGTTTGAAAGAAAGAGGAAAAAGAAGGTAAGCAAAAACTTAGAGCAGTGACCACTGATTACCAGTAGGTCCATTTTTAGTGAGCCATATAGGAGTTACCAATGAATGTTAAGAATTGACTACTGATAGTCGAAGATACCATTTATTTGTTCTTTTTTGTGTGTGTTTTGTTTTGTTTTTCTCGTTGATTTGCCTAAAATGGTATAGTGAAATAACCTCCACGCGACCATAAAAATATGCATATCAAAGTCCCGAAACCAATTGTAAAGAAGAAAAACACAAACAAACATACGAGTGACACTAAGATATTAATCGTTTAAATAATCATAATTCAGGATTTGAATTGAAAGATGAGATAAAAACGTACCATATATAATGTAATTACATTACACATAGGCGTACCCAGGATTTTTTAGAGGGGGGTGTTCAGTGGCGTACCTTGGGTCAAGACATTGGGGGGGGGGGGGCGCACCTCATGGAAGCAACATCAGAATTGCATAACTGTACAATTAAATGCGAGCGAGCGGAGTGACCGAGCTTGAAAATTTTGACATTTTACAGTCCCCAAACTGCCGTTTGTAGCTACATAGTATAATATATGTATATATATATGAAGAGTTTGTTTGCAAAAACCGATAAGTCCATATTTGCCAAATGGAGATATTTGCGATTAAAGGTCAAGAAAAATAAAGAGAATAATAAGAAATTTTTTGCTTCTTTTGACCATAACTTCAAAAATATACCTTAATATGTAGTGCCCAATATATCATTTAAAAGGTATTATTTTGTACTTTATGACAGAGATCGTACTTCAAAATCTTCAAAAATGGACTTATCGGTTTTTGCAAACAAACCCTTCATATATATATATATATATATATATATTTGCTTTGGAAATTAAGGGGGTTGCACCGGGTGCAACTGCTGGCAGTTGCTGGCAGTAACATCAGGAGAATGGCATAACGATTAAATGCGAGCGAGCGAAGCGAGCGAGCTTGAAAATTTTGACAGTTTAAGTCCCCATAAACTGCCGTTATGGCAGCTATATTTTTTCGCTTTAGAAATTAAGGGGAGGGGGCGCACCAGGCGCAACTGCTGGTAATTACTGACAGCAATATCAGGAGAATTGCATAACGATTAAATGCGAGCGAGCGAAGCGAGCGAGCTTGAAAATTTTGACATTTTACAGTCCCCAAACTGCCATTTGTAGCTATATTTTTTTCGCCTTAGAAATTAAGGGGAGGGGGCGCACCGGGCGCAACTGCTGGCAATTACTGACAGCAACATCAGGAGAATTGCAACACGATAAAATGCGAGCGAGCGAAGCGAGCGAGCTTGAAAATTTTGACATTTTACTATCCCCAAACTGCCGTTTGTAGCTATATTTTTTCGCTTTAGAAATTAATGGAAGGGGGCGCAACGGGCGCAACTGCTGGCAATTACTGACAGCAACATCAGAAGAATTGCATAATTAATGCGAGCGAGTGAAGCAAGCGAGCTTGAAAATTTTGACATTTTACTGTCCCCAAACTGCCGTTTGTAGCTATATTTTTTCGCTTTAGAAATTAAGGGGAGGGGGCGCACCGGGCGCAACTGCTGGCAATTACTGACAGCAACATCAGGAAAATTGCATAACGATAAAAATGCGAGGGAGCGAAGCGAGCGAGCTTGAAAATTTTGACATTTTACAGTCCTCAAACTGCCATTTGTAGCTATATTTTTTTCGCTTTAGAAATTAATAGGAGGGGGCGCAACGTTAACGGGCGCAACTGCTGGCAATTACGGACAGCAACATCAGGAGAATTGCATAATTAATGCGAGCGAGCGAAGCAAGGGAGCTTGAAAATTTTGACATTTTACTGTCCCCAAACTGCCGTTTGTAGCTATATTTTTTCGCTTTAGAAATTAAGGGGAGGGCGCGCACCGGGCGCAACTGCTGGCAATTACTGACAGCAACATCAGGAGAATTGCATAACGATTAAATGCGAGCGAGCGAAGCGAGCGAGCATGAAAATTTTGACATTTTATAATACAGTCCCCAAACTGCCGTTTGTAGCTATATTTTTTCGCTTTGGAAATTCGGGAGGGGGGGGGGGGGGGCGCACCGGGCGCAACTGCTGGCAGTTACTGGCAGTAACATCAGGAGAATGGCATATAACGCTTAAATGCGAGCGAGCGAAGCGAGCGAGCTTGAAAATTTTGACATTTTACCGTCCAAAAACTGTCCTTTGTAGCTACATGTACATTTTTTTCGCATTGGAGGGAGGGGGCGCCCGGTGCGCTCCCTGGATCCGCCACTGGTAGTCAAGGGTGTCGGTTTATGTTCATGATTGGGGGAGGTATGACCAGCGAGGGGGCGTCGAAGTGACCAAGCGGGAGAAGGATGTCCAAAATCTGCACTTTATATAGATCATTTCCTAATTTGTTTGTGTTTGTGAGTGTGTGTGTTTCATATAGATGGAAAAGTTACAAAATAGCCAAGGTCAAGTCTTATTATTGGCAATACAAGGCATTTTAATATAGACTAGTATGTAAAGCGATACTGCAAAATCAATGATCAAGCTTTGATAGCAAATGTGTACAACCTATCAAACATTGTGCAACATTGCAGCGACTCTTTTTGCCATTCCGATATTCTGAGTACACTGCGCACATCCTGCTTGTATTCAAAATGCCAACCAGGAGTCACGCTGAATCACAATCTTTTGTCGTCTGCGGGCTTTTTGAACAATGTTATACCTCTTTAATTATCTGGTTAAAAGAAATCTTAGAAACATATTTTTTTTCTTGATCATCCTTTCATGTCGATTTCAAAAGCAGTTTACTAACCCTTGAATTACCATTTTCGTAGGTTTTTTCTTTCTTTTTTCTTTTTTTTAATCAGCGGATGGGGGGGGGGGGGGGGCACGTGCCCCCCCCCCCCCCATGCCCCCATAGTTACGCCACTGTTCCTAGACCTAGATATCTAATGAATTTTAGGCGCAATAAAGTCATCCAACCACAATTTGTAGACTTACACTCAGTTATCTTTCAGTTTTAACTTTCAGTCATTGAAAAAATTCATATCTACTATTACTAAAGATTACCAAGTCCATGTGCTATTACTAATTACATTGAGTAGCAAGTAACTTGCTAATCCCAGAGCTTCCAGAGCTTGCTGCTTCCAGTAGGCTACTATACTGACTGTACTTGGTAGTCAGTGGCGTATCTAGGGAAAACGGCGCCCGTGGCAAGCGCGAAAATTGCGCCCCTAATTTCTGAAAAAGACTCAGTGTTCAACCCCAACCCCATCCCGGTAGGGACTTAAAAAAAGTCTTCATGATATGCTTTTTGAAGCACTTAAGAGGGGTCTTTTGAGGGTGATTTAAATGTATAAATAGGCAACCCTAAATTTTGATGTATTTTGGCGAGCGAGCGCAGCAAGCGAGCCGAAAATTTTTATATTTCAGCTTTATACATAACATGGAATTCTTGTCATTTTTGGTTATTAAATCTTCGAATTACAATTCTAAATCATAGTGGCGGCCTTATAGATAACGGTTTGTACCAACAGTGTCCAACCCCATCCCGATAGGGACTTTAAAAAGTCCACATGATGTGCTTTTTCAAGCACTTATGGAAGGGGTCTTTTGAGGGTGTTTTAAATGTAATAGATATTGAAGTATTTTGGCGAGCGAGCCGAAATTTTTTGTATGTCAGCTTACAAAACATGGAATTCTTGTCATTTTTGGTTATTAAATCTTCGAATGACAATTCTAATCAAGATATAGTGACGGTCTTATAGATAACGATTTATACCAACAGTGTTCAACCCCAATTCCATCCCGGTAGGGACTTTAAAAAAGTCCACTTGATATGCTTTTTCGAGCACTTAAAAGGGGTTTTTTGAAGGTGATATAAAATCTGATAAATTTTGATAGATTTTGGCGAGCGAGCGCAGCGAGCGAGCCGACAATTTTTGTATTTCACCTTACAAAACATGGAATTCTTGTCATTTTTTGGTTATTAAATCTTACAATTCTAATCAAGATATAGTGACGGCTTCATAGATAACGATTTATGCCAACAAACTAAGGGCTTAGGAAAATACTCTGAATTACTATCCGAGTGAGTGAGCCGAAATTTTTATATTTCCACGTCATCATTACGTTTTGTTCTTCTTTTTTTTTTTTTGATAAATTTTGGCGAGCGGGCGCAGCGAGCGAGCCGAAAATTTTTATATTTCAGCGTTACAAAACAGTCATGGAATTCATGGAATTCATGTTTTGTTTTTATCTTGTTTGATTTGGTTTTCTGTTTGCGCGTCAGCTTCGCGCGCGGTGCAGTAACGTAGTATTAACACGTACTGTACACGAGTTCTTTAGTGCGTTTATTATGTAACTCCATAATGTATCATCATCCACACTAACATTAAAACAAGGAAGAGAGAGAGAGAGAGAGAGAGAGAAAATGAACGCAAAAGAAAGGAAAGGCGGAATTCAAAACGGAAATAAAAGCGGTAAAGACAGCTTTTGTTTCATTTGTCAACATCTAAGCATTGCTGAAGAGGGGTGTTGAATAGCTCAAACACCTCCCTTTTGCCCAAGGGGGTGTTTGAACACCTTAAACACCCCCCCCCCCCTTTTGGCAAAGGGGGGTGTTTGAACACCCAAAACACCCCCCCCCCCCCCCTCGGTACGCCCTTGATTACATAACAGGGTGTGTAAGGGAAATGCGTGTTTTAGCAAAATTATTCCGTTTTCAAAGGGTTAAAGGAGTGTTTATGTATCAATCTGAAACAAGCGAAATGTGTCAGTTGGCCGCCTAAGGTTGCTTAGGTATACCGTGATACAACCACAAGAAAACTCATGAGCAGGTGAAAAACAATGACGAAATTATTTCCTTCGTTAAATCGAGTTCCAAACCAAGCACTTATACATTACAGAATACCTTACGTCTCAACTCTTCTATGTAAACAGATTGTGAATCTTTTTAACATGTCTTCGAAACGTAACTTTTTGAGGCAGACAATACTTCTGAAGGATGAAAAAAAAATCATGTTAAACTAATACAAATTACCACATTGATTACCTTCACTAAGTATTTGGTTCCCTCGACATGCTCAGATGCAAATGTGAGAGGAATGTACTCTTGGAACTTCCTTTGAGCTGCTTTTTCAGCTTCACTTCGCACCTTTGGAGAAGAAATTAAAAGACAGCATTTATGGACATACTGAGTAATTCAAGAGATACGAAGGAAGAATTCATGGGACAGGGGACATAATTTATACAAAGGACATGTAAAGGGGCATTCCAGACGATGTTCATAATTTCAAACAAATTACACTGGACAAAGATGATGACGTGGGAGCCTCATGAAATATTTTAGAAATGTAGCAATGTAATACATAATACCACGTTCTTAACAAGTTCGCCTATCATATGCAGAATTTATGCATGCTTTATTTTTTGGTTCTATGCTTCTTCGAGCCCAAACTCGTGCTTTCCTCAAGATAGTGAGGCTGCCATGTCATCATCCTTGTCCATTACAATTTGTTATAGAATTTGGAAACATTCTTATTCTTCATCCCAATCACTATAACTTCCAAAATACTGTACCCAGTACAACCAAATCATAGTTTGGTCATAACGTAAAAGTCTGAAAATAATCCGGAAGTCTCTTCTCGGAGATGGAGTTCCAACCACGTCAACTGCCTGTAATCATCCATACAGTTGTCCGTTTTTTCTCTGTTTTGTTGTTGTCGTTGTTGTTGATGTGATCAGCATTTTGACTTCACTTCTAAAGTCAATCGATGATGGTAAACACACTATTGGTGTATTCATTGATTTTCAAAAGGTTTTCGACACAACAAACCACAAAATCTTCATAAGCAAATTGCGTTTTTATGGCATTCGCGGCAAACCCTTACAATGGTTTGAGATTATCTTGCAATGCACACGAATCAATCACAAGTAATATGTTACAAGGAAACAAGGTCAGTAGTCAGAGCACTTTGTATAAAGTGTGGTGTACCACATGGATCATTTTTTTTTTGTTGCTAACGCTCTTCTTAAGATGACCTACAAAACTCAACTTCATTTTTCTTAATTCAGTCCATTTGCTGACAATTCAAATACATTTCATACATGTAATGTTGCCCAAAGGGAAGTTGAAATGGGGATCATCAATCTGCAATTGGTGACAGTTCAAGAGTGGTGCAATTCTAATGAAGTTATAATTGATTTCTTTTTTTAAAGACAAATTATACGATTATAAAAAAAAAGTGGGAAGTTCCTGTGAAAGGAACAATGAAACTGTCAGATGATGTCATTAGTAGAGAGAATGAGGCATTTTTTTTTTTTTGAATATACATTGATAGTCATTTGACTTGGAAGAGTCACACACAAGCTGCAAATAAAACTTAATGTGTAAGAAGGAAGGTTGTAGTCTGTTTAAATTACGACACTGTGTCCCCTAACTATACACAGTCCAGTAGCTGCATGAATAGCAACAGGGCTGTACCGGAACGGCCCACAACATAAAGACAGCTCAGCGATCGCTTTAGGATCGCTTTTAGTTTTGATACTTGACATCATGATTTTTTTTTTTTTTTGGTCACCTCAAATTCATTAAATGTAATCTTCATTAAAGACACTGCATAGCTATGTTATCGATATTGACACACACATTTCACGACATACCGAAAATGAAAATTATATGCATTATTACGTCGATGCAGGGCAATTTGTCAATCTGTTGCAATGACAACATCTCGACGGAAGAATTTCATGAATTTGAATAAATACGCACTACCCGCTGCATGCTATAAGGATTAAGGCCGTGTCACACCTTTCCGGGTAGGCCTTGCGTACGACTTGCGAAGAACAATTTTTACTACCCGGAGGTCCCCACAGATCACCCGCACATGACAGTACCTAGCACGTATCTCATCCGTAGTCGCCCGGAGGTGCGCACGTAGATCTTTTTACCCGCAACTATATTTAGGCCCTGTCACACCTTTCCGGGCAAGTTACGCGGGCTTGTTGAATGTAGGGATTTTCCAGCATATCGAGCATTCCTTAGGGCGGACTGAGGATTTAAGCGTGTCAGTGCATAATAAATGTCTTACTTGTTGGACGCGTTCTACCTAAATTCTACTTGCGAGTATACTGTATGACCTTTGTACCAGTCGTGTGGGAGCTGACAACTCAGTGGAGGAATTCCTCTGAAGGAATGGATGTAATTCCACAGAATGTCATTATCTTGGCTGCATACGAGACTGCGATACTACCTGCGTGGGAGTTGCCTGCGAGCTGCTGCCGCTAAGGGCCTCCTACTGGCGTTCTACGTGGACCTCTCCGGGCATTCCCGCGACTCACCCCGAAAAATTTTGGTCATACTCAAAACTTGGCTGCGGTTAAATCGGACTTGCGTGCGCACCTCCGGGCAACTACAGGCGAGATACGCGCCAGGTACTGTCAGGTGCGGACCAACTACGGAGAGCTCCGGGTAGCAAATTCGTTTCCCCGCAAGTCAAGCCGCAAAACTTTCCCAGATGTGGTATGACAAGGCCTTGAGCATGTTCAAAACTTGTTCCGAGTGAGTAAAGGGGGTTCGCTCGCAGAGGTACACGCAGAACACCAGTATGAGAACCTTACCAGCAGCACCTCGCAGGCAATTCCAAAGCAGGTACATCTCAGTACCTTTAAGTCGCTCGTAACAGAAAACGAATCGCGCTTTCGCGCAGGTCACACGGAATACACGCAAGTAGAAGGTAAGTAGTGCGTGTCTAGTAGGTAAGGAACAGGTGCGCAACTCGCAAACATTCTTGTCCGCCCGCGGAACATTTTCCTGCGTGTGGAAAATCCCTCCTCGCAACAAGCCCGGTTAGCTTGCCCGGAAAGGTGTGACACGGCCTTAGAACCGACACTTGCTGTCGGGCGAAAGCTCGGTGGTCTAGTGGAGATGACGCCTGTCCGGTGGTCAGGAGGCGTAGGTTCAAATCCCGCTGGAGTATGTACGCCCATGATTTTTTTTATTATGGCTGCTACTTAAACACTTATCAATTCAGTGCTTATTTACGTCGATGCGGGGCAATTTGTCAATCAGTTGAATGTATATTATTGTTATGAATAAGCTCAATCTCAAACTCAAAAGAATTTCAAAGGTGCATGTGAGTCTTTAAGGATCGGGCTTTGATGCGGTTATCTTGCTGAACAATCTAAATTTAATTTTGACCATTAGAATTCTTTATTCTTGACCAAATGTGACCGTGCACCACAAAACAAACACACTGATTTTGTGTGGAGACTGAAAATAGGTGAAATGGGCAAAACCTAACCCATCTAGACTTTTTCATATTTTCTGAAGGAGTAAGTCTTCTTCTACAATATGTTACACTTTGGGATCATAAAATGGACAGGAAAGTGTGTTTTTTTAAACAGTTTATCTTGAACTTTGTTGGTAGAATAGTGTGATTAGGTGTGTTTTTAGAGTCCCCTTTTCATTTCTTAAAAACCTTGAACACACTCTTCACTTTAGACTCAAATAACTTTAGAAAGGATGATGTTACTGCTTTGAAAAGTTGGCTTCAATTATGGACAGAATGTGTTAATAAGGTATGCTCAATTTCAGTTTAATTTGATAATCCCTTCATTGTTGTTACTCTGGTGATTTACATCCTGTTTTTTTTTTTTTTTTTTTGTCCCATTCGTTGCACAGCCAGCACGGTTTGGTACAGATTTAGCGCTTTAAGAATAGACACTGCACTTCAGAGCCTCTTTTCTCAGTTCACACTTTTCCTGAGTATGACACGTGTTTTCTTTCCAATATCAAGATAGGTTAGGAGAGTCCGTTTGATTTGAGTTATACATCATTTTAAAGCTTAAAGTCTGAAGAATATGCTCTTAACTAAGATTTCACGTCTTGTGACTTTCTGCGCGTTTTGTGATGCAGGGTCACAAATTTGTACATGTTGAAAGGGATGATAACAATAATAGTTGGAATGAGATGGAATTTCATGTTTTAACGTCTTGGTTTTGCGAGATAATAAGAAACCACTAACATGAAATATTAAAGAGCAGATAACATAGGAATTAAAGGTTTTAAACGGTCATTTGACTGAAATCGATTCTGAAACGGCTAAGATGTTGAAAAAAAAGTAAAGCAGAGTGATACAAAAAAACTGGGATTGCAATTCAAAGATGCAAGTACATGTAGTCCCTCCTAGACGAGGTTGAGAAATAGCTAAGCTTTAAAGATCGACGTTGAACATGCTTGTACATGCTCTGTACCTGTGAGGCGGTGGCAGCGAGAGTAAACTGTAAAGAAGAAGAAGATGATGACGCTGGAGAAAAAAAAAAAAAAAAAAAGGCCACGCCTGTGGATTACTACAACACATATTACTAGTACTGAGAATGTTTGCACAAACCTGAAGAGTGAATTTCTCCGCCTCAGGAGTCACTGGTTTTGGATCAGTCCATCCTCCTATCAGCTGTTCCGTCATTGTTGAAACTCACCGTCAAGTCTATTCAAAGAAGAAGCCCACTTACAGCACTTGCAGTAACATTCGCATAATCTTGCCACTCACTTAAATACTTGCACGGAACCAAAGAGGTCAGAAGAATGCACATGTAATTATTGTTATTTATATCTATGATATCTGAAGATCAAAGACATGGGAGGGGCCGCGCAGTTCCGGGTACCAAGTGGACGCGTGTGATTCGTTCGTCAGTTGATACGTCACTGATCACCTGACTTTTGCAGCTAACGTTTTTGGAACCAAGCAACCCATAACATTTGAATTGTTCATCAAAGACAAAGAAGATCCAATGACTATTATTGTGCAGACTCCCTGTACATTAATGTACAGGGAATACGCACAGGAATCTAATTATATGATTTAGACCTGCTTTTATGAACATGACACACAAATTTAATATTTTACACACAACTATCTACGAAGTATACGTTGTATATTCTAACGCTAAACACTGTTCAATTTTTCTTCGAAATTTTATACCACTAAAGCTATTAAAGGCTATTTTCAGAAGACTTAAATGTTTAAAACGCGATCGAAGAATTCCAAGCAGTTAGCCTACTTAATTGAATATTGTAGTATTGTATAGAGACAATTAATACAGAGACAGCGAGAGAGAGAGAGAGAGAGAGAGAGAGAAGTTGGGGGGTCATCTTTTATAGTTGATTTCTTGGTATCTCGTAAAGGGATACAAGCCCAATCCGAATCTCCATCAGTACTACAACGTCCCTTTAATTTTAATGAAGCACGTAACCATGAATTCCGAAAAGTAGGCCTACCCAGGGAGGTGTTAGAAAAGGAGAGACAACTCCTGCTCTCCTTTGAGGTCATGCGCGGCACCGCCGAGAAGTTATGCGCTTAACTACAGGTGGAAATCAGGTGCTTTGACAAAAGAGAGCATCAATAATCGGGACTAGCGCTCTCACATCTAGAAATACTTGCCCCTACTGCATTTCGCTCTCTCTCTCTTTCAATGTGATGGCAACAATGAATTTGTGTACCTTTAATTGGAGCAGCGAATCAAAATGCAGTGCAATACTGACAATTTTAACAGCAAATAGTTTAAAAGCACGCTGGTGCACGCTTTAGCGGAGTACTTTATTTGAAAGATCGAAATATCCCAGATTAAAGGAAAGAAAACTAACATGCGGAAATGTGCGCACTATAGAAAAATAAAGGTTTTTAAGATGGCCTAATTTTCATTTCATTTCAATTTGCGCATTACGAAGAAACTAGAAATACATGTTTATAATATTGAATTCTTTTCTGAACTACTCTTAATCAATTCGAGTATTTCATTTAAAATTTTACGGGGAAATACAACTTGTAATTCCACGAAAGGTGAAATGCGTTCTTCGTCTCCGAACTTCGCCTTGCAACTAGAGCGGTGCAGCGCATGACTTCAAAGCGTATAGTGGAATCCAGACATCCATTGTAACGCTTTGAACCAAAACATGTGTTTGCATGAATTACGAAGAGTTGTCTATCCTTTTCTAACACCTCCCTGGCCTTCCCTACTATCGCCCTCAAGGAGCGCGCACACACACACGCACACACGTACTTATAGGGGTTGGGAACTTTCTAATTGTACAAGTACTGTTTTTTGTGCAAGTTCTCTCCATATACCCATACAGCCCCCCCCCCCCCAAAAAAAAAAGTATATATACATGTATAATATATATATATATATATATATATATATATATATATATGTTTATATATATATTTATCCGTATCCGGGCAATTAACCCCCAACTAAATACTGGTTAGTGGTAAGGTTAGAGTAAAGATTAGGGTTAGATTTAGGGTTAGGGTTAGGAGTTTGGGTTAGGGTAAGGATTAGGTTCAGGATTAGGATTAGGATTAAGATTAGGGCCAGGGGTAATTGCCCTAGACCCCAATATACCTTACTATGGAGGGCTATTTAAACTTACAGTGAATTCATGATGATGAACTACGTAATTCACGTGTAATAATTTGTTTGTAGGGGCGCCTCCACATGTACCATACTTTTGTATTATTGTTTGCAGTAAGTATAAGTAGTCTTTCATGACACTTCACCATCAATGCAGATCTTGTACCAATGGATTCTCCTGTTTTGCGTTTGTTTTGTATTATTTTGATAAGGAAACAAATGAATGAAATGAAATGATTTTTACACATCTCAATGATGAGAGTAGATATCGCTTATTTTCTACGAAAAAGGAAAAATAAACTTTTACATGAACACAACGATGTGCGTTTATAGTGATATTCAACCTACTTATTTATTAGTGAAATAAAATTGTCTACAAAAGACCTACAGCACAATACCAAGTAATTCAACATGTATCCATCATACACTGAAATATTGTTACGATTTTCTGTTCTAATAGCAGTTGTGAAAATAAGTCAACTTTATTATGACATTACACATGTAACTGTGATTTTGCTTTCTAGAAGGTTCTACATTGTAATATTATGCAGTGAACTTGAAATTTGCACACTGATTTTCTCCTTACCATGCAGAATCAAGTATGCGTAGTTCTTCAAATTAGAACTGTCTTGCAAATGTTACTCCAGTATGACACATTTACGTATAGAGCTTGCTGCTAACAAGTCATTTTGTGTGTGTGTGTCATTTATTTGTTTTATTTATTTATTTATTTATTTATTTATTTATTTATTTATTTATTTATTCATTCATTTACTTATTTATTGGCATTCATCTATCTATTTCATTCTATTTCAGTCCCTGTTCATGATGTGCTTAGTGCCTTCAATCAACCACTGTAGATCAGTATTTCTGAATTTCCGTCCAAATGTTTTGTTTTTCTTTCCGTCTTCGATCCTTTGAACTTCATTCAGGAGCAATTTCGATTTCAGAAAATGCAAAAGTGGGAATACACACACACACACACACACACGCACATATATATATATATATATATATATATATGAAGAGTTTGTTTGCAAAAACCGATAAGTCCATTTTTGAAGATTTTGAAGTACGCTCTCTGTCATAAAGTACAAAATAATCCCTTTTAAATGATATATTGGTCACTACATATAAAGGTACATTTTTGAAGTTATGGTCAAAAGAAGCACAATTTTTCGTATTATTCTCGTTATTTTTCTTGACCTTTAATCGCAAATATCTCCATTTGGCAAATATGGACTTATCGGTTTTTGCAAACAAACTCTTCATATGTATATATTTGAAGGGGTCGGTGCATTATAGTGCTAACCCACACAATGTTCATTTTGAGATAATCGCTTTTGAAAGTTTGAAAAAAATCCATAAATCAGGTTAATGACTCGAGAAGGCCAATTTTTTCGTATATGAACCTTTACATACTCAAGATTGAATAGTGTCTTGGGGAAATTTACTACCCTGTTATTTTGGTGGATTTAAGAGGATTTTTTAAGTCACATTTTGAATTTGTGGCTTAGCACTTTATTGCAGCCAAATCCGTCGTGTATACAAATACTCTTTATTTTTTGAAAACTCATAAAATATTAATATCTCTTCGCTAAAAATGGAAAATTAATGTAATATTTGAGTTTCTCTCCTTTGTGACGTGAAATTGAAATAAGATATACTTGTTTTTAACTGTCTGTATTGTATAATCTGTGTGAATTATGAAGACAAACTTTGCATATATTTTAGACGCAAACACGCGCACAGAATCAATCATTGTACGCATAAAGACATCTTGAAATGTGGATATTAAACAATTTCAACAATTCAACTTTTAAAAGAAAAAGCATTCAGTGTCATACAAAATAATATTATGATTTGTTGGGGGGAGGGGTTATATTTCATTGAGGATTTTACATCTTCCGTGTACCTAAAAGCAGGGAAAGAGTCCCTTCTTCAGCATTATGCATACAACGCATTTTAAATTTAGGGTATCTAGATCAGAGAAAATAAAGTGAAATGGTAGATATCAACATTTTTCCAGAGATTATCATGTCTTTTGTTAAAGGGAATAAAATACCATAGATTAGACATTAAGGCATTGTTTAGCTAGATTGGTTTTCTTATTTAGGGTATCAAAATCACCAATAGTACTCTAAAATCCTTTTTTGTATGACAACGAATTTACAAAAAAAAAATAGTGTTGCATGAGAATTATGACTGTACATGCCTCAATGAATCCTCCTCCTTCATGTTCGTTAAAATGCAGACTGTGTGAAATTATGCAGGAAAGTTCTTATCATAAAATGAATGACTAACTCTTAATGGCCAAAAATCCATGAAGAGAAAAGTTTTAAAAATTGGGAAAAATCTCTTTGGAAGTCTGAACACTTACAGATTTCGTATATTTGGACAAACCATACATGCTGAAATCCAATGTGCCGAATAAGACCAAAGTAGTCTACGTATTATACCAAGTTGGTGTTTTATACACATGCATTTTACCCCATATGCACGTTTTCAGACTACATTTGGATCTTGAAGATCATTTAGGAACAAGAAAAAAAAATGTTCTCATGTCAAAGCTGTTACGGTGACAAAACATACACGAAAAAGTGAAAACTCTATAATATGCTTTCAATAGTTTTATCAATCACAAATCTCCAAATTAATTTCAAGGAAACTTTCTTTTTGTAAATTAATCTTGAAAACAACCCTGTGAAAAAAAATAACTCAGAAATTTGTAACAGAATACATGCAGCAAATATATTTTCTTTCCAACATGGAGACTTCTTCATAAAAATGCATGATAAATACCGAGTTTAAAGGGTAAATTCTGTAGTGGAAAAAAGGGAGCTATTGACTCGCAATTAAATTACGTTAAAAAACACTATACTATCAGCATTGATGCTTTAAATTCCGCTTTGATTGCTTTTAACGTTTATTGATTTGAATTGAGAAACCGTACAGAGGTATCAACCACGTGGAACTATGAATTTTATACGACAGCGTTAGATTTGAAAAATAATGTTTGCAGTTCTGTCATAAATGTAACATCCTTTCAAAGGATGTTAAACATGTAAGTATCGTGTCTCGGTTATGTAAGAAACTACAGGGAAGCACACCTGTATTGACAGTGGCAGGATTTTTTTTTGAAAATTTGAGGTAAATTAATCGATATTAAAAATGCATTTTGTTTTCATCCATTTTCGACTGTCTATAGCTAATCCCCTAGATATGGCTGTGAAAGCATACCAAAATTGCATTTTATTCAAAAGAAGTTACAAATTAATCAATGACAATTTCAAATGTTGTTTCAGTAGTGATCTAACTCTGTAAGAATTACTAACAGATAAGGCACATGTCCAAACATCCAGCTATCCGTACATTTTTTTTTAACCCATATTTTTATAAACGTTTTCAGATCACACTTGCATCGGGAAAACATCTTAAATTTAGAGACAATACACTTATTATAATAAGCCATTTTGATGAAAAAAAAACACACACATAACAAATAAAGATTTATATTTTGAATATATTTCATCAGTTATTTAACTACTGATTATTTTTGAGGAAGCTTTCCTTTTGAAGCAAAATGTCAGCATGAATAAAGTGCTAACCCACTAATGAAACTTTAAGGTGCTGGGACAGACTATGAATGTTGATTAATTTTCTTATAGGTCATAATGCACAATGCTAAAATACTCCTAAAACCAGTGATTGTGGTATTTTCTTGATAAGTTCAACAAAAATAAAAAAACTGGCGAAAAATGTCATGATCAGCAGAATTAGCATGAAAATAGTGCTAACCCCGACAGTACAAAAATTGACAAAAATACTCATTAAATTCTTAAAATTTCATTAATGTTTACCTCATCTCCATTTTCATTACTGGTAGAAGAGGACAAGTTATGTTATGAATCAGAATCACTCATTTTTGTAGATAAAAACGTTTCCTCAATCTTCAAATTTAGATATTTTTATGACACCCTTCTGTCTGCTACCATGGAGGTCGCCATCTTGAAAAGTGTGGCTTAGCATTATTTTCCTGCCTATAAGATGTGATTAATTTTCGGGGCAAAAAGATGCCTGCATTAAAAACCCATTTATTGCTTAAATTTCAAGATGACATTTTTAGGGAGATTATAGAGCAGTGATTCAGGATGGTGTAAATGCATGTAACTCATTTTTCACCAAAGTGTGGGTTAACACTATAATGCACCGACCCCTTCAGTATAATATATATATATATATATATATATATATATATATATATATATCAATTTGGGAAACGGATAAGGGTCATAATATATTCATCAGTCATTAAAGGTAGCAGACTATTACATTAGGTAAAAGAATATTATTGTATGGTTTCCTTGTACAATGACCGAGGAGGTTTTAGAGATTGGAGCCGTAGCCGTCCTTTTCTGCCAAACTGGATCTGCCTCACACTCATAGAGAAGATTAATTAATGTTTCATGCATTATATACCCATTCACTCTCTAATACCCTCATTCCACAGAGTTTTTTTTTTTTTCTCTCACATCGGTCACTCATCGGAAGCAAAGTAAATCGCTTCTGGCCACCAACCGAAATGTGTTGGATCGTAGTCCCATGAATTCTACTTGTGTTGGTCGACTTTCAGGTGACTGTCAGACATGTCAGCCGGTACACAATCCGATGAGGCAAGATTACCCGATGAGGATTACGGGCCGGGCCACACGGATTCATCAGACTGCCATCCGATATACTTCGCTTGGCGTCCAGAATTAACACGTTTTGCTCCCAACGAGTGTCCAATGAGAAAGAGAGAGAGAGAGAGAGAAAAAAAAAAACTCTTTGGAAGGGGGATTTATGCTCTAACTTATTGATGGTGTGATGTTTTGCCATCCCTAGTTTTCTATAAAGACAGGCGATACATATCAAATGTTATAGACATGCATGGGATGAGCGAATAGATATTGCGTAAAGATTGATGGAAATAAAAAAAAGAAATCATTCGAAAAGGCATGTCCAGGCTCTAATCAAATATGATACGAATAATTCATAAAGAATCATACTCAAATGTTATGACTTATGTTTTGCTTTCCTTTGCGGAATTAAAAGGGGAAAATGTAGTACAACTGCGTAAAACTAATAAGAAGGGTACACGGTTTGAATCTCTTATATAGTACTCAGTTCTGATTTACACTTTTCTACATTTTTTTTTTTTTTAAATTAGCTTTCGTTTTACCGGTTTACATTACATTTTATCATTGGCGGATAGTTCGCTTCATTTAAAGGGGACGGCTAGTAAGTGATCAATGGGAATCAGTGGGAATGCTGGGGGATGATTGTTCCAATCCTTGTGGGATTCATTTTAATAAGAGTACATTATATATCTATTTTTGTGTAAAATTATTTGCTTCAGAATGGTCTCATATTGAAGTAATGTGCAGTTTAATGTTTCCATGTTAGCATGCCTGTACAGTGACGGGGCAATCGTTAACACAACAATAATATACTGTACTCTTATATGAATCCCACAAGGATGGAACAATCATCCCCCAGCATTCCCACTGATTCCCACTGATCAGTTACCAGTCATCCCCTTTGAAGAGGTCCAATACACCGGATTTTATACAATATTATATTACATGAATTATATGAATTTTGAGAATGCTTGAAAACATGGCAGTTTCAAGAATGCATTAAAACCACGCAGCTGTGGCATTTTCCTTTTCACATTCACAGAAAACAGATAATACTGTTTCAATGATTGAGGGCTTTTCTTGGGTTCAAGCTCTTGAATCTCTTTCGGTCAAAGCAGATTTGTTTGTCAAGTAGGAACCTACTTAACTGACATAAAGAAGTAAGAACCGTATGAACATGCTCGGATATTAGCATGATGTTCCAATGGGTATATAGCCAGACGTTTTTTACATTCACAGAAAACACATGATACTGTTTTAATACTTAAGGGCACTTCTTGGGATTCAAGCTCTTGAATCTCTTTCTTTGAAAGCGGATCTGTTTGTCAAGTAGGTTCATAAAGAAGTAACAACAAAATGAGCATGCCCGGATATTAACATGTTGTTTCAATGAGTATAGCCAGGCATTGGATGTCTATGTATTATTTTTGTGAGCTGATTGATTAAGTTATCTGTGTGTTTTTATTCGGACATGGATCCAGACATGTTATAAAACAGCCGTTGGCGGAATCTTTGCTGGGCTTGACAAAAAAAAAGATAAATAAAAAAATAAACAAATAAATAAACGAAACGAAAAAAAAAGAGCTTTTTTTTTTAATCTCTAGACACAACCAGGATGACCACACAAAAAAGTACACGGACACACATACACACACACACAAACACAGTAATAGTATACACGCGCGCACACATACACATAACTTCATACCAATTTATTCCGAAGGTTCGTTATTCCGAAGGTTCTTTAGTCCGAAAGCTCGTTATTCCGAAAGTTCGTTATTCCGAAGATTCGTTATTCCGAAGGTTCGTTAATCGGAAAATGAAATAGAGTTAGTTATTCCGAAGGTTCATTAATCCGAATATGAAATAAAGTTCGTTATTCCGAAAAGTCGTTATTCCGAAGGTTCGTTAATCCGAAAATGAAATGGGGTTTGTTATTCCGAAGGTTCATTAATCAGAAAATAAAATAAGCTTCGTTATTCCGAAGGCTCGTTAAAGGGGAATACTAAAGATATAAAATTATATATGAAGTCAAAGAGTGGGACATATAGAACAATTTGTCGTTTACATCGTTTAAAATGGTCTTTTTGAAGTGGAGTTAGAGGATATTGAAAATTTACACCTGTCACCCCCCCTGAAATCTAGGTCACAGCGTAAATTTCGAGGCTTTGCCGATGACGTCATGGGGTAAAAGGTATCGCGCAAGGTCTCGAGCGCCGCAGGCCCCCGCGCGCATAATGCATGCATTATATCATACAAGTTGTTGTACAATGTAGATAGTATTTGCATACAAAGTTTTGAAAGTTTGTTTTTCGATAATGCACGACATCGTACGTTAAGGCCATGCAGTGATGATCAGGATGATTTCTTGGTGGAATTTGAATGTGGGAGCGATGATGAACTGAGTGATACAGTGCACACTAGTGATGATAACGATGATGAAACTAGTGATGATGACCCTGGTGAAGTTGTAGAGATGTTGCTGACGAGCCGCACGGCGGGGCGCAGGAGGGAGACGCTACGGGCGAGCTGGTGGGGAAGGCCCAGGGCGGTCCGGTTGAAGCGGACGGACTTAGTGGAGATTGGCAGTACGAGCCCTTGCCACACGGCAGGCCAGGGGACGATGTTGGTGACGCAGGACCAATGCCAGGTAGACTTCAAATTTAGATGGGTAAGAGTTTTTTTTTTTTTAATTCTGAACTGAAAATGAACCGAGTTTAGTGCTGACTTGATCTTGTACTTCAGAGCAGCAGTAGGCCTAACTGAACACAGCCCAGTCGCTGTAAGTAGCGCAGCATCTGGTCGGCTACGTATTGTCATATCTTATCACATCACACTCACTCCTAACTATACACAGCCCAGTCGCTGTGCGTAGGTACGTCGCGACAGGTATTCGCAGAGCGTACTTACAGCGTCTGGTCGGGCTAACTCACTCCGTACTCCCGTTCACAGCTCATCAGCATTCTATCTAGCTAGAGCTAGGTACCCTCACAAATTCACTGCACGATCCATTCATTACTTCACCGAGTCCATCAAAGTTTTATCAATATCGATGAAAATCGCAGTGCTCTGTATCGTTTATTTCATCACCAGATAGGCCGGCCGGCCTAGTCAAGACTTCGACTTAGCCGATGTCCGCGCATTGATTGCGTGGTATAGTATTAGCGATCCACGTACGCTGAATGTTTCGCGAGTTTTTTTCTTTCTTTTCTTTTAATTTTCGCCAATTTCGCGAACCTGGTGCTTTTTGCGAATTTAAAAACACGAGAAAATATTAACTCTCTTTCCGTATATATTTCCCCCTTCCGTAGTGTACTCCACAACCACGAATTTAAGCACTCGCGAAATTATTGGCAAGTCCCGATTCGCGAAAAAAAAAATTGTCTCGCTAAATACATGTATATGGCGTACACAGCTGTAGTACTACCGAGAAGCTGCTGATATAATACATTGTACGTACCAAAGAGGTACGGAGCTCAGGCTTCTCCGCTCTTTGATACACGGAGGCTACTGCACTGCGACATACGCGGCCGGTGATGGGCGCATGCATGTGACTGATCGACTACGAAGCACCATCGTACAGGCACTAGGCCTGACAACTTCTGTATTCGTGGCCTAAATAACACGTAACAGACTCTACTTAAGCGAGGAAATGTGTGATTTCACATGAGACTTGAAGTAGAAAACAATTTATTTCATTTTTTGTGACATTCTGATAAAAAATGTCTTGGGATTTCGGGGTATGAGCCTCGACATCATGCTCTCATCGAGAGCATGCATTGGTAAGCTTAGGCTGTTTTGTGATACTTCCGGGTTTGCCTTTCACCCCATGACGTCATGGACACGCCCCCAAAATAACCACGGATCTTCCGATTGAGCGTGATTCAGGATACAACTTTTCTAAGCAGCCGTTCTCCAAAACGCAATTTTCTAAATGGATGAATCAAAGGCCGCTGTGTTTAACATGCTCTATGCTTGAAATGGGGGAATAATCCAACAAAATATGCGTTTCCTTTGGTATTCTGCTTTAGTCCGAAAATCCGAAAAAAAAATATCGTTGTTCCGAAGGTTCGTTACGGACCCTATATCACTTCGGATCAACGAACCTTCGGAATAACGAACCCTGTTTTATTTTCGGAGTAACGAACCTTTGGAATAACGAACCCTATTTCTTTTTCGGATAAACGAGCCTTCGGAATAGCGAACCCTATTTCATTTTCGGATTGATAATAATAGTGAGACTCTTATAAAGCGCACATTTCTACCTAAAAAAGATACTCAAGGCGCTATAGAACAGAGTACATATTGTGTCACGTTACAACAGTATCATAGAAAATAATAAGACAATAAACCAACAAACAATAGTCCTATATACACTGTAAAAACATCGATGTTAGATTTAACACCACGGGTGTTAGTTCTAACACCGGTCAAACTTCAATAAAGGACCACACCCACAGGTGTTGAAAATGCACTGTGATGGTGTTGAAAAGTGTTCACCTGACACTTCGTGGTGTTAATTTGACATTGTACCTGGTAATATTTTGACACTGTACTGGTGTTAATTCAAAAATGACACCACATGGTGTTGATTTGATATTTGTTGGTGTTGATATCAATGGTTTAACACCCGTCCAGCTTCAATAAGAGACCACACCAGCTGGTGTTACTTTGGTGTAAATTTATTTTCACATTTTTTTTCAAAAATCTAGTATTTTAATGTAAGATTCTTGATCGTCTTGTTTAAATTAAAAATCAACAAGAAGTGCAGTTACTAAGAAACTCTTCAAAAAACAGTTTTATATTTGGAAATGACACCCGGATGTGTTAATTTAACACCATAAATGAGCACCGAAACTTTAACACCAGCTTGGTGTTCACTATTTAACACCGGACTTTTTGCAGTGTATATGCAATGCTCAACAGATACAAGGAACTTGGGTATTATTCTTTACCACAATCTGTCTTTGAAGACTCATGTGAACAACGTGTGCAGATCAGCTTCATTTACTTTCCACCAAATTGCAGCATCCGTTAATTTCTGAGTCAAAAGACAACCCAGAGACATGTTCAGACACTGGCTATGTCTCGCATTGATTTTTGCAACAATCTCTTGTACAGTCTGCCTCATAGGCATATCAACAACTGCCAAAAGTACAACATTCTGCTGCTATGAACATGCTTATTGTTGAACGTCGTTCATGCGAGTCTGCTTCCTCACATTATACTGAGAGCTGCATTATAAATATTCGGGAACGAATAAGATTCTTTTGTTAACTTTCAAATGGTTGCGAAACACCACATCGGTCTATAATGCGGATCTTCCTTTTTTTATGAACAAGCTAGATTTCATCTGCAAACGAACTAGGCAACTAACGAGCGAATCACACGCGTCCACTTGGTACCCTAAACTGCGCAGACTCGCAGACCTTTTTTACTTTGGTGTAAATTTATTTTCACATTTTTTCAAAAATCTAGTATTTCAATGTAAGATTCTTGATCGTCTTGTTTAAATTAAAAATCAACTGGAAGTGCAGTTACTAAGAAACTCTTCAAAAAACAGTTTAAAATTTGGAAATGACACCAGGAGGTGTTAATTTAACACCATAAATGAGCACCGAAAATTTAACACGGACTTGTTGCAGTGTACGTACACATACTATACATACAGGTATACAATATTTTCAATTCAAATTAAAAATATATGTCTTGAGATTCTTTTTGAAACTATCAATGGAGGATGCTTTTCCAAGAGATTTTGATTAACGAACCTTCGGAATAACGAACCTTCGGAATAACGCCACATATGTTCGGATTAACGAACCTTTTTTTTTCATTTTCGGATTAACGAACCTCTAGGTGTAGGAAATGTGTGTGTTTCAGATTAAGAAACCTTCGGAATAACCAACCTTCGGAATAATGAACAGCACCCCTATAGACATGGAAATTCGTCGTTTGTTAATTCACCCACATGTTTGCTTTCTGTCAAAAGCGTCAAAAAAACACAAACCTGCTTTTCTACTTTGATCTCATCATCACCGGGAGAAAAAGAAGACGGCACGTTTAGAATTCTAAGAATAAGTCAACAAAATATAATTCTATTATTAACAACAACGCGTGCGTTGCAGTGCATATTGCGCACATACATACACCCTGAATACACGCACACACAGAGCAACAAAACGTAATCATGCATGGATCCTTGATAGTAGCGTGGTTCTTTCTTCAATCTCCCTCCCCCCTCCCTCTCTCTATCTATCTATCTATCTATCTATCTATCTATCTATCTATCTATCTCTCTCTCGTATATGTCTTTCTCTCTTTAACCGCAAACTTTTTATGAGATGAAATGTATCAAGAAAAAGCGGACCGGATGAGGGATTCACAGAAAAGGGGTAAGAGGGAGGGGAGGGAAAGGTAGGACAATTATAACAAGAGCAAGAAATTAAAAACAGACATTGTGCTCATATCTGTTGTATATCGCATTGTATTTAATGTGTTCAAGAGATGTCTTACGTCACAGGGGACTCTCCTCTGAATGTGGGGAACGAAAGTCCTCCCTGCTACTGGGATCTTTTCTATAGTCAAAGGTTGACTTTCTCTAAATGCAGCAGATTGTTAGCAGACCATCCATTCAATCAACTCTTTCGAATTGCGCACCTAATGTGCCTCGAAATAAGTAGCCAATCACACAGTATTCTTACGATATAACAATCAATGCGATTTGTTATACTGGTTTCAAAGCTGTGATGGTTTACAGTAATAACATAGTACAAACTTGAGTGTATAGATATCCAATTCCACTTGATCTTGAGCTTGGTTGCTCTGCTCGTTGGTTTATTCTAGAAGCTCCCTTGTTTGGTTGCTCTAGGCTGTCGACGATGCCCTGCCTGAGGTAGCGGGTCGTCTCCCTTCTCTGGTCGTTGGCTTCCCAACTTAGGTCCTTGTCGGAACCCTAAACTTGGTCCTCGCTTGAACCCTAACCCGTAGCCCTCTCTCTGGAACCCTAAAATTGGTCCTCGCCGGAACCATAAACACCAACAGTTGTTGGTGTTTAAACTCGAATCCTCCTAGACTCTCTTCTGGACGGTCAGGCTGTCCAAGCTGAAATGCAACAATCCCTGAATCACACAGATTCCAAATAACACTCTGGTACTCTCTAACTTCACAATCTCGAAGTACCGTTACCTGGTCCTGAGTGTTCCACAAATTATATGGCATCTGAATTTTGTGCCTAAACATGGTATATGCATACATTTGTTGGACCATAGGTCTCCATGTAAAACAATTTAAATGAAGTGACTTCCTGGAAAGTTTTTACAGAAGTCTGCCTGTCAAAACTTTCCTGAGTATCTCATTTTGCATTGGTCAAGCCTCGATCCGCTTGACGTCATCACTTCCTGTCCACGGAAACCAAAATTCTTTGAAATGGTCCTGTTTTGACCTAGCCAGAAACGTGTGTTTGACGTCATGAATGACGTCCACATTCCAAACAGTATGAGCCATACTACTACCAGGGATACCCTTCCCTCGTATTTCGACGTCACATAGGGTCTACTCATCCTCAAGACATTTAACTCCAAATCACTGGCTTTTACTTCCATTGCGTATCGCAAAATCTCCTTATTTGGTCATGTTGATGCATGAGGCTTTTGTTTTGAAGGTTGCACTGCATTTCTAGCCATTACACTAACATCAATTTGTTACATGATCTGCATGATGAACATTGATAAAATGAGACAAATTATTACATGACAAATACAAAATATGCCATTTCATGACACCTTACAGTCATTTACCAAGGGCGTAATCTCACAATCCCAGTCAGGTACACTGCATACCCATGACCGCTTTATATACTTGTACCTAGAAATAATGTGCAGACAACAAGGCCCTGTGAATATATTGCATTTCCTCGTATGCCAACGCATGCATGTATTATTCTTTTTACAAGTATACGGCTGGGTTCGAGCGCTCTACAGCGAAGCAAAGCGAACTTAACCAAAGCGTACCGAACTGCGCCAGATTTGAAGCGTTCGAGCGCTCTGTCGAGAAAGCGTGCCTCACGAGTTGTTTTTAGAAAAGGTCACACATTCTTGTAGCAAGAATGTCATCCACCAGTCCTGGCGCTTGAACTACTCACAGCTGTCCCGAACATAGATAATCATGTTTTTGCATTGTGACGTATGCGCATGATACGCTCATGCTTTACAATGAACTTTTGGAACGCTTTTGGTACGCTTCTGGTACTCTTTTGGAGCAAATCGGGAAGTGGTCTACTTTTGGCTCGGTACAGTACGGTACGGTACACTTTAGGAGCGTTCGAGCGCTCCTCTGGCGCCGGGTACGGTACGGTACAGTTCGCTTTAGGAGAGCGCCCGAACGCACCCTGTACAATATAAAGTTTCTGTTGTTGGCTATGTATTTCTATGTCATATACAAACATAATGTTTTCACCTAATATTTTATGATTATACTAAGTGAGAAGACAAGTGAACAAATAAGATTTATCTGAAACTGAAGGAAAACATTCCTTAAGAACATTAGGATTCCACCATTTGTTGTCCCTATTCGTCAAATGAGTACCACAGCATTTGCACATTACGGTCTCTTTGGTGACTGTAGCTTCCATATAAAGCAACAACATGTTAACTTCCATACTGCAAACTTCGTTACATATATATGTGTACACATTAAGTGAAAATGTATACTTAAATGTCACGAAGAAATAAGTGCAAATGAATGATTGTTGCAAAACTCTTTACGTGTTTGGCGGAGGATCCACATACCCTTTAAAACCCGAATATTCCCGCCGGATCATAATTGGCTTAGCTTTGTTGTGTAACCCATTGTAGCCGAATACATTAATGTTGTTTTGTTATTGTCAATCAAAGTGCAAAAATGGTTAAGTGTTGTCATTTCTTTTTATTCAAATTGCCAGGCTTTGCTTTCCTATAGTTGAAGATCCTAAAGTTATGATAATGATAAGACAACCAGCTGGCAATTGCTCGTTTTATCAAAGGCAGAATAAGCAACCACTGTAGAATCTTTCACAGTTGTTGTTGTGTTTTTTTTTCAACCTTTTGGTTCTATGTTCGCAACAAACGAAAAAATATAGATGCAAAACACTTGTAAAACGATTATCAACGACTAAATGAAATCCATATCCTTCTGAAGTCAGAAGTAATGAAAAAAAAGACAACATATGAAATATTGTTCCGTAGGTTCAAGACTGCGATTTTTTTTTTGCACCTATAGCGAGTGAAAGAAATTTGAACAACTCGGATATGTGTTCAATACAGAATGATTCAAAGCTGAATGAATAAAAAGCAGAATGACAGTAAAGGCTCGTCACACGGTATAGCGTATAAATCAGCAAATGCCGAGCGGATACCATTAAATGTTTGCATTATTTTCATAAGCAGGCCCAGGATTTCAAGCCCGATTAGTGCAACAATTATTTCTTCAAAGCGGATGGCTAGTACATGATCAGTGGGAATCAGTGGGAATGCTTGGGCGTGATTGTTCCAATCCTTGTGGGATTTATTGAAGAGTACATTTTATATCTATTGTTGTGTGAAAATTAGTGGCTTCAGAACGGTCTCATATTCAAGTAATGTGCAGTGTAAATCCCCGTCACTGTACATTCATGCTTACCTGGAAACATTGAACTGCATATTACTTGAATATGAGACCATTCTGAAGCAAATACTGTTTACACAACAATAGATACAATCTACTCTTTAATGAATCCCAGAAGGATTGGAACAATCATCCCCCAGTATTCCCACTGATTCCCACTGAGCAGGTACTAGCCATCCCCTTTAAATGACGTTCCTATGCAATGCTCAACAGATGCAAGGAACTTGGGTAT
Source organism: Diadema setosum (assembly GCA_033980235.1). Lineage (NCBI taxonomy): Eukaryota > Metazoa > Echinodermata > Echinoidea > Diadematoida > Diadematidae > Diadema > Diadema setosum. The sequence continues at coordinate 4,057,457 of CM067065.1, read as the reverse complement.
TATTCTTTACCACAATCTGTCTTTGAAGACTCATGTGAACAACGTTTACAGATCAGTTTCATTTGCTTTCCACCAAATTGCAGCATCTGCTAATTTTTGATTAAAAAGACAACCCAGAGACATGTTCAGACACTGGCTATGTCTCGCATTGATTTTTGCAACAATCTCTTGTACAGTCTGCCTCATAGGCATATCACCAACTGCCAAAAGTACAACATTATGCTGCTATGAACATGCTTATTTTTGAACGTCGTTCACGCGAGTCTGCTTCCCCACATTATACTGAGAGCTGCATTATGCTTAGAATTCGGGAACGAATAAGATTCTTTTGTTAACTTTCAAATGGTTGCGAGACACCACATCGGTTTATAATGCGGATCTTCCTTTTTTATGAACAAGCTAGATTTTATCTGCAAACGAATTAGGCAACTAACGAGCGAATCACACGCGTCCACTTGGTACCCGGAACTGCGCAGACTCGCAGGCCTCGCCCAGGTCTTTGATGTTCAGATATCGAAATATTTGAATGACAATTATTACGTCTGCCTTTTCCTGAGCTCTTTCGTACCGTGCAAGTACTTAAATGAGTGGCAAGATTGTGCGAATGTTACTGCAAGTGCTGGTGGCTTCTTCTTTGAATAGTCTTGACAGTTTCAGCAAGTTTAACGATGACGGAACAGCAATCCGACAATATTGACGGAGGACTTTCGCGTCCTCAAGAAATGACTCCCACAGTGAAGAGTTACGCTCTCAAGGTTTGTGCAAACGTTCTCAGTACTAGTAATATGTGACAGCATTAATCCACACGGGTGATTTTCTTCTTTTCTTTTTACGATGTATCAATACCTCCGCCTCGCAGGTATAGAGAATGCTATGTTCATACCTGTAGGGCTTACAAAGGCAACCTAAGCTTAACTTTTTCACAAACTCCAGTCCGACCTACTATACTTGCATCATCAGACTTTGCAATCGAAGCTTTGAGTTGCACCAGTTTGCTTTACTTTTTTATGGATATATCTCAGCCATGTCAGAACCGTCTTTAATCCATATGATATCAAAATAAATGATTTATGTTTAAAGCAGGTTAATAACACAAAGTTTTTAGGGCTTTGGATTGACCAAGAATTATCCTGGAAAACTCATGTTAATTTTGTAAGTAAAATTTTGTCTAGAAATATTGGGATTTTGAATAAGCTCAAACATTTCTTTCCTGTTCATATTTTGCAGAGTATATATTCTTGTTTAATATCTCCACACTTCAATTATGGAATTTTGGCGTGGGGAAATGCAATTCACTCATTACTAGATTCCCTTCTCCGTATTCAAAAGCGTGCAATAAGAATCATAAACCACGCCGGATATTTTGCCCATACCAATTGTTTTTTCCATCAAAACAGAATTCTGAAAATTTCAGACTTATTTTATTATAATCTCGGAATTTTCATGTATAAACTAACAACTAATGAATTACCATCTGTTTTTATCCACATGTTCAAAAGGAATCGTTCTATCCACTGTTATCCCACTCGCCAGAGTGACGCCTATCACCTTCCCCGTACTCGCACTATTTTTGCAAAGAAGACAATTATATTTACTGGACCCAGATATTGGAATGATCTCCCTCTAGATATCACTTCTTCCTTATCTTTATTCACCTTCAAACGCAAATTAAAACAGTTATTACTTAGTGGATACACACTACCAAGCCTTTAGCAACCTTTTTATGCTCCCAGTCTTTTGTCCTTGTCCGCAGCACCAAGTTATTTAAGTGATTTCATGGTACCGATACATCTTTTAATAATATAGCATTTTTGTTATTCAAACACTGCGAGATTTGTATGCAGTCTGGTTTGTGCGATATCTATGTGGTTCATTAGTTTATTACTCATCTATTTTTTTGTACTGGTGTAATTTTAGTTGGTCAAGACAAACATATCCGTTCTCCGTGTAAAATTATAAGCCTATGAACTCGGGAACCTACAGTTTTACAAGCTTTAAAGCTTTTATGTATAGGCCCCATCATATTTCTTATATTTACTAGTGACATTTTCATACGATGTGACCATGTACATTTGTGTCAAGTATATTTTCTTTTTCTTTTCTTCTACAATCAAAAGACATGATTGTATATATTTTGTACTCTTGTTTTGTTGTCAATAATTTTGTAATGTCATCATTGAGAAAATGGAAATATGAAATAAATTTGAACTGAACTGAACTGAATCGCATTAACGTTGCATTCCCCTCAAAATTATGTGGTATTCAGTATTTGAAATAAATGGTTTCTCATTATTTCTCAAAAAAAAAGAGAGAAGAAGTTAAAACATGAAACCCTATCTCAACAAACAAAAACCACAAAAACTATAACATTTCTTTCAGGCCAGGTATAATAAGTACACGGATGAGAACGGTACAAACTCAAATATTGATATATGTATTTTTTACCCTGGAATTCCGCCAATGTGAGAGGTTTCAACAAATTACATGTACACATATGCCACATTGACCCGAATTCACGAAAGTGGTACAATTGAAACCATTGCTTAAACCATGGTTTCAATTGTATGGAGTGCAACTAAGTGTCGCATGGCCAATTTCAATGCGAAATCAGTCATTTCGTCGACGAAATGATCATATTTTCATTGACGAAATGTTATCATGTCGTCACGAAATGATGATTTTGTAGATGAAATGACTGATTTGCGTAACAAAATAGACCATGTGACACTTGGCACTCCATACAAATTGCCCATGGTTTAAACCATGGTTTTAGCCACCTATTAGGTGAATTCGGGCCCATGAGCCGACTGTGTCTGTAGTGTACAGCTTATGTCTCCTGTCCCAAGATTCCTTGGTTCGTGTCTCTACATTAGTTTGATATGTGCGTTAATGTTGTCTCTTCATTTCTTTTACCAAGGTTCGCAGTGAAGCTGAAAAGGCAGCCGGAAGGAAGTTCCCGGAGTACACTCCTCTCATATTTGCAACTCAGGTTGTCGCAGGAACCAACTACGTAGTGGAGGTAGTCAATGTTGTCGATTACTTGAGCATGACTTTTTTTTCCTTCAAAAGAAATTTGTGCCCCAGAAAGTAACGTTTTGTAAGGTTCCTTTTAAAACAAGTTCGAAATACACTTTATTATGTACGCCGTGGTGTTGTAATTCATTGATTTTGAACTAAATGTAACTAATATGTTGTATGTTTTGAAGCCCAACGTTTGATGCCGACTGTGACGTTAATTTCGAATTCAATTTGCTAATAATGCAGCTGACTAGCAGCATTATATGCGTGCGCAAAAAAAAAAAAAAAAGTTTCAATGCGTGCGTCTTTTTATCTTCCGCTCTTTGGTCAGTATACAAAGTCCCGCTCTACTGCCTGACCTGTGCATGGACTCGTATCATTTCCTCTTGCGTGTGTGTATTTTGGGTGTGTTTGTTTATTCATCTGTTTGTTTTATTGTGGCTGTTTTTATTCTTGTTGTTGACGTTGTTACATTATTTCTGGTACGTTCTTATCTCCTCATTTAAAATGGGCCCAGCGTGAGTATCTCGACGTGTAATACGCTACAGTGTCACGGCCATTCAGTTTTGTTTTTTACCGCTTTGAGTCGTGACTTATGCATATTAATACGATTATGGTCAGTTGGTGGTTATTGCACTATACCGTCATTAATAAGGAATTTAGGAAACACACCCCCTCCCCCCCCCCCCCCGCCAAAAAAAAAAAGAAGCAGATTCGACTATCAATGTTTAACTCTTGAAATACATGTATAACTCCAGATGGCTCACTCTGGATAGACCTATAATTGGACCTAGAATACTTAAGTAGTAGGTCTACTCAGGCTTACTGCTCTAATTCTTTCTTTTTATCTTCTTTTTATTTTCTCTAAACCTTCATTCAGGTGAAGGTTCAGCCTGATCAGCCAGATGATCACCGTAATTGTGTTCACGTCAAATTCTTCGAACCGCTCCCGGAACAGGGGAAGGGAGTAGAATTTTTGAAGCTGTATGACCACAAGACGGAGCAAGATCCTCTAGAGTTGTAGGCATTACATTCCTCGGCAGCATGGAAATTCACTTCTGAGCAGAGGTGACCGGAAACTTTTTTGTAATCAACGGGCAGTTTTTCGATCACAAAATGATCAATCTCTGAAATGTGCCTTGGCATATGGTAAACTGTCTCTTTTTCTTCTCAGTAGATACATGGAATAGTGTAGCATGGAACTTTAGAATTTAACATAGAATAGTCATATGATGAAGACCACCCCTCCCCCCTCACCCGATTATAGACAGTAACCTCAGGTGTGGAATCAATTGTCATATTTGTCCCAATATGATATGCATGAAACTGACGCTCTCTGTATCCGTGATTATGATGCTAAAATGTGAGATTCACCGTACATTACACAGTTTTTCTCCCAATTTCAGGCCCCATTTCCCTATAATTATGATGTACCGGATTCGAATTTTCCCGCAGCACGATGAAACGTGTCTAACTTGATCTGCATTGATAGTAGTGAGTCAGCAGGTGATGTGTTTATTAGATAACTATACAATGGAACCATCGGTATAATATTTGGATGCGGCAAGGGTATTATAAAGGGATTGTCTGCTGAAGGTACATTCGAATGTCTTCCGACAAAATAAGTCAAAAAAGGAAGTGTGTTTTGTGATATCCACATTTTTTTTTTCATTTGTTAATAATTTCTCCGTTTTTGTAAGCCGCTGATAGATACGACGTGGTTTCATTAACTGCATCTTTGACTAATGAATGTGTTATAGAGGCTGAGGTCAGTAGTGACCTATCCAATGATATGTAACCTTATTGTTTGTTATAGAATTGTACGTCTTAGGTTTGCTATTGTCAGAGATATTGTTTTAGTTTGTTATCAATATAGCAGTTGCTCTGCAAATATGTGTAATATTAAGATAGTGGTACCCATTCTCGATTCAAATATGTGAATGTGGTTTGGCAATTCCAGCTTAAGACTATGAGTTCTGCTTTCAAGCGTGAAATTTAAAATGCATTTACTCATAGAACTCCTCTCAATACTTTAGAAATTTGAATCGAACTAAGTACTACAGCATCTTGTCCAAAATAGACAGGTGGATACAACGGCGATTTTAACAGAACCACGCTGCTCAAGCACTTTGGATCTCATGACTCACGACGCTTAGAATAAAGGATTTGATGAGTTGAACGGTGATATTAAGAACCAAATCGGTGACATCGAATGAGGTATAGTAATGAGTTCTTGCAGTCGAGGGTTTGTCCTTACTAACGTGAATTACTAAGATATAGTTAAACGGTCATGGTCGCACACATTATGTCAGTATACGGACTGTCATGCTTTGGTCGAAGGCATTTATGCAAAGTTACCCATTAACCAAAATTGTATATGGGACGTATTTTATGAGACAATGTTTACGTAGACAAGTTAAGATCTAGGAGTAATGGCTAATATGTGGGATTGCAAGCAAATGAGTTGCTTTTTCGTCGCTTATTTACTCCAAGAAGTAGCGACGTGCATGCTTTAATAGGAAAATGGTTAGGATTTTTTTTTTTCACTTAATTACAGTTATTATCTTTCAGTTAACAACATTGACGGAAACATTGACCAACTAAATCTAGATAAAGTTGCATTAAGTTGTGTATACCTTTATGTTTGATGACTAAACCTGCTTTTATATTAGAGTAATAACTGTACGTTTTTTTTTGTGTGTGTGTGTGTGTAATGTATCCCTTTTCATGTTTTGAATGTTAATATAAATTGCTCTACTCTGATATGTCATTCCGTTAATGTTTTGGGTGAAGAATTAACAAATCGAGATTTTGATTTAAGAATTAAAGAACTGTGGAATTTTATTCTTATTCTCAAACAACAATTCATTCAAATTTTTCGTAACACATTCAAATTTAAAGGGCAAGTTCATCTTCAAAGACATGTGGGTTGAGGGAATGCAGTAATATTATTTAGTACAACACATCAGTGAGAGTTTGAGAAAATTGGACAATCCGTTCAAAAGTCAAAAAAGCTTGAATGTTCTGCTCAGGCAGTGCTGGATGAGAACACTACCACAGCTTGTGATGTCCCATTTGTGCTTTAACGATATGAAGTAAATACAAAGAAAATTCAACATAGGCCTATTTTTACTTTCTCGCATAATAAAAGAACACTTGACTCCCCTCTTTAAGAAGTTACGAGGAATGATGATATCTCATCATAGATTACGTAAAGTAGCAAGTCGAGGAAATGTGTATTTTTTTCAAAAAGTCAAAATTTGGTGAAATTCATTTTCTACGCTCAGCAAAAAAAGAAAAAAGAAAGTAAACACTTTTTCGAGTTCATATTTTTCAAAGAAGATTTTGATGAAAGTAAAGGTATAATATGTCACACTAAAGGTAATATAATGGCTATCAAGTGAGTAGCTTAATTTTAAAGGAAACGTTACACATGAGTTAACACATTTATATTTGCCCTCCAAGGCATAAAAGTAAAAATTGCAAAATTTAACAAGTTGTCTTTCATTTGACAATGACCTTTAAGATAACAATGACAACAAAAAGTCAATTTAACAAAATGAAAGTCATGAATGCAATAGCAAGAGGAATTTTTTTGTTCTTTCTATCTCTTAAAAGGGGGAAATAACAATATTCTGTCAGCTTAAACTTCAAACGACATAGGGAGTAATGACATAGAGATGTTTAAATTAGAAGAATTTCTTTATTTCATTCTTTTTGTTTAGTAATTTACGGATTCATGACACAAGTTTAAGAATCGAATATTATCTGCAATCTTCCTTATTCAAAAACAAATGAAAATCTCTACCATTCTTATTAATATTGATTAATTCTTCTCTTATTTCATTTGAATTTGGGTTTGACCAAAGATTCTTCATTTTCTTCTTTATTTTTGGCATTTATTGATATTTTGGTCTCAACATATAGACATGAAATATTTATGTTGACAGCTTAATCGATGTATCTCATTGTGTTAGATTTGTCTTTTGTTCTTATTGTTATACGGAAGAGGATTTGCGCATGAATGACAACTTGTTCATATTTGCAATTTTTGCTTTTGTGCCTCGGAAGAGGAAAACAAATGTGTTCACTCATACGTAAAGTTTCCATTTTTATTAACCCACAAGGCTGATAATCAATTAAATGACCTTCAATATGGTATATTATACATATTCTATGAGAAATATAAACCTGAAAAAGTGTTTAATTTCTTCTTCTTTTTTTTTGCTGAGTGTATTTTCATTACATCGTTGTATACGCATGTATACAGCACCATACAAGTCTTACAGATTTTCTAAAAAAATCATAACTTTTGAACGAATCGTCTGATTTACCTACACTTTTACTGTGTTCTATCAGTATTGCTGCATTTACTCAATTTATATGCATGTGAAGGTGGATTGTCTTCAAGAAAATTCTGTGATTGTGGTTGTGATGTTGTGCTGTTACGTAAAATAAGGACACTTTGACAAATTTCTCTTTTTTGCGTTTGACAAATTTCTCTTTTTTGCGTTTGACAGCAGGATGGAATGTTAGGGTTGTAAAGGAAAATTGGTTGTAACACAGAAAACAAGGTTGTTACTTAACTAAGATTTCATTAAAATGCAGACAGCTTAGATCTCTCTTGTATGATGCAGCAAGACTAGGAACAGTTATTGATATATCTCTTGTGAAATTTTGTATTATTTTTCGTTATTAGCTCAACGTCTGCAACAGATACGAGTAGCTGATTGAATATGACGTGTATAACAGGCTAAGTCATGTAAGAGACCACAGTCCTTGAGTGTAGACATGTTGATAGCTGCATAGAAAGAGAGAGAGAGACAGAGAGACAGACAGACAGACAGCGACAGAGAGAGAGGAGGGGAGGAGATAAGTCATCTGTTGCAGTCCGGATGATGCACTGAACCATGAATTCCGAACACACACATACACACATACGCATAGCGGTTAGGTACTAACTCATACTCATACACACACAGGGATACAGCCCCCTAAAAGAGAGAACATTTTTTTTTTCATTTTCTGGGATAAATGTAATGCACAAATGAGAAAGAATACGAAGTATCGCAATATCATACCACTGTAGAGAGAGAGAGAGAGATGGGGGAGGGGGAGAAAGAGATGGAGGAGGTTTCTTCAATGCAATGATGAAAACACAGTTTACCTCGGAAAACAACAAACGGTAGTCTGATTACAGATTAATCAATTGTCTAATTTCAGATTAATAAACGAGCAGTAGTCTGATATCAGACACATCAAAAAACAACAGTCTTGAGTTAGCAGATACATGAACAAAGCATAGTTGGATTGAACATAAATCAACCACCAACAATCAGATTCCGATACATCAACAATCAGTATAGTGTAATATTAGATAAGTCGACCAACAGTAGTCTGATATCAGATTTATCGGCAAAGAGAAATCGGATTTCGAATAATTCAACAAATACAATTTGATATAAGATAAAGGAAGAAAAATTATCTGATTCAAGATAAATCAGACTGATAGCCCGAAATCAGATAAATCAATAGAGAGTTGTCTGCTTTCAGATAAAGCAACAATTGGTAGTCGAATTTCAGATACATCAGTAATAGTCTGATAACGATAGTCATATCAACGAGCAGTCTGATATCAGATGTAAACACTAAACAAAAAGTAAGTTCCCCCCTAAAACAAACCTCTGTAATTTATGAATCAGGAATCTTTTAGGGAATCTGAATACATGATTATGTAGCTGTATTTCTCGGCTACCTTTCATGTGAAATTCAGTGGACATCACTTGGTCACGCTTCAGTGAGCATGACTTAAAGTCAAAATGGTCACTTTTTGAAGTTCACAAGCCCAATTTTGCAACTTTGATTTAGTGATATCGAAACAAATTTCAATTTTCCAGGATAAAAAGGCATGGAACGTATAATTTATGTGCTTCTTATTGTACAATGTGGCTTGTGCACAAAATTTCACGGTTGAGTGAACACAGGGTGAAAATTACCAAAATGGCCAATTTGACATATTTCTCGTGGTAATTTCTGTCAATTGAGATTGAATTCGTGTGTTGAACAGTTTTTACACACAATTCACGTAATTTCACGGTTGAATGAGCACATTAAAAACAAAGAAAAATAACAATTTAAATTGTGCAGTAAGAATTGCGATAATCTTGCGCACTGAAATCAAGTGTTTAATGCTTTTTGTATTGTGTTTAATGCCACTGTGCATACAGTAATCACCTGACATTTCAGTCACGCTTCAATGAGCATGTGGGGCTGGAAAACCCGTTTTACCCTACATAATGAGAAATCGGCATTTTGGCCATAATCCCCATGGTAAGTTCATGTGAAGAGGAGGAATTTATGCTTTTGAAAGCTAACAATGGCTTATGCATGCAGTGTGGTTTATTTTACGGTTGAATGACCACATTATGAAACAATGATTTATCCTACTGAAATCATCCAGCAAGTGTTGCTTTAATATTCTGCATTTAAAATCAACTGAAAAACATTTCATTATTGCGTTTTAGGACCGATATAAATGTCTCAGTGATCCTTGGCATTCCTTCAAAATCTTACACGTCAAAGGGTACCTGGGGCTGGAAACCCCCCTTATAATCCATGGCTACCTTTGATTAAATATTGAAGTATTCCTGGGAAATTGGTCTGCCTTTAGTTTGATGACATTCCCTTGTTGGGGCAGAGATGAGAAATTATGCAAATTAAATCTCTGGGCCTTTGTCCTCGCAACTGAATACTGATTTTGGCATTAAGTTCTTGATGTCTTTGTGACGTCATGAAGTCATACATTAACTCAAGGGGAAATAAATGTAATTGGTCATTGACATGGTACCAAATTTCACTTTTGTTAAACATGAATATCCTCCCGTGCTGCAAATATGCACTGAGAGTCTGGAGACAGATATTGATTGTGGTGAGATTGTGGTCTTTGTTGTTCATGTGGTGTTGATGATTGTGATGGTAATGATAGTTGCTTAAAATGTTGGTTGAATATTATGCGATCGTTATGGCAATATAACACAGATTGGGTAGCATCTTCACTCACTTTTTAGGCTCTATCCGCTAACACCACTGAATACGTCTTCATAAACAAAGCAAATGTAAATCATATGGGAATTTCAGCCATGAAAATGGTTTTGACCCACACGCTTTGCTCATCTTACGTGCTCACTGAAGCATGTCACCATGTAATTTTTTATTGAAATGTTATCTTTTTCATTGAAATCAGAGTAATTTCCCAACATTGCAACTAAAACATTAAAAACAATGAATACTTTTTTATTATGTAGGGTAAAACGGGTTTTCCAGCCCCACATGCTCATTGAAGCGTGACTGAAATGTCAGGTGATTACTGTATGCACAGTGGCATTAAACACAATACAAAAAACATTAAACACTTGATTTCAGTGCGCAAGATTATCGCAATTCTTACTGCACAATTTAAATTGTTATTTTTCTTTGTTTTTAATGTGCTCATTCAACCGTGAAATTACGTGAATTGTGTGTAAAAACTGTTCAATATACGAATTCAATCTCAATTGACTGAAATTACCACAAGAAGCATGTCAAATCGGCCATTTTGGTAATTTTCACCCCGTGTTCACTCAACCGTGAAATTTTATGCACAAGTCACATGGTACGATAAGAAGCACAAAAATTATACGTTGCATGCCTTTTTATCCTGGAAAATTGAAATTTGTTTCGATATCACCAAATCAAAGTTGCAAAATTGGCCTTGTGAACTTCAAAAAGTGACCATTTTGACTTTAAGTCAGGCTCACTCAAGCGTGACCAAGTGATATCCACTGAATTTCACATGAAAGGTAGCCGAGAAATACAGCTACATAATCATGTATTCAGATTTCCTCAAAGGTTCCTGATTCATAAATTACAGAGGTTTGTTTTAGGGGGAACTTACTTTTTGTTTAGTGTTTATATCAGCTAGCAGTAGCCTGATTTCATATACATGTAAATCAAACGGATTGTTTGATATCACCTATATATCACAATTGATAAGAAGTGTATTTTCAGATACTTTAACATTGTGAAGGGTGATTGCAGATATATGAGCATGCTGTATCCTGTGTTCATATTTAACAAACGGTTAATCTGATATCAGATAAATCGACATGCAGAATCTGATATCAGATAAATCAACAGCCAATAGCCTACAATATTCATATGAAGTCGATAATGAGTACGCGGATATCATATTAATCAATAAAGGAATTGTTTCACTTCAGGTGTACTCACATGATCTGATTTAAGATTCTGATTCAACAACAAGCAGTGATGCAGAGACTCCAACCCAAAGTACCTTCTGATCTGGGATTCTCCCGACTGAAAACCCGAGCAAACGGGAGACTCAAAGTTGATGTGTGCGAAGCGCAAAATTCCTAGGGTTCTAGATGCTCTCTGGTGCTATCTAAGGCTTATTTTTTCAACATACGATAGAAATATGAAAGAAATCCTTTCCAACGGGAGACAAAGAGCCAGGGCGGGAGAAATTAAATCTCAAACGGGAGAACGGGAGATTTTGCAAAAATGGGTTTTCGGCGGGAGATCTCCCGTCGAAAACGGGGAGTTGGAGTCTCTGGTGATGTTGTTTGATTATATTTTTCTTTGAATAAAAGTTGTATTAAACGGTTGAATTTTGTATCTTGATATTGTTACCTACTCTGTATTGTCATTTTCAGAGCCTATAAACAGTGTTGTAACTGTTCCTACATCTTCACGTGTACTTGCTTCGTACTTTCAATAGCACATTTTGTTGTCACACCCCACACATGTGTATGCCAATAGCATCACGTCCACCGCAATGGAGGGGATTAAGATCTGGCGTCTCTGGAATCTCTTCTTTTGTATACCTATGATTGTATTTCTCTTGAACGTGAACTACGTATTCATGCTGCCAACTGATGCTTGCAACTGTAATCAGTCTTCTCTCTCTTGTTCACAGGCTTGTCAGACACTGCGGTAAACATTGCATATACCAATAGTAACACATGTGCATGATTTCAGTTAGCCATTCTACTATCTGGTGATGAAAAAATTATGCAGGTCCGTGTGTACTGAAGTTGACGTAACGAAACATCCTAATGAGTTTTGCAGTAGTTCTCAACCAAATCGTATTGTACAGTATATGATGTACATGCCCTCCATCATTTAAATAGGAAGACTAGTCATCTACTTCCTTGTACTGTTTGGAGAAGTATGTGGTCTCGGGATTGCGCAGCAGAGGCGTACTCACAGGAGACGCCGCAGGCGAAGGATTCCAAGGTCACAATCCCATTATTGTGATATTCCCAATGGGTCTCAATTTGGTTTATGGAGCGACTAAAGACGATGCCAATGTCAACTCTGATCATGATATCGATGTGTTGGTCATCACCGAATCATAGCTTTCAGGTGACCATAGGGATGAGACTACCATTGCTGATTTGAAATTATCCCTTCCAAATTTCAATATCAATCATCCAAGAAAGACACCTAGAGGAGGTGGTATCTATGTCATGTATAGGTCTGCTGCAGGCCGTGTTGTCCATTACATTAACAAATTTTTGTCTTTCGAAATGTTGGATGTCACATTCCATCTTACTCATTTATTGCCCATCCCATTCCTCTCGCCACACCATTACAAAAAAAAAAATATATATTTTTGTGATGACTTTTTAAACTCTCCTTGAGAGTGCTGCTGTTGATGTTCATCCAACCATTCTTCTTGGTGACTTTGATATACATGTAACTGATTGTACTTGTAGCTTTGCTCAGTCTTTTCTCAATATCGTTGAATCCTTTGGGTTCCGTCAACATGTTCAGGGTGCCACTCACCAAGCAGGCCACACAATATTTTAATTTAGTCTTCAGTAGGAAATCGGAAGATATTATTTTCCATATTACTGTATTGCCATCTTTGCCATGTGACCACTTCGCCATCCTTTCCACCATTAATCTCAAAGGCCCACCGAACCCTAAGAAAGAATCTAAGTTTTACAAAGCTTCGCGACATAGACACCAACTCTTTCCGCCATGATATGTGACTCTGCACCTCAAAACAAACAAAAAGTCGCCATACATGAATTTTTAGGTAAGACCATATTCTGAAAGAGCAGACTTTAAGCTTTAAAATGATATATAACTTAAATCAAATGGACTCTCCTAACCTATCTAAATATTGGAAAGAAAGCGCAAACTCAGGAAAATGTGAACTGAGAAAAGAGGCTCTGAAGTACAGCGTCTATTCAAGCGCTTAATTTTTACCAAACCGTGCTGGCTGTGCGATGAATGGGACAAAAACAGGAAGTAAACCACCAGAGTAACAACAATGAAGGAATTATCAGATTAAACTGAAATTTAGCATGCCTCATTAACACATTCTGTCCATAATTAATGCCAACTTTCAAAGCAGTAGCATTATACTTTCAAAAGCTATTAGAGTTGAAAGTGAAGAGTGTGGACAAGGTTTTTCAGAAATGAAAAAGGGATTCTAAAGACACACCTAATCACACTATTTTACCAAAAACGTTCGAGATAAATTGCTAAAAAAACACACTTTCCTGCCCGTTTTATGATACCAAATTTTAGCATAAAGTAAAAAAAAGATCCGCTCTTTCAGAAAATATGAAAAAGTCAAGTTCGGCTAGGTTGACCGATTTCGCTTATTTTCAGTCCTCACGCAAAATCAGTGTGTGCGACTTTATGTTCGTTTTGAGGTGCACGGTCACATATTAAACAGGCTTTTTTAACTTTTCAGTGTACATCTTGTCCTCCATAAACAAATTCAAGTTGTACTGACATTTTGAGAAATCTGATGGACAAGCATGTCCCTGTTTAAACTGTGACTGTTACAATCATGATACCAGGGAGGCCAGGGGAGGCGTAGGGGTCGTGTTGAACGTCGCATGTTGAAGTCCGACATGCAGGTTGACATGGACCTGTATTGTCAAGAATGTGAGTCGCACTACAGTCAGATCACTGATGCAAAGTCCCAGTACCTGAGAAATGAAATTGCCAACACTGACTCTAAACGACTATTCCACTTCGTGAAGAAACTGTCCTCCCCTTTTGAGTCTTGTACTGTATTTATCCTGAACATTCATCCCCATTCTGAACTCGTGCACAGGTTCATTGTGTATTCTTCAAGAAGACAATCGATGATATTGTGTCTTCTTTTGCATCTGACGTTAGGCATTTTTGAGTTATCTGTCCAGGCTCATGGGAACTCTTTGAATTGCAACCTCAGCGAGTTTAGGCCACTTACTGAGGTTCAGCTTCGACGCCTCATCATATTAAACTATATCTACCACAATCTTGCAGTCTAGACCCTCTTCCAACTTGGCCCTTGGTGACCTACTTCCCGTTTGAACAAACATCATTACCACATCATTGTCATCGGGTGTAGTTCCAATACCATTCAAGACATCTTTTGTTTCCCCTGTGCTGAAGAAACCGGACCTAGATCCCGATGTCCTGAGCAATTACCGACTATTCGCTAATCTGCCATTTGTGAGCAAGCTCCTTGAAAGGATTGTGTCTACACAGCTGATGTTTTATGTCTTGATACTTATCATCTGCTTCTTGCAAACAAGACAGCATACCGCAACTTCCACTCAACAGAAACTGCCTTGTTGAAAGTGCTCAACGATCTCCTTCTTGCTGTTGACAAGAGCAATGATCAGACTGCTCTTCTTCTTCTTGACTATTCGGCTGCGTTTGACACGCTCGACCACACGTTGCTACTAATACGACTTTGTAATGACTAATCCATCACAGGAACTGCCATCCAATGGATCAAGTCATAGCTTCAAGATCACACACAGAGGGTGATAATCAATGGGACCCATTCACGTCCTAGATCTATCAGCTGCGGAGTTCCGCAAGGATCCGATGCCGATCCCCTTCTTTTTCCCCTCTATACAAGTCTGCTCACGACAATCATATCATTTGTCATTATGGAGTCAACTATGCTATGTACGCTGACGACACTCAAATGTATATACATGTAACTTTGTCACCCGGCGATAGGATTGCTGCTGTTAATTCATTGAGAGAATGTTTGAAAGACATCAAAGCCTGGTCCACTGCCAACAGACTCCGTTTGAACGAAGACAAGTCTGAACTCATCCATTTCTCGTCACAGTTTAGGAGCACAGATCCTCTATCAGATCTAAATTTTTTCGGTTTGAAGCATCGAACATTTTTGTGCATTCAAAGAAAACAGACAACTGTTTAATGAATACGGCCACTTGGAATTCAAGCTCTTGAGCCTCTTTAGTTCAAAGCAGAAATGTTTATCACGCACTTGGCATAGAGGAGTATTAATATAAGCCGGATACCATTCGCATGTTGTTTTAATGGGGTATAAGGTGTAGCCGGACGCTGAATGTCTTTACATTACTTGTCTGTTGTAATTAATTCGTCGGCGTTTTCACGAACTGACGCTATTTCGATTTTGGTCAAAATTTTCAAAATCGAGATATTGGTACCAAATGAAAGTGCTTTCAAAACTCTACCAAATCCCAAAATTTTAGATCACAAAATTAATTATTCTTAATTTTATCAAAGAAAGAAAAAAACGACGGTACTCGAAATATCGAGAAATTGAGAAAAAGGAGTTTCACGAACCGACGCACGAAAGATACGCCGGTTCGTAAAACCCGAATTGCTACGGTGAAGAGCAATGCGGGTTTCACGAACCGTCGCAGTTGCATTACTTTGAGCTTTGTTCAACTTACTGGCCTAGAATTAGGTTTTGGCCCTAATCCAGATCTCAGAGTGAGAACCAAGCCTTCTGAAAGATGAATGACGGCCTAAGCCAGCCCACTGTCCACGAGTGAAGTGAATGGTAAGCTATAATCCTATTAAAATCATGCTCAAAATAACAGTTTCAGTTGGACTACCATAACCATTAATTGCGGTAGTGTGTAGTCCCATGTATTCAATCGCGTGATGCTTATGAAGCCTAGTCTGTAAACGCCATACAATTTCAAATTAGATCCCAAATCATATTATTTATTGTTTCTTTTCAACTTATGTCGTTAGACGTTACTTCTGAGACTACTGAGTACTATAGTCGTAACGTCTGAGTGCAAGACATGCAGATTGCAAGATTTCAAAGTCTCGAAGACACTAAAACTAGCCTTGACTTTTGAGTTGAAAATGAAATCATGAGATTGACAAAGTAGGCGTACTAAACTAAAAAAAAAAAATAAATTAAAAGTCTAACAGTAAAACTCAAAGGAAGAGTAAAGAATAAAGTTAGACATGTTAGACTTTTACTTTCAAGTCTAACTATTAAGTCTAAGTTAAGACTTTACTTGTAATACCAGTTACTAAAACTAAGATCAGCTGCAGTCTAAGACCAAGTCAAATTAACACAGTTCAGAGCCATACCGGTAGTCTAGCTCTAGATCTACATCTAGACTAGTGGTAATAGTAGGTAGAGTCCACCCATTTTTTCCCCCAATCTTTACTGGTCCATTCCTGAAAAAGTTACTGGTCAGTGTCCAACAGTGATTTTTCCTGGTCAGGGACCGTCGGACCAGTGCCAGTGTGCAGCGTTGGTGTAGATGTCATCTATGACAGTACATTTGTATGTGGTCTAGTGATACTACCTAAACACTACGAGTACTCTACAGGTTAGGTGGCTTTCCTGTACAGTGCAGTGTTAAAGTATACTTGTGAATTCAGCCCTAGTACCGTACTGTGTGTAGTGTATGTCTAACGTTAGTTCGAGTGGAGTACCTAAGCACAGCGGTGGGGCTTTTTTCCCCTAAAACTTGTGAATGTGGCCCAACCAAATGGCGTTTGTATATTTACGCTTGATTGATAGTGATACAGTGGCGCTGTCGATTTCCACAGCAGCCATACATAATCTTTTGTCCTTTCTTCTTTCCTTTTTTCCCCTTTGTTCTTTCACTCTTTTTATTCTTGGAATCGAAGGACTTCCTAAGAAATGTCCCTCGACTGATTTAACCAGGACTCTTGAGTCCTGGTAAACCTAACCTTACCGAGTAACCGTTAACGTTTGTAGGCCTAACATAACAGTAACACTGACTTAGCCCTGTATTGACTTTGTCTTTGGCCGACTTACTGAGATGGCGAGTCTCACTCTTTAACGTTAGTCTAAACGTAGTCGCTAGATCTGTCAGTGTCAGTGTCACCGGTTATTGTATATGGTGCCATCTCTAACGTACTTTAACAAGTTGATGTTAGTTATCTATGTCAACTTACTGATTTAGTAATAGTGGTACTGTCATCCTGTTGGACATCGCCGAAATATCATTCGTGACGTGTTAATTTCGTGTCACAAAGACAAAAGTTGCCAAGATCTAATAGTATTAGATGTCTAGATTTAGATGTAGTCTAGATCTAAGTGATATGAAATCTGTGTAACTTAAAAGTGAAAGGTCTAGACTTCACTTAGTCTATAATTAGACCAGACATTCATGAGGCAAAGGCCTATTTAGTAGATCTATTCTTATTCTATTTTAATGTCAATTCCTGCTAACTCGCCACGTGTTATTCCTAAGGCCAAGGACTTCCGGGTTAGTGATTTTTTTTGATAAATACCAAACAGCAGACGTGTTTCATTTGCATTCTTGCACAGACTTCATGAAAATATGTGCAGTATCAAAGAAATATGATGCACATGACAATGCCACTGTTTTATAGGTGAATGGTTAATACCTTTAAAAGCTGAATGATAATGTAAAGTCTAGGTCTAATTAAGATGATACAGTCTCTGATAAGAAACAGGTTTGATTGTCGTAGACTGTTTCCCAAATGCAGGTAGTAATATTCAGCTACTTCAATGCAATGCCTTGTTTACAAGTACATGTAGATTTATATTCATGTGAATGATAATTCAATTTCTACATGAGACTTACTAAGTGCTACACATAAGATCTTGCATCATTAAAATGTGTAAATGACGAGACAATTTGAATATGGATCAAAGACGAACAGCAGTATATTTTGACATTCTTTGATCCTGCATAGGCCTACCATTTTGTTTTATGTTTAATATAAATAGAGCAAAATAATTTCAACTTCAGTTTTGTTGGCTGATTTTTTTTTTCTTCTCAAAATTAAAGTTGTATCTTGTACCATGATGTTTGATTTTAATCAAAAGTTCTTAATTTCTTTCTTTTCTTTCAGATGACTGGTGCCATGTAGTAGCGAAGAACTGGACTGTCTCAGAAAAGAAAAGAAAAAGTACAGGGTCGTGTACATCATCAACGGATGTGAATACAATGGTAATTAGAGTCTTGGTCTAATCAAGATGTTAAAGTCTCTGATAATAAAGAAGTTTGATTGTCGTAGACCGTTTCCCAAATGCAGTTAGTAATATTCAGCTTTTTCAAAGCAATGCCTTATTTACAAGGACATGTAGATTTATTCATGTGAATGATAATTTAATTTCTACATGAGACTTACTAAGTGCTAGACATAAGATCTTGCATCATTAAAATATGTAAAAGGCGAGACCATTTGAATATGCATCAAAGACGAACAGCAGTATTTTTTGACATTCTTTGATCCTGTATACCATTTTGTTTTATGTTTAATATAAATAGAGCAAAATGATTTCAACTACAGCTTAGTTGGCTGATTTCTTTTTCTCAAAATGAAAGTTGTATCTTGTATCATGATGTTTGATTTTAATCGAAAGTTCTTAATTTCTGTCTTTTCTTTCACATGACTGATGCCATGCAGTAGCGAAGAGCTGGACTGTTTCAGAGAAGAAAAAAAGTACAGCATCGTGCTTATCATCAAGGAATGTGAATACAATGGCTTAGGAAAGAAGACAATCTACAGATAGGATAGAAGGGAGAACTTGGGATAAAGGGCGACAACATAAGGACGGTATATCTACATTAAAATGTGATTGTAAAGTGGAAACATGAAAGAAGATTCTAAGATTGAAGGTGAAAACATGCATTCCATTCTGTGATGTCGTAATTACAATTTTGCCACACTTTAATAACACTACTGAGAGACATTTATATTAAGGCAAGCTTCATGTGGATATGGAATGTTAGATTTTCTTTAAGTGTTCATTGGTATGTATTTCATGATAATAAATCTTGAAGGTTTTGTGTGGTAATCATAACCTTGTGATACATCTTGATAAATTTCTAAGTGCACATTGGCAATATTCAGATGATGCTGTAATCAGATGAAGTTAGATGGTTGAATAATCATTGCATGGTTGTAATAGTTATCGACTGAGGATTAACATGCCCTTCACTGATTTATTTTTCGTAAATGGTGATAATTGCGAGAGTCAATCTAAATTGTCGGGGGCATAACCAAATGTGTCACACTGTCAAAATGTGTATATCAGAAACTTTTAGCTCGCTGTACAAATTTTCACAGAAAACTGATTTATGAGAGTCACAAATGGTAGCTTAGACCCATTAACAAAAAGTTCCAGCTTCATCTTCAACCATGTTCATGATACATGTTCATCTACATTTTGCAAACATTCTGAATGTTGATTGAGACATGTTATACATGTATGTATTTTTATGAAATTAATGCAACAAATAATCAAATATGCATCTCTGCTAGATGATAATATTAATCCAGTTCATGACATGCCAAACTCACCTCAAACTGTAATTCATTCTATTCTCCTTTATTCTTTTATTTATTATTTTGTTGTCTTCAACCCACTTTGAATGTGTTACGTATGATTCTTATAAACATGGGAAATGCACTCCATATAACTGATAGGACTTATAACAAATTGACATAATCATTCAACCATCACTAGACAGTTCTGTTATGAGATGTTCTTTATTTAACTAAAATTGTAAATTATGATACGTGTATGCTCCCATGCAAACTCACAACAAAATACAGAAATATGATTTCTTTTAATAATAATTCATTACGTCTCTAAATGTACAATTAAAGAAAGTGATTACAAAAAGGATGTCAAACATTGTATATTAAAATAATAGATTATTCATTTGTCTCCATCCGTAGTAACACATGCAACTGCAGTGTGCAGTTTGTGGGCTGCTGTGAAAAAAAAAAAAAAAATCACAGGCAGCCCAAGCGGGATTCGAACCCACGACCTCCGGATTACTAGACCAGCACCATAACCACTAGACCACCGGGATGCCCTAGCACTACCTTTAGACATGAATGATTAAATATAGAAGGGCTTGGGGGCGCTTCGAAGTTAACTGCTCTTATTAAATATGCACATGTCATTTGCAACTCGACTAAAGATGATTAAACGCACTGAAATTCTTACTTTAAATAATATTCATAATCTGTTTTTTTTTCTTTAATAGCTTGGGATGTACACTGTATCGGTCTACATTTCGCCTACAATATGGAATTCTTTACTTCGAGACGTTTGTTTTTTACAAAAGAAAATTAAGAGTCCTTTAAAGGTGCTGTAGAACAGTGGCGTGTTTTTTTTTTTTTTTTTTTGGGGGGGGGGAGGGGAGTCAAATTAGCCTTGGCCCCTCTCCACCGTCCTTTTTTTTTTCCCCTTTGGCTGCATTTTTTTTTTAGTCATCACATGAAAATTCGTCTCCATCCACCCCGTAGTTTTGCTGATGACCTTTCTTTTTAATTATCTTAACCACACACAATTTTGGCCGAATTTCCCCACCCCTCTTGTGAATTTGCTAGCACATGTGTTTATAGTACTGGTGGATTAAGGATTCGGAGGGGGGGGGGGTCGGCCAAAATTTCTCTTTTCTCATATGTAACAAGCCTACGGGGCGAAAGGCTGATATTATGGGCTTTCTACACACATTTTTAGATGCTAATTATTGGTTAATATGAGCACGATCATTTATGTTGTGATTAATTTGTTTCCTTTTCATATATGTATGACTTCTATTAGAGACTTAATTGGCTTGGCACTCCTTACATCGACCTATTTTAGACACCCATTTCCTTATCTCTCTCTCTTGCTTTTTCTCTACTGTCCTGTGAATAGTGTAACTACATGTACATGCAGTACCTCTTCTCTTTTGTATGATATACTTCAAGTTTCCATCTGAGCATAATGTGTGTTGCAGCACTCTCAAGCTTCATGCATATGCAGCAACATCTTTTTATGTTCATATACATAATTATGCTTGATATATTAATTTGAGAATGTTATTCTTTCTTTTGTATATGTTCCGTCCGCACTCTATAGATGTAAATGTACATTGTAAGATGTGGTGCGCATGTTCGACCTGTGTTTCTCTTTTTGTGAACACACAAGAACTGATGTAATAATGAACTTGAATTACGCATATTCTTTAATATTGATTCCATCTCCATTTGCCATTAGATATTTATTGATTTATGGAGCTCTTCCACAATTGTTATCCTTCCCATTGTCATTACTCATCTCTGAATAATTCAAATTTGATACTTTATTGAGAACCTATGTTTCTTCGATTACATAATGTACCTCTTCAATATACACATGTATTGCTGCAAAAGGCATAATAAAACATGACCATTGTTATATATTTAAAATGAAGCTTGAAATTCTGATAATTTTGATATTTATGTATTTTTAGGAGTTTATCAGTTTCGAAGAGTGCATGCAGGATGAGTTTTATGTTTTTATATGATCAAGTGCAGCTATCAAAGAATCTGTTGAGCAGGAAAGAGAAAGATGGAAAATGAGGAATTATGAGTGAATTCGCATGCAAGCCAAATGACAATAATGACACCGATAAAAATTGTGACAAAGTAAAAGTCACAAATAATGTGGAATAATAAGAAATAAAGAAATTAATAGATTATTTCAGAGAAAGAAATAACAGAGTGCATGAGTATGAAAGATGACTAAATGCAAGTAATCATTACTGACTGGCACATCTTTTTCCCTATATTTAGCAGTATCCTTCATCTTAGAACAAACATTCATAATTATTATGAAAGAAGTGAACTGAATTTGAATTAACAATTATGTGAAAAATAAAGAAAGTAAGTTAAAAAAGTAAAAAAAAAAAAACAGTAAAAAGTAAAAAAAAAATATGAAACACAGTATACCGAGTACATATTAATTACCAAATGATAAATGTCCACATGCAAAAGTGTTGAATAATATATCCACACAAAAAAGGAGGGGGGAGGGCAAAGAAATCTTTGGAGCGATCAACGACAGCTCTAATAACAATGCTAAATGAAGATGAAAACAAGGACAACACGCTTTTTAGAACAATTAAGAGAAACTGGCTTATATTATCATCTTAATTATCACCTAATGTATTATAATCATCACAATAATCATTACATGACAATTAATTTCAATTAATAAGGTTATTGTTGATAAGCAGGTATAGCCCTAATAGTATTTGTATGTAAACACATACGAAAATGAAATAGCGACGGTTCGTACATACACGCGTATTGCACGTTACCTATTGTGCAGGCCCTACAGCGCGGGTCCCACGAACCGGCGTAATACAACTTACGTCGGTTCGTGAGACCCGCGCTTAAGTACATAACCTATGGTGCGCGCAAGAAACGATGGATTTACGAACCGACGCAGTGAGTTTGAAGACAGAAATATCGTAATTCTTTTGAATTCACACTAAAATTACACTATGGATAAGAAGAACAACTTCCACTCTCATCACCCTGTCAAAATTTTCACACACAAGACAGGAAAAGTCATTGAAAACGTTGTCTCAAACTTGTGAGATCTTTAAACGCGATTTTCTCAGAATTGCATTTTCGCTCAAAAACGAAATAGCGTCGGTTCGTGGTAACACCGACGAATTCATTTGTGCGTTTTTATCCAGGCACGGATCCGGACGTGTTAAAAAGAAAGAAGAAGAAGAAGAAAATGGTCATGTTTGTCTTAGTATCTGCAGTGCTCAAAAATATAAAGAAGAAAAAGGAGGAAAAGCAACACAGAAAACGGAACGAAGCAAAACCTTTAATTTTTGGATGTCTAGACATAATCTGGATGACTAGACACACACAAACGAATACAAACACACACCTACACAAAACAACACAAACACACACCTACGCATCACGGACCTGCTACACATAAACGTTCATTGTTTCATATCAATTTCTTATTCACCCACCAGTTTGCTTTCTGTCTAAGACGTCACAATAACATTTAAACACGCTTTCCTACTTTGATCTCATTATCACCAAGAGAAAAACAAGACGGCGTGGTAAGAATTCTATGATATGTGACCGTGCATCACAAAACAATAAAAAAGTCGCACCCTTGGTTTTTCGTGAGGACTCCATAGGTGAAACGAGTCAACCAAATCAACAGGCACTGAAATTTAAGTCAATTTGTCAAAAATGTCACGAAAGAAATCTAGTATCAATGAAGAGGCTCCATAAATTCAGATAACCTGCAAGATTCGACAATGCCCGCCATCTCATAATTGACTTGGCTGCAGCTGTGCTATATATAAAACCTATGTAAGAGCACTGCTTAAATGTTGTTTCGTCATTGTCAATCAAAGTGCAAAAAAAAGGTGGCCTTTGCCATTTTTTTTCACTCAAAATACCAAGTTTGGCTTTTCTCTAGTTTAACCTAAATAATAATAGAATTAATAATACTGAAAATAATAATAATAATAATAATAATAATAATAATAATAATAATAATAACTAAAACTGTCGCTATGGGGACTGGTATGCCTCCGCCATAAAGCATGATTCTCCTAATAGGTTTATAGTACATGTGGACAATGTGTGATGACAGTATCACATAATTGGCAAAATATCAAAATGATATGTTTATCATAAATGTGTTGACTGTTCACCTTCGAAACGATGTATTTCGGGATTTGAGGACTTTTACCTGACTTTGACCCTTTAATAAGTTTGTGCATTGAGTAATTTTCATGGTATGGAGAAAAAGTGCAATTTCTGTATTGAATAGTACATTCTTACCATTTTTACCCAGCCTTTAACTCTTGACCTTTGAACCTACGACCCTTAAATTCATAAAATATCACTGTCAGTGTCAGGCAGAACAGGACCTTGTGACAGAACCGACATATTTTGAAAGTATGACTGAACAGGCAATTCCCCGTTTCTTCTGTACGTATATGCAAAGTATATGCAACTTGTAATGTGTATTTTCATATGAAGACGGAAATAAAAAACAAACAAACAAACAATAAATAAGTTTCAAGATAACGTGAGCCACTTCCGGAGGAAGAAGAAAAGTCCAGCACTTTTAAATGAAGACCTGAATATAAGAGCGACCCAAGTCCAATTTCTGGCCCAATTCAGTTTGACATGGGAAATTGTAGCTTATGCATGGACTCATCTTGTGTATATAATAAGTGATAAAGCCTAATTACCCCCGGAAGTGCCTGAAATAAATGAGTTAAATCTTATATGAATGTAAGAATAAAGGACTTGGGTCATTCTTACATTCATATTATAGCGCCCTCTCTCCCCCTTCTCTCATTTCCATAGCAGAATATCATGCATATGATTCAAAGAACGACCTAAGTCCATATGATTCAAAGAACGACCCAGGTCCATCACACAAAATGGCCTCTCCACAATTAATGTAAATGTTAATTGTCATAATAACATAATAACATATGTTCAAATTTGAATATACAATGTTGCCTTTTTATCACAGTTAAATAGAATATTATTGGACAAATAAAAAAAGATATGATTTTTTTTTCAAGTTTACTTGAAATGGTCTTCCATGGACTTGGGTCGTTCTTATATTCAGATACTCAATTGGTCTTTGACCTTTTGGTCTTTGACCTTTTTGGCCACGAAAAAAAAAAAATCCCAGAGAATCTCCATTGGGTAATACATGGCAGTATACACCAAGTAAAAAAAAAAAAAAAAAAACGAGCAGGCATTGCATATTAAAAGGGAAATAGTGAAATTCTAAAGAATTGACCTTGACCTTTGACCCCATGAACCGAAAATTCTCTAGCTAATCACTGCCAATTAGTACATGTGTATATACTGCGTTCCATGAAGATACCTTGAACCGTTTCCAAGATACGGAAAAAAGTAAAATCTTAACATTTTACTTGACCTTTTGACCTTTAACCTTTGACCTCATGACCAAAAACTATCACCAAAGAATCTTAATTGGGCAGTACCTGTATACACTAAGTTTCAAGAAATTATCTTCAGGCATTGCATAGATATGGGGGAAATAGTGAAATTTTGAGCATTTGACATTTGGCCTTGACCATGTGCTCCCAAAAGTTGATAGGCACAAGTTCACCCTCTAATACACCTACATGCCAAATTCCATTAGGATACCTCAAAAGTTTTTTTGTTTGTTTGTTTTTTTTGTTACGCTGTCTACAAAATTGATTACGGACGGACGGAAGAACGGACGGAAGGACTGACAACCCGAAAACATAATGCCTCCGGCACCATCGTGGCGGAGGCATAAAGATAATAGTAATAATAATAATAATAATAATAATAATAATAATAATAATAATAATAATAATAATAAAGAGAACCCACTGGAACTTGTTCTTCTTATCAAAACCAGAATAAGCAACCAATGCAAGACATTTCAAGTGGTGGAACACATCCAGCTCTTGAACCTTTGGTAAAATGTAGATTTCCCTGTGGAACCAGATGTACAGACGTAGGCCTATACATTAACTTAAATACATCTCTATAGCTAGGAAGCGTCATTCGTTTCCATTCATAACATCATTATGAGCCGAGAGATTTCGCTGAGAATGTCGCTTTATAGTACAAGTATAAATAGGGCCATTGTGTAAAACGGAAACGTGCGGGCGGGACTGTTTAGGTCTGGCATGCGAAGGAATTCCCTATTGCTGATGGCACAGAGAAGTTAAAGATAGGTCATTCCTTTTGCATTCATTTTTTTTTTGTTTTTTTGGAAAATTTGGTGAGAACACTTTACACTATTTGGAAACCTTTAATTCTAAACTCAAGAGGGTCTTTATTTGTTGAGTTAGATAAAATACCGTTAAGATTCGAATAATCATTTCGTACTACAAAAAAAAAAAAATACAAATCTAAACTACTAGTCTAGTTTCACAGACATGTGTGGTGGACTTATGTAGTTTATGTAAGTCTTGTGTTGTTATTTGCCCTAGATAACAAAGTAAAAGAAGCTAGTGAATTCTTCCGTTTTGACAGCTTTAACATGCTTATCTTTCGTTCGAAGTATAAATATCATATTACAACCACAGGAGGATGAGTATGCAGCTGTGCCTCGTACACAGAATACGTTATGGCGAGCATTTGGTGCATTACTTGAAATTCAACGGCTAACAACCTTCAAATATCATAGAATTTTTATAGCTTTACAATAGTCTTGTCATCCATGTGAAATGAATCATGTTCTGTGCTATTTGGGAAGGAATACAAAAGGGACTGCTTATCTTTAATAAGGCATGCATGCCTCTTTAATAAAGCATGCATGCCGATATCATTGACATGTTGCGTTGGTGAAGTACATAATGAGAGCAATCGGACTATGTATCTTAAAGGGATGGTTCAGTTTTGGATGAAATAGTGTCGCAGGTTTTGAAAGTTTTGTGATGATATTTTTGAGATTATGAGATATTTCTTTTTAATAAAAAAGTACTGTTAGAAAAATTTAAAGTTTATTTCATACATTTTGAATGAAATGGCTAAAATATCCAAATCAAAGTGAACGCAATGAAAAATGGGAGCCACCTTTTATTAGAATCGCTTTGTATTACTTTGTTCTTGGATATTTCAGCCACTTCAAAAAAGATTTTTCATCCACTAGACTTTGAACTCCTATAAGAATTGACTGCTGTTTAACATTACATGAAGTGGTTTCTAATCATCTCACACAAAAAGTTGAAAGCTGAATCCTCACTTCATCAAATACTATGCCATCTCCTTTCACATCATCCGGATGTTAATGTTTAAACACAGCAAATATTATACACGCACGCACGCTCACGAAATGCCCAGTCAAGCATGAGTCATTGAGAGCATCAAATTTTGTGGATCCCCCCCTCAAAAAAAAAATTGCAAGCTCTATTTTTAAAAGAATATAGATGAAGTGTAGAGAGAGAGAGAGAGAGAGAGAGAGAAGAAATCAAGGATTCCCAGGAGGTGGGGGACATATAGGCAACGTGCTTACACGCAGCATATTAAAATGGAAAACAAACATTGCAATCGTACCGGTATTCTTTTTCTTTTTCTTCTATTTTTCTAATGCATTGTATCCAATATTTTCAAGAGAAACCTTATCTACATTAAGGGGGGGGGGGAACCTCTGTACAATTTCTTTTAACAGCAAATATTATACACGCACGCACGCTCACGAAATGCCCAGTCAAGCATGAGTCATTGAGAGCATCAAATTTTGTGGATCCCCTCCTCAAAAAAAAAAAAAATGCAAGCTCTTTCTTTTAAAGAATATAGATGAATTGTAGAGAGAGAGAGAGAGAGAGAGAGAGAGAGAAGAAATCAAGGATTCCCAGGAGGTGGGGGACATATAGACATACACGCAGCATATTAAAATGGAAAACAAACATTGCAATCGTACGGGTATTTTTTTCTTTTTCTTCTATTTTTTCTAATGCATTGTATCCAATATTTTCAAGAGAAACCTTACCTCAATTTACGGGGGGGGGGGGGGGAACCTCTGTACAATTTCTTTTAACATACTGAGAAACATGAGGATCTGCCATTCGCTGACGCCACTTTGCAGTCTGTCACAGACACTCTGACTCTCTGACCGTTGATGATATACTGAAGAGGGGGAAAGCGAATTGCTTGTTCTCTGCATGTGCAGTTCTGCTGTGTAACTTTCAAGAGGCCAGTTTCCACCTTTAATCCGGGGGGGGGGGGGGGTCGATTTTGTCTGGATTCGCTACGCTCTATGCAGACACCGTATAGCGTTAGTTCAGTAGTGTCCCATTTTGGCAATATATATACTGGTATTTTTTTTTTCATATCTCAAACAACAGCAATACTTTTATACATTTAAAACCGGCTGAAAGAGCGTTTAAATCTCACAAAACATAAAAGAAGGGACAGTAATGTTGTACAAAGGTAATACGCTGATATGTTCTACTCGTAAAAGAGCCCTTGAACATGATGGAATCCTA
This sequence comes from Diadema setosum, assembly GCA_033980235.1. Lineage (NCBI taxonomy): Eukaryota > Metazoa > Echinodermata > Echinoidea > Diadematoida > Diadematidae > Diadema > Diadema setosum. The sequence continues at coordinate 4,029,348 of CM067065.1, read as the reverse complement.
CGAAAAGATACTCGTATAAATTGCAGGATTCCAAGGACGCATTCAAAGTTTGTGTTTCAATAATTTGGTGATTCCCTCATCCTGATTCACTCACTCTATGACCCCCAACATAGTGCGTGGTCGTCCCCATGTATTCTAGTACCAAAACAAGACCAAACATACCGTTTCTGCACAGATTACAGAAAGATAAACTCTTGCACAAAAACTGACTCATTTCTGATCCCTCGCATCGATGACTGCATCGATAGAATAGGCAAAGCGAAGTATGTAAGCAGGTTTGACCTGCTGAAAGGTTATTGGCAGATGCCTTTAACACAGAGAGCAAAGGAGATTTCTGCTTTTGTAACTCCACAGGGCCTTTTCCAGTACGCCTTGATGCCGTTTGGCATGAAGAATGCCCCGGCTACATTCCAACGCATGATGAATGAGTTGATTCGTGGATTGGATGGCTGTGAGGTGTACATCGATGATGTGGTGGTTTACAGCGATTCTTGGGATGACCATGTGAAAACGGTGAGAGGGTTGTTCAAACGGTTGTCAGCAGCCAGTCTCACAGTTAATCTGGTGAAAAGTGAGTTCGGGTATGGTGAAGTGCAGTTTCTTCGTCACGTCGTTGGTCATGGTCAAGTTCGACCAATTTCGGCGAAAGTGGAAGCAGTGGTAAACTTCCCAATTCCGACCAACCGAAGGGAACTTATGCAGTTTCTAGGGATGGCTGGATACTACTGGCGGTTCTGTCAGAATTTTTCGGATGTTGTCGCCCCCCCCCCCCCCCCCCCCCCCCCCCTGACGAACTTACTGCGCAAAGAGGTGAAATTCATCCGGTCCAGCGACTGTGAGGACGCTTTCAACCAGGCGAAAGATCTTCTGTCTACCAGTCCGGTACTGAGGGCGCCATCAGACTTCAACCAGCCGTTCATCTTGATGGTGGATGCCAGCGACATTGGTGCAGGTGCTGTGCTGACTCAGCGGGATACCGATGGACTCAATAAACCGGTGTCCTATTTCTCCAAGAAGTTCTCGCGGACGCAACGCAACTACTCAACAGTGGAGAAAGAAACACTTGCGTTGGTCCCGGCACTGCAACACTTTGATGTGTATGTGAGTGGTGCCCAAATAACTGTGTTCACAGACCATAACCCTCTGACTTTCCTGCACAAGATGAGCAATACAAATCAGAGACTGACGCGTTGGAGCTTGCTACTCCAGGAGTACAATTTGGACATTCGTCATGTGCCAGGAAAAAATAACCTTTTTGCCGATGCCATATCTCGCGTGTGAACTTTGTAGATGACTTATGTATTGAATGTTGAAAGCGATGAACGAACGCTTTGCTGGCAAAGGCAAATCTTTGTGTGAAATATGACCCAAGGAGCGAAAGCAATGAATGAACGCTTCGGTAACAAAGGAAAATCTTTGTGTGAAATGTGACACCATGAACACATGTTAATTTCGCGTTAGAATTACCACTTTGAAGTGCCTGAACGAGTTTGAACTCCAAAGGAGCCATTCAAGTTTTCATGAGAACATTGAATGCGCGAAAAACTGATTAAACTCTATAAGGAACTTTAAAATGTGCTCTTTAAATGAATCGCATGTAGATACCTTGTGTGGAATTGAACACATTTATTTTGTTGTTTTCTTGTTTCACATGACAGATGTGAATGATCAAATTAATGTTCTGTACCATCACTATGGAAAATTGTTCTATTCAAAGCCTTGGCACATTGTAAAAAACATGATTATTTTATACAAACACAAAAAGGACAAAAGCATTTGATAATGCAATGGGATCTATATCTTAAAAAAAAAGAAAAGAAAAGAAAGAAGCACATTCCTAAGTGTTTGGTTATACAGTTTTCAAAATAATGATTGTGGTCAAGCTTTCACGCATGCTACATGCATGTTTATGCTATAACTTTGTGATAGGGGTTCACAGAATTTAATGTTTAGCCGTATGGAAAACGTTTGTGCTTTAAAATGACTAAAATGCACACATATTAAGATTGGAGTATTCTGTGTGTTTGTTTGTTTACTGGTTAATAGAACCAAGGTGGTCAGAACCAAGCCAACACAATGTTATATATATGTAAGTATAGTGAAGCACTTTGCAAAAGTAATTTTTGAGAGGTTAAGCTTCTTGATTACAGCTTGAGTATGTGTATTGTGAAGCAAGCATTTTGTGAACAGGTAATAATCAAAACAGTATTTTGGTTGTTGAGCTACCTAGCTACTGTCGTAAAGCACAGGGTGCATCATGGTTATGTGTAACATTCTTTTTTGTTGGAAAAAAACCCAAAATAAAACGAAAAAGAAACAAAGATACAGTGTACAAATGATGCACGGAGAGTTTCACAAAACGCACGTGAGAACAGTCTGTACAAACAGCGATAAAGACGAGTGTTGAAATGGTTTAATATTGTGTTAATCTGCTTTATAAAAAAAATACCAAGTGCATGTACAGTGTACATTGTACACCTATTGTATTCTGTTGAGTGCAGATTATGTGATTGTTTTGATGAGCTCCAGAATGTTATTGTTGTCAAGGGTTAAAGAGACAACTCAAACTCTAACTCAAATGAATGGTTTCGATTTCGGGAACATTATCCAGCTACCAGTACCGCTGTATAGTGTGAAGACTATCTGATTATGTGAAGTCACATGCAAGAGTGTACACACAGAATATGCTACATGTACATAATTTGTTAGTCAGTAGTGCTGCTAAAAGCTTTCGATTGTTTGTGCCTCTTTATAGGCACACGTGTTGTTGTGTTACTGTTGTAATTTGCACGGCATTAATCCTTTCAGAATTTTTGTGACTGTATGCATGTACAGGATTGAGAAGGAGTTGATTACAGGCAGGTTCAATACATTTTATGTGTTCAAACTATATGCATGATACCGTACACGGTCAAGGTTACATCACTTATGTCTATACAAGTTGCGTATATACACAGTCTAGAGCTAGAAGGCCCAAAACCACTATTTCGGCGCAATTGGTCAAAAATCGTGTCGCTTATGTTCCTACTCACCTAGGAGAGATAAAAAGCTCTTTCAAAATGCCCCTGTGATTTTATGTGATGCCAAGGGACATATAAACAAAACCTGAAATAATTTTGAAGGCGAAATTATACCACTAAGCCATTAGTAGAGGGTTAAGTTCGGCCAACAGGCTTAAAAGTGCATGTCGCCAACGATGATTTTTAATGTTTCCTCAACTTTGTGGGAAAATATGAGCATAAAGAGAAAGCTTACTCACGGTTTCAGAAAAGTGGCTTAAGGTTCTATGAAAACCTAACACAACTTTTTAAACTAACTTTTCTTTATCAACAAAATAACTGATGGAAATGTGTCGCCAGATCCGCTGAAACTTACGTTACCATCTTTGTACTGCCAACTTGGTTATGCTATTACAGTGAGTACTACACAATTGTATTGTTTTTCTGACCAAAAGGGGTGTAAGTTTATGTTAAAAGATATTTCATCACTCAGCTTCAAAAGACATGCGACTGCTAATCTCGCAAATATAGATTTTAAAAAGGTAGATTTAAGAGAAGTAACATACGTTACCATCTTTGTAAAAAGTATGAAGGTGCATGGCTCTGAATGATTGTTCCAGAGTTGAGACTAATGGAGTAGATTGCCGTCATACCCATGGGTGGCAAAAGATTCATTATTATGTTGCTAACTTATACGATTTAATCCACAAGTGTAACATACGTGATGTAACTTACGTTACCACCAAATGACAGAAAGCTTAATTACACCATTAATTACCACCTAAATGTACATTTCTCGAATCTGTGCCGTCGATTCGAGGTCATGGGATAGCTCAGCAACTTCTTTCAATGGCATCTTGAGCATTGGCAGCGCGAAAAATACCTTTGCATGATGTGTTGAAAAATGAGTAAGAATTTGATTGTTGGAAATGTGTTGTTGTTTTTCATAGAATCATGCTTTACTTCTGTTTATTGTGTCTTTATTAAGTCAGTAGATTCCACCGCAAAAATCCAGTTATTGCTTTGCTGTACAGGTTTATTCTTTTTAAATAAATCACTCAATTTATTATGTAACGTATGTTTCAAATTTTGGTAACGTAAGTTTCAAGATGTTGTCATGTTGATAACAGACAATCCACAGAAAAGCCCATTTAATTTGAGACAATTTAATTGTTGCAGTTGTAATGTTGATGAGTTTCTCCGTCAAAACATATTAAATTTATTTACAGCTGTATATTCTTGTTTGTTAGGAGGATGCAGTAAAAGGGGACATAATCATAGTATCTTTGAAAAAAATCGTTTGGTGGGCGTTGATGTTCAACTTGGCTTTAATGATGTCATATTCCAGGAATTAACAATGAATTTAACATTGTTTTAAGAAAATTCAATGAATAGCTAATAAACTTAGGGATTACGCAGATCTCTACTTCGAAACTATTGGATCAGGTCCCTGCACTAATATAGTAACGTAAGTTTCTAGTTTTGGTAACGTAAGTTTCATCAATTCATGTCATTGAAAAAGGATGTTTTAGAGAATGTGCGTGGATAAAAATAACATTTAATTGTTCTAGAGCTATAGATGAAGGAATTCCATAGGGAAATAAGTCTTTTCAATTATATTTATCTTCGGTTATCATAAATCAATATGGTGACTTACTACTACCTGACTATTTTTAACGGAGAAAATTAACTCAAATTTGTGTCGTTATATCGTTGATGATCTCAAAGTGAAGAAAAACACACTTTGAATGAAGAAAAGGTAACAAAAATACATGTGCATTCAAGAAATGTAATTTTAACTATTACTGAGTATACCATCATAGATCAGGCCTACATGATATAATGCTAATAATAATTATAGTGATGTATGTTTCAGTAAGATATATGTTTAAGACATCAACATTTTTTTGTTCTTCCTTCTCGTTGAAGTTAATGCAGTTACAATGGGGAAGAGCAGTGTTAAGATTAAAACCCCATATATAGGGAACGTATAAGCTGCAATCAGATTGGCGAAAAATCATATTCTAAGCAAAGATTCAAGAAAAAAAAAACATGTACCCGTCGCGTAGTTGACAAAAAAAAAAAAAAAGAAGCAAAGTCACGCATCTTTTTTTTTTATTTACCCTACCAGGGTAACTATAGGGGAGGGGGTTCGAGGTCCCCCGCCCCTTTGCCAGCAGTCAAAATATAAACAAAAGGAAATAAAAAGAAAAAAATGAATCGCATAATCCTCCTCCCCAGTTTGAAATAAACAAATTAAAAAACATGAAATTTGGCTTGTACTGGCAGCATAGAATTTAAAGCTGAAGCCTTTTTTTTTTATATTTCTTCAATTTTCTTTTCTTTCTTTTTTTTTTTCTTGCTTGTCAGTCGATGAAACCCGGTAAAAGAAATTAAACAAAAAAAAAAAATGGCACGGATGCTTTTATTTTTCTCCCTGTCAGGTGATTAAAACTGGAAGTAGTCGACTTTTTCTAACTCTGACCTCATCCCCCACCCCATGAAAATCCTACTTACGGGCCTGCCTGTAATCATTATCAGTACCTTTGTTGTGCATGTATAGCAACTTGTCCTTTCACTTTTCTTTTGAAAGATTCAAAAACATTTTTCCAGAGACAATTTCCAGATACGGCAAGAATTATTAATGCAGACTTGTTATTCTTGTTATCGTTGTGGATTATACTGTCTTATGCATACATAACAAGGACAATCCAGTACATCATTAATTCACTAATGACAATTTCATTCATCCTACCCAATGTTGTGCTAATGCAACTATGTAATTTGACGTTATTTCATCGATCTCATTTGCCATAGTCAACTTAGTAAAGTGGTCATTTATTTAATTAACAAAGAACATTTCTTGGTTCCTTCTGTCCATATCTCTTGTTTACCGAGTTCAGAAATTTCAAATACAAGCAATACGGCGTTATTGTTCATTATGAAGCACTTTAATAGAGTAACCATCTCGTTTCTGCCGTTTCTTGTTTCATACAAGTGTTAAGAGTTTGTGAATACTATTGTATTGAAACTGCTATTTTCAAACTGTTCCTGCATAGAATAACTGTTGCGACAGCAAAGTTATGGAGTCTGTAAAGTCATGAATTCGAAACATATCTTTCAACAGCATGAAGTGACAGCTGAAGATAACAAGTTACAAAACATGATATGAAGATAACACGTTACAAGACGTCAAGCATACGAAAACTTCCATTATGATAAAATTGAAGTGAAACCTACGTTACCCACCACTCATTTTATATTACACGCACATCATGACAATATTTTCGTCCGTGAAAGCACGTGAAAGCATGTTCCCAACTCTTATCACTTTAATGCCATAAATTCATAAGTATGAAGCCAATTGTCTTCAAAATATCAACAGTAACGGATTAATGTTCTACTCCAGAGTTTATACGCGGACATGTTATAAAGTCTTGCAGTTTTACAACTATTTCAATTGTAATTTTTGAGAATTGTATCACCATGATATTGCGACATCTTGTTATAATATACGTTCACTTAGAGTTGACGAGAAATTAATGTAAGAATATATACCAAAACCAAAAAGAAAAAGTACCAAAATCAGTTGCACATGTAGTAGTATTATCTTTGTAACTTACGTTACATTAACGTGAAACATACGTTACGTGGAATCTGACGAATATATTTTTGCGCACATAGATTCATATGTTTCATCGATGATACTCAAGAATTAGCTGACAATTTGGGACTGATAAATGTTGAAAATATTTTCTGAAGAAAGTCTGACATCAAATTATCGAGAAAACAAATGAACATTACATGAAATAAGATTTAACACAATAGGACATGCTGTGTTCAGTATAGCATACAGGTCATTTGCCATCCTTCCCATCTGCAGGCAGCATTTACAAACATGGCAGCCGATGGTATACTTCACATCTGACGCATAATTATCTCAATCATAGACTGTAGTCACCAATCTTAAAGCATTTGAAATAGAATGACATTGGTAACGTATGTTACATGATGAAATCTACGCCCTATGAAAGAAATTATCACACCACAAAAATAAAGCAAGATTGTGTGTTCATATTTTTCAACTACAAACTTGAATATTTGTGTCATGGATTGGTATAAAAATGAAACCTATTCTAAAAACTTTAATTTTCGCGTTTTGCGATTGTCCAATTGTGCCGAAATAGTGGTTTTGGGCCAGAAACAAACAGACTGTAACAAGGAGATGTAAGTGCCAGAAGATTTGATGTCATGCTTTTTATTATACATGTACATTGTAGTTCGTGTAGGTTGTTATGTACAACATAGTTTAGACTCGAGATCCTTTTCTACAATATAATTGTTACGGATCGCTCTCTTTAGGAGGGAGGTGTTATGTGGGTGTTATGAGGCATTCCATATTATTTTGCATTCCATACTCTGAAGCAAGATGGATGCGGACGTGTGACCAACGGGATGGTGATCGTTTTCTCACAATAAACAGCGTTCATATCTGGAGATGGTTGTATTATATATACAAGTTTCGTTCTTATGTGTTGGAGAGTGGTCGGACCCGTAACATATATATAAATATATATATATATATATATAATGTGTGTGTGTGTGTGCTTTTTGTGTGTGTATGTGTGTGTGTGTGTGTTGGGTATAACAATGAAAAGTGGATGGACAGTGGGAAAATTTTGAGAACAGTCTCAGCCTCAGGAGAAATAGCTTAAAAATGAGGGAAGTAACCTACAACAAACTGAAAGTAAAACTCAAGACCAATATTTTAAGTGGACCTAATTCAACAAAGTGAAAGGTTTATTAAACTGAATGCATGGTAGAAAAAAAAAGAAATGATATTACATGAAATATTGAAAAACACCATCGAAACCATATCAACAAAATATTTGAGTTAATGATAAATTCGATCACAAAAGTCCCATGGCTTTTACACAATTCTTTTTTTTTTTCTCACTTTCTCTTTTTTGTTACGATTTTTGTGGAGCCCACCGGGGATAATTTGCAGGTACAAACACTTGTTGGTCGTATTAGGAGTCTGCATGTGCCAAGACTAATACACGCACCACTGCACTGCAGTCTCTCCCAACAACACAGGGCCTATGGGACAGTGCCGAAGTGGTGCATATAGTAGTCTTGGCTCAGACTCCTCTACGACCAACAAGGGTTTGTGCCTGCAAACTACACCGGGGGTGAGGGGAGACTATTAAGGGATCGCCTGCGGCGTCGTCCGTACGTCCGTCCGTCGTCCTTCCCTAACGCTACAAAAAACATAAATTACTGTGTACTGTGTGCTTCAGGCTTGGAGTGAAGAGTGTTTATGCAAGGTTACACATGGTACCAAACAGGGAGATCACCTTGAGGTCAAAGATCATAGGCAGGGGTTAACGAACTTGAAGGGGGCATGGTTAAGTTTTCACGGCGCTTTCGATTATGGCTCATAACTTTTAATTGACATGTCTATTTGTGACTAACTTGAATGGTAGGTGACCCTTGGGCAGTTGAAGGTCACCACAAGGCCAAAGGTCACAGTATTGGGTCATCAAATGTTTAGGGGTCAATGTTAAGATTGTACGTCACGTTTCGCTTATGGCTAATAACTTTTGATTGGTATGTCCGTTTGCGAACAAACTAAAATTGTAGGTGTCCCTTGGAGAGTTGAAGGTCACCAGAACGTCAAAGGTCACAAACAGGGGTCACCGAACTTTTATTGGCCAATGTTAAGTTTTTACGGTGCGTTTCGATTATGGCTTATAACTTTTTCTCGGTAGCACTGTTTGCGACCAAACTCTGGCGGTAGATGTCTCTTGGGGACTTGAAGATCACCACAAGGTGAAAGGTACTAACACTTTGCCTTGATTCCACTTAATAACAATCAAAGTTCGATCTTTACAATAATGTGTTGTTGTACATTTGTGGGCGAGACACGTCATCTCAGCACTTGCCTTGTTTTTATCTCACACCTGCAGCCTATTACAACTTCCCGCAAAAACAAAACAAACAAAACAAAACATAGTAAAATGGTCTATCTTCTAGATAGACCATAAACACTATTACCATACTATGGTAAAATGGTCTATCTTTTAGTTAGACCATTTTACCGTTTTGTCTTGTGGTTTTAAAGTGGTCTATTTTCTAGACGGACCATTTCACGGCCGTGAGGTGGTAAATTGGTCTAACTCGAAGATAGACCATTACCATCTGACAGCGATGATTAAAAAATCTCAGTTAAGAAGGTTAAAAGCTTTATGTAAAAGATAGCTCGTTTTACCTCCAAACAATTATTACCGACAATTGGCCAACTTATATGTAAACTGGTCTAACTCGAAGATAGACCATTTCTGCCCCCCAAGGAAAAACGCAGTATCTAACATTTTTGGCGATTTTCACTTTTTTTTTGCATAAATATAGTCAGTGGGCAACCCTTGTTCATATGACATATTCAGATTTTTGAAAAAAAAAATGTTTAGAAAGCTACTTTTCCGTAGCTGCCAAACGCAGTATCGATCTACACTTAATTTGCACTTTCCCCAAGGAAAAATGCAGTATACATGATGAATATTTCCCCACGGAAAAACGCAGTATCTACAAAGCTAGTCTTGATTACCAGACACTGTCATTTATATATGTGAATACTTTGCCGGTTGTTCTGTAATTTGAACGTAAATTACTTTCTTTAGATATACTTGCTCAATAATAAGACATAATGTTCAAAATATCTAACCGAAACAATACTGATTAGTAAATATTTTGATGAGATCGTGATCCTAATATAAAACACAGTGTGTGATTAAGACTAACCGAGTGCAAATTAAACAATACAGCACAACACTGAGAGCTTGCAGCTAGCTGCACTGAGCATGCTGTGCGGCAGTCAGCACAGGGCCCGGCTAGTCAGCATACAGTGTCAGTGTGTACTTGGATTAAAACAAAATGTTGTCGCGGGGACTTGTGAGCCCAGCCCTCAAGAAAAAATTATCTGCAGATAATGAGTAAGTTATTCAAAACTATTTCAATATTGAAAAAATAAAGCTGATCGTTTGTCACACGAAGCGAGCTAAACACAAATGCATGTTTATCACACGAAGCGAGGTAAACACAAATGCATACATTTGTGTTTACCTCGCTTCGTGAGATAAACGATCAGCTTTATTCTTTCATATTCTACCTTGATGATGAACATCTTCCGTCTCTATTACAATATTAACTTGTTGTGAAGTAACTTTGTTAGGCCTAGACCCTTGTCAAAATTCCTCAGGCTCCGAATCCGAAAGTTTCGTCGAAAGGCAATAGATCTATTTGTGTTCAGTTAAACGTCAGGTTATGTAACATGTTAGACCCTATATTTAGATCTAAGTCTAAGACTTGTTTAGACAGTAACGTTTGAGTCTTGCATCTCTTTTCTAACGTTAGACTTAACGTTAATCAGAACTTCCAGGGTCCTTATTCCGAAAGTCTAAAGAGAGATCTAGTGTAGGACTGGAATAGGCCTACTGTAGGCAGGCCTGTTTATAAAACTATTCTAAAGTAAGAAGTCTAAAACTAAAACTTAACCACTTTTTAGAATCCTAAGTCTAGTGAAGTGTCAATGTTCAATTATGTACTCCATGCCATACTGTCTTAAAAAATTACATAGTTGACAATGTGAAAAATAGGTAGGGGCCTACCCACGGTAAATGGACAAAATAGAGACAGTTAAGAATAAGTTGTATTTTAATTCTTATCGGATCTAGACAGTGTCTAGACCCTAGTGAGACTGGGTTGCGTAAAATGCATGCATGATCCCATGCATGATCGGTTCTAGATGTATTTTTTTTTTAATTAAAGAGTCCTGTCTCGTGTAGGGCTTAGACTAAACCTTCTGCAGTTCTAACGTTAGGCTATTTTTTTTTTTCTGTGAGTATCGTGCATGTATAGTCTGAGGCTGTAGACTCGTGTAGCCTGCTACGTAGCCAGCCTAGAATAAACGATATAAAAACTAGACCTAGTCTAGATCGATCTAGGTCCAGACATCCGATTTAGATTTATTTTGGTCTAGACAGACTGTAGCCTAGACTGTACAGATCTAGATCTAGTATTCTAGATGCTAGTTAGCGGCTAGGCCATGTAGCATCACATTACAGCCCTGTCAAAAACACGTAACGTTACAGCAAGATCGGTCTGAGAATGTAAGCAAAACGTTCCAAGAACGATCTGTTATTTGTTAATCTTATGAAGCCTGCTTTGTAATCAGGGCATAAATGGGGGGATGGAGGATGCATCCCCCACGGCCAGAGGTTGAGGATGGTGCATCATGAATACTTGTACAATGATGTATACATGCATACATAATTATGGCAGAAGATTAATCCTAGTCATTCCGCTGTAGATACTGCGTTTTTCCTTGGGGAATTTGTTCCATTGTAGATACTGCGTTTTTCTTTGGGGAAATCAGTCAATTGCATGGGGTTTCCCCAAAGTATCTACATCTTCATCAATAACTTAAAAACAAAACAAAAACACAAAATGATATTTTCCAGGAAAATTGGTAGCTAGATAGACTAAAATTCCACAGTGAAGGAATTTTTCAAAAGAGTATATTTTCAAGGGGCTTTGGCAAAAATATAAAATGGTGAATATCTCGGTTGTTGAGAAATGGAGCTGGATGTAGATACTGCGTTTTTCCGGGGGGGGGGGGGGGGGTGGGGGGCAGATTTTACCATCTGACAGCGACGATTAAAAAATCTCAGTTAAGAAGGTTAAAAGGTTTATGTAAAAGATAGCTCGTTTTACCTCCAAACGATATTACCGACAATATGCTTACTCAAAGATAGACTGTTTTACCATCAAATCTGAAGGAAAAATAAAAAAAAGTACCAAGATAGAGGAAATTATCTCAAAAACAAGAAATAATGGGATTTTCTCGATAGCACCATTCGATAGAGCACCCTCACATGTCCCGGACAGTGAATTTACCTCAAAAAGTCAAAGTTTCGAGTTAGACTGTTTTACCATATGACGGCCGAGTTGTGACCTTAACAAAATTAATTTCATTTATAGAGGCAGACAAATTGAAGAAACTAACATCTGAATCTTCACTCCTCTGAATGATATTTCCCTTTCAATTATTTTTTTTTTCAAATGCACAAAAAAAAAAATGTCTTGGTAACAACGCTCTTTCTGGTTCGATTAATATTTAAATGTTGAACAAATTTCCATTCTCTTCGATTTTATTTCTATTTCATTTTATTATATTCTTTTTTTTTGGGGGGGGGGGTGGGAGGGCTGAAATTATTCTTTATCAGTTCCTTTTAATTGTGATCTACAATCAAATAATCTATAATAAATGTGACCCTGCACCTCAAAACAAACAAAAAGTCGCCAGACATGAATTTTTAGTTAAGACCATATTCTGAAAGAGCAGACTTTAAGCTTTTAAATGATGTATAAATCAAATCAAATGGACTCTCCTAACCTATCTAAATATTGGAAAGAAAGCACAAACTCAGGAAAAGTGTGAACTGAGAAAAGAGGCTCTGAAGTACAGTGTCTATTCAAGCGCTTAATCTTTACCAAACCGTGCTGGCTGTGCGATGAATGGGATAAAAAACAGGAAGTAAACCACCAGAGTAACAACAATGAAGGAATTATCAAATTAAACTGAAATTAAGCATGCCTCATTAACACATTCTGCCCATAATTATTGCCAACTTTCAAAGCAGTAGCACTATCCTTTCAAAAGTTATTAGAGTTGAAAGTGAAGAGTGTGGACAAGGTTTTTCAGAAATGAAAAAGGGATTCTAAAGACACACCTAATCAAACTATTCTACCAAAAATGTTCGAGATAAACTGCTAAAAAAAAAAAAACCACTTTCCTGCCCGTTTCATGATACCAAATTTTAGCATAATGTAAAAGAAGACCCGCTCTTTCAGAAAATATGAAAAAAATCAAGTTCGGCTAGTTTGACCCATTTCACTTATTTTCAGTCCTCACGCAAAATCAGTGTGTGCGACTTTATGTTCGTTTTGAGGTGCACGGTCACAACTAGTTAAAAAAAATAAAAAACATTATTTTGTTTTCACCATCTGTCTTGAGCAAATGCTGAATACTAAACGACAGCTTAGAATATATCTCGTAATACAGTATTTTTTTTCAGGTATTCAATGGGGGTGCCTCATTTTTTGCATTGAATGAATTCGTGGTTTATGTCCTTAAGACAACATCTTGAACATGCACCAGTAAGCAAGTTATGCAACTATTGTATCCCCTGAACAGAGTTCGGAGGATACTACGGATTTGGCCTCTTAGTGCCGCCAAGTCCGCAGCCGAGATTTTCTTTGAGCACTCTACCGGCTACAGTTCCTCTTGGATCATTTTCAAATTTGTCATGAAGGTGCATTATGGTAAAACAAAGAAGCCCGTTTTGTTTTGTTTTTTTGTTTTTTGTTTTGGTGGTGACGCCCTCACTTGTTCCGTCTTTACACACACAAAAAAAAATGTTAATTTTTCAGGTCTTCTGCTTTATTGTGCAATACTGGTCGTGCTTCTTGACCGTTTTTTTTTCCTTAAATTTGATATGTAAATGTATCACAGTCAAGTCTAGACTCATGTATTATTATCTTTTAATAATAAAAAAAAAACGGGACCTTATCTTTCAACAAAACTTTATCAGGTGTCGCTATTTCATTTTAATGTCTCCTATCAAATTGAACCAATAGGAAAGCAAATATTTTTTTTTTTTTTTGCACCAGTTCTCTCGTCGAAGAATTATGTAAATATGGTATTCCTGTGAGTGAATGTCAATGAAAATAACAAATAAAAAAACAAACATGATTTTGATCTATGAGTAAATCATTGAATGAAGTTGTGGCAATCACTTCAACACCTAATCAACATGTCATGTGATTTAAACTATTTTAGATATATCTAGTTCTTCAACATGAAACTTCGTACATTTTTTATTCAACGTTGGGTTCGACATCACCTCATCCATGCTGTTTGTAGTTGATCCGTGAAAAGAACATTCTTTATTCTTAGGTAATCCATGAAAGCTCACGAATAACCTTTTGATGTAATTGTACGAATTAGGAGATCCAAGTATCCTCTCGGATCCCATGTATCTGTACTGATTCTTTTTTTTTTTCTTTTTTTTCCTTCTCAGACCTTGTGCAGAGGTTAACTCGACATAAAGTCATGCGACTATCAACTTCAAACTTATATATGTATCATGACATAAAGACGACATATCTAATGTACCAACGTGATCAGTCATCCGTGCCGTCAGTATGAGGTCAATAGCGATATACAGTGCAAATATGTCAAAACACAGCTGATTTTAAATCCGTTTTTGCTCGTTAGGATGGGAGATGACCCTCCATTTTCTTTACATATTCTGAAAGCTGATGAGTGCAGGTATGATAAATGACGGTAAAAATTAATGATTAAAAGGTATGAGAGTTCTCTAATAAGATACAAAAAAGTCAATTTTCAAAATGACATCACCACAATTGAAGTTCATTCGAACGTATCTCACTTATATCTTTGGCCGATTTTAACCCAGATTTCAGTACGTTGGAGCTTGTAAAATGTTCTTCTAGATACGTAACCTCAGATTTTATATTGGATGACGTGATCACCTCGAAATAATAGATAAAAGGAAACCTTGTCAAATGTGACCATTTTACGTGTGTTCTTTAAGGGAGCGCATTTTAAAACTAAAATTGACACGATTGTCTTCATCGAGCACTAGCTCACTTATCCTTTGGTGAATTTCTTTTAGATTTGATTATGTTGTAGCTGGGATCTTGGGCTATCGGGAATTTGCCCTTTTTTTTTGATTGGATGTCGGGATCATGTAGAAAAACTTAGTTGGAATAAAAGCTCAGCTTCGATGTCAGGAGATATTTTGCACATGTTTAGTCAATGTAACGTCCATTATTTCATAAAGTAAAAACTACTTCATCAGACACCATCTTGGCTGCGTAAGTTAGGGTCAAAGGTGATAGACGTGTCACCCTGTATCTTGATGAATTCATGTCCCATCTTTCCCCTATTTCGCACTTTTAAAGACCATGTTGCAAGAATCATTTCACAAAATAACAACTTGTTGCTAAGATGGGGTCTTGGCTGTACCAAGTGGGGTCAAAGGTCAAATATGTTTCATTATGTATCTTTGTTAGTGTATGCAGTATCACCCCCATTCATATAGACCATGTCAGAAGAAATATTTTTATATAACTATGACATTTTGCCTAGACGCTATCTTGGCTGTGCAAATGTGGTTCAAAGCCAAAAAAAAAAAATAGTTTTTTTTTTTTTTTTTTATCTTTCATGGTTAGCATAGTCCTACTGAGGTCATATTTTCTACATACATAGACCGTGTTACTTGATCATCTCATGAAATAAAGACTTCTTGCTCAAACACCATTCTGGCTGTGCAACGCAGGGTCAATGATCAAGACTACTTATTTCATAAAATAACGACTTCTTGCTCAGACACCATCATGGCTGTGCAAGGCAGGGTCAAATATCAGGCCCCATCTGTCGGTAATTACGTGCCCTATCACTCCCTTGTTTTGCACACATTTAACCATCAATCAATCAATCAATCAATTATAGTTTATTTCCAATCAACGAAAATCAAAACGTAATACAAAGTATACATATCATAAAATGATATTGTCTAAACTTTTACAAAAGGTTCATGCAATATACGAAATAAATTATATACATTAACATACGTACAATAATCAGAAGGAACGATGCGTATACATGTATACTTCGCGAGCTTTCAGAAAATAACTACAATTTTGGAAAATAGCGATCCACTAAAAAGCTAAGCTTGCAGGACGTGGATCGCTAGATATTTGATGAGTAGCAATATATTATTCAAGTTTATTTTATTGTTTTCATTCATTCATTTCCTTTCATTTATTTCCAAATTCTCATTAAAATACATGTGACAAGAACAAGGTGAAGATAATAACATTACATTCGGTAATAGTATACATGTACAAGAAAAACAAGCACAATGAAGAGAAAAAAAAAAATAAACAAAGAGGAAATTCTAAGAGAGAAAATGGAGGAGCCAGCAGAGGCCATTGGCCTTTCTACTGCGGCTGGACTCCCACTTCAGATTTTTTTTTTTTTTGTACATTATAAGATACACTTAAATGGAGGGAAAAAAAGACGATTAAAACGACGATTAAAGACGATTATTTTCTTACAGCATTTGTATTGAATGTAGATTACTTAAGTCATTTGTAAAAATATAGCTATTTTGAGATTCGCTGGCTTCGACACTAATAGGAAATAACCATGACATATGGATCGTTTCATGAAATAACAACTTTGTAATCAGACGTCATCTTGGCTGTCTGAAGTAGGTTCAAGGTTCAAAAAATCTCGTCATGTATCTTGGTAAACACCTGACATATTGTCCCCATATTTTGCACACACAGACCATGTGAAGATGATCATTTCATAACATAACGAGTTTTTTCTCAGACGCCATCTTGGATGTGCAAATGAGATTCAAAGGTACACAATTTTCATTTTGCATCTTTGTTAGTATACACTCCATCAAACTTTGAATTCTGTACGCAAGATGGCAGGTTCGATTCCATTTTCTTTGATTAGAATCTCAAAAGTCACATGGCCAATCGCACCCAGTAACAGATGTAAGGGTCATGTGAATTGAGTTAGGGTGCAAACTGTTTATTTCCGGATATATGGGATCACCTAATCTGTCAGTTTTGACAAATTCTCAAGTCTAGTTAAGCTTTATGTTGTTTTTCTTTCTGTACAAATCTTGTGCATTCTATATATCTAAAAGCTCTAGCTCTTAGCTCTTGAATCTTGCAGCACTGATTTCTTAAAAGCTCAGAATGCGACAAACTTTTTTTTTCCTTGGTGACCGTGAGTCATTATAACGTCATTTTCTAAAATCACTATAGTCTTTATCTCCATTTTCAAATATTATTTTGCAATGTAACCTGGCAAATATAATACATGTATTTCATGTAACCTACTTTAATATAATACGTGTATTTCATGTAACCTATTTTAATATATACACAAGGCAAAACATTGCCAAGACGTGCACGTCATTTTTTTTTTCAATATGCTCGAAATCATTTTGCATACGTTTCCGACCATTTTTCGCATTTTCACATTTTTTTTTTCGCGTGCGCATGTCCACGCGCACGTCATTCCCGCGTAATTGCGCATTCGTAATGTAAAAATGGAAAAAAAAACAAACAAACATGGAATCGGTTTCTAATTTCATACATAATATTTCCACCAAATGCTAAGTCTAATCGAGTTGTTATTATGACGTAAATTGTGCGTGCGTCAATGGCGCTACACAGTGCAAATATGTGAAAAGGTGCATATTTGAAATCCATCATAGCTCGTTAAGGATGTACAATGACCCACATATTTATTCAATATTATAAAAGCTGGCGAGTTGAAGATGTCATCATGTGGGTCCTCAATGCTGGCAAATTTATTGAAAGTAATCAAATTCCTGCATGAACTGAAACATATTTGATTTCATAATGACGTCACCAGATTTGAAATCCTTTTGAGCATATCTCACTTTAATCCTTAAAAACTTTGTTCGCAGATTTTAGTATGTTGTAACGTGTCGTATTGTCTGTCGAATTTACAGTTTTGCGATACGTTTACATCATCATCGTGAAAATATTGATTGAAGTTACCCTTGTAAAATTTGACCGGTTCATGTGTTATCTTTGTGTCAGTCCATTTTCTCGCGGAATGCCAGTTGACATGACTCATACGGTGAATTCCTTTCCAGATTTCAATATGTTGTAGCTAATACGTTAGGTTATCGGACCATCTCCTTTCTTTGGACTGGATGTTCCTGTCTAAAAGTTAAGTTGATTTATGTGAAAAGTGATACTCAAAAGCGATTTCATCTAATTTCAAAATTTGTTAAGCATTTGAATATGTTACCTGTTTTTGACCAATTTTTACCCAGATTTCAGTATGTTGTAGCTAAAGAATAACGTCATCATTGTGAAAACATCGATTAAATTTCACCTCGTAAAATATGACCATTTTACTTGTTGACATCATCAAATATCAAACTTATTTGAGCATAACTAACTAATCATTAGGTTAATTTCAGTCAGATTTCCGTATGGTGTAGCTTGTAAAATTCTCCATTATGATAAAAGCTATTTTATTTGATGTCATCAGTGCACAATCATCGACTGAAATCAACCTTGTAAAATTTGACTATTTCAAGTGATTACGTCATCAAATTTCACTTCCTATTCTTAACGCATACCTCATACATTCTGGACTAATTTTCGGCTAGATTCCAGTAAGGCGTACTTAATTCATTTATCTACCTATGTCATAACGACAGCGCTTCTTATAAGATTCAATCCTACTACGTATATCTATGGCAGTCCATGCTTCTTTTTTATTAGGCCAAGTAAAAAAAGAAAGTAGTTTCTCGTCCGGGTTTTTTGAGCAAGGCGATGAGGGAGGCCCTTACTATTTGATATCTTACTATTTTTTCCAGGATTGTCAAAATTAAAGTAATATGTGTTTCTCGTCCGGTAATTCTGAGAAAGGTAACGAGAGAGGGCTTTACTATTTTCTATATCCAATTTATGAAATGAAATATCACTCTGGTAGCTGCGTTATGAGAGACCAGGCCCCAAGTGTATGTCTTGCCTGCACTCTGTGCATTTTCAAACAAATAGATTATGTACCATACTTGAAATGAAACTTCATGCATGCAGAAATACATTTGCTTTTTCTTTCCACTACGTACACTATATACAGATGTCAAGGGAAAATGACCATCTTAATACTGGTATTTAGTGTTGGAATGGCATTTCTGATACCAATGTACTTGCAATTCTGATGTACTGTGCTATTAATTGAAACAGGTATAAAACATTCTATCAACAAATGTACGACTGAAATAAATTCCATGATATTCAAAACACTGCTTTATTTATCATTGGTGTTTGTGACTTTTTGTGTCCACACAGCTGGTATGTATCTGCATCTCTTCACAGCACAATTGTAGCACATTCAACTGGAAACTGGCTGGTACAATTGCAGATGGATGTCAAAATGATACTGATATGGCATTATAGCATTAAACATTTAAAGATGTTTCTTCATATTCTAAAAACACATTTGATAATCACTCATCATTTGGATGATGAATTGATTGTATCACACTACAGGTGATACGACTCACGGCCGTGTCCGTGAATTTAAATCGTAAAGAAAAGTATCCCGCAGAAATACGAGACAAACCAGAATCCGTGGAAAAGTTATTTATTTTGTAGATACACCCATTTAATAATTCTACGTTTGCTGGAAAAGCGCATTCATTTTCTCTTTAAAATAGAACAATACATCGCCGTCAGATGCAACGTTAACAGAGCAGTGTTTGGGCCTCTTACACATTCGAATGTGTTCATGCGTGCGTGCAGACAGCTGACAGACCAGGGGGATGGGGACCCTGGCAGCTAGCTACAGACACGCATATACGCGGCCGGCACGGCCACTGCACTGGCACCGTACCTTCCGACACTGCACACACGTGCACATAGTCACAATGACATGAAAATGTAAACTCGATACAATCCTCACAAGCATTTGTACAGTACAATTCATCCCTTTAAAATATGAGATACGGGGAAAAATACGAACAATGCGCAAAATTAGATAAGTGGAATACTAGTATCAGCGATCGTTCGCAAAAGATGTTGCCGCTATCGCGTTCACGACGTACCGAGTGCGCTGTAACAGCCCAGGCCCTCGCCCGCGCCCCCATCCAACTAGTAACAGTTCGACTGCTTTGTGGGTCATTCCTTCTTGCCGAGCTCGCAGTGTGAAATGCATGTGTTATTACATACGCACTACGGAAGCTACAGCTGTACTCCAGCTAAGATAGAGGACGCGCACACATCACGATTGGTAGGTGAATTGTCAATTTTGTGTTTTCGGCGGCCGAAAAAAAAGTAAATATCAAAAAAAGTCGATGCGGCAACTGAAAATCGATGCGGGCGGAGAGCGGGCTGGGACGAGAATTATGAATTTCTTGGTATTTTCAGCGCCATTTTGAAAATAGTAAATAGTAAAAAAATCGATGCGGCGGCCAAAATCGATGCGCGCGAGGACGAGAAACTGGTTTCTTTTTTTACTTGGCCTTAATTGAACAGTCTAGCTCACTAATCCTTCACTTAATCTTCCAGATTTCGAAGTAGGGGGAGGGGGGGGGGGGTCTTCCTAAAGTGGTGTTTCAATATTCCTAGATTCATTCTAGAGTCGTGTGCAGCTCTTGAAAGCAAATAATGGATATCCGTCTTCATCGAAATCCTTTTCGTCTCTTTCAATGGCTGTAATAGAGTGAGTAAATCTGGCCACATGCTCTTCTCTTTGTTTGCTTGTGTAGTTGGTCGTACTATAAAACGGACTGTGCACACTCATTTCAAAAGGTGTAATGTCTTTTAATCTTATCAATATCCATTATCTTGGTGTCATTATATGGTTCTTGGAAGGTCACGGAATGATGAGAAGTATAAGTGGGGTTTTCTTCCTAAAGTGGTATCTGAAGGATACTAGATTGAGCACAGTCTTCTGCAGTTAGGGGACGCAAGTGCCCGGCTTCTCCGATATCTTTTTCTTCTGCATCATTATCTGTGGACTGAGTAAATCTGACAGCGGGCTCTTGTCTGTTTTTGCTTGTGTAGATGGTCGTACTATAAAACGGACTGTGCACATTCATTTCAAGAGGTTTGTGTCCTTTAGTCTTATCAATATTCATTATCTTGGTGTCATAATGTGGTTCTTGGAAGGTCGCGTAATGATGAGAAATAGTGGGAATTTCTTCGTAAGCTGGTATCTGAAGGATACTAGATTCAGCACAGTCTTCTGCAGCTATGGGGCGCAAGTACCCGGCGTCTTCTTCGATATCTTTTTCGGCTCCCTCGTTATGTGTGGCTTGAGAAAATCTGACGTCCTCTCCCTCTTCCTTCTGAACAGTATCTGGCATGTTAATTTGTTCCACTGTATTGGCATCGGTAACAGCTTTGCCTTCCTGTCTCTTGACGTCATGGACGGAAAACGAGCTTTTGTCCAAAGACCGACTCATTTTCGATCTGGGAGTGTGATCCTGCACGGATGAATGAATACGACATTCTCGTAAACTTACTCTTAGTTGCTAAAATGAACCCCTGACTATATCTTTATATTCAGACGTAGACACGGACGACCCATGTTGACAATGCCAGAAATGTTTCAGTTTTAGAAATATTTGTCACATCATTGCAAAACAATCTCAGGAACCCTATTGCTCATCCCATTGCATGCGGAAGTTACTGTTTTACTGGGAGTCCCATGTCCAATTTTTATCACATGTCGTTTTCTTAAGTTTAACCAATATAGTTGATTACTAAATGACACTTACAAGTGGACACATACATATTTTGAGAGGTATATTTTACGATCACAGATGAAGACAGTGTGATTTAAGATCTCACAGCAAGAGTTACTGAAGATGGTTCTTACCCCAGTACCCATGCAACGTCTGTTGGTAAACTTTCGATGAATGCCATAGAGTCCAGCAATCGCCAGAAGTATTCCCACAACTACCGAAAATATAATAACTGTTTTTCGGGGGGATCCGTCAAATGCTGCAAAATGATGATGACAAATTGAATATCGTAAGTACTTCACCAACCAACTAATCAACATGAAGACAACACTTTCACACAACAAAACACATATTTCCCTTTATGTTGTTCCACAGGTTAAAGTTTGGGGTCATCCCACAAGGCCATACGGTCCACGAGACCCGACATCAGAAATAGGTTCATCAGTCATACAGCCCATGAGTTCGACACTACGCACAAAAGGCTCACGAGACCGACACTATTATAAGTAAAGAAAACCCACGAGACCGACACTACACAATAAAGCTCACGAGACCGACAGTGCTCAAGAGAGGCTCACGAGACCAACACCAGGCAAAGAAAGGGGACAAGACCGACACTAAGAAAAGAATGCCCACGAGACTGACAGTAGGCAAAGAAGGCTCACGAGAGCGACAAGATGAACAGCGCCATCTACATGTCAATTACAAGTATTGTACCTGTACAGGGTGTTTCATGAAGGGGAAATTACATACTGGAGTGCAATTCCGTCACGCTATTGAGCGAGAGATTGTAACTACATGTAATTGAACAACACCATCAACATATCAACGACATCGAGTATGTATTTCTACACTTGTGGCTTTTAGAGGGCAGTTCTGTCACCCTACGGGGAGCGACAGTGTAATCATATTTTTTTAATAAGATTATCCTCTTCATGGGGAACCCCCCCCCCCCAAAAAAAAAAAAGAAAAGAAAATTTATGAACACAATAATAGAGCACAAGAACGATGAATGGCTTGATTTTAGATGCCATCGCCCTATTTTAATTGGCTTTCCCAATGTCTAGCTAGACGGTGGACAAGATGTAAGTTTTCTTTTCGCCTTTCCTTTCGCTTCACTAGTTAAGTAGGCCTTATTAGATATCCCATCCTCCTGCTTATACCAGCCTGCTTAGACTTTAATTTGTAATATTTTTTTGTAACTATAATATATGACATTCAAAGGATGAAAACATTTTATCTCGCAGCGATACACCTCAATTTTTTTGAATTGCGTCTATAATATTATTGTCCTCAAAACGGTTTATTTTTCATGGAATAGAACAATATTTTTCATGGATACATCTTATTTTTCCGAATCCTTAACGCTACCTTAAAGGGGAAGACTACTAACTGATCAGTGGGAATGCTAGAGGGAAGATTGTTCCAGTCCTTTTGGGATTCATTTAAGAGTACATTATATATCTATTGTTATGTGAAAATTATTGGCTTCAGTATGGTCTCATATTCAAGTAATGTGCAGTTCAATGTTTTTAGGTGAGTGTCCCTGGTCAGCGACGGGATGATTGTTAACGGCCAAAATTTCGAACTGTAATACCTGTCTACCTCCCTCTACGACCTTTACATGCCATTGGATTACACTACCCAGCAACATCAGCTAGCGAGCAGAACTCGTCATCACACACACACACACCACTACCATAGCTTACCGCACAGCAGCGAATCCACGTAAAACTAGTGTACGCTGTACTTGCGCGTCTTCTGTACCTCAACTCTTTGACTGTACTTAGTATTTTGCTCGACTCGCTGGCAGGCGGCTGTCTATCAGTGGTCGCTATAGTACACTGTATATCCGCTTCGGCATGTGACAATGCCCGACAATGTGACAATACAGAGCTGTACTATACAGTGTCTTTAGATGGACTGTCAGGCGGCTTATAGCTATACTATTGCAATACTTGCGTGATTTTAATCACGTAGTATAGCAGATGTCTAAAGTGCTAGTGCCTCGCGAGCGAGCGGTACGAGGGTCTCGGGCGGTCTCGTGTTCCTACGCTCGTACCTGCCGCTTTGCGATGAAACGGTGATCATGTACAAATGCACACCATGCACACCTACCATTTCCTTCTTTAATTTGTCAATGAAAACTTCTTGTCGCTATCAGAAATGTCAAGATGGACCATATCTGACGGTTTCATGAAATTCCATTGTCAATTACAGAAGAAAAATAGCTAATTATGACTCAAAAGTACGCCGATCGACGGCTGTGTCAGTGTAGCATGATGGATGATCGATTATGTGGAAGAGCGATATAACGATGATAATCGATTGTTGTAGTCTGTGATACAGCCGCTTCTACTACGTCGGCTCGACAGTAAAATGTGGAAGAAAGAAAGTGATCTTGATGCGTCTGCTTTTTATCGTTTTAGTTAATTTTCTCCTGCGTGTGACTGTGTATCTGTCAACATTGTTTGCTGACTAAATGATGGACGGATAATATGTGTACAAAACAGTAAAAGATATATGAAAAAATGGGAATTATCCATCATGAATATTGCACAACAAATGGATTTTTACTACAAAACAAAAGCAAGTACTGGGGTTGCAGTTTTTATATAACATGATTAAAAAAATGAAATGGAAAAATAAATACTATCATAAAAACAATTACTTTCTAATATCCCTAAGATGAACTTATCAATTAAAAACATATTACCATTTTAATTTCAATATTCTGTTTCTTTTTAGGTAAAATGAGCACTTTATGAGAAGTTCACAATGTCAATACATGATTATATAACACTTTTTGTAATAATATTCTCTTTAATTTATTAAATTAGGCCTATAAATTATGTAGATTACTAGAAACAAATCCCCTTTGAATTCAACTTCCTTCTCATCTTCTTCTCTCTCTTTCTCTCTCCCTCCTACTAATAGCCTAACCTTTTTCTTCCTTGCACTTTTCCTTCAACCTCATTCTATTCCTTTCAACACTACTCTTGTATCATGACAAAGTTGATAATATCGATATCAACTTTGTCATGATAAAATCAATAATTACCATAATTTTTTTAAAAAAGGATCGATGTCTAAATCCTGGTATGAATAATCTGTATCAATAATTTGAATAGTGATAATCATGATAGTGGCAATGAAAACAAAGAAATATCACAATAGCTCACTTGAGCCTTCAACTCAGGTGAGCAGTGGCGTATCTAGGGAAAACGGCGCCCGGGGCAGGCGCGAAAATTGCTCCCCTAATTTCTGAAAAAGTGTTCAACCCCAACTCCATCCCGGTAGGGACTTTAAACAAAGTCCACATGATATGCTTTTTCAAGCACTTAAAAGGGGTCGTTTTGAGGTTGATTTAAATGTAATGAATTTTGATGAATTGTGGCGAGCGAGCGTAGCGGGCGAGCCGAAAATATTTGTATTTCAGCTTATACAAGACATGGAATTCTTGTCTTTTTTTGCCCATCAAATCTTTTTTTTTTTTCTGGAAAGAGAAATACAGTAACTCGTCTTCAAGCTTGTACAATGTATTATGGATTTGCATGCATTATAATCAAGATAGTGACTGCCTGATATATAGATAACGATTTATACCAACAAACTGAGGACTTGAAAAAAAAATACTCTAAATTAGTACGCGCGAGTGAACCGAAATTTGTATATTTCCGCATCATCATCACGTTTTGTTCTTTTTTTTTTCTTTTTATTTTGGATAAACTTTGGCGAGCGAGCGCAGCGAGCCGAAATTGTTTGTATTTCAGCTTACAAAACATGGAATTCTTATCATTTTTTGCTTATTAAATCTTACAATTCTAATCAAGATAGTGACGACCTTATAGATAATAATACTCTAAATTATAAAAGTACGAGCGAGTGAGCCGAAATTTGTATATTTCCGCGTCATCATCACGTTTTGTTCTTATTTTTTTTTCTTTTGATAAACTTTGGCGAGCGAGCCGAAATTGTTTGTATTTCAGCTTACAAAGCATGGAATTCTTATCATTTTTTGCTTATTAAATCTTACAATTCTAATCAAGATATAGTGACGACCTTATAGATAACAGTACTCTAAATTAGTACGAGAAAGTGAGCCGAAATTTGTGTATTTCCGCGTCCTCATTACGTTTTGTTCTTATCTTGTTTGATATTATTTGCGCCCCCCCCCCATTCAAAGCCGTTGGCGTCCTCTTTTGATCCAATCGGCGATCGCTTCAGAACGAATGAAATTGCAGCCACTGCTCCGTGTAACATTTTTCCTGCTGAGTATAAAATAATTGTGTGAACATAAAAGACATTGTCATTTTGTCCGCGTCATCGTCACGTTTTGTTCTAATCTTTTTTCTTTCTTTTTTTTTGATAAATTTTGGCAAGCGACCGCAGCGAGCGAGCCGAACTTTATTGTTTGTATTTCAGTTTACAAAACATGGAATTCTTGTCATTTTTTGCTTATTAAATCTTACAATTCTAATCAAGATATACTATAGTTACGGCCTTATCGATAACGATTTATACCAACAAACTGAGGACTTGAAAAATAATACTCTAATGTAGTAAGAGCGAGTGAGCAGAAATTTGTATATTTCCGCGTCATCATTACGTTTTGTTCTTAACTTGTTTGATTTTTTGTGCGCCCCCCCCCCCTATGTTCGAAACCGTTGGCGTCCTCTTTTGATCCAATCGGCGATCGCTTCAGAACGAATGAAATTGCAGCCGCTGCTCTGTGAAACACTTTGCCTGCTAAATATAAAATGACATGTGTGAACACAATAGACATTGTCATTTTGTCCGCGTCATCATCATGTTTTGTTTTTATCTTGTTTGATTTGGTTTTCTACCCCGCCCCCACCATTCTCCCTCCTCCCCCCCCCCCCCCCCCTTTTCCGGGCGAGTTTTTTTTTTTTCTTCTTCTTCTTCTTTTTCTTCTTTTTTTTTTTTTTTTTTTTTTTTTACTTCTTCTTCTTCGTTTTTTTTTTCTTTTTTTTTCTTCTTCTTCGTTTTTTTTTTCGTTTTTTGCGCCCCCAAGGAGTGGCGCCCGGGGCACGTGCCCCCCCTTGCCTCCCCCCTAGATACGCCACTGCAGGTGAGCTAACTAGAAAAAATATGAAAAAGAAAGTAGGAGCTACACGTATTGCACGAGTCAAGTTCAATATTGTAGTAAGCGGCTATCTATATATTAGAGACAACCAGAATCGATTATAGTAGTTGACATCGTTCTCTGCGAAATCGGTGCACTACTTTCCGACGTAACTTTCCGACGTACTTTCAACTCCGATTTCTCATTTTTCTTACCTTTTCGGCTTTCTAATTCCATGAAAACTCTCTGATATGGTTCAATTTAGCATCTTCAATAGCTGCACAAAATTTGATTGACAAACGGCGAAGCGAACGGTAGGTGTGCATTTCTACATGATACCTAACGATTTAGCCTTACTCAGTACATCATATACAGTGTACAATGTACAGTCAAACCTGTCGATAGCGGCCACCCAAGGGATACGGAAAAAGTGGCCGTTATATACAGGTGGCCGCTATAGACAGGTAATCCAACTTTGTGTGCATTGCCTACATGTACATGTATCATCGTTGTATATACATGTACATTTATGTGTGTACGTACAATGTATGCACACGTGTGTATCATGCATAGAACAATGCCGGTGTTTATGAAATTGTTGCACAGTACACTAGATGTAGCATGTGCACAGTCATGAATTAGTGCATTATTGTGACTGAATAAGTGATGAATGCAACGGTGGCGATCACTGAATGTTGCCCAGAAATGACTGGCACGGCTAAAAAGCAGAAAAACACCCTGAATTATCAGCTCGGCTACGGCTCCATCGGGTTTTTGGCTGCTATAGACAGGTTAAAATCTACCGCGGGAAACAAAATTTGTGGCCGCTGGCCGCGTTAGACAGGTGGCCGCTATACACAGGGTCTTTAACATGGCTTTTCTCTCGGGGGGATTTTTCAGTGGCCGCTATAGACAGGTGGCCGCTAAGGCAGGTTTGACTGTAGTAGTATTTGGCATTGTATAAGTAAACTTTAGTTGGCTCATAAGGGGCCTCCCTCTCGTGATGGACTGTCCCCCCACATGGGGAATCTGGCGGTTAGAATGTTACTCTTCAATTCCCATCAATCTCACGCCTGGCTTATACATTTTCATACTAAGCGACCTACTAAGGCACACATTCACCTGATCAGACCCGCCTCGAAATTGTTGGTGTGTGTGTGTGTGTGTGTGTGTGTGTGTGTGTTTGTTTTAGCGGCTATGCAGAAATTAAAAAAAAAAAAATCATGCCCTCATCTTGGGCACTTATAGTTTTCCAACCTACTCTAGTACCTTATCTCATTACTCGCCCAACGTACTTGAATGCTCAGTTGAAATGTACTGTATTGTTATCACGCCACTATAACAAAAAAAAAAAAATAATAATAATAAAATAAAATAAAATACAGGTTGGACGTACAAAAAAACAAATAACAAAACCCTTTTGGGCTCCTCTATGATGATGATCTATTTGTGATCTTTGGTTTTATTTTCTCTCCATGTGCTTATTGTTATTATTATGATGATGATTATTATTATTATTATTATTATTATTTTGCAGAAAACATCCCTCTGAGTTTACCGATTGAATTCATCCTTTTCATACAGGTCATGTATCGTGAAACGGGGCGAAAAGGGACGGCGAGGTGAATAGGGACAAAACCGAGAAAATGTGCATGTTTCGAATTTGCTTGAATTTTTTTTCTTATTTTTATTACAGGATGGAAGGACCGTCCAGCAGTGTCCAGAAAGTGGTCCTCCTGATGTGAAAAAAATTTTAAAGGGTACAGGAGGTCCAAATAAAAAGTTTTCAAAAAATCACACACAAAAAAAAAAAAAATCAGGGCGGTCAAAACTTTTCTGCTCCTGTGGCCATTGATTAATGAATTCGCTAATAAAAGGTTCATGAATCTAGCCTATTAGGTCTTTCAATACACCTTTAAATTTGAAATAATTATTTCAACAGGAATTTGTGACAGCACATTTTTTCTTCTCTTGGGCAAAAAACAAAAATCAGTTAGACTGGGGTGAATAGGGACACCATGGTGTCGTTTGATTGGCCCTTTAAATTTTCTGTATGATTAACTATTATAATGTCATAAATTGCTCTGAAATGTTTGTTATGTCTAGCTATTTCCAAAAGTGTGAATATTTATTCTAGATCTCTTGACAAGAGAGCAATAAGATCTTTGGATATGTGGCTTCACTTTTGTATAGTCATAGATGAGAGTGAACGTTGCTGTCTTAACCCTAAACTTGGGGAGGAAGGGTCTGGGAACCCCGGCCCCACCCACCCTCTTGGGAATTTTTTTTTCACTGCCTAAGGCTAGGACTCTTCCTCTTGTATTTCATGACCCTTTTCTCTGTCTTCTGTATGTTTTAATGCCAATAACACATCTGTTTGGGTCAGACCCATAGGTGCCAGCTTATAATTGCTGTAAGAACTCCCAAAATATCCCCGACATCATAAGAGTCAAGTTACACTGAATTTAGAGTGTATGAATAAGATTGTACATCATGATTTGCCAATTGAAGAAGTGGGTTAATATTTTAGTGCAATCCAATGGATTAATAAAGTTTTGACTTACTTTTCAATCTTAACTTTTGACCTGATGGGTCACATTTTTTTATATCAGCTCATTTTGTTGGGCTGTTTAAATTTTTGTTAAAGATTGATTTACCAATCATGGAATAGATTACTCTTCAATGTTTGTATATCATTTTTAAACTCTGTAGTTTCCCTTAATCCATGTGATTGGATGGATTGAAAAAAAATGCCTCCAAACAGGAATGATGGAATTCATCGCGCTAATTTCTCGAGTCGTTTTCACATTAATTATCCGAGTAGCGCGCTACACTATCCAGCTATTTCAGAAATTTCCCGAGTTGGACTCGAGAAATTTTCTTGATCAGAGCGATACAACTAGCGCGTTAATTTGTGTTCACATTATCAAATAGCGCGCTATTTCGCTATCGGGAAAATTTCCCAAGTCAGAAAATAGCGCGCTATCTCGAAACATCGGGCTAATGTGAAAACGCCTATACTATCAAATAGCGCGCTACTATCCAGCTATTTCAGAAATTTCCCGAGTTGGACTCGAGAAAGTTTCTCGATCAGAGCGATACAACTAGCGCGTTAATTTGTGTTCACATTATCAAATAGCGCGCTATTTCGCTATCGGGAAAATTTCCCAAGTCAGAAAATAGCGCGCTATCTCGAAACATCGGGCTGATGTGAAAAGGCCTACTAGGTGGGTCTTCATCAGCTCGAGCTTGAAGAAAAGCCGGCTATTTCTGATCCAAAGAATTAGCCCGATCAGAAAATAGCCCGCTAATTTTGCAATGAAGACCAAAATAGCCGGCTATTCCTATCGGAAAGTAAGCCTAAGAAATCTTGGACTTATTTGCAGAATAGCCAGCTAAGTTGCAGAATAGCGGGCTAATCTTAACGCGTCTTCATCAGCTCGAGCTTAAACATCGGCACTGCATGCGTTGCGTACCAAGCAGGAATGTAGGCAGTCGGGTGGGAGGGTGTTAGCATTGAGCTTATAAACCTGACTGTGCCTGAAGCTCGAGCTGGTGAAGACGCGATTGTACATTTCACCTGACTTTGGGCTTATTTCTCTGATCACCCATTAGCGAGCTATTCTTCAAGCTCAAGCTGATGAAGACCCACCTATTGAAACCCGATCATCAAAGTCACAAATGCACATGTAATGTGGAATTCTT
The DNA here is from genome assembly GCA_033980235.1 of Diadema setosum. NCBI lineage: Eukaryota > Metazoa > Echinodermata > Echinoidea > Diadematoida > Diadematidae > Diadema > Diadema setosum. The sequence continues at coordinate 3,999,148 of CM067065.1, read as the reverse complement.
TTATACATCAAAAGAAAACTGACAGCGGTTTGAATGTTTATACAGCCAGATGGAACTCCAACCTCATTTGGCCTACACCTTTTCTTTCCTTCCTATCTCATTATTGTTTTCTATAAATCGGATATAATTTTCTCGCGTACTTGCTTCGATAATGTTTCACATTGATTGTTGTAATTAGGACTATACTTCATCCACAACACAAATATGAAAGATTTTTGTCTGCCCTTCTCGCCAGACACATCAATGACCTTGGATGTCTCATCAAAATATCAGTCAACTGAATATTTCTTCCTAAATTCGTCGATAATCGTAAATTGCAGTATTGCAGTATATTTATACCTTTCCTACTACGCAACAAAATATTTCTGTCTGGTCATTTTCTCTCTAAACATAATTTTCATGACATCTTTCAATATTGTAAACTTAATGATTTGAATTACTAAAACCGCAGTCTTATCAACCGTTGAGACTCTGGCCTGTGTAGACACGCAGTTTCAGCACATTCAATTTACGTCACACTGATCTAATTATATTTTTATAGTACACAGAAGAAGGAAAAAATGCTAGAATACACATGCAGTTACGATACATTGATCATTAATGTAGAAAGTGCGTCAGCGTATACGAGATGTTTTATATTATGTATTATAATATGAAAAAAACCTATCCTGAATAAGAGGTGAAAGATGTATAGGATGAACCGCAAAAGTATACATGTATAGCTTGCACATTATTATATACCGCGAAGTATACGAAAAAAAGAAAGAAAAGGACAAATAAGAAGAAGAAAAAATTAACAAACAATGGACAAAGGAATCATATTCAATGGATAACATGCAATTTTGAAATAAAAATAGAAGAACATGAGTTTATATTAAGTTTCTGGAGAGATCATTCAGGATAAGTTCCGATGAAGACAATAATTTTTTGAGCTAAAAGAATGTAATATAATATACGCGCCCGGACAGTAAAGTGGTTTCGTCTTCTGATTATGATGGGTTCACAAGACTGGAGAGTTTTTCTTTAACTTTTATACACAAATATGTTATATAGGCAAATCGTTAGCAAATAATTGTGCATTACTCCCATGTTCATTGACCCGCTATAATATCCCTGCCAAAATATCGAAAATTCGTCATAAAATCTGTAAAATTGTGTCACTCTCAACCTTTCCTGTAAATTTCATTCAAATCCGTTCGCAACTTTATGACTTATTTTGCACACAGACAAACCAACAAACAAACCAACGAATGCCGAAGAAAACATGCATATACCTCCTTCCTTTGACGGAGGTATATGACAAGTCAATAACTTACATTCGAGGAAGTTTATCACGGAAGAAAGTGAGTGAGAATTAAAACACACACACACACACACACACACACACCGCTATTGGTTGACTAAAGCAGTAACCCGGAGCTTTATTATTATTTTTATCATTATACTTTTGTACGTGTGATTTTGCACGATTCCCCTCCCCCCGCCAAGTATATATCGAAGTCCTATTTATTTTAATATGCCTATAATTCAGAAGCGGTTAAATCAGCGTGAAAAAACAAACAAACAAACAAACAAATACATCGTGGTCTACGCTACGTTTTATTTCAACTGTCAAGCAGAGCATGGTTATCTGGCAGTGTATGTTTTGATTATTATTTTGTTACTGTTTTGTTCTTTTTATTTTTTTTTTTTCGTTATCCAAATTAAGAATCACGCAACTCGATAGCTCATCCGAAATATCTTTCAATTAGTATTGGACATCATTATCTTGCATTTGGTTTTGATATTTTCTAGTACATCACAACGCATTGACATGACATTAGACAGACTTGTCTGCGCCGTTTCTCCCCAGACATGATTTTTTATTATTCTGTTATGTTGGGAAATCTGGCAACTTTCAGCACACAATGCAGTACGTATGGGTGGAAATCACTGATATTTCTACGGAAGAACAAGATCAGTGGTGAAAATGATTTGCATGCTTGGCGGAGGTCTGCGCTCTCAGAGTGCTTCTCTAGTTGTAATTATAATCATCATCACTATCATAGAAGCGCGGTATAATCTGAAAATGAAAAAGAAAATAATTTGTAAACTAAAAAAAAAAAAATATTCAAAACGTTTGTCATTATTATATTTTTCATTTGTTAATTCTTTTTTTTTTAACTTTCGAGTCATGTGTAGCATGACTATAGGGTCTTATTTCACCTTCGGATTAACTCAGGAATAACGAATTTCAGAGGAGGTAGGTCATTACATTGGCATATTACATTGTACACTATACTCACTACGTTGAAGGTTATTACGAGTACTTTCATGGATTGATCGAGGCGACCTGTTCCTCTAATAGATTTTCGTCCAGTACTTATACACACAGTATGATTGTCACAATGAGAGAGTCAGTTTATTAGTATTTACTATGCTTGCCAGTGACTCCAACCTCAAGCACGCTTCTGATCTGGAGATTCTCCCGCCTGAAACCCCTAGCAAACGGGAGACTCCAACTCGATGTGTGCGAAGCGCGATGAGTTCCTTGTGGTCGGGGTCCAGCTCTAATATAGGGTTCTTAGATGTTATCTCATGCTATCTAAGGCGTATTTTTTCAACAGACGATGACAGTCAAGTTAGAAAATAAATCTCAAGCAGGAGAACAGGTAGGAGATTTAGGAAAATTGTATACCTCTGTATTGCTAGGCTCCATACATGTAACAGTATTTCAAGGTAACCATTATACATGTAGTGCAACGTAGTACAATATACTAGGGGCTCGCAAAAAACCCAAACAAACAAACAAACAAACAAACAAAAGCAAAACCAAACAAAAGTTTAGTGCTACGGGTTACGGGCACTGTCAGCTCCAGCATGCTGCCAGAATGCTGCTACATGGATGTATTACAAGGCATGACGTTTCAGTGTGGATTCTGAAAGATTATTCCCTGACGGAGCACTGTATAGTAACGGTAAACTGTCTACTATATCACTCACTGGTGGTACCTGTACTTTTGCGGCGATTTATCTGTGTTGTATTGATTTGAACAATTACAAGTCTTGAGCGAGAGGGCAGCCCTCCCGTAACTGTTCCTCGTTAGCTCAGGGGCCTGTCTTATAAAGACTTGTGATAGAAATCAATCACAACTTTTGTGTGTGCTGCAATGCAAGTTGCGATTGATTTGGGGACTTGTGATTGATATGAAGGCTTTATAAGACGGGGCCCAGGGCGTATCGTCACAAGGCAATGTTCGTGGCCTGTTCGGTAAGGGCATGGAGCTACAAAAAACTTGGGGTGTACATAGCGCGACAATAAAATTTACCCACAATACTATACTAGAGACAGACACGAAGCAAAATTTTGCTTGGAGCGGGGATGTGGGAAGAGACTCACCCAGCTCCCTTCGTGGAGTTAAAAAAACAAAAAAAAACAAAAACAAAAACAAAAAAAAAACAAAAAAAGGTCTATGGCTCTGTTACTCGTGAAAATCTGTACGCGAAAATAACAGCGTATACAGCAAACTGTTGCTCTGCTAGCTAGGTCCAGGGAGGTGGGAGAACAAGAAATCCACCTCCCTGCTCATACACAGGTGTAGGTCCAAGACTCCAACTTCCCGCCAATCTCGAGCTCGCTGATTGTACTACTACATGTACTAGTACACACTGTACAAAATACTAGTAATGTATCGCATGCAGTCGGCAACGCGACGTGAGTGCTGTGCAGCGTCAGTGAGATTGTGTACCACGAAGAGATCGAGGAGAAAAATCTCTTCGGTGTATTTAAGTACGGCCAGCTAGCTAACCAGCAGCGCTGTATGGAGCGTTGGTTGGGCTATATGTGTGTATGTGTGTGTGTGTGTGTGTGTGTGTGTGTGTGTGTGTGTTGTTGTGTGGAAACACGATAGTACATTGGAGCTGGTCCTGTGGTGTCAGGTTGCATACAGTACACGGACACTCCGACCCTTCCTGCCTGCCTACTTTGATTGTTCGATGTCAGCCTAGTCCAGATTCTGGACGTTTTCTTATCATTACGCACCCACGCGCGCTCCACAGCTTATCGCGCTATATCCCCTGTAACCGCTCGATATCGATGAGGGCGCCAACAAACCTGTCCGAAAAAAACGTCCAGACTGGTTTGACAGAGCGTAGGGTCAAAAGTTCATATTAGGTATGCTGACGTAATGCCCTATCTCTCGCAAGCTCATTGCGTATGCATGAAAAACTAAGGGATCGATCACAGAAAAGAGTTCTGTGGTATCGATCGATCTGCAGCCAGCTGTGTGCATTGCACCGTGAATACAGTGCGATCTGCAACAATTACTAATATGTGCACAGACATGCCTGCATTTTTGCACAACACACGATATCACAGTCAAAGAGCCAACTCTTTGATCACAATGCAATGCGAAACTCAGTACTTCAGTGATCCGTAACATGCATTGTTGCACAGCTGATTCGTGCAACGTTTTTGACTGGCTGAAAGTTTATATGGTTGCAGTCATCTAGGACCTACTTTCACGTTGTGTTTTGGACTTTGTTGTGCCCAGATTCGATGATGACTTGAATATTATTCTTGAGATTGGAAATGGCTAACTACAAATCGCCAGCTCGCCGATGTATGATTTGTGATGTGCCACTTCTAACGTCCAAACACTACATAAAAACTGCAAAGAACTCTGTGAAAGTCGTGAGGTGTGGACCTCAAGAAAAGTTGGAAGATTTGTTTGGCGATGTTATTGTTGGTAAAGGGGATCAATGTGTTGTTTGTTTGTTTGTTTGTTTTTTGGGGGGATTGTGCCAATCATGTTCATTAAAGGAAATAATTTTGTCATTAATTATTCTTCATTAATAATATTGTATGATGAAATATTCAGAAATTAAAGAAATTCTTTAATTGACATAGGCACTTGTATGCACCTGTTTTCAATATTATCTGGCCCACTAAGTAACAATGTAATTTTGGAATGTAAGCTCAGGGCTGTGAGATGTGGGTTCTATGAACCGTACTTAGCTATGGTATACAAGATATCAAGCATATTCAGTGGTGGGGAAGGTGAAGGGGATACATTACACAATTTGTAGTGCAAAGTTTTGAAGTACATGTAAGGAACCAGAAAATGCCTTTTTTTGTTTGTTCTTTTCCCCAAATGTTAGTAGAGAGCAGTCTAAATTTAAAGAATTGCGCTAAGTTTGCAGAGACTCCAACCCCAAGCAACTTCTGATCTGGAGATTCTCCCGCCCGAAACCCCTAGCAAACGGGAGACTCCAAGTTGATGTGTGCGAAGCGCGAAGTTCCTAGGATTCTAGATGTTCTCTGGTGCTATCTAAGGCTTATTTTTTTCAACATACGATAGAAATAAGTAAGAAATCCTTTCCACCGGGAGCCACAGAGCCAGGGCGGGAGAAATCAAATCTCAAACGGGAGAACGGGAGATTGTGCAAAAATGGGCTTTCGGCGGGAGATCTCCCGTCGAAAACTGGAGAATTGGAGTCTCTGAGTTTGTAAAACTTTTATAATTTTATTACCACTTCATGTAGGGCCTACTGGGCAGTTAGACCGAAACTATTTGCTTTGATAATTTCTGTAACAGAGACAATCAGACCAATATCCCTGTTGTAAGAATACCCCGTCATTCAGTGTTTTGTCTGTTAGTCTTCACGATAATAAAGCTCAATTTAGTAAAGCAAGATGAAGACGCTTAAGGGCATTTTTGCTACAGAGATATTGGTAGATTGGTCTCTGCAATTACAGAAGTGATCAGTTTTGGTTGAACTGCCCTTCTGCATATGCATATATACATATATCCAATCATATCTTCCTTTTTTGCAAACCATACCTGTATTTGCTCAAAATAGTAGCTCCATGTAAATAAGTAGGCCTATTCATATCAAAAGACTGTATGACAGAGCAACTTGTTTGTTTCTAATTCACAAACATTTAAGGGGGATATCAGCATGAAATTATGCTTGGGAAATGTGTGGGCCATGCACACAACACACACAAACGCACACACGCATGTGCACACACACACACACTCACGTGTTAGCAATTTGATTAAACCCCCTATTACAATTCACATCAAAATTAAAACATTGTACATATACTTTGTACATACAGCTGTAATTACAATGTAGTAGACTTTACTTTTTTTTCTCCACGTTTATGGCGGCTGATTATTGGTAAATAAGTTAAGATTTGTTTTTCAGTGTTGAGGTGTGGTCAGGAAATACGTCAATTTATCACTGTTGTACTTTGAAATGTACAATGTACAGTGTACATGTACATTGTACATGTGCAATATATGTTCTATTAAATACACTGTGTAGTCTTCATCATTTCATGTCCAGTAAGAGCAGACAGCAAAGTGAAAACAAATGGACTACAAGTAGTGTAATTTGAACATATAATTTGTACATTTTTTAATCACATTACTTCTTAAGCCTTCATTATAAAAATTTGGCCATGATGGTAAAACTGTTAACGTTGTACCAACTACCAAGGAAGTTTCAAAGCTAGCATCCCACTCCCAACTGCCAATAATGAGTTCAAAAAGTTGTCACTCTGGGAAGGACGTTCAAAATAATTCCTCAGGTGTATAAGTGCCTTTAAAGTTGGATACTCTGTGCCACCAAGTACTCATAAGGAACTGAAATTAAATGTTCTATAGTTTCTCCATGCTCTTGAAATTCCTTCATTATACACCGTTCTTTCATATGTACATGTACAAGTACTGTAATATCCAATACATTTACTATATATTCATGATAGTTCATGATCATTGTTCAATAACAGTGCATGATTTTAAACAAAATACATTGTAAACTGTTTGACTCTGAATTTTGATGTCAGAGAAATAATATTATATGTCACATTTCAGTCTCATTACCATGTGTAGTAGACTCTCATTACACATCAAAAACACAGGATTAACACAAAGTGGTTACAAGTTATGACAAAGAAATCTTCCTGGTCCCACTGTAGATTTTGTTTTTCCATTTGTTGTGTTTTACAACAATTCTTGGTAAAAAAAAAAATTGCTTCGAAGTTCAAAAAAAGAAAATAAATTCATTGCTACACAGTTCAACTACAGGTACAAATGTTCATGTGCATTAACAGAACTAGTTTTATTTTTATCAAAATGGGCCAAAGAACATACTGTACTTCTCATGAATGATTTTGTATGTAAAGAAAGTATATGTAAACAAGTTCTTGGTAGTTGTACAACTCAAAAACATACCGTACACATGTGTACACTTGTATGTACATGTATGCATAGATAAATATGCAATGTACAATTACATGTGCAGATAAACGGCATAACAGTTCAATTTTCAAACACCCACCCAAACACCCAAAACACACAGCCCATCCCCACTTGGCATGGTCTGTATGTACATATGTACATGTAATCCACTACATCACAAAAACACAACCTTGAACTAAAATATTTCAACTTTTCCATAATCTTATCACTTCTAATTACGATATGTACCCATCAACATGTCCAATGAAATTAAAATATTCATGCCTAAAAAACAAAGTACAGTATGAAAAGTAGGTGTGTACAAATGTACATTGCATTTGCTTATATGAATAAGAGCAAGATACAGTACATGTAATTGCAGTGATAAAAAGAAAATTATTGTATATGTAGCGTGGAATTGCAAAAATTTAGGTGCACCAGAAACCAATGTACCAACCACTCACCATTACAAACCTTAAGGAGGAAAAACACCCACAGTGGATTCTTGTTTTAAAACAATCATATGAATTCTCTAAAGAACAATTTTCAAAGCCCAAAGGTACAAGCTACATGTACACGTGTATACGTAACATTTTTCAGTTTAAAAAACAAAAAAATCTTAGCTACAATGTACAACTGTACAGCTGTACATGATTCTTCATGTTACCAGTATATCTGATAAGGCCTGAAAATTGAGTGCTTTTAAAAAGTGGATATAATCGTCTAGATCACTTGGGCATCCAAACAAAACAGTACTGTGTACGCTGCTTACGTCAACACCCAGGCCAGACGCAATGCTAGCTATCAGAACTCTGATTTCACCATCTGTTGCCAACATGCTGTCAACCATTTCCTTTTGGATATCAGTTTCCGTGTTCCAGTGGTACATATTATAGACTTATTAACATACCTGTGGCAACCTTCTGGAAGCAGTGCCATAAAGGTCGCGTACACATTACTGCACAGTTTTCTCATCATCCTTTCACAACATGCACCATGAGTCTTCAAGTCATCTGCCAGCCACTTGAACATTGTATCTAAATCTCTTGCAGCAGACTTGACAACATGTTTTATATTTTGCTTGTCCGGCAACTGATTTACCCACACATAATTGCGAAGACCAAAGTTTTCGATGATACCGCTATGCACATCTCTGGTTGCAGTGGCTGTCAGGGCGACTGACGACTTGAGTTTCGATCGTTATTCACCCAATTTTCCATACGCCGCTCGAAATGCTTTGGTGTCTCCAGATGCGGTCCCCCTATTTGAAAAATAAGAAAAAAAAACAGTAAGATTAAAAAAAAGAACATTTTCTACATTGCACATAAGTGATTTTAATAATGCCTGCAGTCTCTACGATGCATATCACATAGCCATAAGACTGCATAATTTTATTCTATAGATGAACAAGTATGAGTACATTTGCATACTGAAGCATGTTCCCATTTGAGTTTTTTTCTCAATGTACATGCACATGAAGAATTAGTCTGTGGGCCACAGCGTGTGTCTCGATTGCTCCTCTGTGTAGAGGAGCAAAGCCGACGAGGCACAGGCTGTAGCTCACAGACTAAAGCTATGAAAAGGCAGTAGGCCTATATGTGTAATTGCATTTGTATGCGAGAAAGTTACAGTAGTTACTGTACTGTACAAAACAATTAAACCAGAGCAGTTACGGTGTTAACAATATCACAATTACACAGGATTTAACTCTGTACACCTTGTAGGAACACTCATCACAAGATATAGTACTGTAGTAGAAGCCTGCCATGTGTTTACCCTACCCGGCCCAGAGGCCAGACATAAATAGTTTTACAATCATTTTTTGTTGTTCAACTAGGGGCCTACAGTTACAGTTTGTAATTCAAGACAAGAGACACGTAATGAAAGTTGCCTTGACGAATCATTTTTAGAAAATGGATAGATCTAAATTGATTAGCTTACCGCTAGGCCGCTTGAGTTTTTGACTTTGTCACGCAGGCCAAGCAAGATCCATAGCCCTGCTCATCTGGTCCGAAATTAAGACTTCAAAGGCATGACAACAGGAGCCACGGCTTTCGGAGAGTCTGGTCCATCATGTAGATCTAGTTTGCGACGAATATCAACGCATAACGGTGCAGCTTGGAAGTTGGAACACCACACTATTGCCGAAACCAGTCGGCAGGGAGATCATGACCACGCACGGAGAGACGAGTACGTGTAGTAGGGACTTCTGAGTGGTTCTGCTGCTGCTCCCCGAAACCGTCAACGAATCCAAGCTTCTCAGTAGCACATTGCATTGAATGCTCTTCTCATTATCACTGTCAGAAAAGCGACGTCGAGACGCAGATGTTGACATCCATTGATCATGTAAACAAGATTTGGAGGAAATACTTGAAATGCTGCACAGATTTTGGTCGGAAAACGCAAGACTCGGAATCAATACGAAAAGCACATTGCACAAGCTGTATGCTGTACACGCGATCCGGGGGATCCCCGATCGAGAAGTAAAAGCCACCTCGAAATTGACATGTACGATAGGTCACGATTCTCTAAATGAGTGAATATTTTTCTATACGTATTTATCGATTTTTAATTTTTAATTTTCAAATTATTTTTTTTTGTCGAAAAATAGATCCAAAATGTTGATAATTATGATATTTATAATTTAATTTATAACAGTTATGGAAACGAGTAGAAGTTAGTCTTAATCTTACGCACGGTTTATGTACGTTCTAATTTCATTCTCCTCTTATGATCTCTAAGATATACTATTTGAGCAATTTTTAACAAAAAGAAAAATAATTTTGAAATGCCAGTAATATATGTTGAGATTAATACCAATATTGGTGTAAAATACGTATGTTATATTGCTAAATGCAATGTACCTGTTTGCAATAAGACTACAAGATTAGAGATCGATCGACTTTTTTCGATCCCGCAAATTGCCTGCTGGATGCGATCTCATCGACCAATCAGGATGCTCGAAATGAATTAGCGGGTGGGGGTGGGGCCGATTTTTTCCGAAATATTTGGGGGAGACTTGGCAAACCAGACTGGACTGTTTTGGAGGTCCAGATGCGTGCGTGCGCGGCAAATAATACACGAGCGTACGGTGGGGCATACGCGTGCTGTAGCGTTGTGTGCGCGCGGTAAATGATCACACAAAACAGTCCAGGCAGTGGACTAATGTCAGCCCTGCCTGGCCTTCGCGTCTGGGGCATGCCAATGCATGGCATGACAGCAGTGCAAAGGAGCTTCAGACGTACAGTATGCAGCGCTGGTTGGTTATGTGGTGGACGTGGATCATTGGTTTTTCGCACGGCGGCCACCCTACCACACATCACAACCACAGAACTCTTACACATAGAAGAATCACACCCATTCACAACCCGCTGAGCTCGGTGTCGCCACTGCGCACCGCGAATATGACGCCTCAGTGCACACGCCGCCATGTTGCTTAGCAAAACCTCCGCAGCTCCTCGCGAGTACGGTACGGTCAACTCACTGATCGGACAGTATGGCAGCCCCGAGCCCTTGATATTTACTTGAACTTGTAAACTGTCAAACTCGTACTTCCCAATCCAGCGTTGACCTCAGCTTCATGAACTCATTTATGTTTTTTATTTCACACTCTTCCCTGAAAGTAGTCTGTATTGAAAGAGTTGTTTTTTTCCCCCTTTCGGATAGATCTATTTGACTTCGGAGATGTGATCTGCTTTGGTATAAAATTCAAGCTGCTTGTTCTGCCCTTTTTCCCATCCCCTCCCAATCCCATGTCTTGCTCTATGTTGTTTCCCTCCAATGATATGGTAAGAAGGTGTGTGTTTATGCTATTATTTATTTTTCTCCCATAAACAAGTCAAATTAAATTTTCCAGTCAGTCCCGTTAGAAAAAAAAAATAAAAATAAAAATCAATGATTTGTGGATATGATACGTGCAATACATCTTCCCAATCTGACATAAATGATTATACTCAGCATAATTTTGGATGACAACACTATTTGATTACCTATATTCTTGTTACATGTACATTGTATATCATTTTTATCATCTAATTAGTAGTACTGTACATGTATGTGTAGTCAACACGAATGCACAACACACAGGAAGCAATATAGGCATACATGTGTATCTGTATGAAATAAACCAGAAACCAAGTTCTTGCTGACCAACACCAATTTATTTCAGCACACAAATTTTCGAGTAATTCGCAAGAACACTTAAGAGCAAAATTTGTGTGCAAAAACAAATTGTTGGGGATGAGCATGGACTAGTTCTTTTTTTTTTTTTTTTTTGGTCATGATATTGATATCATACTATTGCACCGACATGTGGACTTCTTATTCTGTGTGTGTATTTATAAATCAAAATATGAAAGTTCTGCGTCGGTGTGTAGTAAATAGATATCAAGAGTAAAATCAGTCGTATAAACACCACAGGAGCCAAAAAATTGGACTGATGTTTTCGGTCAAAGACCTTTATCAAAGACTTTGATAAAGGTCTTTGACCAAAATGTCATTCCATTTTTTTTGGCTCCTGCGGTGTTTATACAACTGATTTTACTCTTAATATACATGTGTATATATATATATATACATATATATATATATATATATATATATACATGTACATATATATATATATATATGTATAGTAAATAAACTCTTAGCACTTATGATAAAGCAAAAACAAAACTGGAACAAAGTTCATACTTTATACACCATGTTTATCTCTGCACAAAATTTTTTGAGTGATTCGCTCTTTCTCAAGTGTTGATACTTTCTACAGAAAGAGTAAATCGTTTGAAAATTTGTGGAGAAATAAACTGCTGATGAATACAGAATTAACTTTCTTCCAGTATTGTTTTTGTTTTTGATCATGTTAACATGTGGACTACCTATTCAATATATATATATATATATATATATATATGTGAATATACTGTATATATATATATATATATATATATAATATACATGTTTATATATATATATATATATATATACATAATGTATATGTATATATATACACATGTACATATATATAGGCCTATATATACATGTATAATGAATGCAATGTATATTCACATGCACACACACACAGACAGACACACAACCATGAACTCCTTTTGAAGATTTTTTCCCATATAAAACAGAAAGCAAAGATAAACAGTTAGTTTTACTGATTTTTTTTCAAATGTATTTTACAATTATCAAGGTCAATGTTGATTGCTGAGAATCAACCACAGAACAGTGACATACAAGTGTACTACTAATTTGCCAGAAGTACCATTATTATACATGTACATAACACACTGTACGATGACTATAATCACAGGCAATACATGCCTTGGAAGCATGCCAATAATAAGCCAGTTCGGGGTTCCGCTCTGAGCATGAGCAGAAAAAGGTAATAGCTCTGTACCAGCAGAGCATGTTTGATGTTGGTGTTTTTATTCACTAAGATAAGCATCTGTGATGTAATGAGTAAGTGATCATTATGAGTGGTGCTTGCTTGCATGCCAGCACATCCACCCGAAAGCAAAAGTGGTACAGTGTACTAGTAGTTGACAGTATCAATAGAAAAAGATTGTTAATACATTTGATGCAAAATAATGAAATGGATGATCTCCAAAGTGCTAATTGATGGATCATCCTGGTCACCTGGTCTATGCAAGTTCATTCTCTGTTTGAACACGACTGATGAATTCCATAAATTTTTACGTCGGGTAAGCTGAAATACCTTCTCTCGTTTGAAAACTCATGGAGTGCCTAATCAACTTAGAAAGAAGAATGGTCATTTGTACCAATGTGCCAGTGAGCTAACCCTGAACTGGCTTATACACATAATGTAGGTGAGACAACCAGTATCGCAAATTTCTGACAACTATTATAATCATGAAAATCAACATAAAATCCATGAACAATGGACATTGTCCAGCAAGAACATCAAAGGCATTCTTGCCAACAATATCAAAGGCAGTACATCCATATAGATTTTCACTTACTCTTGTTAGCTTCAAGGGTGATTCAAAATGAAATCCTTGTGAAGGCCTATGAAAACATGCTACCTCATGGTATGAGAAAATAATGTGGTAACAATATGTAGGCAAGAAAAATATCACAAATATGACAACTATTACATATCACCAATTCAAATGCATGTACCATGTATACAGTAATGAACTAAGATGCAATACATGGCAACCACCCAAAGTCCATGAATAATGGACACTGGCTGCAGCCTTGTTGTCTGGCCTGAGTAATTGAAGTGTTTTCTTTGAAGTGGTGGGAACACTAGGTGGAGTAGGGCTTTGGAGTCCAGTGGTCTCTTCTCGTGTTCAGTCTATCTTTGGTGAAGAGCAACATCACTTTTTGGAAATCTAGGATTTTTAACACAGAGAGAACATGTGTACACATGAAAATTACTACCATATCAGAATTGCAAGACCTCTTAAACATGTGCAACTACAATATTAAAACTGGATAAGCAAGATGATTGCATGTGAATGCTCCTGATAAGATTAAAAATATGCAAGTTTTCTATAGAATTATGTACCAGTACCCATAAGGTACAGTGTACTACTGTGTAGCTAAAACTATTAAACAGCCAAGAATAAGTTGGTACATGATGAAATAGTACTAACCCCTAGAATAGGAGTCTTAGGATTAAAGATGAATTTAACTTTACATATCGGCACCCTTGCACATGCCAAGGATAAGGTTCAACTGAGCACAAAAGCAGATAGGTTTCTACATCGCACATGTACAGCTGTAGCAGGTGAATTCTGGATGGTGCAGCTATTAATGCAGTGTGGTGTGTGTAGTTGAATCATACAAACTGCACAGTATTGATAACATGCACGTGCACCCAGAGAGACCACCTCCCTGGTTGTACAATATATTAATCATAATATCATTACCCCTAACTTTGTTGTATTCGGAAGAGACTCACAACCTTGGGGTGGGATCTGGCCAATGCCCAATTCAGAGGTAAAGTTTAATAAAATTTTAGCCCATATCCTTAACATATTTTAGTCTATAAAAACAAATCTACATGTACATCTTAAATCAGATTTACATGAGTACGTTTACATGTAATTTACAATACTGTTTGCCCTTCCACACAACGTAGACCAGGCCCTACTTCAATTTTTTTTAACAGAGAAAAACAGACAGCATACACGCCAAACACAGAATCGAGTGTTTGGGACTACGTAATGATTGAGCTCAAGTAAGCCAGATATACGATCCGCCTGAATGTATAACGTAATTTGGGGCATTAATTCACTTGTCATTCTCCTCATGGCTTACCAGTGTCAAACTCACCTGTGAAAAGTCTTTCAACATCCTCCTGCCAAACGATTTGTGGAGTTTATAGCCGCACAATAAGGCATTTTAGTGCCTGGCTCAGTTCGAAATGTCAGAAAAGCACGGTCAATGAATGGCGCTACGGCCTTCCACACAAAAAAGTGTTGCTAAGCAAAATGGCGGACGTCACGTGACAACCAGTCGAGCGACGGCGACAGAACGGGTGGCTAATGATTCTTCTATGTGTAAGAGTTCTGTGATCACAACGGCTCGGTATAGTATTTCGCCTGGCCACCGCACGGTGGCGCTATTACAATAACGGTCAATCGTTGCCTTAGTACAGCGGGTTGCTCTAAAAATCGAAGAATTTAGCCGATCGGAAGGCCTCACATTTTCTTCCCCAGAATTAATAATAAGCAGTTTTTCTGGTCAAAATTTTCAGGAGAGTTAGCTTACAATACCTCTAACATAATTACAGTCCTAGGCATGGTTTTCGAGATGATTTGAGACAACCTGATGCACCTTTCCACTTGGTATTTTTCCCCTTTAATAGATGATTACATAATTTCCTGTGAATTTACACTATAAAATCAGCACCTTTGCAGCTGACTACTTACCTTCCACATCATATATAAGCAGGTGTGCACTGCAACATTGGAAATTTTGTGAAATATTTTCTGGTAAACTTCATTTCACACCTGGGTATCATTCAAGTTGGTTGATCTGAATTTCCACATCATTTTATTAGGTTTTTTTTTTCTTTTCTTAGCAGGTGTATACCAATATATATGAAAGGGAAACGAGGATGTTTTAGCATTTTCGAAAATCAATGTTCAAACATCTCGTGCACTTTTACTGAATTATGTATATTTTCTTCTACAAATACTCAAACACACAAACACATTAAAGATTTTGAACAGTTCAGGAGGTGAGGGAGGACAATTGACAGAGTAGTCCCGTAGCCGCTCTCCTTTTCCATCTCTCATATCTTCCTTATGCCATTATCTGGACACCATGTACAGTTAATTGGTCTTTATGTGGCGCTGTTTATCCTGTCGGTCTCGTGGGCCTTCTTTGCCTATTGGTCTCGTGAGCTTTGTTTGCCTATTGTCGGTCTCGTGAGCCTTAAGCGTAGTGTCAATCTTTGGGCTTTATTTGCATAGTGTCGATCTCGTGAGCCTTTTGTGTGTAGTGTCGAACTCATGGGCTGTATAACTCGTTGGCTTATTTTACTTGATGTCGAACTCGCTGGCTTTATCTACTCAGTGTCGAACTCATGGGCTGTATAACTAGTGGGTTGTATGACTTGTGGGCTGTATGAATCATGGGTGTCGGTCTCGTGAAGTGCACGCTAGTTATAAAATGCCTAATCTGGCACCACGATGGGCTCTGTGCAGCCGGGGTGGGACAAAAAAAAAAAAAAAAAAAAAAAAAAAAAAAAAACTAGAGAGGGGCCGTCAAAGGCGGCAGACCCACGCCTATAAGTACAAAGTCGGGGTACAAACATAATGTGCATTCGGTCATCTACCAGAATTCGGCCACTTAATTGCCAGTGTGCTTCATCACCAGCCAGTGAGTTCTACCAAAGATCTTACACTGAAGTGTACGATCTTTGGTTCTACAGTCACATCACACGCAAATCACATCATTTCACATACAGTAACACTCATTCACAACAGGAAAGTCCTTAAGTCTCCTCCAAAAATCCATCGAAAATGCCAAATTCCACCGTCAAAAGTGCAGAATCGGAACTTTTCCAAGCGCGCGCGAATTAAGTCCAGTTTTAAGACTAAGAGTATTGTCTACGCGACGGGTCGCCGAAAAAGCGCTAAAAATCGAGAAATACGCCGTTTTCTTGCGGGATATTTTGATTATAGCAAGCCGAGAGTGATGATATCAAAGGTCGTATGAGTGTACGATCTTTGATGGTATCCACAAAAGGGAAAAAGAAAAACAAAATTTACGTACACCAGTACCCCCTAGGCAATTACCCCTATGATTAGTGTCTACGGGAATTATTCAATGCAAGGGTTGAATGCAAATGTCTACTGCACCAGTATTCGGCCACCAACGAGCGCCGCAACGTCCCCGATGCAATTTTGCACCAACAGTGTAGAGCGCGATGCATTTTCAGCGGCCTTGCACACGCATTGACATTGAGCGCGCATATCGTGCAGTGTGACTGCGACCGAGCAAATGCTCCTCCAACGAAAAAAACAATCAATGTTAATTTGAAAAATCATCAAAATACGGGCCAGTTTGTGATGACGGAGAACGAACTTTCATAAATCTAGAAGGACATAGTCCCTCAAATAGGCCTAAACGTAAATTTCGGAATTCTTACGAACATTTGAGCAGCGAAATCGGATCGTTTGGGAGTTTACGTTTTCGTATGGTAGCGGAAAATCGCAAAGTGAGAAACGGGAAATTTTCGGAGTGGTCACTATATCATGGGGTCAAAACTTCAAGGTCACACAGAATTTGCAAGGGTCAACCGATTATCACCAAAATCTAATCGATTCTTTCCTGCCATTATCCAAACATCCCCATAACATTTCGTGCAAATCCGTTTACCCGTTCTCTTGTTATCTTGTACACAAACAAACAAACAAACAAACAAACAAACATACGGAACCCTTTACATAACCCCCTGCCGATTTTCATCGGCGTGGGTAAAAACAGGAAGTAAAACTCAATAACCGCCACGATGAATGGATTATCAGATTAAGCTGAAATTTAGCACACTCTGATATCAGCATATTCTATTCATAACTACAAGTAGTAAGAACTTTCAATGCAGAAGCAACATCCATTCAAAGGTACATGAGTTTGATACTCAAAAAAAGTTGAAAGAGAAGAGTTTTTAATGAACTTTTAAGAAATGAAAAGGGGCCGTATTAAGACTTACCTTATTACCTTATTACGATATATTACCCCCCCCCCCCCAAAAAAAAAGAAAATAAATAAATAAATAAAAAATAAAAAACGAGTGCCCGAACCAGCTGATTGACGGCTTGGAAAAATTAATAAAAGCACCCTTTGAAGGATTGACAAATGCAAATAAGTGAAGGGAAAAGGCTTATGTATATTATGTATTTGGGAGTCTTCATACTCTCTGTACGGCTCTTTCACAAAGATATTATTTATTGTGCAAGTAGGCCTGTTCCTGACAAAATGTTGATTTAAAAAGATACTTCCACACATAGGCGCCGGAAGTGGGGGGCAGGGGGGGCGGCCGCCCCCCCCCCCCCCCCCCCCCCAATCCAAAAAGTGGGGGGGGGGGGGGCAAAACGCATTTTTGCCCCCCCCAAAAAGCCCCCCCCCCAAAAAAAAAAAAAAAAAATAAAAAATAATAATAATAATAATAATAAAAATAAATGAATAAATAAAGAAAATAAAATAAATATGTTTATATATATATGAATAAAAGGGAAAAAATATGGCTACAAACGGCAGCTTTTGGACTGTAAAATGTCAAAATTTTCAAGTTCGCTCGCTTCGCTCGCTCGCATCCAGCAGTTGAGCCCGGTGCGCATCCCCCTTAATTTCTAAAGCGAAAAACATAGCTACGACGGCAGTTGTTGGACTCCAGAATGTCAAAATTTTCAAGCTCACTCGCTTCGCTCGCTCGCATTGAATCGTTATGCCATTCTACTAATGTTGCTGACAGTAATTGCCAGTAGTTGCGCCCGATGCCCCCACCCCTTAATTTCCAAAGCGAAAGATAAATATAGCTACAAACGGAAGTTTTGGGACTGTAAAATGTCAAAATTTTCAAGCTCGCTCGCTTCGCTCGCTCGTATTGAATCGTTATGCCACTCTCCTAATGTTGCTGCCAGTAATTGCCAGCAGTTGCGCCCGATGCCCCCCCCCCCTTAATAACCAAAGCGAAAGATATAGCTACAAACGGGAGTTTTTGGACTGTAACATGTCAAAATTTTCAAGCTCGCTCGCTTCGCTCGCTCGCATTGAATCGTTATGCCACTCTCCTAACGTTACTGCCAGCATGGACCCTACCACCAGGGTCCATGCTACCATGCTGCCAGTAATTGCCAGCAGTTGCGCCCGATGCCCCCCCCCCCCTTAATTTCCAAAGCGAAAGGTATAGCTACAAACGGGAGTTTTTGGACTGTATAATGTCAAAATTCTCAAGCTCGCTCGCTTTGCTCGCTCGCATTGAATCCTTATGCCATTCTCCTAATGTTGCTGCCAGTAATTGCCAGCAGTTGCGCCCGATGCACCGCCCCATTAATTTCCAAAGTGAAAGATTTAGCTACAAACCCCAGTTTTGGGACTGTAGAATGTCAACATTTTCAAGCTTGCTCGCTTCGCTCGCTCGTATTGAATCGTTATGCCATTCTCCTAATGTTGCTGCAAATAATTGCCAGCAGTTGCGCCCGATGCGCCCCCATTTATTTCCAAAGCGAACTATATAGCTACAATTAAAACTCCAGTTTTGGAACTGTAGAATATCAAAATTTTCAAGCTCGCTCGCTTCGCTCGCTCGCATTTTATTGTTATGCCATTCACCTTATGTTGCTGACAGTATATAATTTGTCGATCGCTTCACACCGTCAGTCCATAATCCACGTAAGGAAAACTTACAATGTTCCTCAATGACTGCGTTGTTGAATGTATCACATTCCGTAATGTATTGTAGTCCCATTATTGCTCACGCACACACGCACAAGCATACAGACCGTCAAAATTACTTGATGGTTCCCCCCATGTTTCGACCCACCGTACGCCACTTTATATATATATATATATATCATAGATATGTGTGCGTGTGTGTGTGTGTGTGCGTGTGTGTATGTGTATATTGTGTAGCATATGCATGGTCTAATCTTGAGCCCCCTCCAGTGTTTGCCCCCCCAATCCAAAACTGCTTCCGGCGCGCCTGCTTCCACAATATATAACTAGAGAGGGGCCGTCAAAGGCGGCAGACCCACGCCTAAGTACAAAGCCGGGGTAAACATAATGTGCATTCGGTCATCTACCAGAATTCGGCCACTTAATTGCCAGTGTGCTTCATCACCAGCCAGTGAGTTCTACCAAAGATCTTACACTGAAGTGTACGATCTTTGGTTCTACAGTCACATCACACGCAAATCACATCATTACACATACGGTATTAACACTCATTCACGTACAGGAAAGTCCTTAAGTCTCCTCCAAAAATCCATCGAAAATCCCAAAT
This sequence comes from Diadema setosum, assembly GCA_033980235.1. Lineage (NCBI taxonomy): Eukaryota > Metazoa > Echinodermata > Echinoidea > Diadematoida > Diadematidae > Diadema > Diadema setosum. Next base: position 3,979,429 of record CM067065.1, on the reverse strand, counting down.
TCCACCGTCAAAAGTGCAGAATCGGAACTTTTCCAAGCGCGCGCGAATTAAGTCCAGTTTTAAGACTAAGAGTACTGTCTACGCGACGGGTCGCCGAAAAAGCGCTAAAAATCGAGAAATACGCCGTTTTCTTGCGGGATATTTTGATTATAGCAAGCCGAGAGTGTGATGATATCAAAGGTCGTATGAGTGTACGATCTTTGATGGTATCCACAAAAGCGCAAAAGAAAAACAAAATTTACCTACCCCCTAGGCAATTACCCCTATGATTAGTGTCTACGGGAATTATTCAATGCAAGGGTTGAATGCAATGTCTACTGCACCAGTATTCGGCCACCAACGAGCGCCGCAACGTCCCCGCATTGACATTGAGCGCGCATATCGTGCAGTGTGACTGCGACCGAGCAAATACTCCTCCAACGAAAAAAACAATCAATGTTAATTTGAAAAATCATCAAAATACGGGCCAGTTTGTGATGACGGAGAACGAACTTTCATAAATCTAGAAGGACATAGTCCCTCAAATAGGCCTAAGCGTAAATTTCGGAATTCTTACGAACATTTGAGCAGCGAAATCGGATCGTTTGGGAGTTTACGTTTTCGTATGGTAGCGGAAAATCGCAAAGTGAGAAACGGGAAATTTTCGGAGTGGTCACTATATCATGGGGTCAAAACTTCAAGGTCACACAGAATTTGCAAGGGTCAACCGATTATCACCAAAATCTGATCGATTCTTTCCTGCCATTATTTAAACATCCCCATAACATTTCGTGCAAATCCGTTTACCCGTTCTCTTGTTATCTTGTACACAAACAAACAAACAAACAAACAAAACAAACAAACAAACAAACAAACATACGGAACCCTTTACATAACCCCCTGCCGATTTTCATCGGCGTGGGTAATAATATCAAGATTTGAAATAATTGTTGACGTATTTTTATCGTTTTGGTTACAAAAAATCAAATGATTTTATTTTTGAGAAAGTCTTGTTAGCTTTTTAATGGAAATAATGAATAAAATGTGTGCCTGAAAGGGCTCACATTCATCTTCCGAAATTTTGATCTTCAAATATAGATTCAAAGTCAATGAAGATTCCATAAATTTCTATCTTGTATCTCCATGTTACGTTGATTAAAAACACGTGCATGCATTGCAATTTAAGTAATGACGATTCTTTGTGTGTCGTTGATTACCTTTTGGGTTTACGGTGTTAAGTTCACTGCTGTGACTCCTTGTGACTGTGCCAATGTCCTCTTGCATGCGGATGGTAGTTCCAGGAACTGGTGGGATTTTAATATTCAGAAGAGAGTAATAAGCAACATTTCTGTCGTATGAGTATTATGCCTAATTCTCGTATGAATAGTATATTCAATTCATACTTCTCCCAAGATGAGCTAATCTGAAAACCTTTGGCTCTACAGGGTCCTACATGGGCCTCACATGGGCTCCGAGAAGGGCATAATTGGGCAAGCCCAATACAACTAGAAAGGATTAAATACATGAGGGTAAACATAATGGTACCCATGTGGTGCCCACCAGCGTCCCATCGGGCAAGCCCACGTAAGGCCATTACAGCCCCCGCGGCCAAACAATGAATTGGGGCCAATAAAGTAGCCCATATTGCTCTTTGCAGTCAACCCACGTCAACCCGTAATGGGCCTCACACAAAAAAATAATGAACAGAAAATTGGGAACGCGCTTACGGTAAAGATGACCACTTGACTGTGTGTGTGTGTGTGTGTGTGTGTGTGTGTGTAGGGGAGGGTTCTTTAATAATTATGCAAATGTCGCATGTACTAACATGCACTTCACCGGGTCGCGCATACTGCGCCCTGCTCGCAGGTTATGAGGGGAAAGAACAATTTAGGAGAGGGCGTTGTTAGCTTTTTAATAGAAATAATGAATAAAATGTGTGCCTGAAAGGGCTCACATTCATCTTCCGCAATTTTTGAACTTCAAATATAGATTCAAAGTCAATGAAGATTCCATGAATTTCTATCTTGTATCTCCATGTTACGTTGATTTAAAGCACGTGCATGCATTGCAATTTAACCCGTTCCTTACGGGAACCTGGTTTACCAGGTTCCCGTGGGAGCAACTGATATACGGGAACCTGGTTTACCAGGTTCCCAAAATGAAGACAAGGTTGCCTGCTTCAGTGGCCTAAATTCATGTTTCTTTGCGTTAAATTAAAATGCTCAGAGAAATGGGTTTGATAAAAAGATCAGAGTTAATTCTATCAGGATTTGTTCTCCTGTTGTTTAAAAAAAGGGGGGTTTTACAGTATTATATACCTTTTTCCTGATTCAGTTTTTTGCTTGTTCTGCTGTAAACTCGTACGAACATGTACATAATGATCAAGGCTGAGATCAGTTAGAAATGCGGGTTCGCTGACCCCAGTCACCTCATTCAGGTACCTGGTTTTGTGTAGAACAAAAGATTCTGAGAGCTCATCAGCGCACGCTCTATTCATACCTCGCACCCGATTGATATTTCCATTGTTCACGGGCACATGTAGTTGACCGTAGAAAGAGGGACACATTAGCCGGGTTCACACGTACAAAATATCGGGATGACGATCGCGATGCTCATCCCGAGTTTTTTTTTTTTTTTTTTTTGCGAGCGTCCACACGTACCAAATTAGCGGGATAGCGATCGCGATCGGTATCCCGCTAGAGCGTCCACACGTACCGAATTGTCCCGCTAATTGCCGATAGAGACAACAGCAATGCCTGCAAACTGGGTCACACAGCGCCCTTCTCTATCACTGCCTGCGCGCACTTACCTTTGTCCATTGTCTTTTACGCGTCAGTGGTGTGGCTCGCGCGCTGTTGTTGTTGTGCTCCAAAGAGGTGAAGGACCTCTTCGCTGTTGTGATGTGAGCATTGCATGATGGGATATAAAAACTCGAGATTCTAATCCCGACCGTTCACACGTACCAGCGCGCGGCCAATTATCCCGCTAATTGACGAACCAGCGCAAGATTTCTTGGGATTAGCATCGCGATGCTTATCCCGCTAATTTTCGGGTTTTTTCTGTCCACACGTGAAAAAAAACTCGGGGTGACGATCGCGATACAAATCTCGAGATTTGTATCCCGCTAATTGGTGTAAGTGTGAACCTGGCTAATGAACCGCTTGACTGCCTTCACACAGCTGGATTACCAACCTGTGTGCCTCTCTGTCGACGGGCGAAGAGAATCTCGGTTGGGGGCATTACAGGCACTCAGAGAATTGCGGAGGGAACGGGTTAAGTACTGACGATTCTTTGTGTGTCGTTGATTACCTTTTGGCTTTACGGTGTTAAGTTCACTGCTGTGACTCCTTGTGACTGCGCCAATGTGCTCTTGCATGCGGATGGTAGTTCCAGGAACTGATGGGATTTTAATATTCAGAAGAGAGTAAAAAGCAACATTTCTGTCGTATGAGTATTATGCCTAATTCTCGTATGAATAGTATTCAATTCATACTTCTCCTAAGATGAGCTAATCTGAAAACCTTGGGCTCTACAGGGTCCTACATGGGCCTCACATGGGCTCCAAGAAGGGCAAAATTGGGCAAGCCCAATACAACTAGAAAGGATTAAATAAATGAGGGTAAACATAATGGTACCCATGTGGTGCCCACCGGCGTCCCATCGGGCAAGCCCACGTAAGGCCATTACAGCCCCCGCGGCCAAACAATGAATTGGGGCCAATAAAGTAGCCCATATTGCCCACAAGGGCCTCTTTGCAGTCAACCCACGTCAACCCGTAATTTACCCAAATGGGCCTCACATAAAAAAATAATGAACAGAAAATCGGGAACGCGCTTACGGTAAAGATGACCACTTGACTGTGTGTGTGTGTGTGTGTGTGTGTGTAGGGGAGGGTTCTTTAATATGCAAATGTCGCATGTACTAACATGTACTTCACCGGGTCGTGCATCCTGCGCCCTGCTTGCAGGTTATGAGGGGAAAGAACAATTTAGGAGAGGGCGTAGAGACTGGTTGAGATTTTTTTTCTTTTTCTTTTTTTTTTTTGGGGGGGGGGGGGTAGGGGGTGGGGGGGGGGGGGGGAGGGGGGAGGTGCTCTAAAGTTTCACTTACGGGTGACCGCTTCGCAAGATGGGATCGCCGAATTCCAAGCCGGGAAGTAAGTTGACCGTCCGGGTAGTCCCACACACTGCAGTGTCGCGTTGCCATTGAGGATGAATCCCTGGTCACAGGAAAGGGTTACCAGAGAACCAAACCAGGTGCTGTTGGAATCCCATTTGCCGTTTTCAACAACGCCAAGTTGGTCGCAAAATCCGTACGAAACTACAGGCAGCCACAGGTATGATGTTTATTGTATTTATTTATTTGTTTGTGCTTCAACCGCATAAACTATAATCATTTAATGCACTAACGAAATTGCTGAACTCAATGTCATAACACCCAAGGCAGGACACAAATTTGTATAATTATGAATGAAAGTCAGACCATGTAAAAAAAAAAAAATCAAACAATACTTAACAAGAGCCATGCACCGGACTGATGAAAGCATGGCAAATTTAAGTAGGACAAAATGTAAACTGTGATACTGGGGTATTACAAGGGGGAGTTGCTGCAGCCCCCTACCCCACCCCCTCCTTCACCCCCTCCCCGTCCTGCGGACACTAAATAAGTATGCTTGTACTAAAAATCTCGAGTGTTTATAATTTCATGAAAATTAAAAAAGTGACCGCACCAAAAATTTAATTCTTAATTATAAGACCTGCCTGCCAAATGTATACACCATTTAATCAAGATTTACGCCTACGCACCTGCAAATTAGCACCACTCGAACATAATGTTAGGCTCTATGTGTTGAAAAGAGCATGGACATTGTGAATAACGAGTACCTTTTGTTATTACCTATTGACTGTGAAGCCAAAAAGGTCTACCCGCCTGTGTCACTTTAAAGTTTCATTTTTTTTAAACCCATATCTCTAATTTTATAATGAAAGTCACTAATCAGACTTAAACTTACTGATAACTGGTAAACGGTTCTTATAAACCTCCCCATGGTTAAAAGTCCCGTTTTTAATAGTCAATACAGATGTTGCAAGAAATGTGACTTCACTTCGCCTTTACTCCCCCTCCCCCCTCTCATACTGGAACGTCTTACTGGACTTCAACTGGGCAAGAGTCACGGTCCTTTGGCTGTCATAAAGGAACTCTAAAGCTTGTAATGAATTTGTATAATGAATTTGTATCCAGCAAGGAGTTTATTCAGTTATTTCTGTAACGTACCCATAATTTATATTTAAAAAAATGTAGTCCTTATAGTTGTTCACACACGTCTAAAATATAGACACAGAGCGTGGCTCCTCTTTCTCACCACGGTTAAATTATTATAGTCAATATTTTACATCGGTCTTCTGGGCCACCTTTGCTGTTCGTATGAAGGGGTCAAATACTTTGACACCTTGACTCTCATGCTCTATTTGTATTGGTTTTATTATGGCTACGAAAAAAAAAAACTGATCCTCCACCAACGGATGATATCACATTAAACGGCATCAAAATAAATGATCACAATACGTATGCAAAGTCATTTAACTCATTTTTCGTTAATATCGGTCAGGAACGTGCTACTAAAATTAGCAATACCTCTGCTCATTTTACAGATTATCTTTCTGAGCAAAATCAAGAGTCTTTTTATTTCAACCCAACAAGTCCCAGTGAAATTATTAATATCACCAAATCTTTGAATAGTTCCAAATCTTGTGGTTTTGATAAAATAAGTATGACGCTTGACGTTAAAAGACAATAGTTTATCCACTCGCAGAACCGTTAACCCATACATTTAACCTTTTTTTTTATCACAAGGTATTTTTCCAGATCTGCTGAAAATAGCCCCCCCCCCCCAAAAAAAAAAAAAGAGATGATCCTCATGAAATTAGCAATTATCGTCCCATTTCTTTGTTGCCTAGCATATCCAAAGTTTTCAAAAAAAAAAACCCTGTTTATGATAGACTTCTTAAATTTATCAATAAGTATAATTTACTTATTCGCAATCAACATGGTTTCACAAAGAATTATTCCACTGATTTAGCATTGATACAAATCTATGATAAAATTACGAGTGCTTTTGTAAGTAAAGAACATGTATGTATATTTTTGTGATTTCAGCAAGGCATTCGACAATCTTGACCATTCTGTTATACTTTCCAAGCTTAGTCATTATGGCATTTGGGATCAAGCACTTTAATGGTTTAAAGACTATCTAACTAGTAGAAGACAGTATGTTACTTTTAGTGGTTGTGAATCTAATCCCCTTTTAATCAAATATGGCGTCCCTCGAGGCTCAATTCTGGGCCCACTATTATTCCTTCTGTATGTCAATGATAATTATCATTAATACATCCTCTCTTCTCTCTTTCGTTTTATTTGCTGATGATACCAATATATTTTATTTTCATAAAGATCTAAAGATTTTAAATGATACTTTAAATATTGAAATTAGTAAAGTATCAAATTGGTTTAGTCTAATAAACTTTCTTTGAATATAAAAAAGACTCATTTTATTTATTCTGAGCTTGACTGTCATAATGCATATACGCTGATACATATTAACATTGATATCATTAAAAAAGAAAACAAATTCAAAATTTCTTGGAGTATTATTATTATAGATGAAATTTTGACTTGGAATGAGCATTTGCATCATGTTACAACGTGTATTTCTAAAAACATAGGGATTTTTTTTTTCCAAGCTGAAGTTCCTTCTTCCTCATTCAAATCTATTTCTATTATGATAATTCCTTAATTCTCCCATATATAAGTTATTGTAATGTTGTATGCGGCTCAACAAAAATAAATTCTATTTTCAAATTACAAAAGAAGGTTATATGGATTGTATTTGTACTGGATCGCATTTTCTGACACATACTGACTCTTCATTCATGAACTTAAAACATTGAAGGTTTTTGATTTGAATATTATTCAAGTAGCAGTAATTATGTTTAAATATATTCATGATCAACTTCCATCATTGTTTAAATACATGTTTAGGTTTGATACTTCTGTTCATTTGTACCCTACTCGTTAATTATGTAGGAATTTTCATCTTTTGAATCCCAAATTATTAGTGACACATAAATCTATAAGACACTTGGGTCCGGACATTTGGAATAATCTCCCGGACAATATAAAGTCCTGCTCAAGTATTTATTCTTTGAAGGCTTCACTAAAACGATGTTTGATACAATCATATTCTCCCCACCAATCAAGATAACAAATATTTATGGTAAATGATTGCTTTTTTTTTTTTTCAATCTCTATTTTCTTCCTTCAACTGCATCTTGCACTCACACCTGCAACTGCACTGCACCCACTTCATCACTTTCCTCCAAAAGAGTTGTGTCGTTGGATAGTTATTTTATGATGCCTCCATCCAATTGAAGCTTAAACGCTTACGATAAAGGTCTCCTGCATTCAATGATCTCTGTTATTTACTGAAAAAAATATTGTATATTTTATTTTATGTTTCTGTGTATGTACACTGCTCAATGCAATCACTTACGTGTATCCTTTTGTGTATTGTTATTGATTCATTTCACTGCACTTGCTATTCTTTGTCTTTGTACTTTTTGAAATTTGTATTCAAATATTATCTCACTGAATGCAGATATAAAACAAAATAAAATCAAAAATCAAATCAATATCAAAAGAAAATACTTGACAATTTATACTTTTAAGCACCACCCACCTCTAAAGGCATAAAATACATCGGCCCTGAATATCAGATCGGTCGGACACAACCACTTATGAAGATACGTCGCAGAAGAGGACAATTCAGCAAATACCTCTGGTGAGACGCACATGCATGCTCTTTGGTGTATGACAGCAACGCCCCGTCCTTGTCTTTGTTCCCGACATATGGTGGCGCACTCCGTGTCTGTCCTGGCAGCATGTCTCGGGAGACTTTGAAGTTGATTACTGACCTGTGCGCTCTGTAATCTAATGTAACATCCGAGATACCCAGGCGCTACGCGAGGGGAGAAATACACCACTCTCAAATCAAACCTCGTTGAAGAAGGGAAAACATCAATCGCCAAAGAACCTACAACTGTACCCACACAAGAAAAACAGGCGAATAATGCCGATCCATCGTGGTTCCCCTCATGTGACTAGAGTAACACATTGATAATCACCAGGAGATATCAAGCAGACATAATATTATGGTGCCATATTGTGCCATTGTTATGTATATGGAATTTTGAATTGTTTCTGCATTCATTTTACATGTTATTTTGCTATGAGCGCCACGTCGGAAAGAAAACAAGAAAATACAGCATGTTCTTTACAGAGGACATTATTTTTCTCTTCGAACCATACACGGCCTTAGGCACTACATGAGTATTTTCATATGCAATGACATCATTGGAACAGCGATATCCACTGATAGGTCATATATAATGCAAAATTAATATCAGATTTTGACATTTGAGTGTATCCATACCCTGGAAATCAACTTTGTGTACAGCTGGAATGCACAAAAATACCCATAATTCACTGGTCAGTGATAGCCCCTGAAATTATACATATTTCGATAAATCACATCATATCTCTATAACAGTAATTTTGCACTTGTGCTTCGCGCGTTTAAGTTCTGCTCCGTATTCTAAAGCGCCGGTACTGATGTGTGTGCGTTTTAGCTATACGCGTACGTCTTTACGAATAATCGAGATTCCATGTCGATCGGTTAGCTTATCGCGCGCACGCATTGCATATCACTATCGTTCAAGACGTATTTGGAATATAAAATATCGATAGCGCAATCATTAGATTGAAAGAATTGCGTGATCGACTAGTTTATTTCAAGTCGTTTTTGTTTCTGTACACTCTTTAACGTTTACGTTTGAATTACAATAAATAGAAATCAAAGTGACAACACATTTTAAATATTTTGCAGAGGGCATATCTCAAGTACATTCTACTACTATAGGAAACATTTTATTCAGGGTATGTACTAAAACCACAAGTAGACGAAAGTTCATCTCTTTTTTTCAAGGACGCCTCAAACCTCAAGTGTTGGTGATGAATCTATACACTACAAACCATAATGGAAAATTGACACGTAACTAGCAAAATCTGTTTCTATGTATGTATTTGTGATTTGTATTATTATAATTTGACACACTTCATCTGGTGGCTTAAGTTCAAGATTACTAGATGTATTTTGGAATTCTCACAGCATTCTATTTCTACAAGACATCACGAGTGTATTATTTTCAGCACAGGCGGTACAGAATATGACATGATAATTTCTACTCCATTTTCTCACCTCGACACTTCAGCTTCACTGCTCTCTGGGTAGTGCACTCGGTACTTGCCAACCGACAGTTCACGCTACTTTGCGAAGCTGTTATTTTTTAGAAATAAACAAATCAAGCAAAAACATAAAGGGAAAAATCATTCATGATTCGTCCCTTAAAAATCAGATGTTCAAATTGTGTGGGGTTTCTGTTCTTTATAAAAGAAAATTAATATAGTTGTATGTTACTTTGCTGATGTTGAATTTCTGATTTGCATGATAAGTGAAATTTCAACGATGAAGGATAAAGTGACAATTGTTTCGAAGAAAATATGTATCATGTTTCCAAAATGTCGCATGTAAAAACAAACAAACAAACAGCGAAGTAACCCCGGAAAATTAAATTGGAACATTATAAATTTGTTGAAAAGCTAATGAATGAAACATAGAACATGCCGTTTTCTACATCTTATCTATCTGATGGTGTAGTTCCTCGTGCTGTAAAGGTTTTACTTGATGATTAAGTTAATCAAAGGGTTGTTTAATTTTTCTGTTTTATACTCCTTTCAAGCAGTATCATGAAAGCCAAAACCGTACATTGTAACCTATATGACACACAATAATGTGAGCGTGATAATTTGTGAAAGCTCTACAAACCCTTTCTTTACAACCTATTATTATTATTATTTTTTTTTGAAAATATGAGATGACAGCCTACGTACTAAAGATATATCTTTCAACAACAATAACCTGGTAATCCGTCTTAAGGAGGGAGGGCGGAAGGGGCATGAGGTGTCTTCGTAAATAGGCGAATTCGTCTTGCGTTCAGCCAGTGACATCAACGAAATGAAAATTTGTTTGCCTACATATAGGCTTATACCATTGTTGCTAATACAGCTATTATTTTTTCTTTTACCGTACTGGGTTATCGAAAACGTTTTGCTACCAAATTAAATCCATCTATAAACTGACTATACAAACAGCCAAACAAACATCAATTATATACCTATACACACTTTTGTTTTTGCAAAATCAGTTTTCCATTCTTTGTTTCAAAGTTTATTTCATTTTTCGACAAAACATATTATGTTTCACTTCCTTTGATAAGAGAGAATAAGGTAAACAGAACATTGTGTAATGAAAACACTGTATAACAATTGAGAACTTATAGTAATTATACATTGTATAGTGAAAAGAAACAGAGGTGATCGAAGTGAAGTACATGTATACCGTTGCTTAAAGTGCGAAAAAAGAGGGACCCACTAAAAAGACCAAGCTTGTTTGATGTGGGCCCCTCAGGGAAAGAGCATCTACGGAAAGATAAATTGATCATCTTAAATACCAAAAAAAAAAAAACAACAGCAACAACAACAACAAGAAGAGGAAGAAGTCTGGAAGCCCACTGAAAATTAGATAAACAGATAAATGCACTTTAATAGACGCGAAATAAAATAAGACTAGACAACAAAGCAACTACTGAAGAAAAGGCTGTACGGGACAAAACAAGATGGACAAGACTGATAAACAGAAGACAAAATAGCAGACAAAAACGCACAACGGAGACAGCGGTCTTCGGTAAAAGCATGCCAAGAGAAACAGATGATAGTTGTGGGGAAGAGTAATATTGTAACGCCTGAAAAAAAAAAAGACAAGGAGATAGAGGGACGTATGAACAGGGGTAAAATACGAAAAGTCAACTCTTAGACGATTTGGGCAAAATGGCATAGATGACAAAAAGCATCCAGGAAAAAAATAAAAACCATTAATTCTTAGAAGAGGGGACAAAGCGAGCAGGTTAGTATGTAAGAAATAAGGTCAAATGACTACTTCAGTACTGTAGAGTCATACGATTGGAATAAAAAGGACTTCAGTCTCCTCTTGAAAGAATATATAGATGGGGCGTTTTTTTATGTCATGATTCAAAGAATTCCAATAATTCTTTAGTAAAAAAAAAAAATCGTTCTTAAAAGAGGTAATATTCATTGGAACGCCTGGTGGGATATTTTTGAAATGATTGCTTTATTTAGGAACATAGAATTAAAAAAAGATAGAATGAAGGAAATCATTGCTATACTAATATCTTGTACATAAATTGCCCTAAATTAAACAAAAACAAATCTGTAATTTTTAAGAGCTTGTTATAGGCAAACAACACATTTGTATGAGAACGTACAGGGTAATAACAGATAGCGCCGAGGGCTTTCTTTTGCAAAAGTGACACTCCTTCTAATAAATTTTGATGCGTGTTGCCCCAAACTAAAACTCCTCAACTAAGATTATCATTGTAGTACTCTTTGTCATAATATTTTGCGTAATTCATACACAAAATGCCTCTTTCTGACTGGCACCAAGCATTTCCGGTGAAGATCATGTGTCACTTTACTGTCTAGGCCTAGTTAATTTTCCTTCTTCTTATCTCCACCCCCACCCCCACCCCATTTCCTGTATGTGACACCCTTTTTTAATCACAGGAAAATCACACATGAGTCTACCCATAGCCTACATATTTTTCATTGTTTGATAATAACTAGGTGAATTAAGTCCATATAACCTGGTTTTCATTCTATTACATTTTCATACAATCATTTCAACATGCGGTAGTCGAGTGATGATGTCTTGTTAACTGCATATAATCTTGTTGGAAAAAAAAAAATATTGAACAAAAATTAATGTAATGCAAGGAAAGTCTAAATACGAATAATATTGCAAATAAGTGCATATTGGTGAGGCATGATGAATTGTAGAGCGAGTATGCCCAGGGTGAGAAATTTATTTTGCTCAAACAAAGGATAAGATTTAACCAAATCGCTGGTGTTTTCACGAACCGGCACAGCCGGCCCCGGAGCCGCGAAAGTAAGTTTCGAGATAATCGCGTTTGAAGTTTTTGCCTTTGCAAAATCCATGATTGCGCCTATATTTCACGTCCAGTTACCTAAATATCACACTGCACGACAGATTAGGAGTTGTTTGTGTATTTCATGTTCTTGGTTCATCGTGAAAAACAAAAGTTTCGTTGAAATATCGGGCAAAGTCCGTCGTGCCGGTTCGTGAAAACACAAAAACACGTAAACAACGCTTCCAATATTTTCACGAACCGGCACGGTCGGCCGTGCCGCTTTGATTCTTCGCGCATGGTGCGGATTTCATTTTTCACGAAGTGACACCATCGCCGCGCACGCGCTGCGCGTTAGGTTATCTTCATCATTTCTCATAGCTGCGCGCGCACATAATCGAGCGCGCGCATTAGCGATGCTCCTTTGTATACTAGTGATATGAATTGGGTATCAAGATTTTGTTGGATACTTTTTTTTTTCTTTCCCCCTTCTTAATCTCTCATCCATTCGCAGAAAGGCATTATTATTGAGTTGTTCTTCATTATATTACACATTGATCATTGCATCGGTCTTTCTGCACATTATTTCGGATCATAAATGTCAAGATTCACTCTCTTCCTCGGAGCATTACTGTATCTCGTGCTATAACCACGAAGCATGTTGTTTTCGAATATGAAGTGTAATCAGTTTGCTCTATTGCTTTGTGAATGTGTCATTCTTGTAAAGAAAATAATTCTGTGCTGGTAATATCACTCTCTTTTCCACCCTTTCTTTCGCTTTCTTTCTCCCTCTCCCTCACACACACACGCAAACACACACATACACACAAACAAACACACAATCTCTCTATTTATTTCCTACACGTGACACCTTACAAAACTTTTTAAATTACATAAAAACTAAATGAGCTTTATTTGGGTATCTTTTCTCATTCATAGATTTATTATCACGTAAGTACACGAGTTTTAAATATGGCTTTTCAATAAACTATACGTGGATCATACTACTCATATAATGCAGATTCCAACTTGAATGAAGTTAAGGTACAGTACATTACTTTTCATTTATTTTTCGGACGTAACGAAGGTTTTTGTTATGTTCTAACATTCATACCAAGCTCTGTATGTATCATCCACCTTGTAGATATCTATATTTTATGGCATTCAGGGTACTAAAATATTTCTTCTTTTTTTTTTTTAGATTCAGACGTATGAGACTAGACTGACTTTTGCCTTTAAAGCCCCCAAATCTTACAAAATAATGACCAAAATGTTCCACCTCCTTCCATATCCCATCACCTAACTTCAACCTATTCAAATGCTGTTTACCAAACATTGACTTTATAATCAATCTAAAATTTGATGATATGAATACAAGTACATAATTACAAAGACACTAGCTAATTTGGTATGGATAACCTTCTTCATATTAAAGGCAATACAATCTCGTAGACAGTGACTGAACTAATTGATGTTTAAATTGCTGTGACAGTTCACAAAGTGTATTATAAATCTTCTGCAAACAGTCTTGATCTTCCCTAATTTTGTAAAAGTTTGTAAGCACTCATATTATGCACAGTATGTGCCTGAAATTTCATTCATGACCATACCATGTTATTTTGCAAGATATGAAAATCCTCATGTTTCCCTTTCTTATCTCTCACTGCTAGAGGATACCATATACAAAGTTCCTTATCTAAGCTCAGTAAGAAGTGGCTATCAGATCTGCATTTACTCATTATTGTTTCAAAAGTAAAATCCACAAAAATATACAATATAAAAAGACATAGATAATGATGTCTAGGCCATAATTTCTTATGTGGACACAGACTGCAAGAATATGGTTGTGTACTGCAGTACATCTATCATCCAAGAAAACATTTTCTGTCAAAGTTTATTAGTCATTTTTGAGTTGCAGAGAGAGAGCAAGCAGAGGAAATGTAAGCATCCAATTGTTTATATCCCTCTTGCAGTCTACTAATACCTTTCTAACTTGCACAACGTGACTTGACTTGGTCCTGACTATAGTTTACGTCTGCTGTGGGTGTCACAGGTGCTGGGGTAGGCATAATTCAAAAATACTGAAAATTGTTTATGGGTTTGGCATAATGGTGGCTGGGCTAAGGGAGACAAAATGAATAGTTTGATGGGAGAGCTGGTTCATAAACAAAGTAAAAGAAGAGACATCTATATGGTATTTGACATTGGTATGGTTTTGTTGTGAAAAGCACTGTTTAAAGTCAGAGAGGGGAAGCATAATACAGTGGAAATTGAGGATGGCATAATTGTGACAAAGCAGTATAGAGAGACCCATGGATTGATGGTTATCAAGAGTAATGTCAGTGAATAAGGTGACAGTGAGAGATACAGTATGTAGGATTAATATCCCTTAATGTCTCCTTGATTCTTTCACATAAAATATTTGGAAAATTTGAGACTTTACTGATAAACGCACAGCAGTACATTCAATTCATGGTTTCTTAATGTGACATGTTGATCTTGTCATTAATTACTTTGTGGATTGTCAGTCAAACAGATACAGAGATTACAAGCTATTCCAAACTCTGCTGCAAGAGTAGTGTCCAATTTAAAAAAAAAATATATATATATATATACAAAAACTTTCACCAGTGCTAAGAAGCTTGCACTAGCTTCCAGTCAAAATTCATATACAGATCAAAATGTTGATATTAACTTTTGAATCCACACTATTTGAAAGAACTACTTTAAATAGGAAACACACCAGAGAGAAACCTTCATTCAAAAGGTAGTGACTTATTTGTTATTCTGAATAAAAAAGCAATGGCATTCATTTGCTTGTAATGTCTCTACCATATATGGAATAATCTTACCCAGAATTCAAAATGAATTGCAAATGTTGACAAATCTAAGTCTGCCTTGCAAACACCTGTCATTACAGTCTAAACGTGAAAAAAGGTATCATTGTAATTGCAATTGTATGTTTTTGTTCAATCATTTCTATCCTTGAGCACAGAAGGCATAATACAGAATGTTTCCATAAGCTATATAAGCAATGTTGATTATTATAATTATTACTATTTCTATTGTTATGATTATGATTATGATGATGATGATGATTATCATTATTATTATTATTATTATTATTATTATCATTATTAAAAATGATGTCCTACTTTATGACACCACTACCCCCCCCCCCCCATTTCTGCACACATACAAACACAAAGTCATTAAATAGAAAATCAAAAAGAACATCGAAATCATGTTCTGCTAGAACCTGCCTGTCCATTCATAAAGCACACACTCTTGTGAAAAGTTTGATGCTGCTGTGTGGAGCAACTCTGTGATTGTGGTGAAATATTGCTATGATCTCCTTCCATAATGATCCCATGGCTTGGATTTTAGTGCAGATGTTTAGCTCAGCCACCCTAGTCATTTGTAGCTGTTTCGGGTTTCTCTTGGCTTTCTCCAGTAGACAGTTATCTGCTTCTCTCCCTATGCAAAGAGGAACAATTGTTTTTCACAGACAATGTTACTTCTCTATTGCAGAGGGGAATGATGACATTTGATACAACAGTCATAACATACTTCTTAATTAATTTTCCACATTTCTAAAACTACACCGATTTCCCTAAGAAAATAATTATATGATAATGTTCCTTTCACATCAACACTTTGGTAATGTTTTACTCAAAAGTGCTAATGCATTTTTTTTTTTTAATCATAAAGTTTAAATCAATGTGATAATGTGCATAACAAGACTGTACTAGGATTACACCTAATTGTCCATTGTCACTGGATTTTTAAAGTAATTGTCTATGACAAAATAAAACCAAATATTACATGAACAGGTGTTGCATGGATTGCTGTTTATTGATCTTGCTCACCTTTAGCATGGTGCACAATGTAACCTTTGAGTGCAGTAAGAAGAGGATGCTAAGCCAGATGAAATGGTGAATGAACATATTGTTGACTAGAATCAGGAGCAGAACTAAAGTAAAGAATAAAGAAAGCAGGACATTACAAGTGGAAATCAGTGACATAGTCAATTCCATGTAAGTAATGTCTCAGACATTTGACTTCTGAGTATTCAAAGAAAAAAAACACATTGACATGAGTAAAACTATAAACGTATATTGAGACATTTCATTTTCATCGTCTCTGCCAAGAATTTGTCATACAGTATGTGCCATTGACTTTTGCAAAGTTGATGGTATCTCAAATCAGTACAGAGTGTATAACTGTTCTTCCTCATCTCCCTTGCCCCCCCCCCCTCCCAATAAAAAAATTAAAACACAACAATAATCAAACTAACAATAAAAAACTACAGTTACAACAGTCCTGAAAGATTAATGACACTGAAGAACTGCATACTGCTACCACATCAAAATCAGACTGAGGGACAGCATTGCCTTTATACCAAAATGCAACATGACTACAGATAATTAGATGTCAAAATATTGGATTCCATATTATGTCAGTGCTTCACATTCATAAAACTACAAATACAGTTGTAATTAAAGAAAGAGTAAGACAAAACAATTATTTCAGTATGTGGCAAATCATATTAGGAATAATTTATTATTATTACTAGTAGTGTGCCTGCACTGTCTATTACACACTGGTCTGTCTAATTTACTCTAAGTCCTTGACAGATAGCAATGTAACTTACGGTTCTTGGTCAAGCTTGAGATGATAGGAAAAATCTGCAGGAATGCGGTATGGAGTACAATACTGTAAAGTAGCCCATCATCGAAGGACAGCACTCATTTCATTCCAGTCTGCAAGTTGTTGGGTTGTCCACACAAAGGCCTCAATATCTGTTTGTAATGGAAGATGAATGAAAGATGTCAGTCACATGAAACTCCATCACTACCAGTTCTGTAAGATCATAAAATTGATGAACAGATTTGCAAAACATCACACTGCCCCCCCCCCCCCCCATCCCTTTCAGGTCTATATTCTACAGCTTACCAGAATCTGAAGTTTATGAACATCTCTCTAGTATAATTTTACGTACAATTTGCCCAGCTCCGAATCCCTAGCCTCAATCCTCCCAAAAAGCCCTCTGTGTTTCAAAGAACCATAGATTGTAGAAAATCAAAACAAACAAAACGAAAAATTGCAAACTAAGGCAAAAGTACTTGCCACATATAGGACAATTACGTCTACATTGAGGCTTTTAGAGTCATAATATAGCATGATAGAACAATTTATGAATTCAGGTGCTGAGAATAAACGTTGCACAGGATTTTTTTTATTTTTTTTTTTTGCTTGTTGTCTATCCATTATTCCAAATCAAATTTGCTGGTACGGTATTCTTGACAACATTATCAAACTCTTCATTGTTGTTGGTAACGCCTCAATTTAGACAGGGAGGAGAGAAGAGGACCTCCCTCATTTAACGTTAGACTTTTAGCAGAAGTAACTTTAAAATCTTTTTTTTTTCATTGAGAATTCAGAGGTAATCAAAACAATTATTTTAGTATGTGGCAAATCATATTAGTAATATTATTATTACTAGTAGTGTGCCTGCACTGTCTATTACACACTGGTCTGTCTAATTTACTCTAAATCCTTGACAGATAGCAATGTAACTTACGGTTCTTGTTTAAGCTTGAGATGATAGGAGAAATCTGCAGGAATGCGGTATGGAGTACAATCCTGTAAAGTAGCCCATCATCGAAGGACAGCACTCATTTCATTCCAGTCTGCAAGTTGTTGGGTTGTCCACAGAAAGGCCTCAATATCTGTTTGTAATGGAAGATGAATGAAAGATGTCAGTCACATGAAACTCCATCACTACCAGTCCAGTTCTGTAAGATCTTAAAATTGATGCACAGATTTGAAAACATCACACTGCCCCCCCCCCCCCCCATCCCTTTCAGGTCTATATTCTACGGCTTACCAGAATCTGAAGTTTATAAACAATGAACATCTCTTTGGTTTAATTTTACAATTTGCCCAGCTCCGAATCCCCAGCCTCCATCCCCCCAAAACCCCTCTGTGTTTCAAAGAACCATAGATTGTAGAAAATCAAAACAAACAAAACGAAAAATTGCAAACTAAGGCAAAAGTACTTGCCACGTATAGGCCAATTACGACCACATTGAGGCTTTTAGGCTCTTATTATATAGCATGATAGAACAAATTATGAATTCAGGAGCTGAGCATAAACGTTGCATTTTACTTGTTGTCTATCCAAATCAAATTTGCTGTTACGGTATTCTCGACAACATTATCAAACTCTTCATTGTTGTTGGTAACGCCTGAATTTAGACAGGGAGGTGGGAAGAGGACCTCCCTGATTTAACGTCAGACTTTTAGCAGAAGTATTAAACTCTATTAAACTTTTTTTTTAATTGAGAATTCAAAGGTAGTCAGTGAAATAACATCACTTGGAGAGTAACCTGGACAGGTAACGCCAACGGTATTCAAGAACACTATTAACACTGTAACACTGTTAACTATCTTAATTAGATCTTGAAGTTGTAGGCCTAGATATAGATTCCCTAACGGATCTAAATTCCTGGAAGATTCAGAGTATCAGACATAATCAAGTAAGATAAGAGAGTTAAATCAGTGTACCTGCCACCTGGGAAGAAGTAGGTCGTTGCATTACATATTTGAGCTCGTAATACAGGAAACAATAAAACTTCACAATATATCACCAGTTAGTGCGCTTAAGATTCGATGCAAATGTGAGACGTGTTCATTTGACTTTAGTTCGAATCACTTTCCCTGCCTATTCTCCACTTACACCGAATAATAGATGTGGGACTGCACACGTAGATAACGAACCTAGGACAACGCCAAACGAAGTCAATGTGATCTGCAAGAATACATATTTACGCTGTTTTGATAATCTAATTCCTCATTCATAAATCTACATTCATGAATGTGAAAAATTCGAACAATTAAAGTGTCAATACAGAGCGAAATGTAACTTTACCGATTTCATCCGTCTAGTTTCCGTTGCTCTGGGCGCAGCCATTTTAGACGCGCGCGTACGAGGACGTTTGGCGGATAAATTATTTTATGATGACGTCCGGCGTATACGCACCATCAACCCGCGATCGTGCCACTTCGTGAAAATCGTAGACCGACCAGTCGAAGTTTTCACGAAGTGACACGGTCGTTATTATTACGTAATTATTTGAGATTGAGGTCCAAAAATTTGTCAGGTTGTAGATCTCGGTATGTACTATCATAACATGCAAAAATCTTAAAATCGAAAATTTACTCGATTTTGGCCGGTCGTGCCACTTCGTGAAAACACCGACGAAATGTTAGTGAACCGTAACATCTATAGCATGTTTCAATAATGGCACATTTAATAGCCAACATCAATCGGGCAGCAAATCACTGTGCCAAAGTTGAGCCTCATTTGTTTTTTAAGCGAATATTTGCTGCATTCAGAAAATCACCTTTAGGAGATTGTTGTTGCGTTTTGCAAGCGACCTAGACTTGTCAGACGCGCTGATGAGCCCTTTTTTGTGGGAGGGTGGCTTAAACTGGCTGAAAATCAAAGTCTTATTTCTGAAAGCAAGTCTAAAGTTACTACTTGGTGTAAAAGTATGCTGCCTTATTTAGTTCCCAGACGGTTCCAGTGCTTTCTACAACTTTTTAAATACTCATGAATTCCATGTTTGCAGATGCAAGGCCATAACAACAAATATATTTACACCTCTCAAGACATCACTATGACATAAGATTGTGTTTATAATTATACACTTGGGCTTATAGGCCTACAGATTGTCGTACCTTCGGGATAACCTTCGGACTTGGTCCAGCTAGCTGCATTGAAATATGGAGGTAGCCTGTCACTAGAAACTTCTTGATACGCTGGGAAACCAAGCTCTCCACAGATCGAATCAGCAACCTTGTCCAAAAATCCTTCCTCGCAAACAAAGGTGTCGGTAGCTAATCGCAAAACTGCAAAGCCCTCGAGAGGAGAAGGTTCTCCGATGAGTTCTACAGAAGGCTTATCTGTGTACCAAATTATGAGATATTATTCGAATTAACAACAAAAGATCCCCACGGTAGTAACCATGACAACACAGTTTCCCACACATTCAAACGATGTGTCCTGCTCCCCTTGTTATCCAAAAACAGCACGTGAGCCAAATTGCATGAGTATTGCCTTGAAAAAAAGACCAAAGTAGTTTAATTTAAATTGTCCTGATTTATTTTCATATGTAGTAACCGTGGCAATGCAGTTTCAAACACATTCAAAAAATGCCTTCACCCCTACACCAATGTGTGTTTATGAAGCTACGTGATCATTTTGCTTGAAAAATGCATTTTTTTTTTATCCCTAATATTTTTCCGATCAATCGACGTTATATGCTGTTACCATGCCAACCCAGTTTTTTTAGAATGTCACTTACACTTCTTTACCCCTGGCCAATGTGCGTGATTTCACAATCATTACTCGAAAAATGCGGGAGTACCTCGATTACCAAAAACTATGCCCTGATTTATGGCGAATATATTATTTTCCAATATATTAAACAAAATGTCTTGCCCGTCTTCATCCCAAAACCAGTGAGCGTGTGCTAAACGTGTAGCTAAAAATTGGAGAAGTAAGTCGATTCGCAAGATTTGTGACTCCCCGATTTTATACCGCGCGTTGTCAAACTTATCGGCTTTTTCAACAAAACGAGAAGTGGACTTATTGGTTTTTGCCGCAAACCACATTGAAAAATAGAAAATTTCACATTTTCCTCTTTGTCTAGATTTCTGAAAATTAAATCTTCTTTTACGTAAGTAACCGACATTATTCTGATCTCTACATCATTCTTGTTCTACGCCAAGAGAGTGTAACGAAAATTGACTTATCAGTTTCTGAGAACAACTCCGCACATAATGGGGTGGGGGCGTCTTGTGAGAATTACCTACATGGCACAAACACGTTACACGACTTAACCCGTCCCATACTGAATTCTGAATTCCCCATAGACTTAATACACATGCCACCAGACTCCCGCAGTAAACAGGTTAACAACAGGGATGTTTCTCATAAAGTGCAATGTGTGTCAAGTGTCATGATTACGTTCACGTGATTGATATAAAAGCTTTTTGTTGTTTTCTGTTGTTTGGATCACTTTTGTATCGCAGTTATTTTTTAAGCAAGCACAATTTCGTCAAGTGCAAGATAACACATAAGCTATGCTAAAAAAAAAAAATACCATAAGGCATCACGTACAAATCTCAGTTCAATTATTGCGTAATCTCGATCGTACTTCGTCACAATAACCCTATAAAGCCCAAGCTATTTTGACCCCTTCCAGGCCCAAGGGGGGGGGGGGGCACATTGTGCCCCAATATAACTTCTGTTTTATATGATATATGACCATTATATTTGGCAAATATGTAAAGCAACTCATACTCTACATGACCCGACATTTCAAATTTCTCAAGGTCATCTACTGAGGGTGCTATTTACCAAAATATAAAGAAATACATAGGAAATATGCTAAAATCATTTTTTTTATTTTTATTTCTTTCCCCAAGTATATATGAAGGGTTTGTTTGCAAAAACCGATAAGTCCATTTTTGATGATTTTTAAGTACGATCTCTGTCATAAAGTACAAAATAATACCTTTTAAATGATATATTGGTCACTACATAAAAAGGTATATTTTTAAAGTTATGGTCAAAAGAAGCAAAATTTTTCTTATTCTTCTCTTTATTTTTCTGGACCTGTAATCGCAAATATCTCAATTTGGCAAATATGGACTTATCGGTTTTTGCAAACAAACTCTTCATATGTTTCTACTTTATATCAATCATTTTCATATTTTCCGCAAAGGAAATGCTAGTCAACCATCGCTATTTGTTATAGTTGAAATTTCTCAAGGTCAACATGTGGGGGCGCTATTCATTACCATATAAAGAAATATATGAAACCTATGATGTGTATTGCTTGGAATAGGTACATATATTGGTATCACATTTCATGTTTCCAAAATATTTTGAGTTTGCAGATTGACAATATGATAAACAAATTATATTACAGGCAAATCTTGTGTGAAAATAACACAAAATAAAAGGGTAGGCTTTGAAAAATGCTGTATTTTCGATTATTTCTTTTATATCTATTGCATAATGTCTATGTGATCATAAAAATAAAGGAAATAATAAGAAGAGCATTTCAGGGTAATTCACAACCATAATTACTTAACATTTTTGGTACTCCAGCAAATTACAGCCAAGAAAACCCCCCATTTCATCCATTATTATACTATTAACGCTTTATGTGGATGATACCTGTATTTATTATGCATTCACTGATCCCAATGAACTTGAAAGAATTGTTAATGATGACTTATGTGCCGTGCATGAATGGTTACTTCATAATAAGCTTATGTTGAATGTTAAAAAATATAAATGTATGTTTATAGGTACTAGGCGTAATCGCAAATAATGTGAAAATGTTAGTATAAGAATTGATGGTATTCACTTAGAAAAGATAGAAAGTTGTAATTATCTAGGTGTTGTCATTGACACAGAATTCTCTTGGAAACCACAGGTTGACAGCGTAAAAAGTAAAGTGTTACGTAATTTGTACGCTTTAAGAAGGGCAAGACCATATATTGACCAAGACACCGCATTAACCCTGTATAATACAATGATTCGTCCTCACTTTGGGTACTGTAACACCATCTGGATGAAACCAAATTCTGGTAACATAAAAAGACTACAAATACTTCAGAACAGAGCCTTGCGAACTGTTCTGAAAGTGGATTATCGTCACAATAGACGAGATTTTTATAGGAGGCTGCCTGTTGACTGCCTCAGTGCCAAAGTGAAAAAGATCTTGTTGTTTTATTTACAAAGTTTTAAATAACCTCTTGTCTGATTTTCTGATTTATCAAGTGAACGTAAAAGTATCTAATTACAATCTGAGGAACTCGGCATTTAAAGTATTGTTACCAAAACCAAAGACCAATATCTGCAAAAGTAGTACTGTTTACATAGCAGCTCAATTATTCAATGAATTACCGGAAGCCGCGAGAACATGTACAAGGTTAGCACAATATCTGAAAGATATCGATTCTGTTTTCTTACTTGATTTATGAGTTTTTCTATTTCTGAGTAATATTTTTTATCACTTCCTTTCCATTTTTTGAATTGAAAGGTATTTATTAAATAGCATCTCTTGCAGCCAGGAGGCTGAATTGCGGACATTTTACAAAGATCATCATGAATACATTCAAATATACAAACATACATTTGAAATATTAACTATTGCACAATAAAATTGACCTTTACCATCAACAAACAAAAAATACAATAATTATTCACATCTCTGTGCTTATTTGCATAAATAATCTCTTTTGTTTGATAAATAACCTTACTAAAAAACAACTTTCTTTTCATCTACTCATCTTCTTTTCCTCCATCTTCTCTTTTACCCCTCCTTATAAACTTTACCATCCTCGTCTTCACTTTCAAGCCTTCAACTTCTTCTTATTCCCTGAAATTATCCTTATCATAATCACACATTATAATTTTTTCATCATTAAAAATCAAAATACCCTTTAGTCTCTATTAAAAAAAAATCAATATACATTCATCAAAAATGTGTTTTCTTTTTACTGCATTCTCCTGTCTAAATGTTTTGTAAAGAGTGTTGTGTATACATGTATTTTACTCGCATCTTTTTGTTTCGTTATAACGATGATTGTCTACGTATTATCCTATACGTTGATTGTACAAACATTATGTTTTTGGTACAGTGTATATCATATGGACTTGCTGAAAAACAGCCTAACGGCTGAGTGCAATATTTTTACCCATGTTGAAATAAAACAAACAAACAAACAAACAAATTGCAACAGAAAATCGTGCAAAATCTGACGAACATGGTTGTCAGTTTACGGTTGCCATGGCAACCAGTAATATCGGACATAGCGAAATTATATATTAAAATGTTTGCAATAAGATTCTAGGAAAAGTTACTAAATTTGGTTGGAATCGAGTAAAGGGTGTAGGAGTGGCAAACGAAAATATGATAGGGGGCACAATGTGCCCCCACCCCTCCCTTGGGGTTTATAGGGTTAATAAGGGAAATCATTGTATTAGATATCATCTGGGTGAAATGAACAAAACATGTAGATATTCATTTCTTATGATTGTTATCATATCATTTCTTATGAAAGTTATAATCATCTTTTTCTTACCGTATATCGATTTTTATTATCCGAAGCATTTAATTGAAGACCTGAATATAAAAACGACCCAAGTCCAATTCTTGGCCAAATTCCGTTTGACATGGGAAATTGTAGCTTATGCATGGACTCATCTTAAATATAAAATGATAAATCCTAAGTGCCTGAAATGAATGAGATAAATTTTATATTAATGTTAGAATGAAGGACTTGGGTCATTCTTACATTCATACGATAGCGCCCTCTCTCATCCTTCTCTCATCTCTATAGCAGAATATCATGTATATGAATCAAAGAACGACCCAAGTCCATCACACAAAATTGCCTCTCCACAATTAATGTAGATGTTAATTGTCATAATAATTATATGTTCTAATTTCTATATACAATGTTGCCTTCCCATCACAGTTGAATAGAATATTATTGCACAAATAAAAAAAAATATGAAGTTTTTTTTTTTTTTTTTAGTTTACTCGAAATGGTCTTCCATGGACTTGGCTCTTTTTTTATATTTAGGTACTCAATTACATGTACGACAGGCCATGTCTGTGCAGGGATACATATAGTGCAATTACATTCACATTGAGAAAAGGACTACTTGACTGAGTCTATAGTGCATAAAAAGAACATGTTTGTTACCGTGTACACATGATGCGGCGATGTTGACCCGTACAGGATATTCATATGTGTTCGCATTTGACGTATGTGATAGTTTGAGACTCAGTTTGTGTCCCAGTAAAGAAATGGGCAAAGATTTAGCGTGATCCAAAAGTACAACGTCGCGTTTTGTGGCGGATATTTCATCCATGACGCTGACTTCGACGTAACGATTGACTAAAGATTTCAGCGATAGGCCGATCCTCTTGCCCTCAGGAACATGTATTTCCCACCACTCAGAACTTATATCAGACTCCGTAACTACGTTGATCTCCGTGGTGAAGAGGTCCGTTGAACAGTCAAACATGTGATCTGAAATCAGGGATGAAAACCAAATATAGAATGCTCCGTCACTTAGAATAATAAATTTTACTTTACTCACGTCTGCGCATTAGTTTCACAGGTGCAAAGGTAAGTCGTCAACTCGGTTTGATGAATATGTGTCAAATCATGGTTATGGTACTTAATTCTACTCGTATAAACACAAGACATTTTTTTGTTCACTGGAGAAAACCAGAACTAAAGTGTCAATCAATCTGTAATATGAACACCCCAATTCCAAATGGCGCAAAATCCATATTTCATCAAAATTGAGATCTCCTTACGAGAACGTTGACCTCTAGTACAGTGGACTCCCGTTAAAAACCAAGTCCTCCGGACCGGCAGTTTTCTTTTGTTATATTGTATTTTCTTTATAGCAGGGTAAAAGAGCAATAAAGAAATCAGATAGAGCCGTTAATGTTGCGGCTTGAAATTATTACTTTGTTGTAACCGAAATTTCGTTATAACCGTGTTAGTCATAACGGGAGTACACGATATGTGATTAGCCATAGAGCTATACTGTTAACATTCTTTCAAGAAACAAAGGTAAATCCAAAAAATTATAATTCCAAAGGCGCTACATCCACCAGCACCGGCTACGCCGTGTTTCGGCCAATCAGAGCGCGGTATGGGCAGCAGTGACCTTGTTCTTGACCTTTGTTACGTGGGGCGACAGCTACCAGTGTGCTTCTGCTAAAACTTGTATAAATCGGAATTGTGCAACGAGAATGTTTGCAGCCGGTTTCTTTATTATTAAAAAAAAAAAAGGCGTTGATGAGAGAGAAGAGCTAAAAATCCCTGGAAATTTAAAAAAATGAACTGAATCGGGTGAAAAGCAATGCAAATTGACAGAGAAATGGCACAGACGTAGACGGGAAGATGGCCTTTCGCTGGAATGTGTAGTCCCATGTACCCATTCTCTGGTACGTGATAGACGTACATATTTATTATGATCAAGCTGTCATTTTGGTGGTCTACTCGGTCTACAGTTAGAACCGTACTTGTTCTCCCTACTGGTGATGACAGCATGACTAAATTACAGATACAGAAACCGTGAATGGATTGAACTTTACCCAATATATATTACAAACATATTTAAACGGGAAAATGCAATTTCTTTAGATGCTCATTCCATTACATGAAACAACGTTACCGGCTGCATGGTTAGTAGGCAGGGTAGGCCCAGGCTAGGTGTCGTGAACTGAAATTGCAGTGTTTAACACTGAAAGCTGAATTTGACATTTTCACTCTCAGTGAAACCCATTTGAATGATTATATTGATGATTCAGAATTGAATATAGATGGGTACAATCTGATAAGAAAAGACAGAGGTAGTAAAGGTGGAGGTGTGGCAGCTTATGTAAAAGAAGGAATCGATTATAGAGTGAGATCTGATTTTGAGTTTGATTTTGAGTTGATTGTTATAGAAGGAAATGCGCAAATGGTGAAGCCATTCTTATCATAGTATATGATATAGGCCACCCAATGCTAGACTAAACGTATTTCAAGAATTTGAGAGATTTCTTGGTGAAGTAGACGAAATGGGCATTGATTTTGTTATTCTTGGTGACTTGAGCTGTGCTAGGTCACAACAATGTGCATCTTGGCAAACAAAACACCTGCGTGAGTTGTTGACCTCTTTCAATCTACAACAGATAATCAACACTCCCACAGGAGAAACTATCTGTACATCGTCTATAATTGATCTTATCATAACTAACAGGGTCGGAAAAATTCAGTTCACAAATGTTATACCAGTATCTCTGAGCGACCACTACCTTGTATATTGCACTTGGGGTACAAAAAACAAGAACCAAACACAAAGTGTACATAGGTATAAGGTGTCCCGTAATGTTGGTAAATGTAATATGGAAGAATATACGGAAGGTACCAGTGGGACCATGTACAAACATACTATAATGTAATTGAGGCATATGATGAATTTGAAAGAAAGTTATTAAGTGTGATGAATGCATTAGTACCGCTAGAAAAAAAAAATCCCTTTGGATACCAGAATGAATTTTAGATCTGATGCGTCAAAGAGATAGACAAAAACTCATTTCTAAATCATCTGAAACTCAAAGTGAGTGGAAATTATACACGAAGCTTAGAAATGAAGTTACAGTGAAATGTCGTCAGGCAAAGAAAGAATATATAAGTAATGTTATTTTGTCCAGTAATGGTAATTCAAAAGATGTTTGGAAATGGTTAAAGGTTATTACTCTTGTAAAGAATACCTTCAAGCAAATATAATATATTGTGAATAGTAACACACAGGTCAAGGATAAAACTGATATGTCAAATTGTTTTAATGCATTTTTCACAAACATATGCGATGCGATTTGCAAAAACTTCGAAAAGTTCATTGTTCTCATTTGAAGATGCTACTGAAGAAGACATTGTGAAAGTGGTTGAAAGTATGCCAATGAAAAACTCATATGGAATGGACACTATACCAATGACGTTGATAAAGCCTGTTATACGTATAATTGCCAAACCACTTAGGTACACATTTAAGCTTTCTTTGAATTGTGGTTGCATTCCACAACAATGGATGGTCTCAAAAGTTACGCCAGTGTATAAAAGTAGTAGTCGAAGTGAGATGGATAGTTACAGACCCATATCTATTTTGTCTGTTATTTCAAAGATGATTGAAAAACCTCATCTTTAACCAGTTGTATGATTATTTAAATAGAAATGATAATTATCATTAACCTAAATCAATCAGGCTTCAGACCTGCCCATTCCACTATGACTGCTTTACTTTGTGTCACAGAAGAAATGCTCCATAACATAGATAAGGGTGAAATGGTTGGAATGGTCTCCATTGACCTCAAAAAGGCATTCGACACAGTCAATCATGCGACACTTCTTCATTATCTCTCCTTGGTTTGAATAATATTGTGTGTAAATGGTTTAGTAATTCTCCATGATCGTGTTCAGTATACTTCTATTGACGGCTCTATATCCGAGCCTAGGCATGTAACATGTGGAATCCCACAGGGCTCTACGTTAGGGCCCTTGTTATTCAATGTATACATCAACGATTTATCTGATTGCATTAAGGAATGTAAGGTCCATTAATACGCTGACGATACAGGTCTTTATTTACCTGGCAATGATCTCGGTCAAATACAAAGAGGTCTAAATAATGACTTGTTGTGTTTGTCACAATGGTTGGAAGTAAACTCACTTGCTCTCAATGTGAAAAAGTGTGAAGCAATGTCAATAGTTTCCAGAAAGAGTATTAGAAACAAGGTGTTGAGAGTCAGTATTGACGAATTCAAGGTTCCCTCTGTTACTTGCTGTAAATACTTAGGAGTTTATCTTGACCAACATCTTGATTGGAGCCAACAGGAGGATAGGGTGATAGAAAGCACAGTGAAAAGTTTGTATTTATGGAAAAGAATACGATTTCGTATAACTGAAAAAAAAAACTGCTCTTGTATTTTATAAATCCATTATTCGGAGTAAATTCGATTATTGCAGCGTTGTATGAGGTAATCTGGGAAAAACGGATTCTGACAAGTTGCAAATTATTCCAAATAGAGTGTTAAAAACTTTAATTTTGGTTGAATCAAGATACTCGACCTCAGCAATCTACAATCGTTTGTCATTAGATATGTTGGAAAAACGAAGATATAAACAATTACTACATATTATGTACACATTTAATGGAATGTTTCGAGAGTATGTTTTTCAAAATTTTGAAGAACATATAACAAATTATTTTTTGAGAAACAGTGTGAAGAAATCTATGCTGTGTAAGGTAAAAGCAAAAGTCGGAAAAAGAACTCTTTCCTTTAGCAGAGTCCAGTGTTGGAATAGGTTAACTTATGATCTGAAATGTAAGCTCTCTCTGTCCAGTTTAAAACGAGCTCTAGATGTATATCTGCTGTAGCCTAAACAACTGCCCAGGATTTCTCTCTCTCTCTCTCTCTCTCTCTCTCTC
Organism: Diadema setosum; assembly: GCA_033980235.1. Taxonomy (NCBI): domain Eukaryota; kingdom Metazoa; phylum Echinodermata; class Echinoidea; order Diadematoida; family Diadematidae; genus Diadema; species Diadema setosum. The sequence continues at coordinate 3,950,245 of CM067065.1, read as the reverse complement.
ACTCTCTCTCTCTCACTCTCTCTATCTATCTCTCTCTCCCCGTCTCTACTTGATATTGTTGAAATAACATGTTTCTGTAGGGTATTTGCTCCGTTTTCTTTTTCTTTTTTTGCTGTACTTTTTTTAATGTTTCGTTGTTCTTGTTGCTATACCTGATACTTGTTCATTTCTTTATTATTGTATATTCACTTTGTATGTATTTCTGCTATTTTTATATTGTTCACGGATTTGCAGAAGAACAGCTTTGCTGAAGCAAATTGCCGTTATTAAATAAAATAAACTGAACTAAACGGAATACTACACTATGGTTCTTTCTAAATATCTATAGGTTTACACAAGTTGTTCTTCTAAATGTGCAATGTTCGTATTGCATAAGCAATCTTTACTTTTACTTGTAATTCCTTTCCTACACAGACAACATAGAAACTGGTTAATCTGCTGTACGGCCATTGCAGTGAAAAAGTGCATGTGTTCCATACACTTAAAGGTGTAAACTAGAGAATGAGGCAATACAACCTCGCATAAACATCAGTAATGACAAGTTGGTTGTCGCTGTAGCACGTCCTCTGACAAATTTTGACGCTTATAAGCAGCGTCAGAATTGTTATTGCTCCAGCAACATTTTGACGTCGATCATGCAGCCTCAACTTTTTATGAGATGCCCTGCAGCGTCAAGTTTACAATTTGACGCCATAAGTTACGGTATTCTCGCGTGGGGAAATACTTATAAAACATTCTTAGATACATTACTTTTATTGCAAAAGAAATCACTCCGTGTTATATGTCATACTGCATTTTTGTCCCATACTGACCCACTATTTTATGAGCATAAAATATTGAAAAGTAATGATTTGTATTTGTTTAATCTAGGACAATTTATGTATAATTACAATAAAAATAATCTCCCAAATATATTTGAAACAATGTTTCAAAGAAATCAATCCGTTCATAATTATCCAACACGGCGATCAAATGAATTCCATTTGCCATTTCTGAGAACTTTGTTGGCTTAAAACACATTTATTTACGATGGGCCAAAGTACTGGAATTCATTTCCCAGTAACATTACAACAGCTCAATCTCTGAATTCTTTTAAGAATAAATTAAAATCATTTTTATTGAAATTTTACAACATCCAACAGAGTTAGTTTCCCTTTATCATCTCAGTCAAGTCATCATTCTTGTTTACATAAGTCCTCCTAAGTATGTCCCTGTCTGTGTTCTAAATATAACGATGTGTTTTTCTCTTTCTCCTGCATTCTTACCAACATAACTACGTATAAAAAATGTTTTGCATTACATTCAATCCAGCTTGTATTTTATCACTTATTTTACATTATGAAATCTAGATTGCTTGCGTCCACTATGGCAAATGCTGTAGTTCCCTCTTTTTTCTCCCTTTTTTCCTCTCTTTTTTTTCCTCTTTTTTTTTCCTTTCCTTTTCTCTCTTTTTCCTCTTCCCAATCATTTTGATGTCAGTTGACATCAGTTCGTTTACTGTGTTTTTTATATTGATGTTTTGTGTATTTTCTGAGGGTCCCATATCGTACAAGCTTTGCTTCTTAGTGGGACCCTCCACTTCCATCCTCATCCTTAGTTGACTTGTATTATACGCTTTATGTATTTAACAAAGATGTAATCGCATCTACTTTTCATTTTCATAATTTTCTTATGTACCTTTTCATATTTTGTTCTGTATCACAAATATCCCGTGTATATCCAATGTACATAATTTCTTTGTTCATTTTGATGGGGGTGAAAATAAAGTTGAAAGTTGAAAGTTGAAAGTTTTGGAGAAGAAATACCCCCTCCGACGAGGGAGATCTTTTATTTTCAGACCTGACATTTTGAGATATGGTGCACACTGCAGTTGAAATATTTATTTTTTTTTTATTTAAAATGTGAGTAAAATGAAGACCAGTGTTCAAAGCAATGTGCAGGGGGAGGATGTGGAAGGGGGGTACCCCTCCAACATGAGGGAGTTTTTTTTTGTTGTTGTATTCCTAAGATTGTTAATTGAAGATCTGGTACACACTTTTTGATACGATATTTGGAAAATATAAACGATATGTGCATACTTCTGGCGGAATATTGGACAATTTTATATCTAAAAAATCGAGAATGTGTCTCATCTTCGGTTTTAGGGGGGGGGGGGATAAAATGTTTGCCCCCAACATTTTCATGGGGAGGAGGGCAACTACCCCTCTGCCCCCGTAGAATCGTCACCCGTGATCATCCCTGGGCGCCCATATATCATACAAGGCATATTCGATTTCTGTTTCTATCAAGAAGGTAAGAAAATAACATAACGTTACGTTATGAAGGTAAGAAGGTTAGAAAATAACATAACATTACGTGAAGCACGTAAGTACCAATAAAGCCACGCGAGTTCTTCCCGCAAGCCAAACATTGCCCAAAATGGCCGTCATTTTGTTTTATCAACATATTGCTGTTTTTAGATTGTTTCAAAAGACAAATAAATTCAATACACTGTTAGAGATTAAAAAACTCAGAAGATCCAAGGGAATCTTTACGTTAATGTGCCAAACAAGGTCATGGATTGAGTTGAATTTATCCCCCCCCCCCTTCTTGGGGAAGGGAGGGGGCGGCGTTTACAATTATTATTGTCCAAATTTTCAATCTGAAGTATTTGCACTGTATCGTTGAGTTGCAATCATAAAAATGCAAAAGTCCCTCGCTCGGGCAATGGACTTTGTACACTTTTGAGATTGACAAATTTCCGAATATTCCATTTAAAAGTGTGCACCAAATCTTTCACGTACAAAATCCTAAAGTTCCCTCATATTGGAGGGTGATATGCCCTTCCTAACCCTTCCGCTGCTCAGTTCCCCGATCAGAATTAAGTACCCCTTTTATTAACAATTCCCAAATATCCCATCAAATGTGTGTAAATTATGTAACTTTTTTTTTTCAGTTCAAGTGTAAAAGCTCCCCTGTGTCAGAGGGATTGGCGATACTGAGACTATACTCTTTGTGAATGGATAATTTTCTCAATATAACACCAAGGGTGCACCAGGCCGTTTAATGACGATCATATGAACGCAAGAACTCTCTCCAGTGGAAAGGCGTTTTGCCCTCCCACATCTTCCACCAACTCATTGCCTTGACTATACTAGTCTTTATTCTACTTACACTTAAAATTTAATAGAAACAAAACATTAGTATTTCATCAACAATGTGCACCATAAAAACCAAGATTTTCAGGTTTGACAAGAAAGCAAAATCTCCTCGTGGGAGTGTGCATCACCTCCTACACCTTTCCCGCATATTTCCATAAATATATATACTTTTTCATTTTTATGATAAAATCAAATAACAAATATTTCATCAAAATAGTGCGCTAAATCTCTGAGTTTAAAAATGAAAAATGACAAAATCTCCATCGTATAGGAAGGAATATTCTCCTTCCAAACACCCCCTTCCCCGACAGTATCCTGAATATATATTTTCCTTTTTTTAAACAGAAAACAAATACCGAATATTTCACCAAAGGGTGCACAAGATCTCTGAATTTCAAGTCAGAAGATACGAAAATCTCCCTTGTGTTCGAGGGGGCAACCCTACCACCGCACACTTCCATGAATAAATTATATACTTTTTTGTTCCTTTCTGATGGAGATAAAAATCTAATATTTCACCAATAGGATGCATCAGATATCTGAATATCAAGTCTGAAAATGCAAAATCTATCTATTAGGGCGGTGAGTTGGCTCAGTCGGTAGCGAGTCTGCCTCACGATCACGCGGCCTAGGTTCGAGCCCGAGTCTGGACTGAGCAATATTGTGTGACATGTAAGCATACCGTCTCCTCTGGCAAGAGGCAAAACATTCTGTCCCTCGGCTAGGACATAAAATGGAGGTACCGTGTACGAGAGAGTAACAACTCATGCACGTAAAAAAGCCCGCTTCATTCATTCATTGCAAAGAGCAGGGTGTTTAACCCGGTGAAGTGGTCCCACCTCACATCCAACAGGACCCCATGGAAGACCAGCTATTGCAGCTGAATATAGGCTATCCAGCCATCTCTTCAGATGGAAATGAAACAAACAATTTATGTAATCTACATGAAATGAACGAAATACTTTAACCACTATGCTTTTAGGTGGAGCAATAGACTGCAACACAGAAATTTTCTGTCATGTGACAAATTGCACGTTATTTTCTAGCACATGTAGACACTTATTTTGAACATGTATGCAATAAAACACCATTTTTTTCACTTCCTAAGTGGTAATTGACAGTTTCAAATGAAACTCGCCTCATTGTAGACATCAAATGTGTTGGTTGAAAAAAAGGAAAGAAAGAGGCTTGCTTTATAAATTTTCATCTCGTGTGCTTGAGGTGACGAAAATAGACCATGTGGTAAAAAACATCGCCTACTAGTATGCTGTCTCTTTAGGAACAAAACTAATAATGAAATGTTTCTCTCGTAACAAGGACACACTCCATGAATTTAACATTCAAAGATGTTAATTTGTATACTTTACACATAAAAACTATTTCTAATAAAAAGGTTTTTGAATATCTTTCGGATGAACAATCACAATCATGTTAATCATTATGTGACCGTGCCCCACAAATCAACCACAAAGTCGCACCAATTGCTTTTACGTAAGGACTTACCAAAAAAAAAAATGAAATGTTCAACAAAGATAATCTTGAGTATATCACTTTTTTTTTTCTGAAAGAGCTATCTTTCTTTTACATTATCCTTAATTTGGGATCTTACAATTAATACGAAAATGTGCCTTTAGCAGTTTTTCTACAATCCTTTTTGGGGGGAGTAGAATGATCAGATATGTTTCGGAGGCCGCTTTTCATTTCTTGAAATCCTTTGCCACCCTTCAGTTCGAAGTCTAATAAATTTTGAAAGGATAATGCTACTGTTTTGAAAGTTAGCACTACCAATTGGCAGAATGTGTTAATAGAACATTTTAATTTCAGCTTAATGTGATAATCCCTTCATTTGTTGTTGCCCCATATGGTTTACATCCTGTGTTTTGGCCTTTTTATGCACAACTGGCACGGCTTGGTACGGCTTGGTGCTTGAATAGACCGTATACCTCAGAACCTCTTTTCTCAGTTCACACTTTTCCAGAGTGTGTGCTTTCTTTCCAATATTTATGTAGGTTAGGGGAGTACATTTGAATTGAGTTTTACATGATCTTAAAGCTTAAAGTCTGCTCTTCCGAATCTACCTTCAACTGAAAATCCCTGTCTTGCGACGTTTTGTTGGTTTTGTGATGCAGGGTCACATATGTGACAGTGCACCTCAAAACGAACATAAAGTCGCACACACTGATTTTGCGTGAGGACTGAAAATAGGTGAAATAGGTCAACCTAGATGAACTTGACTTTTTCATATTTTCTGAAAGAGCGGGTCTTCATTTGCATTATGCTAAAATTTGGTATCATAAAACGGGCAGGAAAGTGTTTTTTTTAGCAGTTTATCTCGAACATTTTTGGTAGAATAGTGTGATTAGGTGTGTCTTTAGAATCCCTTTTTCATTTCTGAAAAACCTTGTCCACACTCTTCACTTTCAACTCTAATAACTTTTAAAAGGATAGTGCTACGGCTTTGAAAGTTAGCACTAATTATGTACAGAATGTTTTAATGAGGCATGCTTAATTTCAGTTTAATCTGATAATCCCTTGATTGTTGTTACCCTGGTGGCTTACTTTCTGTTTTTTGTCCCATTCATCGCACAGCCAGCACGGTTTGGTAAAGATTAAGCGCTTGAATAGACACTGTACTTCAGAGCATCTTTTCTCAGTTCGCACTTTTCCTGAGTTTGTGCTTTCTTTCCAATATTTAGATAGGTTAGGAGAGTCCATTTGATTTGAGTTATACATCATTTTAAAGCTTAAAGTCTGCTCTTTCAGAATATGGTCTTAACTAAAAATTCATGTCTGGCGACTTTTTGTTTGTTTTGAGGTGCAGGGTCACATATTATCATACTGATGTGTATTTAAATAATTGTGAGATAAAATAATTATTGCTAGCCATTTTACATGCCATTTTCCATGCTCGGAAAAGTTCGAGCGTTTTTGTATTTTATTGAGTTCTTCATAATTCAAGACAGAATATATTTAGACACTTAAATTTTGTTTTGGGTTGCCTGGTTGAAAGGTAACAAAGATATTCAGGAAATGGCTACCATTTTGAACGCCGTCTTGGATTACGGAACTTCGTGAGTCAACATTTCGTAATATGTATTTCATTGAGTTCTTCATGTTTCAGAACATGATATAGGTAGACACTAAAATTTTGTATTGGGTTACCTGGTTGAAAAGTACTTAAGATATTCAGGAAATGGCGGCCATTTTGGATGCCATCTTGGTTTACGGTACTTTTGTGCGTCAACATCTCTTAAGTCTTTATGTGCCATGGTGTAAACCCCCTGTGTGCCACATTATTCTAAGACATCCACATAATTATAGTCATGCTTTGGGACAACATTCTGTTTTTTGTTTTTTTTTTAACCCGTTTAGGACGTGTCCCGAGTATACTCGGGCTGACGTTTTCCAGGCTGTGGACTGGTCCCGAGTATACTCGGGCTGAGAGAGTGAAATGAACAGGCATTTTTAAACTTAGAATTTCACCAACAATACGATGCCTATGTTAAAAATGATTTATATTTTGTGGGACTACATACATCAAAGTTACCATCTGTGTACATTTTGTAATGATTGGTCATATCCTATGTCTATAAACAAGCAAAATATTGACAACATGAGTGCAATTTTCACGACATTCAGACCTTCGCAACGGTCGGGAAACTGACCAATGACGAACGACCAGCCGCACGCTCTGGCGATCTCATTTGCATCGGTATGCAAATTGCCACACTCAAGTGAAAAGCGTGCGTGCGGCGGTCAAGACCGTTGCGTGCACGCACCTACCTTATTAGCACACATTTACATGATAAAGTATTGCGGCATACTACTTCGTGTTATATCAGTAATGTAATGTCGTACTTATGGATTTTCTATGAAAGCCATCTCGGCATGGCAACCTGCTTACCATTATTGGCCTGAAATGTTGGCCTTCCTCTTCCGCTACCGAGTCCTGGGATTTACCAAAACTAGGCAAACTGAATAAATTCAAAAGTAAATCTTTTGCGTGTCCCTGCATGTGATGTGTGTGAATGTTTTTGTGTCTGTTTGTTATCATGACAGCGATGTTACTTGTAGTTGTTTGAAGAGTTTTACCATGGAGCTACCAAAAAGATCTTTTTGGTAGCTCCATGGTTTTACCGTCATGAATAATGTTCTGATTATGTTATAAAATCGTTTAAAAAAAAAAGAAACCACTTGGCCAAGAACAAACCGAGTAGGGGATGTACTGCATACAAACAACGCAGTCGATTGTGCTACTTCATCGAAGTCGTATATTCATCATGGCGTAACACAGCGTCACATGTGCACGTGTTATGGGCGAGAATGTTTTGAATAGACCAGGCAGCTGGCAAGAGTGTCAGGTTACATTGTATATTTATGAATAGACAGGATGCAGATACAAAAACATTCCTAGATAGGGCAGGCGAGGGGCAGGGCAGGGGATTTTGAGCATAATAGAGAAGGTAAAAGGTCGATTGCCGACAGTCTTTTCTGTACCGGTCCATATAGAATGGATGTTAGCGATATGCTTCGTATATGTATATGTAACCATAACTTTATGGTTGTTGGGAATTGGATGTGCAAGTTCTCATGTGCATGTTCCAAATATCAATTTATTATAGAAATTAAAATGTAACAACGAAATGCGCTGCAATAAAGCGAATAAACAAGACACATGGCACAAGTTTTCTCTCATACGTTTATAGCATTTGCAAGAAATTGTCTATGAAAAAAAAAAACGATCGGTATCTGGTATTTGCAGCCGTTCAAAAAAGTATATTTGATATAATTATATCCCATATTACGTTGATAGTGACAATGGTGATTTCGACTGTTTAGTCTGTATTTCTATTTTTTGTATGAATTCTTTTAATATGCTTATTTTCGGCTGCAGTCGCTCGATAAACGTTAAGAAATCTGGGTTTTTTTAGTCCATTTCTTTCGTAAGTTCATAAGTCAAAATGATTTTGCTATCATTGAATTGCAAGGATTTTAGCCAAACGCCACTGGTTGTAGTTCAATCCATTTTCAGTCAATCGGATATGACAACTCATGCCGAAAAAAAAATCTACTTTTCATTCAAATTTGTAGAAAACGCTCAAAATTTGCTTAGCGGTCATTCAATTCTGCGAAAGACAGAGATGTGATTATGGAGCGCTTCAATTGTAGCTCTCGACTTTTTGGGAGTAAGGTATTTCGAGCAATAAAAGTACGAAATGCTCTTCTCTTTATTTGATGTAATTAATGTTTTAATGCTATCACCAAAGTGGTTTAAGCCCTTATTGTGCATGTGTCTTCTCTCTATCTACCTCTGCATTTAGGTACCTGCTTTCAATCGAATTATAGACTTCATGAAATCGCGTTGCAGCATTTTGATATTCATAAACGATTGCAGCAAAATAATGCTCGTTTGCTTTATGCATATTGAATGAGAAAAGTACTGTATTTTCTGTCTTTTATCGGGGGATGATTGGTATACACAATGAAATAAATATTGATTTACACTCTTGACAGAAGAGAAGATCATTTCAGGGGAATTAGCCCTCTGCTATGAGAGATCGAAGAATGTCGGGAGAAATGGTTTAATTTCAACAAACATGTTGTCCATTTTCCTTATTTTTTGAAGTGTGTAACGATGTTAGGCCTTCAAGCCTGTGTGGCATGTGCTCGCCATTCTTCCATGATCATGCCGACTTCTTCAGCTTTCAGGTGGCCAACCTTTTGTTGCTAAATTGAATGAACTTCTCCGACGAATTCGGAAATGCTAACTGCGACTCTGTTTGAAACAAAAACAACAACAAAAAACCTCTCTCACATAGCGACGAATGTGAGTTCTCGATTGGCATTCTAAATTGAAGTGTGTTCATGCTACATTTTTAAAGTGATAGGATGTAGCGAAAGGAAAACAAAGCCGAATGATCATCTTCATGAAACTATATTTTTTGTTGGCGATTATGAATTACCTAACTATGAAATTGAAAGACAAACATACGCAAAAAACGACTGCATAATCTTGCATAATGTACCATTTTGTAAACTAAGTTTGCCATTTTGCTTTCCCTTTATGATACATTTGCTTCGATTAGTGCTCCTTCATTCTATCTCATTACATGTCATCACTTTCCTTTCCAGCTTTCCACTTCATTCCCGTCTACAAACGTATAGATTTGTTATTATCATTGATGGTGGCGGTCACTTCTCCAAGATATTTTGCCCGTTATATATATATATATATATATATATATATATCGTCGGTCGCATTACGAACCGGCGAATGTTCGAATTTGGGTCAATTTTTCAAAATTCACTTTTTTTCCATTTTTTGAATGTCCATACCAAACTCTATCTATCCCCAAAATATCAAATCGCAAAATTCACGAAAACATGTATTTTTGGTAGTGACGAATTTTCAAAATGTCCAAATGCTGCAATTTGTGACATTACGAACCGGCAAATGTTCGTATTCGCCGGTTCGTAAAATCCCTGCTCAGACGGAACACACGTGAGGTATGTGGGGCGAATCGAGGAGCTTGCGAGGCCGCGAGCGAGGGCTCGTCATCACCATCAGTCCCATGCACTCGGAATTGTGCTGGTATGTAACTACTAGGTGCATTTTGTTGCTCATTTGTTATTTAATCTTCTGTTTAAAAACAAAAGTAATGATAATCGGGGCAGGTTAATGTGTAATCATAAAATATTACATCAGAGAAGTAGAATTGCTCGACATTATCATGTAAAAGTAGCTTTCCTGTGTATTTCATTTCCTTGTAGATCCTACACAGTCGTACACCTAGCCACCATTTTGTCGAAGGGGGTCCTTGATTATTCTTGGTCAGAGATAAAGCAATCCTCCCATACAACCCGGATGCATTTTTTTTTAAACTAAAGCATAGTAGAATCTATAAACTGAAAAAAAAAATATCGTGTAGCAATTGCATATACCCAGGTAGAACTGAAAATAGGCCCAAAGTAATAAATGATTATCATTGTTTTCAAAGATTCATGTTTTTGCATTAAAAAAAAGAAATGTATTTAGGCCCTAACCTAAGTAAGAATGAAATTGCATGATGAGACTGTTTACGTCAGTGTTAAGTCAGTTATAGTTACATATAGCTTCCTTAAGCATGCAAGAACAGCTACTCTGGCCTTTACTGTCTAACTAAAATCCTGCATAAACAGTAAATTTATAGGCTAGATCGAGGTTGTATTCAGCGGTACGTTACCGAAGGTACTTATTTTGATTACCGGGACAGATATCAATGAACTTTCAGAAAAATTAAACGAAGTTGATTACCGGTACCGGTACGGTACTCACATTTTTTTTTTTTTTTTTTTTTTTTTTTTTTTTTTTTTTTTTTTTTTTTACACTCATGTACAAGTATAAGTCTATATCCAGGGATTTTTATTCTATATAAGTTAACGCAGTATCCTATTTGTGCCCTGATAACACTGACATGATTTTCCTTATTTATATCTTGGGGATGATTCTAGGAGCAGCAGGCCACTACAAGCAGGAGCCGAGTCCCCACAAACAAAGGCAGCACCGCTATCATTACAACTGTAGCAGCTAGCATCCCAGGAACATCAGCAGCACCTCTCGGCGCAGGAGCAGCATTAGCAGAGCCTGTAAAGTGCAACTGTAGCAGCTGAACTTCTCCATACAATTGTAGTCGCGAAGCCTCTGTGTACTACAGTAGGCCTACCGACAGTACTATTGCAACAGAGCGTCTACGTATGCTACCGTAAAACTCTACATTTGTAGCAGCATGATCCTAACTTACAACTGTAGCAGCTGAGCCTTTCAGACTGTAGCAGCAGAGCCTCTACGTACAACCGCAGAGAGTAGTGGTGATGAGGATGTTTTTCCTTCTGCCTATTATGGTAAGTTTGATTCGTAACAAGTGATTATGGTACCGGTACTTGTGGACCATAAAGTGTACCGGGAACCAGGTATTCACAAACATTTCTCAGTTTACGGTGAATGGGATAGGTCATTTATTACTTTCAGTGGAATAGATGATTGAACAATACGATGTCATTTGACAGAAATCACTGTTTTGATATCTGGAATGTAATGTAGTCATACCTTTTCTGTAATGTCGATCTTATCTAACTCTACTGTCAAGTATCTTATACAGATATTAACCTGGTGAGGACAGGCTCATGTTGATATTACAAGCTCTTCCCTAGGCACCTGCTTGAGCATACTTGGGGCAAGTTTCTAATGGCCTTACTGTAATTGTTTCATACATGTATATCAATGTTGACTGCTACTCAATGTATCAAAAGAGAAAAAAAAAAAGCAAGCACTAACACTTCTGTGTATAAGATTGTTAGGTTTTTATGAGAAAGACGTCACATTTCTAATTAAAGTTGTGTAGCAGTTATCATTATTTACCTTTGCCAACCCCAAGGTGTAAAAGCTCGACCAATAGCACCTGAATTACTATGCCCTTCAGAGATCAGCAGACTTTGATGACAATTTATTTTGTATTTCAAATAGGTATGCTGGCTGTAGCTATTTTCATTTTGTCTCACAAAATGTCGTATAGGGGATTGCCTGTAAAGAATTTCCTTATGTTACTTTGTTTTTTTCTTCTGAAATTGTGCTTTAGCTCTAAGAAATACTCTTCTTCACATTTTTCAAACCTGCAGGTACTTGTAATGTTTTATCACATAGTGTATGACACAACTGTCAAATTTCTCACTGAAATTGTCCATACAATTTTTTGTGTTTTTGAACCACCGTAGGCATAGATGTTCTTGTCAAGTGGAAGAGGGATGGTTCTATGAATCCTGTCAGCTCAAGTGACCTCTATTATGCTCAACGGACCAAACCGAAACAAGGTTCCTGCGTACATATGAGAAGTGAAAATGGCTGGTGGAAAGGGAGGGTGCTTCAAGTCTTCAACATGCCCATGGATGGACGTAGGATGTCAGATGACGAGGGCATTCCTCTTTCTGCCTGAGGTAATTTGAATACATAGTTACTGATTTGTTCTACATCAATAAGTTTATCAAGATATATTACGTCTTTTTTCATTTTAAAATGATGTAGAGATTTTTATGCATAGTATCATGTAGGTACAATGTACTTTCATTGCATTACCATATTCAATATAAATGTTCAATTCTGTGTAATGAATAAAACAAATGTCATAATTGCAGTTTGTAATGACTGTAGGATGCTGAAGACTGTTAGCTTTCCACTTCCTTTCTTTAAAAGTCTGATATTGATTATTACTTACAATTTATTATGTCAACGTCTCTTCTCAGTCCCAAAACAAAATCAATTACTGATAATTTGCTTTATGTGCATGTAATACACTGTAGATTCTAGTGTCCATGATAGATGTTTGCAAGTATATCTAGTATAACACTTGTTGATTCTACCCTCAGGATGGTCACATAATTTGTTTCATTGATGCATTGTTTACAACTTCCCCAGCAGTATCGTTACTTGCGACAGCAGTAGCAGAGCCTCAACGTCGATTTGTAACAGCTGAATCCCCAGAAACATCAGCAGCACCGCTTGAAGCAGCAGCAGCAGCAGCAGTGGAGCCTGTACATACAGCCCTAGCAGCTGAGCCTGTAAGTACGACAGCAGTGGTAGAGCCTCTACTTACAACTGTAGCAACTGAGCCTCTACTTACCACTGTAGCAGCAGAGCCTCTACTTCAGCATCTGCACTTCCAGGAACATTAGCAACACTGCTAGAAGCAGCAGCAGCAACAGAAGCAGAGCCTCTACAAACAACTGTGGTGTCCGCATTCTAAGAAACAACGCAGCAATGTTACCTTTGAAACTGAAGGTAATTCAACTGGAGTTGAGAAGTTCAGGGCATTGTATAACTGTTGTTTGTATTTCTTGCATTATCTGTCTGTGTGGTGCAAATTCCTAAAAAAGCAATTATGAGCCAAAACTTCATTTTCCAATAACAAATGTAAAATAATTTAAACATGTGATAAATACTTTGATTATCTTTTTTTTTTCCTTTTATCCTTCACTCTTGTAAGAAAAAGTTTGTGGCAGGCAACCTGTAAAATTTAAAGAAAATAGTTTGTCTTCTGCAAACAATAGTTAAAAAAAAAGGAAATGAAGTATGAACCAGACTTGGCAGTTTCATCAAATTATGTATTTATTTTCCTTGCATTAGGTGTACCTGATTTCAATTTGAAAGCAGACTAAGTCCTCCACTCTTATTTCAGATTACAAAGAATACTGAACCTTGCTGGATGATGGAAAACTGTTAAATCTCGAGAAAGCAATGTCCCTGTCAGACATTGAAGAACCGATTTTGATGGTAACCGGACACAGGAAAGCAATAGAAAACTGTTTGTGAAGTGTAATGGAAGTACAGCATATTCATATGCTGTATGTATTCTATACTGTCCTCTATCTAGTCTTGTTGGTATACATCTGGTTGTATTTACATTATTATATGTAGTGCACTAACTGTTGACCAACTTTCCTAAAATAAAGACCATTTAGGCAAACTATTGTACATGTTTCTTGTAAGGAAAGGAAAGGGAATTATTGGTGAATTTCTTGCTCATAATGCCTTGTACAAATATAGACTTGATGCATGATCAAGTTTGTAATACTTTCTGGTAATTATTTTATCTTCAGTGTTACATATTTGGTACATGCTTTTAATAATTTCAACACAGTTTCACACAAATCGACCTATTTTTATCACTTCGGGAGGACCTTATTCAAATATAAAAGAAACAATAGAAATAAAGTGTAGTGTTCCAGTATTTATTCCATTTATTGTCTCTTCATTGCAAATTTGGAAACTACTGCCATTGAGGCTTTTGAGGGAGTGGAAGATAGATGTCAGTGCAAAGCCAGAAGATTTTCATGTGGAAGAATATGTAGGTACTGACATCAGTTCTATTCCTGATAGATCTTCAGTTGTCATGAAAAAATTCATGGAATCTAAAACAGAATTGTCAAAAAAAAAAAAAAAAACTGAACAGTGGGGAAGCCAACAAAAAGTCAGAAATATTTGTAGATGGTAGAACACATTTTAACCATCAAAGATGTGATTTAACACGTAACCATAAATCTTTTGGCTATGATTGCCTCAGTGAAAATGGCAGAATGTCTATCAGACAATATTATCATGCCTTGAAAATTCTGGTCCTAGAAAGAGAATGGCTAGCCAGACATGTTATTAACATGTTGTCCCCCATCCTAAGGACAGCAAAAAGAGACAAATGACGTACACTACTCTCCTCCCAGCAGTCCAGTAGTTGGCAGACTGTTAAAGTTTGTAGACTCGTGTTTATAAACACATTGGGTATCACTTTCATTAATTCAACCCTGGGCAAAATTACCTTGTGAAGTGTGAGGAGAATGGTACACTTGATCATGTTATTGCACTATTTGTGACTAACACGCGTACTACAGTAATACATTAAAGTCAAGGAAATGCAGAACTTCTCACCAATTTACAGGTCAGATTACCTCGTGAAGTGTTGGGAGAATTTTGTATTTTGTACATGTTATTGCACCACTTTTATAGTTGTCAGAACACAATTCTGAAATGCAACAAATGCCTAACTTCTCATTCCAAGTGAGATTACATAGTGAAGTATCATGGAGAATGTCACATTTATTTTGTATCAATTGTAATATAATGTATTGTAATAATAGTGTGCAATGTAATTATTGTGAGCTGTCGAAAATGCAAAAAAAAAAAATCACTCTCTGAATTTACAGGTTATATCTGGAAGTTTGAGGAGAATGCTTTGTTTTGTAGTTACTGTATGTAATTATGAACACACATGTGGAATGGTGCATTTTGAATTAATAAAATGCAGAATTCTTCACAAACTTGGGGACTGGTGAATAGAAAACAAAAAAAAGAACAAAAGAATAGAAAAAAGAGGAGTGAGAGAGACACAGACACCTAGAATTGGGAGAACAAGGTGATTATGACTGCTTTGTAAGAGGGTATGTGTGTGTGTGTGTTTGTTCGAGTGTGTGTACTGGTATGTGCATGTATGGTGTGTGTTTGTGTATGTTTGTGTTTGCATGGGTGTAATTATATTCTCTCAATAATGAATTTACACTTTTTTATAGACAGTGACTACCAGGTGCACTTTTAGTACTCATCCAGTAATCAATAAAATCCCATTGCACAGTTTGATAACATTACTGGCATCAACAATTAATGTGTCGGAAAGTAGGTTGTGTGTGTGGGTTCGAGTGTGTTTACTGGTATATGTGCGTGTATGTGTGTTTGTGTACGTTTGTGTTTGTATGGGTGTACTTATATTCTCTCAATACTGATATTGACTTAACACTTGTAATATTTATAGATAGTGACAGGGCTGCCAACATTTGAAACTAGTTGAGAGTGAGATTCCCATAGGCCAATGCTATGATTTAGGAGGCAAAATGAGTGGGATCAATAGAAATGCATGCAAATGAAATCAAGTTTTAGAGTGAGAAAGGACCAAAATGAGTGAGTCTCACTCTCGATGAGTGAGAGTTGGCAGCCCTGCAGTGACTACCAGGCACACTTTAATAGAACGGTACTCATCCAATCAAAAACCCATTGCACAGTTTGATAACATTACTCGCATCAACAATTGAAAGATTGGTCTGCGAAATTCAATTTTGATGATGCTTGAAGTTTTTTTTTTTTTCTTTTCTGCCATACTTATGAATGACAGCCTGATTATTTTGTAAGATCATTCAAAAAATCTGCTTGGCCAACGAACCAAATAGAGGATTTACTGTATAATATTCATACAACGCAAGAGCCGATCACTATGGGGTCCTATTATATTCATTTAATGGTAAAACACAGCCTTACATATGCGAGTGTTATAGGCAAGAACACTTTGAATAGACCAGGTGGCCAGAGTATCAGGTTATGATGTTCAGTATTTGATGTTTGCAGCATTTCAAAGAGGCAGTCAAAATAAAATTACATCCCATATTACGACGATACCGACAACGGTGATGTCGACTGTTTAGTCTTTCTTGGTTCTAGTTTTGTATGAGTTCTTCATAATATGCTAATTTTCGGCTATAGTCGCTCTGTCAATTATTATACGTTTAGAAATCTGGGTTTTTCAGTCCATCTCTTTCGGAAGTTCACAAGTCAAATGATTTCGCGATCATCGAGTAACAATGGTTTTAGCAACACACTACCGTTTTGTAGCTCAATCGATTTATAGTCAGTAGAAAATGGTAACTCATGCCTTAAAAAAAATAAACTTTTTTTTTTATTTAGATTTGTTGAAAGCACTCCAAATTTGCGAAGTGATGATTCAGTTTTGCGAGAGACGGAGATGTGATAACCCGTCGCTTCAATTGAACATTGTACTTTGTTTAGGAGCATATTTCAAGCAATAAAAGCATGAAATGTTCTTGTCCATCTCATATACTGATGTGATCAAATATTTTCATGCTGCTATTGAAGTGGTTAATGCACTTATCGTGGCTGCGTATTTTTCATAATAATTGCACTATATACATCTCTGTATTTAGGTACACCTACTTGAATTCATTCCTTTAGACTTCGTGAAATCGCATTGCAGCATTTTCATATTCATAAACGATTGCAGCAAATGATCGTTTCCTTTATTATGCTTATTGAATGAGAATAGTACTTCATTTTCTCCGACGAACTCGAAAAATGCTCACCTGCGACCCTGTTTGAAAAGCCGCTCTCTCACATTGATGCGAATTTGAATTCTCGATGGGCATTCTAATTTGAATTGTGTTAATGCTACATTTTTTGAAGTGATAGGACATAGTGAAAGGCAAACGAGGTTGAATGAACATCTTCATGGCGCTATCTCTTTTTTTTTTCTTTTTTGTTGGCTATTTTGAATTTATACGTAACTACGAAATTGGAAGGCAAACGTACACAAAAAATGACTGCAAAATCTTTGCATAATGTTGTACTCTTTTGCCTTTTTTTTTTTGCCGTTTTGCTCTTCCTTTGTAATACATTTGTCTCAATTATTGCTCCTTCATTTTATCTCATTACATCTCATCACTTTCCTTTCCAGCTATCCCCTTCTTCATTCCCATATACAAACCTGTAGATTGAACTTAATCATTGATGGTGATGATCTCTTCTCCAAGATACAGGTTGTAGGCAAACCTCATCTGGTATAATTTTACATTACGTTTGCAAAAATCTTTTCATATTATCTACCGTCCATCAAAGAAAATTTAGATGACCAGCCTATTTTTCTCTCCTTTTTTTCTTCTCATCGTATAGACTCCCATGTTTCATCTGAAGAGCTCATACATGTTCTGTCAACTGGCTTGAACAGGACCGGTGTTTTATTCTTAGTTTGTTTTTTTTTTTCTATGTAAGAATTAACAATACTCATTTAGGTTGGTGATTACTTTTTATAATAATTAAATATATGTCTTGTATCACTGTGTGAAATCTCATTTCACTTGATACATAGTGAATAATATCTTCCCGACATTACGTTGAAGTTGTAAGGGAATCGTAAGATCGCACAGAAAAATGGCAGCATCAAACCCCGATAATAAACTCACAAATCCACTCGGTGATCTCTTTTATGCATCCCATGAAAACCTATTATAAGTCGCATAATCGAAATTTGTAGGTAGTCACGACTGATAATTTCAGGAAGCAAACTTCTTTATACAGACTTCTTCAGGGGATGGCAGGTATCGCGCAAGCGTGGATTATGCATTTTTAATCGTCTCAAAGAAAGTTAGAAAGATGCAAAGATTTATTTGAATATTGAACATTCCAGGCTCTTGTCAACTTTATGGGAATTACTGAAACAGAACCAAGAAATAAACTCAAGTGGACGTTATTCTATTACGAAATTCGACTTTGATAAATCAGTACCACCAATTCTACTTGTGATATTACATCGTTGATGGTTTGCCTAGTGTTGAAATTAAGCCACGTGCTTCTGTTACAGACACGCGAGCTTTGTATTTGGATACAAGTAGCAGGGACAAACAAGGTGTTACAGATTTTCAAACGTTGTATACAATAAATAAACTTCCTTCTGTTTCCAAAATTCCTTGACTAGCTATGGTAAGGAATTTTGTGAACAACAGTAAGTTAAGAGTGGGTTCGTGTGCTTTTGATATCGCCACAATACGAGATTTACTCGCCGTGTCTTATAGTCGTGTAAATGAAAATACGCAAGCCTGTACACAATCCTCCGATCGATCGCTTTTCATTGAAAGACTTTAAAGGCTTGTGATCAACGGATTACAATTTCCATAAACAAAAGATTGCCTCCATGAATCAGTAAATTCAAGACAATAACGTAGTAGAAATTTGCGACACCCTCAGCATAGCCTGGTGCCCAATAATAAAAGACGCTATTCATTTGAGTTGACGAGGGAACGCAAATTGGCGATCGTAGAGTACGTGAAGTTCAAACCGCGCGCGCGAACACAGATAGCGAAGGGAGCGACATTATTATTCATGAGCGGTCGTTATTCATCCAATCAGAAAGCGGATTCCTACACCGCAAACACGGCAATTTGATGATTGGGTAAAGCGGGACCGTAAGTCACACCCCCTTAGTAACCCTCGGTTCGGGCTCGATTTTGGAAAACCTGTCCGTCTGTGGGGGGTGTTCGCTCGCCAAAGCAAACCGTAACGGGTTAAATATTTGAAATTTTTATAGACTTGTTTATTCCTTGAAATTCAATGCGTAAAGTTGCATTGAAAATATGAAGCTTTGCTTTGATGTAAATTCTGCAGTGACAAATCTAAAATTGTTTTTCTTTCAAATGACCAGTAACTATATTATTTTAATGTAGGGGGATGACTTTTGCACACAAAACAGTCAACATCTCTTGATATGTATTTCATTGACTTCTACATGCTTTAAAACATATATTTAGAAGTTTAGATTTTGTATTCGAGTTTCCTGGTTGAATATCATAAGAATTTCAGGAAATGGCGGCTATTTTGGACGTCATCTAGGATTTCGGAAAGGACTTTTAGTATGTTATTTTCGATATATTTGTGTACTTATCCTGAAAAAAATCACGTTGTTACCAGATTAATGTCCAGGTGTAAGCCTATTTGACCTAATGCTCTTGAACTACAACAGCGGGAAGGATGCATTCCTCACCCCGACCCCCACCCCCCCCCCCCCACAAGATTCGCGCCCACGGGTACTACATGTATACCTAGCTAGTAACTAGATAGTAACTAGTAACTATAGTAACTACGCTGAGTACATGATGACTGCTCGTGAAAGAACACGCTTTGTTGATAATTGGTAGGTACTCTACACTAAACATTTTGATATAATGTTGATTTGTTCATTCGTACCTCTATCTTATTCATACAGAAATTATAAATACACAATCTGTCCAACTTAAGCTCCTTTCAGTAGGCCCTATCATTCACTCTCTATGAATCGGTATTAGGGAGTTTTCGCAAGCACGACGCGGCCGGGATGCGCCGGGATATGAGCGTGGTCCAAAGAGGTTCTAATAGAGTAAGCGCTCACCATTCAGTGCGTACAAATGAAAACGGGGCCAATTGAACAGTGGCGCACGCGCACGAAAGTGGTCGACTACAGACGCCTGAACCCGGAAGTGCCTATAATAATACACGTAAAGCACAGCTTCGAAGATGGGGTTGGGTTGGAATAATCATTCTAATTCTAAGGAAAATCAATATTTGTCCATATGCCTCCGGATTTTATAAGAGAGATGCATTCTCAACAAAGTATACATGTTTTGATGAAAAAGAGGACTTGCTCTAATGTGTCAAATATGTGCCTTAACATGAAGCCAAAATTGCCAAACAGGCATTCATGCATTCATGCTACATAATTATACAGATTGCAGAGATGGAGATAAATTGCGTTCTATAAGATAATAATTACATGTGTTGAAATCACACAAAAACAGGGAAAATCATTCACAGTAATTTAAAATAACGGCTGGGTACCACTTTTGAAAGAAAAAAGGATCAAATACAGATTTGTCGACTATAAGGTAAACTCCCTACCAATCTCTCTAGCATAATAACAAGGGCAAATGCCCCCTCAATCACTCCAAAAACAGTAAAACAACTCTTCCTAGGTGGAGCTCCACTGCACATTACCCATGTCTGCACAAAATTAGAATAACATAAAAAATACTGATTCGTCACTGTTAGTAAGATGAGAACGATTGGACTGGTGGTTGCTGAGCAGTAGAATGAATACCATTCTGCGCAACTCTGGCATGGAAATTAAACACAATTCACACAAGTACAGGGTAAACTGGCACCTCTTCTACAACCACACTGTCCACTGTTCACCTAGTCTAATGCCATCTCGTCCAAACTCGCTTCGTCTACTACCAACTCGTCTACCAACCATTTTGTCTATATGCCAATTAGTCTAATTGCCATTTCGTCTACTAACCATTTAATCTAATCTCTAATTTGTCTAAGTCACATTTCGTCTAATACACATTATGTCTATTGACCATTTCGTCTATTAATCATTAGGTCTATGAATAAAATAGTCTACAGCTCAGTTTGTCTAATAGCCAATTGGTCTACATCCACCTTGTCTAATACTTAATTAGTCTTATAACCAGTTAGTCTACTCCCAACTGGTCTACACCCAAATCGTCTACTACCAACTGGTCTACTCCCAACTGGTCTACTCCCAACTCGTCTACACCCAACTGGTCTACTCCCAACTGGTCTACTCCCAACAAATACTGGTCTATTCCCAACTGGTCTACACCCAACTGGTCTACACCCAACTGGTCTACTCCCAACTGGTCTACTCCCAACTGGTCTTCTCCCAACTGGTCCACTCCCAACTCGTCTACACCCAACTGGTCTACTCCCAATTCGTCTACTCCCAATTGGTCTACTAGTTACATAGTTTTTTTTTTTGTCTTCCCCAAACTCCTTACTTAAGTCTACTTCATCCAGTTTCCTTTCATATTGAAATAGGTTGAACACTCTTGGTGCCCCATTTGGTTTGAAATTGTTGTTCTGATTATGACAATTTTATTACTTATTATTAAAAAAAAATGTCACAGTGTGAAAAACTTGCTGTGTTACATTTCTGCTGGATGTGTAATTTATATCAGAAGCAATCACGCAGCATTTTAATATATGTCCAAACTTCAACACTCCATCCATTCACCTTTGATACACAATCAAAAGAATGGTAAAAATACGGCCAGGATGTTGACTGGATAGTCGTGTCTCTAATATGTCTTTATATTCAGAATGTGCGGAATAATTAACAACTTCAAAGAATAGATTATTATTGATTTTTGTACCCTGGCAGGGTTATGAATAGTTCATGATAATGAGACGGACTGGACGTTAGACAAAGTGGTATATTCATTATTAGCATGACCAGATGGGAATGATCAGTTTGAGTAGATTGATGAGAGTACACCAGTTGGGAGTAGACCAATATTGGGTATAGACGAATTGGGAGTAGACGAGTTGGGAGTAGACCAGATGGGAGTAGACGAGTTGGGAGTAAACGAGTTGGGGGTAGACCAATTGGGTATAGACCAGTTGGGTGTAGACCAGTTGGGAGTAGACCAGTTGGGAGTATACCAATTGGGTATAGACCAGTTGGGAGTAGACCAGTTGGGTGTAGACTAGTTGGGTGTAGACCAGATGGGTATAGACCATATTGGGTATAGACGAACTAAGAGTTGGACGATATGATAACTGGACAAAGTGAATGTAGACGAGATGACTTGTAGACGAGGTGGGCGTAGACAAAGTGGCAGTAGGCGAAATGAATATTAGACGACATGACAAGTAGACATTGTGAGTATAGACGTCTTGGCTATTAGATCAATTGCTCAGTAGACGAAATGCTCCTTAGACGAGTTGGGTATTAGACAGTACGGGTAGTGGGCAAAGTGACTACTAGACAATACGTGTACTAGACAGAACAAGTTGTAAACCAAATAGGTATTAGACGAATCGGTAATAGACGATTTGCCAGTAGACCAATTGGAAAATAGACAGAGTGGCTGTAGACGAGGTTACTATAAACCAAGTACACTATTACACATGTGTGAATGATCCCGAAAATCGATTGCATGAATGTGATTGACAGTTATGCCTCATTTGGTGCACTGAGTTAAAGAAAGAGCATGTATACCCTGGATGACGTCATGTTAACATTTTAATTCCAAACTAGCGCTAAATCCGTAAAATCTATAACATGAACTATTTCTAGAAAATAACTGCAATACAAACATTTCTTGGAATGCCATTTTAATGATGTGTTATGATATCTCTTAAATTTGTGAAAAGGTCTTGAGGTGTAGGAAAACTGAAAAGGGTGAAAAAAATGATTTACTCGAAACGACCAAAAGTGAATTTAACGCCTTGTAGAATTAAGCTTTCATATGTGACCCTGCACCTCAAAACAAACGAAAAGTCACCAAACATGAATTTTTAGTTAAGACCATATTCTGAATGATGTATAGCTCAAATCAAATGGACTCTCCTAACCTATCTATATTGGAAAGAAAGCACAAGCTCAGGAAAAGGGTGAACTGAGAAAAGAGGCTCTGAAGTCATCGAGCGCTTAAAGGTCCAGTTTACCTTTGGGAGTAGTGATTTCAAAAATGTTCAAGATATCACATTTGATGCATATGTGTAGGTCTGTTGTATCATAAAACATCCTACCATATGAAATATTTGCAATAAAACCTAAAATATAAGGAAATATCAGGGTTTTTCTCAATAAACCGTAACTGTATACGGTTTAGTCTGGAAACATTTTTATTATAACTATTGTTCACATTTCGTGTATTTAACAACACTTAACATCGATTATACGGATTCAAATTTTGACAGTGGTTGTTTCTATCCCTAACTCACATTTTAGAACTATTTTAAAGCACTAATGCTTTCATCTGCAAATGGTAAATTATGCTTTTAATCTTTACAAAACCGTGCTTGCTGTGCGATGAAAGGGACCAAAAAAAAAAAAAAAAAAACCAGGAAGTAAACCACCAGAATAACAACAATGAAGGGATTATCAGATTAAACTGAAATTAAGCACGCCTCATTAACACATTCTGTCCACAATTAATGCCAACTTTCAAAGCAGTAGCACTATCCTTTCAAAAGTTATTAGAGTTGAAAATGAAGAGTGTGGACAAGGTTTTTTCAGAAATGAAAAAGGGATGCTAAAGACACACCTAATCACACTATTCTACCAAAAATGTTCGAGATAAACTGGTAAAAAATACACTTTCCTGCCCGTTTTACGATACCAAATTTTAGCATAATGTAAAAGAAGACCCGCTCTTTCAGAAAATATGCAAAAGTCAAGTTTGGCTAGGTTGACCCATGTCACTTATTTTCAGTCGTCACGCAAAATCAGTGTGTGCGACTTTATGTTCGTTTTGAGGTGCACGGTCACATATAGAAACATCAAAGAGCCTACTGAAGTTGAAAATGATAGACGGAGATAACCTTACTCTGCTTTAAATTAAGTGTAAGAAAATTTCATGCCATTTTGATTTGTCAGAAAATAGTAATAGGGATACTTACGATGCATAATCGATGAACTTTGCCAGACTAAGGAGAACATGACAATTACAAACATCAACGTGTCCAAATAGAAGGCTATAGCTTCATTCTTCATTTTCCTTCTTTGTTAAGCGCACACTGAGTAGGATCAACACCGCACGTCAAGATTAGTAAGATTGTTGCCAGTAATCCGCGAGACAGAAACGCGCAAAATAATCCCAGCATCAAAATCTAACTTCACCAGATAAAAGCTCCACGCCTGAGTAAAGTTAGATTGTAACTTGATGTCGGCCGCACCGTTCTGCGCTTGGTTGGTGCGCATGAACACCCAATCTTTTGCCGTGCGTCACGTGACATGATGCGCTGGCCAATCATCCAACACGTTATAGCGCGCATGCTTCGAGAAATGAAGTTTGATATATTCATAGTATATGTCTTTATCTTTTTGCCTGTTTTATGTTTCTCTTTTATACATACGTATTATTTATTGTTCTAATGCCGTTCCTTGTGATGGAGATGTGTTGATATGTCATTCCTATAACGTCATCCATTTTTGTCTCTGGCAATATTAGAAAATTGCCGTAGGTCAATCTCATATCATTAGTAAGTCACCCTTTGAAAAAAAAAATCATCACAACAGTTCTCCCTCACTTTCTCTGGCCCTCTCTCTCTCTCTCTCTCTCTCTCTCTCTCTTTCTCTCTCTCTCTCTCTCTATATATATATATATACTTCCAACAGCCTTGGGAAAGCACATCCGCAAGACCAACACAAATCTCTCAACCACAAAGATGGGATGATTCGAGTTTCAACTAATTGAAAATTGAGTTTTGTTTCACACAATTTTATTTGATAACGTTTGAACATGGAAAACAAAAACAAAAAAAAAATGTCTAGCGTAAGAGTAATTGAAGTATGCAAACAACACTTTTGCACGTAATGGTATACCGGAGATTGTGGTATCAGATAACGGTACACAGTTTACAAGTGACCAGTTCAATGAGTTTGCTTGTCAGTACCAATTCAAGCATGTCACGTCTTCATCGCTTTCTACATAGCAATGGAAAAGCTGAAAAGACAGTACAAATCGCAATGTCTAATGAAGGGCCCAGATTTGGCATTTCTTGACTATCGGAACACACCGATCGACTAGACCATCTACTGCGACCTTGCTTTGACAGCAAGTGTTGGTTCTAATCCTTATAGCATGTATTGTAACGGGTACTGCGTAATTATTCAAATTCATGAAATTCTTCCGTTAAGATGTTTTCATTGCAACTGTTGACAAATTGCCCTGCATCAACGTATAAGCACTGAATTGATCAGTGTTTTAGTAGCACCAATGATAAAAAAATCATGGGCATATACATACTCGAGCAGGATTCGAACCTATGACCTCCTGATCTCCGGACAGGCATCGTCTTCAGTAGACCACAGAATAAGGGTTAGAACCAACACTTGCTGCTTTATAGCATTCTGTAATAAAAATTCTGTATTAGGCCTACTGATGCAGGAAACTCCGAAGATAAATTTTATGTTCTCATTCACTGGTGGAAACAATGTACATGTACACATGCAGTGAAAGCCTGGCCAGACTCTTCAATGTGGCATGTGATCAGTGGTCTTGATTCTAGTATTATACAATCACAGTTTATTAGGTTTCCCTCCTTTGTTTCAGTTCAGCATAATGTTTAACACTGCATTTGATTGTTTTCACCACAATCTAGCTCAATTGAGTGTTAAAATTTGCTTATGTTGGGGGAAACTAGTGTTTATAGTCGGTAACTCGCGTTACACTTTTCATTGAAATTTTTTAATGTGATGACAGTGTTTATTCAAGTCAACATCCTGTGTACAGTATCAGGGTGTGATGAATTTAGAAAATTTTGATTCCCAACAAATTACCTCCACTGCTTCCTTCAGAATGAAAAGTATTTCTTGTTTCGGTAACTCGCGTTGCATGGCTCAAGGGCTGAACTTTCATGTGGCGATTAAAAATTTTTGAAGGTGCCATAAAAATTTCCTCATTGGACACTGAAGTAGAACCAATTTGCTTCTTTAAAATAAATTAATTGAAGTGCTAGCAGAATTTTTCTATTAAAGAAAATGTATTAAGTTAAGCATGCATTTTAGCAATATGGATGACTGAAAAATTGTGTTCAACATTTGTAGCTGTTTCTTGAGAAATATTTGACCGATTGATATAGTTCTTTTAGTTTCTTTAACTTCAATATATGGGTAATACATAATGAGTAATTCTTTTGCAATATGATAAACTTGAAATTCTGGTGCCATGTCCACATTCCCATGGAATTGCCCAAATGGAGAGTAGAGTTGGTTACATTTTGAGTGCAATAAAAGTGTTTCATCTAACTTATCCAAAGTAACAGCTCTGTTGATTATTATAAGAGAAACAATGATTAACGTTTCTTCAAAGACAAAAATAACACATTTCTAAAAGTGAACAAAAGTACAGTTTATAAAACAATCACAAGCATTCCTCCAAGTGTGAAGAACGAGATTGAACTTACGTCGTTACAAGAGTGCGTTGTAATGTGTCATATACAAAGCCGTGATATCTCAACATTGAAGTGAAGTGTTGCTCACTTTACAAGTAGTAATGTTTGTGTTTATAAGATGTGTTGCTATGATTACACATGTAGTAAAGTTGAATGTAAGATATAAGATATGGCAAGTCAAACACGCCCATACAAGTAAAGAATTTCCATTATTACTCAAATAGGACAAGTATATTGTGTGAAGAACGTATCAAATAATTGCCATGATAATCCTAAAAAGACAATGCCTTATTAATTAAGTTTCAGTGGTAGTTGATAAATGAAAAAAATCTGTGTGAATAAGAGAAACTTTACTTTTCTAAAGAAAGGGAGATGCCAAATGTTTGAAATTAGTACAGTTTGAACGCACAGACTAGTGCCTAGCTATGCAGCACCAACCAATCCCCATAGAGATGATGCTGTTGCTATGCTCTATAGTTACCCCTCTCGAGAAACCCCGGAGGTAGATGTTCTACCTCAGCAAACTTGCTTACTTGCACCCAAGACCTAGAAGAATAAAAACATATCAACCTACCACCTGCGTGTTAACAAAGTGTGCACATATACTTTTTGACCAGTGTCCGTTTCTCCCCTTGGGCATCCGATGCAGTCGATATCGCTAAAGCATTTGCATTGTTCAAACTCGTCATGATTGTAATACAACAAATTACTGCCAAGATCGTGTGCCTATTCTGACTGATTAAAGAAACAACTAAGGAATTCTCTAAATAACAGCCTAAATATTACAGTCGTCATCCTTTGATATCTCTTAGAGATGGGCTAAAGAGGGTGACATTTTCAGAACATGCTCATCACACCTTAGTTTGATGACTTTGTGCCTACTGACACCATTTTTGAAAAAAAAGAACGAAAAATGCGAAATCCAGGGTGCCCCGGCCGAAATCGTAAAAAATCCAAGCTGGTCGCCGTTTCGGCTTTAAAAAGACATTTCTGGTTATAACTCGGCTACTTTTTTGGTCAATTGTGATGGTTTTGGTGTCTAACCCCATGTTTTGGGGTCAAGGAAATGGATTATAATGATAAGTTTAGTGTAAAACCTAATCTTCCACATGATACTAACCTTTTGCCCATATTTAGGCATACATTTTCCTTGCCCTTTACCCTATACCCCAACTGCCATTCTTTGCACTTTTTTCTGTATTTTTTTTTCAAGTAGTATTGACTACAATACTCTTAATAAAAAGTTTTAGCTATCAATTTGGTGTTTTCTACCAACAATAGTACAGCAAGGGTTGTGTGATGCAGATACCGGTGGCTTGTGCATTCAGGATGCATGGTAACTGTGCAACCAGTGCTAATACTGTTTCTGCATTATAGTGCCCAATGCCTGTTGGAAGATATTACCTTTTTACACGTTCAAGTATTTTCAGGAACAGAATATTCATATTTTTTTTTCTGTCAATTATTTCTCCGACATTAAGAATTGTAATGATGTTCAGATAAATTCACAGTCAACGTAACAAACGAAAATTGCACAATGAAATTACTGACAGTGACATACAGGATAGTAACTATCATAAAAATCTAAGATAAAAATCATAACCCCATTAACAGGGTATTTCTAACAACATATTCCTTTGTAGAGGGAGACAAACTGAAGAAACTCAAAAACTTGAGCCTTCACCCCTCTGAATGATATCTTTCTTTCATTTAACATATTCCTTATCATAATCATGAATTGCAAAAAGAAAAAGAAAATCACCAAAGAATGGACTTCTTAAAATATTGTAAAATAATGTAGAATAACAGGTACATACTAAGGAATGAACTCTCCCCTCAAAAGCTTGTTTCCGTCTATGAGTTTATCTCTTGACCAATTTTCAGTGATAAAAATAATGGACCTGCGTTTCTACTTTTTTCGACAATACATGTAGCGTGTACAATGGTAAAAACTTTGTGCTGAGATTTCAAAAACTTTGTTATAAAGATGGACGTGTCTTAGGTAACGCCAACTTTAATTTAAATTTTATATAAAAAAAATACTGTTTTAACACATATGAATTTAATTCTAATTTCTAGGACACACACACAAAAAAACCCCATCTCTGTTCAGTATGGGATTGTCCCCCAGGAGACGTCCCCGGGGCAGTTGTCAGGTGGGAGTTGTCCTCCGGGGGAGTTGTCCTCCGAAGGAGTTGTCCTCCGGGGGAGTTGTCCTCCGGGGGAGTTGTCCTCCGGGGGAGTTGTCCTCCGGGGGAGTGGTCCTCCGGGGGAGTGGTCCTCCGGGGGAGTGGTCCTCCGGGGGAGTGGTCCCCCGGGGGAGTTGTCCTCCGGGGGAGTTGTCCTCCGGGGGAGTTGTCCTCCGGGGGAGTGGTCCTCCGGGGGAGTGGTCCCCCGGGGAGTTGTCCTCCGGGGCAGTTGTCCCCCGGGGGAGTCGTCCTCCGGGGGTGTTGTCCTCCGGGGGAGACATCCTCCGGGGGAGTAGTCCTCCGGGGGAGACGTCCTCCGGGTGAGTTGTCAGGTGGGAGTAGTCCCCGGGGGAGTTGTCCTCCGGGGGACAAGTCCTAGACCCCAACGAGCGTGTAAGTTGGTATGTAAAAACACGCATCCCACATACACAAATTCACACAACAAAACACAATCAAACAAAAGTGGAATAGTGTGCGCGATATTTAGCTTTCTTTTTAATGCGAGAGGCTCACATCACCAAAAAAAAAAAAAACAACAACAAATGTGTAATGTGAGACTTACCATGCCGTAACAACTAGAATGAGAATTCATAGCATAATATGAACGGATGCAAATGTGTAGTTACATAAAACATGGTGTAAGTGAATTATGTTTCTTCCTATTGACACATTAATGTACATTACGTGTCTACTAATGCGTTCATATTCTCCTCTTCTCTTTCTCCCCATTCATTGTGTAATCGCCGTCAATTCCACTTTTAAATACTAGTCCAATGGGTGGTACTCGCAGACGAATGGAAGCTCATATTTACAGTACAAGTCGTTGAGCGTTCTCCCACCGAGTTCAACACAGTCTTCGTCAGACAAATACAACACATTGAAAACGTTGTCAGGGTGGCCAGCGCCCCACAAGGAGCTGGATGTGCTCAGCGATCCACCAAAACCGTCCCAAACGTAGGTCCCCTCGTTAGAGCGATCATTGAGACCGGTCCACACACTACCAAATTGATCCAGGTTGTAGGTAGACATGACGAAATTTCTCACGGTGGCGACCTCCGCCTCGGATTCAAATTTTACCAGGTTCCCGCCGATGCCCCTGCAGGCATCTCTCGCAGCAGTCCACTCTTTCTGGTCCCCGCGGTAGATGTAGCAAGCATCAAGCCCAGCAGCTCGGGGTGGCCAGTTTGCTGGACAGGCGTCTGTCAGTAGATCACAGTGAAAGAAGAAATCCGAATCAGATTCATAATTGAAGGGGTCGGTACATTATAGTGTTAACCCACACTTTGGTGAAAAATGAGTTACATGCATTTGTGTGGCGCTCCGTCGGAATGAGTCAAAAGTCGCAAAAAATGAAATCGTAGTTATGCCTATATGTGAATTCTACAGACTCTAAGCTTTACACTGATATGTAAATCAACTCATTTCGACATCCCTATAGATCATAAAAACGAATATTAACTACACTTATGATGTCAGTCCATTTTCTAAATAACGGAGAAAATCGCTCTCAAAGTTCAGGTTATGTTCAAGCTCACAACCTGTTTCTTTCACGGGACGAAACAATACAACAGTCCTGCTTAGCGACGGCGTTTACGCTCCATCGCACGCACAACCATATAAGGGGATAGCTTGGGTGTGTAAGATAATTAACCAATCGCAGGACAGGTCTATCATTAACGATTCTGACCAATACGGTAGTCCGAATGTAAACTTCGGGGCGTTTGTGTCCGTGCCGCTGCCGCCGCATGAATGAGTCGGTACGCGTTGTGTGTCGGCTGCGGTGTAGTTTGCCCCAAGTTTTTAACTCACAAACAATAGGAAACAGTAGAAAGAAAAAGGCAGGCAATGCGTATTACGAAAAGCATCTATAGCGAGAGCGTTGATCACTTCCATTCTCCTCCCATGTTGTTGTCAATGGAAACTATACAGGATGCGTTTAGCAAGTACCAATACCTAAATCGAAAATGAGAACCTGTTGTAGGCGGGCACGCAATGCGTCTTACGAGAAGCGTCTTTTAGCGAGGGCGTTGATCGCTTCCATTCTCCTCCCATGTAGTTGTTGTCAATGGAAACTAAAGAGGATGCGTTTAGCAAGTACCAATACCTAGATAGAACCTGAGAACCCATTGTAGGCGGGGGTTCAAAATGAAGTTAATTAACGATAGTCGTCTTTTGAAATTGTATTCTTTGCGTGTACTAAAAACCCTCAAATTACGCACATGGTCGTAATGTTGCAGAACATAAAAGACTGCTTTCGCGTCTGTTCTGCTGCAGCTGTATACCTCCGTAACATTCTGAATTCCCGCCATATTAGGCACATTTCCTTTATAGGCGTTGCGTCCTCAGTAATTATCGATTATCAAGCTTGCCAATGCTGCACATACTATACGTATCAGAAGCAAAGGTTGATGTAGGCCTGACAGCTTCACGTTGGGTTTATAATAATGACTGTATCATGAATATACTTCTTATTCTCGGTCACTTTTGTAATACCATAGCATATAAAGAAGCGTTAACTTGTAGCTTAAGTTTTTTTTTCCCTCACATTTACCGTTACAATCTTTCTGCATTTGTGAAGTTGAGTATAGATAATTTCATTGTGTGATTAACGAACCTTCAGAATAATCAATTGAATTCCCCCCAAAAAACAAACAAACAAACAAACAATTCAATGTCATGCGTTGTCAATAGGGATAAAAGGCCCGTTTTTATTTAGTAGTGTGCATGTCTCAATACTCCTGTGTTTCTTTTTAAGGATGTAACTCTCCTTATGATTGCGATTGATGTTGAGCTATATCTTTCCCGCAAGCTTGAAAAGGAAGCAGCCAAAATTCAGGCAAGGAGAAGAGTTTTTTTTTTTTTTTTTTTTTTTTTCCATGAGATACAATCATTAAGACACACAGTACATTTACTCCCGAAAGTTGTGTGATTGCTTATGCGCTAAAGAATTGTGTCCATTATAATGTATCAGGCACTATACAAAACGGTTGAAATCTGCTGAAAGTCGAACTTCGTTTTTTTTTTTTTTTATATATTTCATTTCCATTTCAAGCGGGGATAGACTATAGGAATTAGTTTGTCTCTACTGACAGGAGACACTAGTTTTCCAGTACATACTCCGCATTTAAACAGTCGCCATATTTTCGTGGTCAGAATCAGATACACACGTCCATACCTACCTGTAATAGTCCGCATAAAAAAACAAGCACGCCAAACAAATAATTTGATAGAATTAATAGAACCCTCAGCGATATCATGCATGGCAGATCAAATCAAGTTCAGTAGGTGAGAAAGCTAAATGATGTTAAAAAGTTGACTTCTTTGCGTTTCTCTTTCAGTTTATGAAAACAGAATTACACTATTGAAGCGGATTGTCTTTGTTTTCAACCAATGCCATACAAAGCATTTTTAGTCTTCTGAGCAAATCTGAATCCCTATATACTTTATTTTTTGCTTGATAATGTAATAACACTGGTTATAACTTTAAAAAGGACTCGCAAATTCAAAGTTTCAAACCGTATACTAAGACATTATATTGAACACGGTGTATTTCAAAAAAAAACATTTTGAATGCGTTGTGTGTTAGCATGTTAATGGAATCAATCTGACTTTTATTTTCCGTACGTAAAGCGCACAGAAACGAAACCAAATGTTACCAAATACAGTGGAATCCATTGTACGGGGTGGTATTATTATTATAAGTATATCCCTTTCCTTTTTACTTTTATTATTTGGTTGAAGCAGTAGTCAAACCATGTGTCATTATCGTAGCGACATCACTTAGGAATTAGAATGTATGAAGATAATGGTTACTCATTTATTTCACGATATTATTATAGCATTTGCATTTTCCAACTGTTATTGACAGTATTATGGTACTGTATGGTTACGATTACGAATGTTGGTTATGAATTCAAAAGGTAGCTGTTTTGAAACGGTAGTTCGGTACAAGTTCGAAACGCAAACGAAATCATCGTCATAGGGGGAACTGATAGCTCTAGAAAACTTGTTTAGCTCAATAAAGATTACCGTATGCAATCCTTGTAAAATTTTTTGACTATGGCCATCTGTTGAGTACTTTGAGAAATTATATAAAGAATTAATTGTTTAGATTATGCCAAGAATTAGTTTGAACTATGAGAATAAAAATGCGTGGTTACCCCAACAATGTCGTAGTTCGATGTATAGACATGATGGGTAAAGTGAATTCATGACTTGTTGACTAATCTTTGCTGATTGATGATCTTTTCTGTATTAAAAACCATCAGATAAGTCTCGTAGATGATACCTTTGTAATCGTAGTCAAAATTCTGTTGAGCGATGAGACGAAAACCAACAAACAAAATGCCATGTATCATCGCTCGAGTTTCCAACATTTGGCGTCACCCGACCAACAATAAGTGACGAATCAAATGGAACATTATATTGTGGGAAAGCGGACTGTGTTACGATTTTGAAATGTTGTGAGCAATTCTTTAAAAAAAAAGAGAGAGAAAATGAGGCAGAGTTCAACAAATTAGAAAAAGCACGTAAATGCAGGCGATCATGTTTAATAGTCAAAGTAAGAGATTACAATCGGCCATGCGGATGTATATGATTGCCTTATTTACATGTCTGATTTCTATAAACTATGTTATATTTAAATTTAAGTTCCCTTCCCTCCTTGATAAAAGTTGTGTTGTGTTTTCGCTATAGGCATTTATTAGGACACGCTATAAAAACGACAACAAATGACTACTATACATCAAGAGATGACCTATACATGAACTACAATAATTCTGTACGTTCTGATATAATGCAACTGCTTGTTTGTTTGTTTGTTTGCTTGTTGTTTTGAATTACCATGGTCTATGTCAGGAGAAAGATGAAGAAAAATAGTAGAGTGTATCACTTTCAAATCCGAATGATTGCGATAAGTGTGTATTCCCGCCCTTTCTATACAGGTAAACGATTTAAGCTTGGTATGCTATTATAAAAGCCTTGTGTCACGCAGAAGAACTGATTCCGCGATCCCTTTAACCTTTCATAAAATTCACGTTTTAAGATAGTAACGATAGCTTGTAGGATATAAAGTAAGTAAGCGTCCCTGGCTGTGGCTCTGAACACAAAAGGGGACTGAAAAAATCTTTTACAAATTAGCAGACATAATGCCGATCCTCCAACACTGTCGCTCCATTACGTCACTAAAGCTGCTATCAATGACGACAAAGGAATACTGGTTGCGTGATTATCCACCCTTTGATAGCAGGAAGTTTACCTTTCATTGTTCAAGGCTTCGTTGATGCGGGGTTTACTCGGATACAAGGCGTGAACAGTGTCGTCCGAGTTCTTTCATTCGGAATTCCTCAGAATACACAATTCAATAGGCAATTAGCGCTGCTACTTCGCAAAGCTGTTAGCCAAATTCTTTGCAGACTTGACCTCTCACATGTTAGCTACACGTAAGACACGACAAACAGCTATCATTACACACATTCTGATTTTAGAAAAATAAAGAAACACACTTTTGAGAAGCGACACAGCTTTCTGTCACTTTCTCAAATAGGTCCTACTTCTAAAAAATACACAAATGACAAGAGTCAGAATATCCTTTAAAGGGAACACGAGCTATTTGGGCATTGATAATGTTTGTTGTCCGATTTCTCTCCATGTCGTCGCGGTCCAAACCATCATAAGAAAATAGGGCAATAAGTTTTATTAACCGGGGAAATAAAATTACGCATTACATACATTTGGCTTAAATTATCATACGAATTGTCGACTTTATAAAGACGAGAATAATTGACAACTTAGGCCATGCTATATCTCCAAAGATGAACTTTAAATTGCAAGTCACATACCAGGGAACGCAAGTTATAAGTATTTGAATGAATTCATTAATGAGGCCAATAAAAGTTGTAAAAGTACACACACACATAGAGAGGTTTCAAGTTCGATATGTGATCATGTATTGTATTAGCTCATTGATAAAGTATCATAAATTTTTCGTGATCATTCGTTGGAATTATTTTTTTTCAGCGCCATTTGTGCGTCACATCAATCACCACTTCATGAAATGTGGTGCATGTATCAAACGCAACTCGCTGGTCATGCAATCGATAGCCTTGGTCAGCTCACGGTTATTACGTAATTAAGCCCTAGCAGCCGCCGACGCCGCCGCGCGCACCATGCTTTGTTTTGTCTTCAATGGGGTCAAGAGCAATGCTTCATTAGCATACGCCCTAGCAACGGAGGCGGAGTTTCAATCGGGCAAGAACAGTAGGTGCGAAACGCAACGCAAAGGCGAGCATTCGAAAAAAATGAAACCGAAAAAAATTGTCGCAGAAAAACTGTGATTTGGGACACTTGTCCTCATTTTTACACACTGAAATTTTCTGTACAAATAGATAAAACGTCAAGGAATCAAAATCCGTCATAAAAAAATTTCGACCCGAGCAGTGCTTCCCCTTCATTTTCGGCTCATTACGGGAAAAGTCCCCGTGCGACTTATGACTCATTTTGTCGGAGCGCCACACATTTACACATTCTTGAATCACTGCTCTATAATCCCTAAAAATGTCATCTTGAAATTTAAGCAATAAATGGGTTTTTAATGCAGGCATCTTTTTGCCCCGAAAATTAATCACATCTTATAGGCAGGAATATAATGCTAAGCCACACTTTTCAAGATGGCGACCTCCATGGTAGCAGACAGAAGGGTGTCATAAAAATATCTAAATCTGAACAGTGAGGAAACTTTTTCATCTACAAAAATGAGTGATTCTGATTCATAACATAACTTGTACTCTTCTGCCAGTTATGAAAATGGAGATGAGATAAACATTAATGAAATTTTAAGCATTTAATGAGTATTTTTTGTTATTTTTTGTACTGTTGGGGTTAGCACTATTTTCATGCTAATTCTACTGATCATGACATTTTTCGCCAGTTTTTTATATTTTTTTGAACTTATCAGGAAAATACCACAATCACTGGTTTTAGGAGTACTTTAGCATTGTGCATTATGACCTATAAGAAAATTAATCAACATTCATGGTCTGTCCCAGCACCTTAACGTTTCATTAGTGGGTTAGCACTTTATTCATGCTGACATTTCGCTTTAAAAGGAAAGCTTCCTCAAAATCAATCAGTAGTTAAATAACTGATGAAATATATTCAAAATATAAATCTTCATTTGTTATGTGTGTTTTTTCATAGAAATTTCTTATTGTAATAAGTGTATTGTCTCTAAATTTATGATTTTTTTCCCGATGCAAGTGTGATCTGACATGTCTGAAAACGTTCATATGGGTAAAAAAAAAAATGTACAGATAGCTGGATGTTTGGACATGTGCCTTATCTGTTAGTAATTCTTACAGAGTTAGATCACTAGTGAAACAACATTTGAAATTGTCATTGATTAATTTGTAACTTCTTTTGAATAAAGTGCAATTTTGCTATGCTTTCACAGCCATATTTATGGGGATTAGCTACAGACAGTAGAAAATGGATGAAAACAAAATGCATTTTTAATATCGATTAAATTACCTCAAATTTTCAAAAAAAAAAAGGTCCTGCCGCTGTCAATACAGCTGTGCTTCCCTGTAGTTTCTTGCATAACCGAGAACATCCTTTGAAAGGATGTTACATTTATGATATAACTGCAAACATTATTTTTCAAATCTAACGCTGTCGTATAAAATCCACAGTTGATACCTCTATACGGTTTCTCAATTTAAATCAATAAACGTGAAAAGCAATCAAAGCGAAATTTAAAGCATCAATGCTGATGGTATAGTGTTTTAACGTAATTTAATTGTGAGTCAATAGCTCCCTTTTTCCACTACTGAATTTACCCTTTAAACTCGGTATTTATCATGCACTTTTATGAAGAAGTCTCCATGTTGGAAAGAAAATGTATTTGCTGTATTCTGTTACAAATTTCAGAGTTATTTTCTTTTCACATGGTTGTTTTCAAGATTAATTTACAAAAAAGAAAGTTTCCTTCAAATTAATTTGGAGATTTGTGATTGATAAAACTTTTGAAAGCATAATTTTTCACTTTTTCGTGTATGTTTTTGTCACCGTAACAGCTTTGACATGAGAACATTTTTTCTTGTACCTAAATGATCTTCATGATCCAAATGTAGTCTGAAAACGTGCATATGGGGTAAAATGTATGTGTATAAACACACCAACTTGGTATAATACGTAGACTATTTTGGTCTTATTCGGCACATTGTATTTCAGCATGTATGGTCTGTCCGAATATGCGAAATCTATAACTGTTCAGGCTTCCAAAGAGATTTTTCCCCAATTTTTATTTTTTTTCTTCATATATTTTTGGCCATTAAGAGTTAGTCATTCATTTTGTGATAAGAACTTTCCTGCATAATTTCACACAGCCTGCATTTACCAACGAACATGAAGAGGATTAATTGAGGCATGTACAGTCATAATTCTCATACAACACTTTTTTTTTTTTTTGGGGGGGAGGGTAAATTCGTTGTCATCAAAGAAGGATTTTAGAGAACTATTGGTGATTTTGATACCCTAAACAAGAAACAAGGCCTTAATGTCTACTTTATATGTTTTTTCCGCTCAACAAAAGACATGATAATCTCTGGAATAATGTTGATATGTACCATTTTACTTTATTTTCTCTGATCTAGATACTCTAAATTTAAAATGCGTTATATGCATAATGCTGAAGAAGGGACTCTTTCCCTGCATTTAGGTACACGGAAAATGTAAAATCCTCAATGAGACATAACCCCTCCCCCCCCCCCCCCCAACAAATCATATCATTATTTTGTATGACACTGAATGCTTTGTCTTTTAAAACTTGAATTGTTGAAATTGTTTAATATCCACATTTCAAGATGTCTTTATGCGTATATGATTGATTCTGTGCGCGTGTGTGCGTCTGAAATATATGCAAAGTTTGTCTTCATAATTTACACAGATTATACAATACAGACAGTTAAAAATAAGTATATCTTATTTTAATTTCACGTCACATAGGAGGGAAACTCAAATATTACATTAATTTTCCATTTTTAACGAAGAGATATTGATATTTTGTGAGTTTTCAAGAAATAAAGATTATTTGTATACACGACGGATTTGGCTGCAATAAAGTGCTAAGCCACAAATTCAAAATGTGACTTGAAAAATCCTCTTGAATCCACCAAAATATCAGTGTAGTAAATTTCCCCAAGACACTATTCAATCTTGAGTATGTAAAGGTTCATATACGAAAAAAATGGCCTTCTCGAGTCATTAACCTGATTTATGGATTTTTTCAAACTTTCAAAAGCGATTATCTCAAAATGAACATTGTGTGGGTTAGCACTATAATGCACCGACCCCTTCAATTATCCATTAGTTAGTTAAAACATCAAGGATCCCATATGCTTCAGATCATGCCTAACTTCTATTTTGGAATATTTTAAGCTAAGCAGTTCGAACTGTTGTACGGAATCCAAATCAATCACGTGACTCTGTGATGCGCGATCCTTACTTCCTCCCCCACTCGAGCGAAGTTGCAGCAGTGCTCATGCCTCTCGAGATCTCGCGCGCAACTGCGTGTGGTACACACTGCATGCATGCATGCATGCACTCCCCCAACTGTTGTGAGTGCGTCGCTTCGGATATCAAAAAATCGAACAAGGATGAAGATGTGCCATGGACCTACTACACAAGGACATTCACCGTATCGTTAATCAGTTCATGCTCCTGTACAT
This sequence comes from Diadema setosum, assembly GCA_033980235.1. Lineage (NCBI taxonomy): Eukaryota > Metazoa > Echinodermata > Echinoidea > Diadematoida > Diadematidae > Diadema > Diadema setosum. The sequence continues at coordinate 3,912,156 of CM067065.1, read as the reverse complement.
CCCAAAAGCGCCACAAAGACATTTTTAACATGCTTCACTGCTTTGATCCCATGGTCGAGGCGGAGACGAAGAACAAAACGGAGATTCGAGAAATCTAAATTGCCATGATTGCCATCTGTGATCTCAATATTTCACTTTTCTGCAGTCTATTCCAGAGCAAAAGAGGATGATAATTGTAGTAAACAATGGGTGGTGGAACGCTTCACGGTGCACCACGTATTCTTTCTGGAGTATGTGAGTGGCCCTGAAAAGGGCCTACCCAATCCCGACGTTTCTCAAGGGAATGGCCGTTCTCATTCCTTTGAGAACGGCGAGAACATGCTTCCCTTTAGAACGGCTGGAACATGCTTGCCGAAACGTCGGGATTGGGTAGGCCCTTTTCAGGGCCACTCACATACTCCAGAAAGAATACGTGGTGCACCGTGAAGCCTTCCACCACTCAACGTTCTGTCCACCACGGGAAGCCTTCAAAGATTTCATCATACGTAGTAAACAAGTTTATCTTGCCATTAGATAAGGTCTTATGTGTGTGCGAAAATGTGTGAATCAGCAATTACCCAACGTTTGACACAAAATTTGTCATGTTCTCAGATTTTGCTGCTCCTCGTCGTCTGTATTCAGACATTTCCGTATTCTAATTCCATCTCTTTTGAAGCATTGATTAAGAAAGAAACAATAATTGTGCAAATAATTTCTGATTAACATTTTCATGTCGCCAGACCCAAAGAAATAAAAATAAAGAAATCACAAAATTCATTGTATCATAAACACTTGGAATTCAACTGACTATTTAATCTTCGGCAGAGTCAACGAAGCACTTGCCAGGGGAGAAAATGCCGTATCTTCGAAGAAAATGTCGGCGGAGCAATTGTCAGCGGAGTAAAAAAAAAAAAAAAAATGTCGGCCGAAGTAATAAAAAGTTACATTTTATGAAGTACAGATCACCAAACTCAAAATAAAAGATACTCTTCAAAAATCACAGCAACAACAAATATCGGTGATTTAATATCCACGTGTAAGTTGTGGGAAGTTATATCTTGAATGCATGAACGTGGCAAAATCCTTCTCTCTCTCTCTCTCTCTCTCTCTCCGTCTCAGCCTTTGCCAGTCTAACCACCATTAGAACTTGCAAGCAAGTTGACATAACGACAAGTAAATTACTCGAGACGCGTTCACAATGTGCGCTAGTTTTCTTTATTATACCAGTGATTATCATATTATACATTTAATCGCATTTTCTCTAGATGCGCTGATGGAAGCACGTTTCGTGTTACGTTGTTATCGTCCATTTGAATCTGTTCTCAAGTCAATTATTCATTTATTTCTGATTTATCAATTCATTTGAAATAATTTTAGGGACAAAATCGATAATTGAAATACAGAGGACAGCTACTGTTATCGAAATAAGATCTACTTCTTAACACATGCCAACGAGGTTGTAAGATAGTATGTAAAGAGGTACACCCCACATACACAAATCCATACAACAAAAACAATCAAACAGAGGTTAATGGACTAGTGTGCGTGATATCTGGCTTTCTTTTTAATGCGAGAGGCTCACATCATCGAAATGTACAAATGTGTAATCTGAGACGTATCCACCCGTAACAACCAGAATAACAATTCATAGCATGATGTGAACGCATAAACATAATGTAGTTACATAAAATATGTGAATTATGTAAGTACTCATTGACATAATTATTAAAATATATATTGTGTCTACTCATGCGTTGGATCTCTTTTTGTCTTTCTCCCCATTCATTTGTCGCCGGCCGTCAATTCCACTTTTAAATATTAGTCCAATGGGTGGTACTCGCAGACGAATGGAAGCACATCTGTACAATACAAGTCGTTGAGTTTTCTCCCACGGAGTTCAACACAGTCTTCGTCAGACCTGTACCACCAATTGTAAACGTTGTCAGGGTGGCCAGCGCCCCACAAGGAGCTGGATGTGCTCAGCGATCCACCAAAACCGTCCCAAACGTAGGTCCCCTCGTTAGAGCGATCATTGAGACCGGTCCACACACTACCAAATTGATCCAGTTTGTAGGTAGACATGACGAAATTTCTCACGGTGGCGACCTCCGCCTCGGATTCAAATTTTACCAGTTTCCCGCCGATTTCCCTGCAGGCATCTCTCGCAGCAGTCCATTCTTTCTGGTCCCCGCGGTAGATGTAGCAAGCATCACGCCCAGCAGCTCGGGGTGGCCAGTTTGCTGGACAGGCGTCTGTCAGTAAATCACAGTGAAAGAAGAAATCCAAATCAGATTCATAATTACGCCCAGCAGCTCGGGGTGGCCAGCTTGCTGGACAGGCGTCTGTCAGTAGATCACAGTGAAAGAAGAAATCCGAATCAGATTCATAATTATCCATTAGTTAGTTAAAACATCGAGGATCCCATATGCTTCAGATCATGCCTAACTTCTATTTTGGAATATTTTAAGCTAAGCAGTTCGAACTGTTGTACGGAATCCAAATCAATCACGTGACTCTGTGATGCGCGATCCTTACTTCCTCCCACACTCGAGCTCATGCCTCTCGAGATCTCGCGCGCAACTGCGTGTGGTACACATTGCATGCATGCATGCACTCCCCCAACTGTTGTGAGTGCGTCGCTTCGGATATCAACATATCGAACAAGGATGAAGATGTGCCATGGACCTACTACACAAGGACATTCACCGTATTGTTAATCAATTCATGCTCCTGTACGTCCCAAAAGCGCCACAAAGACATTTTTAACATGCTTCACTGCTTTGATCCCATGGTCGAGGCGGAGATGAATCTAAATTGCCATGATTGCCATCTGTGATCTCAATATTTCACTTTTCTGCAGTCTATTCCAGAGCAAAAGAGGATGATAATTGTAGTAAACAATGGGTGGTGGAACGCTTCACGGTGCACCACGTATTCTTTCTGGAGTATGTGAGTGGCCCTGAAAAGGGCCTACCCAATTCCGACGTTTCGGCAAGCATGATCTCGTCGTTCTCAAGGGAATGGCCGTTCTCATTCCTTTGAGAACGTCGAGAACATGCTTCCCTTTAGAACGGCCAGAACATGCTTGCCGAAACGTCGGGATTGGGTAGGCCCTTTTCAGGGCCACTAACATATTCCAGAAAGAATACGTGGCGCACCGTGAAGCCTTCCAACACTCAACATTCTACCACCACGGGAAGCCTTCAAAGATTTCATCATACGTAGTAAACAAGTTTATCTTGCCATTAGATAAGGTCTTATGTGTGTGCGAAAATGTGTGAATCAGCAATTACCCAACGTTTGACACAAAATTTGTCATGTTCTCAGATTTTGCTGCTCCTCGTCGTCTGTATTCAGACATTTCCGTATTCTAATTCCATCTCTTTTGAAGCATTGATTAAGAAAGAAACAATAATTGTGCAAATAATTTCTGAATAACATTTTCATGTCGCCAGACCCAAAGAAATAAAAATAAAGAAATCACAAAATTCATTGTATCATGTATCAGGGGAGAAAATGCCGTATCTTCGAAGAAAATGTCGGCGGAGCAATTGTCAGCGGAGTAAAAAAAAAAAAAAAAAAAATGTCGGCCGAAGTAATAAAAAGTTACATTTTATGAAGTACAGATCACCAAACTCAAAATAAAAGATACTCTTCAAAAATCACAGCAACAACAAATATCGGTGATTTAATATCCACGTGTAAGTTGTGGGAAGTTATATCTTGAATGCATGAACGTGGCAAAATTCTTCTCTCTCTCTCTCTCTCTCTCTCTCTCTCCGTCTCAGCCTTTGCCAGTCTAACCACCATTAGAACTTGCAAGCAAGTTGACATAACGACAAATAAATTACTCGAGACGCGTTCACAATGTGCGCTAGTTTTCTTTATTATACCAGTGATTATCATATTATACATTTAATCGCATTTTCTCTAGATGCGCTGATGGAAGCACGTTTCGTGTTACGTTGTTATCGTCCATTTGAATCTGTTCTCAAGTCAATTAATCATTTATTTCTGATTTATCAATTCATTTGAAATAATTTTAGGGACAAAATCGATAATTGAAATACAGAGGACAGCTACTGTTATCGAAATAAGATCTACTTCTGAACACATGCCAACGAGGTTGTAAGATAGTATGTAAAGAGGTACACCCCACATACACAAATCCATACAACAAAAACAATCAAACAGAGGTTAATGGACTAGTGTGCGTGATATCTGGCTTTCTTTTTAATGCGAGAGGCTCACATCATCGAAATGTACAAATGTGTAATCTGAGACGTATCCACCCGTAACAACCAGAATAACAATTCATAGCATGATGTGAACGCATAAACATAATGTAGTTACATAAAATATGTGAATTATGTAAGTACTCATTGACATAATTATTAAAATATATATTGTGTCTACTCATGCGTTGGATCTCTTTTTGTCTTTCTCCCCATTCATTTGTCACCGGCCGTCAATTCCACTTTTAAATATTAGTCCAATGGGTGGTACTCGCAGACGAATGGAAGCTCATCTGTACAATACAAGTCGTTGAGTTTTCTCCCACGGAGTTCAACACAGTTTTCGCCAGACCTATACCACCAATTGTAAACGTTGTCAGGGTGGCCAGCTCCCCACAAGGAGCTGGATGTGCTCAGCGATCCACCAAAACCGTCCCAAACGTAGATCCCCTCGTTAGAGCGATCATTGAGACCGGTCCACAAACTACCAAATTGATCCAGTTTGTAGGTAGACATGACGAAATTTCTCACGGTGGCGACCTCCGCCTCGGATTCAAACTTTACCAGTTTCCCGCCGATTTCCCTGCAGGCATCTCTCGCAGCAGTCCATTCTTTCTGGTCCCCGCGGTAGATGTAGCAAGCATCACGCCCAGCAGCTCGGGGTGGCCAGTTTGCTGGACAGGCGTCTGTCAGTAAATCACAGTGAAAGAAGAAATCCAAATCAGATTCATAATTACGCCCAGCAGCTCGGGGTGGCCAGCTTGCTGGACAGGCGTCTGTCAGTAGATCACAGTGAAAGAAGAAATCCGAATCAGATTCATAATTATCCATTAGTTAGTTAAAACATCGAGGATCCCATATGCTTCAGATCATGCCTAACTTCTATTTTGGAATATTTTAAGCTAAGCAGTTCGAACTGTTGTACGGAATCCAAATCAATCACGTGACTCTGTGATGCGCGATCCTTACTTCCTCCCACACTCGAGCTCATGCCTCTCGAGATCTCGCGCGCAACTGCGTGTGGTACACATTGCATGCATGCATGCACTCCCCCAACTGTTGCGAGTGCGTCGCTTCGGATATCAACATATCGAACAAGGATGAAGATGTGCCATGGACCTACTACACAAGGACATTCACCGTATTGCTAATCAATTCATGCTCCTGTGCGTCCCAAAAGCGCCACAAAGACATTTTTAACATGCTTCACTGCTTTGATCCCATGGTCGAGGCGGAGATGAATCTAAATTGCCATGATTGCCATCTGTGATCTCAATATTTCACTTTTTCTGCAGTCTATTCCAGAGCAAAAGAGGATGATAATTGTAGTAAACAATGGGTGGTGGAACGCTTCACGGTGCACCACGTATTCTTTCTGGAGTATGTGAGTGGCCCTGAAAAGGGCCTACCCAATTCCGACGTTTCGGCAAGCATGATCTCGTCGTTCTCAAGGGAATGGCCGTTCTCATTCCTTTGAGAACGTCGAGAACATGCTTCCCTTTAGAACGGCCAGAACATGCTTGCCGAAACGTCGGGATTGGGTAGGCCCTTTTCAGGGCCACTAACATATTCCAGAAAGAATACGTGGCGCACCGTGAAGCCTTCCAACACTCAACATTCTACCACCACGGGAAGCCTTCAAAGATTTCATCATACGTAGTAAACAAGTTTATCTTGCCATTAGATAAGGTCTTATGTGTGTGCGAAAATGTGTGAATCAGCAATTACCCAACGTTTGACACAAAATTTGTCATGTTCTCAGATTTTGCTGCTCCTCGTCGTCTGTATTCAGACATTTCCGTATTCTACTTCCATCTCTTTTGAAGCATTGATTAAGAAAGAAACAATAATTGTGCAAATAATTTCTGAATAACATTTTCATGTCGCCAGACCCAAAGAAATAAAAATAAAGAAATCACAAAATTCATTGTATCATGTATCAGGGGAGAAAATGCCGTATCTTCGAAGAAAATGTCGGCGGAGCAATTGTCAGCGGAGTAAAAAAAAAAAAAAAAAAAAATGTCGGCCGAAGTAATAAAAAGTTACATTTTATGAAATACAGAACTCCAAACTCAAAATAAAAGATACTCTTCAAAAATCACAGCAACAACAAATATCGGTGATTTAATATCCACGTGTAAGTTGTGGGAAGTTATATCTTGAATGCATGAACGTGGCAAAATCCTTCTCTCTCTCTCTCTCTCTCTCTCTCTCCGTCTCAGCCTTTGCCAGTCTAACCACCATTAGAACTTGCAAGCAAGTTGACATAACGACAAATAAATTACTCGAGACGCGTTCACAATGTGCGCTAGTTTTCTTTATTATACCAGTGATTATCATATTATACATTTAATCGCATTTTCTCTAGATGCGCTGATGGAAGCACGTTTCGTGTTACGTTGTTATCGTCCATTTGAATCTGTTCTCAAGTCAATTATTCATTTATTGCTGATTTATCAATTCATTTGAAATAATTTTAGGGACAAAATCGATAATTGAAATACAGAGGACAGCTACTGTTATCGAAATAAGATCTACTTCTGAACACATGCCAACGAGGTTGTAAGATAGTATGTAAAGAGGTACACCCCACATACACAAATCCATACAACAAAAACAATCAAACAGAGGTTAATGGACTAGTGTGCGTGATATCTGGCTTTCTTTTTAATGCGAGAGGCTCACATCATCGAAATGTACAAATGTGTAATCTGAGACGTATCCACCCGTAACAACCAGAATAACAATTCATAGCATGATGTGAACGCATAAACATAATGTAGTTACATAAAATATGTGAATTATGTAAGTACTCATTGACATAATTATTAAAATATATATTGTGTCTACTCATGCGTTGGATCTCTTTTTGTCTTTCTCCCCATTCATTTGTCACCGGCCGTCAATTCCACTTTTAAATATTAGTCCAATGGGTGGTACTCGCAGACGAATGGAAGCTCATCTGTACAATACAAGTCGTTGAGTTTTCTCCCACGGAGTTCAACACAGTTTTCGCCAGACCTATACCACCAATTGTAAACGTTGTCAGGGTGGCCAGCTCCCCACAAGGAGCTGGATGTGCTCAGCGATCCACCAAAACCGTCCCAAACGTAGGTCCCCTCGTTAGAGCGATCATTGAGACCGGTCCACACACTACCAAATTGATCCAGTTTGTAGGTAGACATGACGAAATTTCTCACGGTGGCGACCTCCGCCTCGGATTCAAACTTTACCAGTTTCCCGCCGATTTCCCTGCAGGCATCTCTCGCAGCAGTCCATTCTTTCTGGTCCCCGCGGTAGATGTAGCAAGCATCACGCCCAGCAGCTCGGGGTGGCCAGTTTGCTGGACAGGCGTCTGTCGGTAAATCACAGTGAAAGAAGAAATCCAAATCAGATTCATAATTACGCCCAGCAGCTCGGGGTGGCCAGCTTGCTGGACAGGCGTCTGTCAGTAGATCACAGTGAAAGAAGAAATCCGAATCAGATTCATAATTATCCATTAGTTAGTTAAAACATCGAGGATCCCATATGCTTCAGATCATGCCTAACTTCTATTTTGGAATATTTTAAGCTAAGCAGTTCGAACTGTTGTACGGAATCCAAATCAATCACGTGACTCTGTGATGCGCGATCCTTACTTCCTCCCACACTCGAGCTCATGCCTCTCGAGATCTCGCGCGCAACTGCGTGTGGTACACATTGCATGCATGCATGCACTCCCCCAACTGTTGTGAGTGCGTCGCTTCGGATATCAACATATCGAACAAGGATGAAGATGTACCATGGACCTACTACACAAGGACATTCACCGTATTGTTAATCAATTCATGCTCCTGTGCGTCCCAAAAGCGCCACAAAGACATTTTTAACATGCTTCACTGCTTTGATCCCATGGTCGAGGCGGAGATGAATCTAAATTGCCATGATTGCCATCTGTGATCTCAATATTTCACTTTTCTGCAGTCTATTCCAGAGCAAAAGAGGATGATAATTGTAGTAAACAATTGGTGGTGGAACGCTTCACGGTGCACCACGTATTCTTTCTGGAGTATGTGAGTGGCCCTGAAAAGGGCCTACCCAATTCCGACGTTTCGGCAAGCATGATCTCGTCGTTCTCAAGGGAATGGCCGTTCTCATTCCTTTGAGAACGTCGAGAACATGCTTCCCTTTAGAACGGCCAGAACATGCTTGCCGAAACGTCGGGATTGGGTAGGCCCTTTTCAGGGCCACTAACATACTCCAGAAAGAATACGTGGTGCACCGTGAAGCCTTCCACCACTCAACGTTCTACCACCACGGGAAGCCTTCAAAGATTTCATCATACGTAGTAAACAAGTTTATCTTGCCATTAGACAAGGTCTTATGCGTGTGCGAAAATATGTGAATCAGCAATTACCCAACGTTTGACACAAAATGTGTCATGTTCTCAGGTTTTGCTGCTCCTCGTCATCTGTATTCAGACATTTCCGTCTGAAAAGGCACATCAGCGACACAAGGTTGAAATGAGGGAAACGATTCTTTTGTAAGTGACGGTACATGATCACACAATCGTTACTGTCCAGACACCTGAATGTACTCATTAAGATGCACATAATCAGGTGGCGGTGGTGATGATATAAAAAAAAAAGACCTCCGTTCCTAGTCCATGCGTAGTAGGTCCATGGTCATGCGTACGGGTGCTCGAATAAGTCTCGACAAGACAACAAAAAACTTCTTTCCAAGTACCCAACCCTGAAATAGAAAGCGAACGTTATGCAAAATGGCTGAATGGCATCAGCATATATAAATCTGATGTGGATGCAATGTACCTGACGATTTAGGTAATCATGCAACCCGAGGGTGCTCCATTCTTCAGTTGTACAGCCCGATCGCGAAGGGACCGCTGGTCGCATTTAATAGTAATCATGTAGAAATACACACCATGCACACTTACCATTCCCGATAATCACATTACATCTACCGTATAGCTTCTTCGCCGTTCGTCAGTGAGATTTTGTACGCCTGTTGTAGATGTGTAAATGAATCGTTTTAGAGAGTTTTTCATGGAATTTGAAAGTCGAAAAGGAACGAAAAAAAAAAGTAAATTTGAGTGAAAAAGTACGTCGGGCGCGAGTTTTCTCGGCGTAGTACGGAGTGCATCGTTTTCGCGCAGAACGATATTAGCAATTGCAATTGATTGTAATAATCTCTAATTAGCCGCTTACCGACAACACCGAGTACTACTTTTGTAATACATGTAATATCCGTTGCAATTGCCAACGTGTCTGAATTTTAATTCGTATTTTTTTCAAGCTTGTATTCATTGTCAGTATTATGATTATTATTGTTTAATATGATTATGTCCATAGATACTACCACTATGAATATACTGACAGATACTTGATCCTGCTGTTAGTGCATACGCTTCATTATCATTGTCTACTTAGCCTGAACATTTGACATTGTTAAACTTCGATCCGCAATAGCCAGGAACAATTTGATGACGACAGACATACAATCATGCAGAAGAAAATTTACAATAAAACATATCAACCCAACGTAATTATTTTTGTTTTTCCATAAAATTTCATTGATTCCATACTCAGAACAAATTCATGACAACTGAAATCACATATTACAAAATCCACGATTCAGCATAACACAATCATTGTGAAATCAAGTCAAGCTCTACTTTCAGCAAATAAGTACATTCGTAAAGAATATACAATGCACCGAAAAAAAAAATGCTCACTTACTTTCCTTGTTAAGATCAAATCGAGTTGTACTTTCAGCAGGACAGTACATAAAAAAAAATACTTGACTCGTCATCGATCAATATACACAGAAAAGTGGAATCGACATTTCCCTTTTATCACCCCTCCCCCATGTAAACAAATATACCCATAAAACTATTCTTCCTATACATACCTCCTCCCCTCCCAACTGTCCTTCCCATCCCTTCCCCCTTCCCCGTGGATATCTTCCTCCGGGTCATTCCATACTTGTCTCTATACTTTCAAATTTTCCCATTTACTGAAATGAATGGTTAAACTTCCCCTCATTGATGCTAATTTCTTTTCCTAAAATCTATCCTCTAAAATATCATCTTTCATTTCATTATAATATTATGAAGGCGGCTTTCCATATTCTCTAGTTTTTAAAAATCAAATATTTAACCACAATTAAAATATAACAATTGGTGTTTTCCTATATTATTTCCCTCCTTCCTCCTGAACAGAATTTCTTCCCAAGTACAATCTTTAAAGTCAACTTCATCTATCATTCTCTCACAAAATTTCCAGATTAATTTCACATGCTCACAAGTGTAAAATAAATGTGACCCGCTACAGCAAAAGGATCCTAAAGTCGCTGCTGGGCGAGCCAAGCGTGGCCCAGAAAAATACAATTTTCAGGCCTTTCCTTTCATCATTTAGCTTCGAAAATTCGGTAGATGATAGAAGATACATTAGACTACAAAATTATGTTAGAAACAGAATTCTGAAAGTTTTGACAGATTTTGGTGATCTGATTTCAAACTCGATTTTCTCGGCTCACCCCTCAGCGACTTTTGGATCCTATTGTTGTAGCGGGTCACAAATGTTTTGTATATTTAATTTTCCCTTTTCACAAAAAGAGCATATTGTAAGTTACTTTCATCAAAACCGAATCAGTAAAGATGATGATTTGTATAGACAATACCATGCACGAGTTTAAATTGAAATTCTCGTAATCGGCTATTTAAAGTACATTGTCCTAGCCTTAAAAACATATTTTCTATCTCCTTGACAGAAAACCAGTTATTTCGTTTAATTCTATCAAAAATCGGTACTGCACTTTCTTTTTTCCTCAAGAAATTGCAAATACATTTGTTTCAATCTTAAACGTCTGTCTATTATTTTCCCTCCTATAATAAAATCAGTTTCCAAAATATCTTTTTTTCTTTTTCTCTCATATTTCATTTCATTTCATTTCACACATGCATGTTCACATGCATGTTTTTTATTTCCATTTCCAATCAAACACAGGTAATACACTTTGACATGATTACAAAGATTGGAACATAAAAATACATATTGGTTTTTAAAAGAACTTCACGGAAATGGAAATTGAGGGGCTGCTAAAAAGCGAACTTGTAGATTGCAATCCCCTCACTTACGTTACATTACTACAATACATTAATTATATTTGACCTTATAACACAATACAACGATACATGTACCGTACAAGCTAATCATTGAAAGTATACAGTTTTCATTCAATCGAATCGGATGGTTACATGAAGTATACGCTTTCACATGTATACACATAGACAAAGACATAAACATAGACATACACATACACATACACACACACATACACACAAGCACACACACGTACCCACATGTACACATACGCACACACACGCACGTACACACACATGTATGCATCCACATACATTGTGCACACACAGAAGAGAGTAGGGAAAGAGAGGGCGGGAGGGGGAGAGGGGGAGTAGAGAGAGCGAAGGGCAGGTCAACATTCTCGATGCAGGGTGAAGAAAAAAGAACAAAAATTCCAAGCAGTTAATCTAATCATGGGGTACATATGAGCTATGTTCTCCTCCAACTCATCGGTATATTTTCATAAATACACCTTTAAAAAAAATATATATATATATCACTCCTAGACCTAAATCTCTAAGATATTTATCACATTTCAATATACCAGTATTCCCTAATAAATGTTTTAATCTATAAACTCCCTTTTATGCATACTTTCATCATAGGCCTATATATAGTTTCTATCTAATCGTATACATTTATTATTGAATATCATAACATTACCAACATACAAACTATTAATTACATTACTTCTTATTTGTCTCGTATTTACTTACACTTCTAATAAATCCCTATAAAATTATGGAGCTTTCACTTTCAACAACACTCAATGTCTGGTAAATAATCACACAAAAATATAAATTCTCCGCCTATGTCTCTGGTAACAAAATTAAAATATTGCTTCCATTTCATATTTCAATCTTTATTAAGAAGTTTCTGAAACCACAAAACTCAATGTGATTTATCTAAATCAACAAAATTCATCATTTTTACCCGCCTTGTTTGTATTGTTGAAAAATTGCATTTTTTTCTAATTTCATCTCTTTTTCCTCTCCATATAAAATCAAAAACTAATTTATCTAATGAATCAAAAACCCATCTGGGAACTGGAGTGAGAGAAGTACTTTCAGTAATTGAATCTTTCCCATCAAAGTTAAATCGCTTCGCTTCCATAAATTTAACAAGAGATTCTATCTTACTCAAAATTTCTTTATAATTCATAGTTTCCTTCGTTCCCTCATCTAAAGAAAAGAAAACCCCAAGTATCTTCACAAAATCAACTGTTTCTCCAAAATTAATATCCAATTACAAATGCTTAATCCAAATCGTAATACTTTGGTCTTGTCCATATCTACTTGTGATCCTGATTTTTTTTTCAAACTCTTCAAAAAACACCTTTAACCTATAAATTGATTTCTCATTTCGTATAGAAATAGTCATTACGTCTGCATATAAAACTGATTTAATTTCCTCGTCTCCAAACTTTATTCCTTCTACAAAATTATGTATTCGTAATATGTGTGTCATTACCTTCATACATACAATTAATGAATAAGGAGACAACGAGTCACCCTGTCGAACGCCTCTCTCCACTTTAAAGTAACCGGTAGAAACCCCCTTATTCAAAACACAACTCAAAGCATTTATATACAATACTTTTACCCACTTTTGAGATGACGGGCCAAATCCAAAAGAAAGCAAAACCTTTTGAAAAAAAAATGATGGGAAATAGAATGAAAAGCTTTTTCAAAATTTATATCCAATAAAAACCCTGGTAAATTGCAATAAGATGTATGCGATATCATTATCATCTATAATTCGAATAGCTTCCCCAATATTTCTTCCCGCACTATAACCTACTTAATCTCCCAAAGTAACTTCATTTAAAACTTTTTGATAAAATCTTTGTTAAAATCTTATTATCTACATTAAGGAGAGATATTGGTCTATGATATATAAAAAAAAAAGAATATTTGCCATCCTTAACAATTAACTTAATTACTGTTTGCTTCTGTAACGATGACATTTCCCCTAATTTATATGCCTCATTTAAGGCTGCTCTTATTACTCCTCCAGTCTCCGGCCAAAATGTGTTATAAAATTTAGTTTTCAGACCATCATTTCCCGGCGATTTATTTGATTTCAAGCCTTTCAATATCTGTATACACTCTTCATTACTTATCAAACCTTCACAAACCCTCCTCCTTTAATTTCTATAAATCTTAAAAAAAAAAATGAATCCCAATCTTCTATATCCTTTCTATCTAATTTACTATACAGTCTACTATAAAAATTCCCAATTTCTTCTGCTTTAAATTCTTCATCATTTCAAATAACACCATCCGATATCTTCAATTTCTTAATAATACTTCTATTTTCATTCCTTTGCATAAACTGTAATCTCTGTTGTTTACTGAAAAATATCGTATATTTCATTTTATGTTTCTGTGTATCTACATTGCTCAATGCAATCACCTATGTGAATCTATTTGTGTACTGTTATCCACTTATTTCACTGCACTTGATATTCTTTGTCTTTGTACTTTTTGAAATTTGTATTCAAATTGTTTCTGATTGAATGCTGAAATAAAAACAAACAAACTGATTAAAATATCGTGAATCCCTTTCTCCACTTTAATTCGCGATCGAATCTTTATTCCTTCATTTGCATAATTGAAGACCTGAATATAAGAACGACCAAAGTCCAATTTTTGGCCAAATTCAGTTTGTAGCTTATGCATGGACTCATCTTGTATAAATGATATATCCTTAATACCCAAGAAAGTGCCTGAAATGAATGAGTTAAATCTTATATGAGTGTAAGAATGAAGGACTTGGGGCATTCTTACATTCATATTATAGCGCCCTCTCTCATCCTTTTCTCATCAGTTCATAGGCTCTATAGCAGAATAATATCATGTATGCAACTGATTGACAAATTGCCCTACATCGACGTAAATAAGCACTGAATTGATCAGTGTTTTAGTAGTAGCCATGATAAAAAATCATGGGCGTACATACTCGAGCAGGATTCGAACCCACGACCTCCTGATCACCGGACAGGCGTCATCTCCACTAGACCACCGAGCTTTCGCCCGACAGCAAGTGTTGGTTCTAATCCTTATAGCATGCAGCGGGTACTGCTTTGTTATTCAAATTTTTTTATGAAGTTCTTCCGTCGAGATGTTTTCATTGCAACTGATTGACAAATTGCCCTACATCGACGTAAATAAGCACTGAATTGATCAGTGTTTTAGTAGTAGCCATGATAAAAAATCATGGGCGTACATACTCGAGCAGGATTCGAACCCACGACCTCCTGATCACCGGACAGGCGTCATCTCCACTAGACCACCGAGCTTTCGCCCGACAGCAAGTGTTGGTTCTAATCCTTATAGCATGCAGCGGGTACTGCTTTGTTATTCAATTTTTTTTTAATGAAGTTCTTCCGTCGAGATGTTTTCATTGCAACTGATTGACAAATTGCCCTACATCGACGTAAATATTTACGTCGATGTAGGGCAATTTGTCAATCAGTTGCAATGAAAACATCTCGACGGAAGAACTTCATAAAAAAATTTGAATATCATGTATATGATTCAAAGAACGACCCAAGTCCATATGATTCAAAGAACGACCCAAGTCCATCACACAGAATGGCCTCTCCACAATTAATGTAATCGTCATAATAATAAATGTTCTAATTTGTATATACAATGTTGCCTTCCCATCGCAGTTGAATAGAATATTATGGGACAAATAAAAAGATATGACGGTTTTTTTTATTTTTTTTTTAAGTTTACTCGAAATGATCTTCCATGGCTTGGGTCGTTCTTATATTCAGACACTCAATTATAATATTCCCTCAATTCTTTTTTGTGTGTGTGTGTGTGTTTTCCAATTTTTCCAAAATCTCCTCACTCATACCATTCACAAGCATCTGTTCTAAATCCCTTACTTCTTTTTCCAAATTCTTTCTTAACATTCCCTTTCCTGTTGCCAATCTTTTGTAAAACTATGTAACTTCATATTCATAAAATTCCATAACAACCTCTTATTTTGTATTTCCAAACTGAATTCATTGTTTAGTTTAATAATTCAATTTTTAATCTCTGCTACATATACTTGATTTTCACAAAGACTACTATTACATTTCCAATATGACCCTCTCTTTTTTTCCAATCTACTTCCTGTTTTATCATATAAATGCAAAAATATTGCATAATGATCCGGAAGAATCGCTGGAATTTTTTATTTCACAAGTTTTACTTACTTCATCCAAACTTTCGGGTATTATTCACTAATCCAATTTACTTTGCATAAAGGGATTTTTTTTTTCAGTATAAGTAAATTGACTTTTCAAATGATGCCTAATTCTCGAAATATCAAGAAATAAATGCTATTCTGACATAAATTCCTCAATTACTTGATTAATTCTATTTGCAGTCCTATCAACAGAATATCCCTAGTTATTAAGATCTCCGCCTACTATAACCGGATGTCCTTTCTTGTCACTTTTAAAAAGCGTTTTACAAACCTTTTGCCTAAATATCAATTGATCACTTTTATGATCTTTTGTAGGGTAATAAACATTACCTAATACCAGTCGAATGCCTTGTATCTTACAAGCTATGAACATATATCTACCTTCACTGTCCTGAAAAAAAAACCTGAAACACATCAATGTTCACCATTGGGAAGTTTTAACACAAGCACCCCTCTACTGTGATTAGAACCATGACTAAAATAACAGGGGCCTTCCCACATTGAACTCCATCTGGTACTAAATGCTTCCTGTGAAAACACAATATCTGCACCTTTCTTTACACCACAAAAAAAAAAGAAGATGTCTACCCTTTTCGCCCTGTCTCTAATTTGCTTGACATTTAAGTGAACATATGAAGAGTTTGTTCACAAAAACCGATGAGTCCATATTTGAAGAGTTGAATTAAGGTCTCTGTCATAAAGTACAAAATAATACCTTGTGAATGATATATTGGGCACTACACATAAAGGTACTTTTTGAAGTTACGGTGAAAAGAAGCAATTTTTTTTTTTTAGTATTATCTTTAACTTTATTGAACTTTAATCGCAAATATCTCCATTGGGCAAATATGGACTTACACTGTATCGGTTTTTGCGAACAAACTCTTCATATTTTACAATCAATAAACTCTTTTCCAGATACGTCTGTATTAGTCATTGTTAAGAATATCCGAAATATATCTCAAAAACAAACCCAATATCCAAAAAGTACGAAGTTGCCCGGAACCATGCCCACCTTTTAAAATCCAAAATATTCCAAAACATCTTTTCATTTAATCATTCCCTTAACTACACTAACTTGTGGTTAACTGCACCGATGTGTTGGCTCAGTGAGTAGAGCGGCTGCCCTCACAATCGGGAGGTCGTGGGTTCAAACCCCGGCCGCGTCATACCAAAAGACGTTAAAAGATGGGAGTTGCTGCTACCTTGTTTGCCGTTCAACAGTTGAAAAGGTTAGAGCAACGTCGATCTGGCGCTGCTCAGTGGCTGCCGGGCCCACGATCAATTGGGCAAAAAGAATTTCCTTTCTTGGACAATAAAATTTGGAGTTTATATCCAAAACAATTATTATTATTATTATTATTATTATTATTATTATTATTATTATTATTATTATTAAAAGCCGAACAAGCTGCTGTTTTTTCACAGACTACAACGATTGATTATGATTGTTAGAGCTCATCCATCTACATAATCGGTGTTCAATCTTGCTACACCGACACAGCATGATATCGGCGTACTTTTGAAACAAATACACTTTTCTTCCGTAATTGGTTTTGAAATTTCATGAAACCGTCAGATGTGGTCCATCTTAACATTTCCGATAGTCATAAGAAATGTTCACTGAAAATTAACTGAAGGGAATTGTAGGTGTGCATGGTGTGCATAGAACCCTGTCGCTGCCCACCGAGTTGCTGCGCATCTGCTGTGCTTCGCACACGGTGTCTGGTTGGGATGTTTGTTGGGCAGAATAGGATGACACACACACGCATGCGAACGCAAAAACGCGGACAACAAACAAGGGGATCCATAGGTCCGAGCAGCTGCGCTCGCTGGCAGCGATCGTACACCGTACACCGTATCGTAGAAGTGAGGATCTTACGACATCGGAAGTTCGCGACGCATCGCATTGTGGTAGAGAACAGTCTCGCTCACATTATCAAATTGTGCGTCTCACAAAATAACAATGCTACAAAACAAAATAATGCCCTTCGTACATTCAAAAAGGTAAGGGTACTTTTCAGCTTTTCATATTTTGTCTTTCGTTTGAGCATAACATGTACTCTGTGAGCTGTTATTTTCGCTAGCGTTTAATTTTCTCCAATTTCGCGAATCATCGTTGGACCGCGAATTTAACAACACGCGAAATATCGCCATGCGCTCGGGTAATGGTGCACTTGCGATAGCCTCGGTGTCAGTTCGCGAAAACAACGTCTCGTGAAAATGTCTGTGACTTCCTCATTGCGAAAATATATGTACGTGAAAGTAACTGATACAGTATGTGCATCCCGGAATCCTTCTCTGAGAGGGAGAAGGTGAGATATGAGAGAGGAAGCGGCAGAAGAGAGAGAGAGAGAGAGAAGGACAGAAAAGAAAGAGCTGTAACACTGTATTTTCAAGAATGAGTTATAAAAAAAAAGATTCACAGTTGTTTGTTTGTTTGTTTATTTTTAGCATTGAGTAACTATTCCTTAGTCTCCAGTATGATCTTGGCGGATATTGCGGCATACACTTTCGGTCCCAGATAGATCAAGGTAAACAAGTACAATTATAAATGAAACCTTATGCAGTGTAGGTCTATATACATGTGTGATGTTGACTGACTGCTTTTGGTAACGGGGTATCACGACGTTCTTTTTCTTGTTCATCAAGGTCAAAGTTGTTCCTACTTGTATACGGTGTTTAACTATCGTTCTCTCCCATTTAGTCAGCATAAATAGTAGTCATCTACAAAAACAGCGGCAATGACAGCAAGACTATGAAAAATGATTTTGAGTAAAAACACTTCACGTGTCTGATCCACATAGAAACAGAAAGAAAGTAAAAACAGCGGGAGGGGGATATAAGGTAACACTTTTAGGTGACAATAGTTTTCTTGTAGACAAAAATAAAATCTGTAATTGTTACTATGCTAACAAACCGTAGAAAAAGTCGGAAATAAAGAGAAAAGAACAAAACTACTATTTCTCTCCCCCCCCCCCAAAAAAAAAATGCCTAGGACTTTATGTGTGTAGCTTATTGTAAATGTTAAACCAAACCAAAGCAAAGCACAACAAACAAACAAACAAGAACAAACGAGTCTCAACAACGTCCTATGGGGTTCAGATGTGTTTGGTAATAACTGACTTCACTTACCGTAAGGGCAGGTCTCAGCAAGGGTGTATAATGCATAATCTCTGTCCTCGTTGGACACCTCGGTTTGGGAGATGGTGCTATTGACACACACCAGCAGGGCAACGACAAAAAGGCAGCAGGTAGGACAAGTCATCTTTTATCTGCGATAAACATTAAGCACGTACACAATAGTGACAATTACTACAGAGTGGATCAGACCTTCAGTTCCTTTTCATTGCACCTGGTTGGAAAATCGTTAAACCCGAGTGTTGCCCTGATCAAACTCAGCGCCGTTATGATCAATACCCGATTACCGATATCCACATTTCCATCCTTCCTTTACCTCGAATCTTATTTGCCATCCCATTGCGCAGTATACTGTATGCAATATGTTATGGAAAGCATTGAGTATACGGTCCTCCACGATAGGCGATTTATTTCACACAAATGTTTTCTTGTCTACATTGGCGTTGCTGTAAGGAGTGTATAGAAGATATGTAATAAGGGTCTCATCAAACATTTCAATAGCAATCATTCAACACGTCTTAATGATGTCACTGATTTCAAAATTCTACCACTGAGTGATCAGATGCCATTATTGTAAACCTGCATGGAGGAATTCATTCTGAAATTCTGAAAGTACCGTCGTGCTACGACTCCTCTGCCTGTCTAAAATCAGTACCTTCCAGTGGTAGTAAGCCTTATTGATGACTATTTAGAATTTCGGTTTCACTGAAGTCCTAGATACACCTGGATTTTTATTTTCCTTTGACGATCAAAAGCAACAAGGATGTTGTATCACATTTCAAGTGCATTTGAAGAGCTTGATTCCAAAAGGCGTTAAATCTACTTTTGGTCTAAAGTTCGCGTAAATCAAGCTGTTGTTTTTTTTTATTTCACGACGTTCGGTTCTTCTACACCCCAAGACCTTTTCACATAATGGAAGATACATAATCACACACCATTAAAATGGCATTCAAAGAACTCCTGTTATAACATTTTTTTTGAAATATTTGAAGATATAAATTGTACGGATTTAGCGCCTTTTGGAATTTGCATGATGACAGATCATCCAGGGTATGCATGCCCTTTCTCACTTATTGCACTAAATGAGACATAAATGACTATCAACCACATCCATGCAATCAAATTTATCAGTATCATTCACACACATGCATGTGTAATAAGCATGTACATTGTGTCGTGTAATAATCATGTACATTGTGTTGAATTGTGTTGAATTCCAATTTCACAGCACAAAATGATATTCGTTTAACTGCTCAGCGAGGACCACCACGACTCCACTGCATGTCTTAAATCAGTGCCTTCCAGTGGTAGTAAGCCTTATTGATGACTATCTATAATTTCGGTTTCACTGTCAAAGTCCTAGATACACTTGGATTTTAATTTTCCTTTGACGATCAAAAAACAACAAGGATGGTGTATCACATTTCAAGTGCATTTGAAGAGCTTAATTCCAAAAGGCGTTAGATCTACTTTTGGTCTAAAGTTCGCGTAAATAAAGTTGTTTTTTTTTTTATTTCACGACGTTCGGTTCTTCTACACCCCAAGACCTTTTCACATAATGGAAGATACATCATCACACACCATTAAAATGGCATTCAAAGAACTCCTGTTATAACATTTTTTTGAAATATTTGAAGATATAAATTGTACGGATTTAGCGCCTTTTGGAATTAGCATGATGACAGATCATCCAGGGTATGCATGCCCTTTCTCACTTATTGCACTAAATGAGACATAAATGACTATCAACCACATCCATGCAATCAAATTTATCAGTATCATTCACACACATGCATGTGTAATAAGCATGTACATTGTGTCGTGTAATAATCATGTACATTGTGTTGAATTGTGTTGAATTCCAATTTCACAGCACAAAATGATATTCGTTTAACTGCTCAGCGAGGACCACCACGACTCCACTGCATGTCTTAAATCAGTGCCTTCCAGTGGTAGTAAGCCTTATTGATGACTATCTATAATTTCGGTTTCACTGTCAAAGTCCTAGATACACTTGGATTTTAATTTTCCTTTGACGATCAAAAAACAACAAGGATGGTGTATCACATTTCAAGTGAATTTGAAGAGCTTAATTCCAAAAGGCGTTAGATCTACTTTTGGTCTAAAGTTCGCGTAAATCAAGTTTTTTTTTTTTTTTTTTTTTTTTCACGACGTTCGGTTCTTCTACACCCCAAGACCTTTTTCACATAATGGAAGATACATCATCACACTCCATTAAAATACCATTAAAAGAACTCCTGTTATTACATTTTTTAAAGAAATATTTGAAGATATACATTGTACGGATTTAGCGCCTTTTGGATTTAGCATGATGACACATATCATCCAGGGTATGCATGCCCTTTCTCACTTATTGCACTAAATGACACATAAATGACTATCAACCACATCCATGCAATCAAATTTATCAGTATCATTCACACACATGCATGTGTAATAAGCATGTACATTGTGTTGAATTCCCATTTCACAACACAGAATGATAGTCCTTTAACTGCTCAGCGAGGACCACACCAAAATCACTGTTACTTCTTCATCCACATGCAATTTTACCTCCTGCCACTCAGCCGAAATGAGTAAATACCTAAATGGAAGAGATAATGTGAACATGTAATGATTTTTTCCATTATTTCATTGTGCATGAATGACAACTTCCAAGCAGGCTTTATACCTTGATAGTCTCGTCATATTTTGAACCAAAAAAAAAAAAACACGAAAAATGAAAGGGTTACAGTTTACAGGGTTACAGATTTTCTATCACACGTAGAGAGTAGTTGAGCAGAATTCAACATCTTTCCCATTCTGAGTCATAGTTTCAAAGATGATGTAAACATAAACAAACATTAAAAGTATAATGTTCTTTAAAAATTCATTTTTTGTACTATGACACACTTGAGCAGACTTGACTTGACTTGACTTGACTTCATTCTGAGTTTAGTATTTGAGCTGAGTATCTTGCCGCTGTGGGTATTCCAAGTTCTGGTGTAGGCAGCACGCAGCTAAAATGTCTACCACCTGCCCTCTGTGCAACCATTTCTGGCTGGTCACTGCTGGTCAGACTGTGTATCCTTATGTTGGCCCTGGCACATTCAGACCAGGTCTCCCGTGGTCTCCCATATCCTCTGTAGGTGGTAATGGGCATAGTCAAGAATCATATTTCTTTTGATGGATACCTCACTGGGTAGAAATCCTTTGTAGAATCTGCGACGCAAATGATGACATGCAATGGCTGGCTGCTTTCCCGTAGCACGATAATGATACATAGACAGTGTAAGTCTGCATCTGATACCAGAGTAAAAACTTAACTTACTGATGTTTACGTTGTTGTTGTTGTTTATAATACAAATAAAAATAAATGTAAAATACAAAATATTAGTGAATCATGCTCAATTTCAGTTTAATCTGTTAATCCCTTCATTGTTGTTGATAGGTTAGTTTACGTCCTGGTTTTTTTTTTTTTGTTCCACAGTTAGCACTGCTTGGTGAAGATTAAGCGCTTTAATAGACTCTATACTTCAAAACATCTTTTCTCAGTTTACACTTTCAAGCATGAGTGCTTTCTTTCCAACATTAAGGTAGGTTTAAGGAGGAGAGTCCATTTGAATAGAGTTATGCATCATTTAAAAGCTTTTTTAGAATCTGCTCTTAACTGTAAAGCCAAGTCTGGCGACTTTTTGTAGGTTTTGTAATGCAGGGTCATATTTGGTCTATTGTTAGTTCGTCTAAATTCCATTTAGTCTATCTTTCATTCCGTGTATGGACATTTTGGCTAATAAATCACTTGGTCCACTTTCTGCTTTGTCTATATTTCACTAGAGAGAAGCGAAAGAGACACAAGCGAACGAAAACGTCACGTTTCAACCTTTATTGTCGCTGGATTTTATTATCATAATGAAAGGAATCATAAATAATCATAACTTTTCAACTAGGGAACCCAAATGTAAAGTTGAAAAGTCTAAATATTTGTTTTGAAGCATGAAGAACTCAATAAAACACATATCAAGAGATGTTGACTCCCACAAGTTCTGTAATTCAAGACGGCGTCCAAAATGGCAGCCATTTCCAGAACGTATGTATTACCTTTCAACCAGGCAACGGAGTACAAAATTTAAGTGTCTAAAGATATTATGTTTTGAAGCATGCAGAACATAATAAGATACATATTAAGAGATGTTGACTTACACAAGTTCCGTAATCCAAGACGGCGTCCAAAATTGCAGTCATTTCCTGAATATATTTATTACCTCTCAACCAGGCAACGCAGTACAAAATCAAAGTGTCTAAATATAAATGTTTTGAAGCATGCAGAACACAATAGAATACATCTATAAATTAATGATTCCTATAACAATTTTATCGAAACAATTCTGATTTATCCTCAACCAAAGACTTTCCGTGTGTTTAACATTATAATTGAGTGTAACATAGTTCAACATCTCATGAATATAAGCTCTGGCTCTTCCACTCCTCTCATTTCCCTGGGGGCAATTGCCCTCGAAAACATAATCCTGTAATATATCCTGTATGATAACGTGTTAATATCACATTCACTATAACGTTCCAAACTTCAGAAAGTGCAATGATATAAAGTTTAAATTTAAGGCTGTGACAATACGACAATTGCAGTCCACTACTATTTCTGTTCAAAGACCTAACATTGACATGAGTCATACTAAGAGAGTTATTATTTAATCTATGTATTTCATTACCAAAATCACTAGGACATCATTTGCAGTCAAGAACTTCCCAAGTATTGACCACATTTCCTGTCATTACTGATGAGAGTTGGTGTTTAGTTTAAGTTAGGGTTAACAAAGCCACAGGATATACCAGAAAGTGAAGTTTAAAGTCGCTATATGAGATATCGTCAAAGCCCAGACCAAACAGACCATCCGGGTTCCTGATGATTTTCGTCTCTGCACTATGGAGTCTGCAAGATGCTTTTCCGTACTTGCTTGTCGTTGACTTAACATTTGAGGCCGTCTTTACCTTTATGATGATGGAGTACCGCATTACCGTCAAGTCTTCATTGATGTATACCCCCTTCATGTTGTCCTTCCCTTTGAGTCCGAAACAGACAGCATACAAATTGTCTCTTTTCCTCCTTGCTGTGAAGTGGGCAACAGTTTGCCTGCTTTTCCCTCGGGACCTTCGCTCTTCTTTCCAAGGCGGTGACAAGAAGATAATGTCCTCAGAACGTATCTCCACACCAGCTTCCCTGGCCACTTTAGCAACACTTTTAGCTAGCTGTTCCTCCGTCTTCTCCTCAGCCTCAGGGATCCCAGTCAGCCGAAGGTTGCCCCTTCTCAGCTCCTGTTGAATCTCGACTTGCTGGAATTGTATGCGCAGCATATGTGGATTGATGGCCTCCTTGAACGTGTTGAGACAGGCCTCCTTGACCACCCACACTATTTGGGGTAGTGCAGCTTTAAGCGCAGTATCCACTGCCTTGGCTATGAGCCGAGTGATCCGGATGCCTGCTGCCCCATCCTCACTTAGCTCTTCAAACAGACCACCAGTCCCAATTAAAAGCTATGTGTCCCTGTCGCTGGGTACGGTCTGGCCTCCCTCATATGCCATTCCCCCCCCCCCCCCTCTCTCTCTCTCTCTCATATCAGTATAATTTTGAAACTCAGAGATTTAGCGCACTCTTTTGATAAATTGATATTTGTTACTTGCTTTCATCAAAAAGTTGGGAGTTGGAATGGGGATAAAGGCAACTCAATCCATAACCATGTTGTGCACATTTAAAGGGGATGGCTAGTAACTGATCAGTGGGAATCAGTGGGAATGTTGGGGGATGATTGTTTCAATTCTTGTGGGATTCATTTAAGAGAACATTATATGTGACCCTGCACCACAAAACAAACTAAAAGCCGCCAGACATGAATTTTTAGTTAAACCATATTCTAAAAGAGCAGACTTCAAGCTTTAAAATGATGTATAACTCAAATCAAATGGACTCTCCTAACCTATCTAAATATTGGAAAGAAAGTACAAACTCAGGAAAAGTGTGAACTGAGAAAAGAGACTCTGAAGTACAGTGTCTATTCAAGCGCTTAATTCAAGCGCTCAAGCGAAATTTAGCATGCCTCATTACCACATTCTGTCCATAATCAATGCCAACTTTCAAAGCAGTAGCAATATCCTTTCAAAAGTTATTCAAATTGAAAATGAAGAGTGTGTTCAAGGTTTTATCAGAAATGAAAAAGGAACTCTAAAGGCACACCTAATCACACTAATATTTTACCAAAAATGTTCGAGATAAACTGCTAAAAAACACACTTTTCCTCCCGTTTTATGATCCCAAATTTTAGCATAATGTAAAAGAAGACTTGCTATTTTAGAAAATATGAAAAAGTCAAGTTTGGCTTGGTTGACCCATTTCACTTATTTTCAGTCTTCACGCAAAATCAGTGTGTGCGACTTTTTGTTCGTTTTGTGATGCACGGTCACATATATCTATTGTTGGGAGAAAGTTATTTGCTTCAGAATGGTCTCATATTCAAGTAATGTGCAGTTTAATGTTTCCATGTCAGCATGCCCGTACATTGACGGAGCATTAAACAGCACATTGCTTGAATTTGAGACCATTCTGAAGCAAATAATTTTCACCCAACATTATACACATAATGTACTCTTAAATGAATCCCACAAGAATTGAAACAATCATCCCCAGCATTCCCACTGATTCCCATTGATCAGTTACTAGCCATCTCCTTTAAGGTAAAGATTCCGCTCGACCTGAGTTTTTGAATCTCTGGCATAATTAAATATTTTATTTGCCTTTTGAAACAATTAAGTACGAAAGACCATTAGTGCCACGGAGAAAAAAAAAACTACTATTTCTACTAATCTGTTATAACAGATTACGGTATTTCTACTAATCTGTTTAAACAGATTACGGTATTTCTTCTAATCTGTTATAACAGATTATAATCTGTAATAACAGATTAGAAGAAATACCATAATCTGTTTAAACAGATTACAGTATTTCTTCTAATCTGTTTAAACAGATTACGGTATTTCTTCTAATCTGTTTAAACAGATTACATTATTTCAACTAATCTGTTTAAACAGATTATAATCTGTTATAACAGATTACGGTATTTCTACTAATCTGTTTAAACAGATTACGGTATTTCTTCTAATCTGTTTAAACAGATTATAATCTGTTATAACAGATTACGGTATTTCTACTAATCTGTTTAAACAGATTACGGTATTTCTTCTAATCTGTTTAAACAGATTATAATCTGTTATAACAGATTACGGTAATTCTACTAATCTGTTATAACAGATTATAATCTGTAATAACAGATTAGAAGAAATACCATAATCTGTTTAAACAGATTACAGTATTTCTTCTAATCTGTTTAAACAGATTACGGTATTTCTTCTAATCTGTTTAAACAGATTACAGTATTTCAACTAATCTGTTTAAACAGATTATAATCTGTTATAACAGATTACGGTATTTCTACTAATCTGTTTAAACAGATTACGGTATTTCTTCTAATCTGTTTAAACAGATTATAATCTGTTATAACAGATTACGGTATTTCTACTAATCTGTTTAAACAGATTAGTAGAAATACCGTAATCTGTTATAACAGATTATAATCTGTTTAAACAGATTAGAAGAAATACCGTAATCTGTTTAAACAGATTAGTAGAAATACCGTAATCTGTTATAACAGATTATAATCTGTTTAAACAGATTAGTTGAAGTAATGTAATCTGTTATTACAGATTATAATCTGTTATAACAGATTAGTAGAATTACCGTAATCTGTTATTACAGATTATAATCTGTTTAAACAGATTAGAAGAAATACCGTAATCTGTTTAAACAGATTAGTAGAAATACCGTAATCTGTTATAACAGATTATAATCTGTTTAAACAGATTAGTTGAAGTAATGTAATCTGTTTAAACAGATTAGAAGAAATACCGTAATCTGTTTAAACAGATTAGAAGAAATACCGTAATCTGTTTAAACAGATTAGTAGAAATACCGTAATCTGTTATTACAGATTACAATCTGTTTAAACAGATTAGTTGAATTACTGTAATCTGTTTAAACAGATTAGTAGAAATACCGTAATCTGTTATTACAGATTATAATCTGTTTAAACAGATTAGTAGAAATAGTAGTTTTTTTTTCTCCGTGGCACTAATGGTCTTTCGTAATTAAGCAAACAGCAATGTGTTGATAAAACAAAATGGCAGCCATTTGGGGCGCTTTTTATTTTTCGTTAAGAACTCGCGTGGTTTTATTGGTACTTAGGTACTTCATGAGCTTTTGATGCGTATTTCATTGGGTTACTTATGTTTCAAAATATAATTTGTGACCCTGCACCTCAAAACAAACAAAAATTCGCCAGACATGAATTTTTAGTTAAGACCATATTCTGAGAGAGCAGATTTTAAGCTTTAAAATGATGTATAATTCAAATCAAATGGACTCTCCTAACCTATCTAAATATTGGAAAGAAAGCACAAACTCAGGAAAAGTGTGAACTGACTAAGAGAAAAGAGGCTCTGAAGTACAGTGTCTATTAAAGCGCTTAATCTTTACCAAATCGTGTTGGATGTGCTATGAATGGGACAAAAAACAGGAAGTAAACCACCGGAGTAACAACAATGAAGGGATTATCAGATTAAACTGAAATCAAGTATGCCTTTTTAACACATTCTGTCCATAATCAATGCCAACTTTCAAAGCAGTAGCACTATCCTCTCAAAAGTTATTAGAGTTGAAAGTGAAGAGTGTGGACAAGTTTTTTTTTGCAGAAATGAAAAAGGGATTCTATAGACACACCTAACCACACTATTCTACCAAAAATGTTCGAGATAAACTGCTAAAAAAAACACACTTTCCTGCCCGTTTTATGATACCAAATTTTAGTATAATGTAAAAGAAGACCCGCTCTTTCAGAAAATATGAAAAAGTCAAGTGCGGCTAGGTTGACCAATGTCACTTATTTTCAGTCCTCACGCAAAATCAGTGTGTGCGATTTTATGTTCGTTTTGAGGTGCACGGTCACAGAATTATATTTAGACATTTATGCGTGTATCGGGCTTAATTACTTGCAGGGTTACGAGAAAAAACAGGAAATGGCGGTCATTTTGGACACATTTTTTTTTTTCTGAAAGTGCTTAAACGCTCTATGTGTCTATCAAAATCTCTGAAAAAGTATTTTATTTGGTTCCTTGTGACTCAAAACGCATATTTCGACATTAAAGGTGAAATCTACTTTCAAAGTTGTGAGAATAGTAAAAGGAAATGGCGGCCATTTTGGACGCCATCTTGGATTGCGGCACTTGCGTGCTTCAACAATCTTAATTTGTATTAGTAAATTTTCTTCGAGTTCTTCATGCTTCAAAACGTATAATATATTAGACATTTGAATTCTGTATTTGGCTTAACTGGTTAAACAGTTATACGGATTTTATGAAATGGAGGCCATTTTGGACGCCATCCTAGTTAATGTTACTTGTGTGCGTCACTGTATTTTAATGGGTTCTTCATACTTCAAAACATATATTTACACATTTAAATTTTGTGTTTAGGATACCTGGTTGAAATGTAAGAATTTCAGTAAATGGCGGCCATTTTGGACGCCAGCTTGGATTGCAGAAAACGCTCAAAGACGATTTATGAGGACTATAGGTATTGCTATTCTTGACACAATCATGGAGCTATCCTAAAAAAAAAAAAAAAAAAAAAAAAAAATCAGCTTGTTACCGGAAATATCCCCGTTAAAACTAATACTTTTGGCCTAATATGCCTAACTTATAAGCAGTTTTAGCTGCTATAGCTCGCCATCAAATCACCGGTGTAAAACCTTATTAGATTTTCCAGATAACGATTTCTCCCTGTTACTTGCACTCCGCATTTAACGTATCTCAAGAAGATCCACACTATTTTAATCAATAGTATTCAATTTGAAAAAAAAAGCAACCGCTCAAATTCGACCGGGTGTGCATAGTAGTTAGCCCATGTGAACATCGGACGTAGTGTAAATGGTAGTAGACCATTTGGGTATTAGACTTAGTGGTCATTACACTAAATGGTGGTGGACCTGTTGGGTATTAAACTAAGTGGTCATTGGACCAACTGGTCCGTAGACTAATTCATAAGTAACCCTACTGCTTATTAGACAAATCGATAAATTGCCGGAGTGGATATAGCCTAAGTAGGTTGAGCCCAAGTGCAAATTAGACGTTAATGGTAATTAGATAAAGTGGGTATTAGACGAAATGGAAACAACAGACGAATCGAGCTTTACACGAATAGGTAATGAGACCATGAGGTAATAGACCAAATGGATAAATTATCAGACGAAATGGACGTAGCCCATCTGGTGAGTAGACGGACTGACCATTAGACCAAGTGTTAATTGGACCAAATGATAACTAGACGATCACGCGGCCCGGGTTCGAACCCGAGTCTGGACTGAGCAATGTTGTGTGTAAACATACCGTCCCCTCTAATAAGAGGCAAAACACTCTGTCTCTCGGATAGGACATAAAATGGAGGTCCCGTGTATGAGAGAGTCACAGCTCATGCATGTAAAAGATCCCGCCTCATTCATTCATCGCAAAGAGCAGGGTGTCTAACCCGGTGACGTGGTCCCACCCCACATCCAACTGGACCCCATGGAAGACCAGCTTAGTGTAGCTGAATATGGGCTATCCACCCATCTTCACAGATGGAAAATGAACAAACAAACAACAAACGAACTGGTAGTAGACG
Organism: Diadema setosum; assembly: GCA_033980235.1. NCBI lineage: Eukaryota > Metazoa > Echinodermata > Echinoidea > Diadematoida > Diadematidae > Diadema > Diadema setosum. Next base: position 3,882,673 of record CM067065.1, on the reverse strand, counting down.
AACTAGGATTAGATCATGTAGGTTGAGACGAAACGGGTATTGGTCGAAGTGGGAGTAGACCAAGTGATAGATCCACATCGCACCCATACTTCGCTCTGATTGGCTGAAACACGGCTTAGCCCGTGCCGGACGGATGGATATAGCGCCTTTTGGAGCTAAACAGAATTCGATTTAGCCCCTTTTGGAATAAAACATAAATTTGCCATCCATTTATTGCAGTTGTCCTAAACGAATGACAACTAGCTCTACGGTTAATCATATACCGGAGTAAACAAAGAGCATTATTGTAAAGAGTTCTCACTTTTGAGAAAAAAATGGAGTAGCGCCTTTTGGAATTGAGCTCTTCATTTGTAGCTGTATCCCCAGTTTTTATTAAGTAGTCCCACAGACAAACGAACGAAACACACGGATCACACCTGTATTTGTAGTTTGATTTGTCAAGTGAATGCAATCACAGTGTCCCTTTAATAGACGAGTTAATAAGTTGTATACAATTTGTGCATGTCGGTGTTACTAAAAGGTTAGGCTCGAAGGTTTGAAGAGTGTATAACCTTTTGATGAAGAGAAGGAACGCCGTCTGCCCTGCATCTGTACAAAGTTGCCATAACCGGATATATCAGTGCTGCATAGAATATCCTAGAATTTTGCATGAAGTTGTGTCGCATGTTGATGCGTACTAAGGGCATTGAAATCTCGTCACCACATGCTACCCAGGTCTTGAACTGTCAAATATTGCTATGGTTGAATTAATGGTGGTATTCGTTTTACATAAGATCCAATTTCCACACAGACCGTGTTGTCTCTGTTGTACTTCATCTCTCATCTAAATTTCTATTTTAGTATTTTAATTGAGTGACTGAAATTACTGCCTTTATGCCGTGCGAACGGAGTTTATTTTGCAGTTCCCATGCTCTTATGTTAGCAAAATGTTCTAAGACTAAGAGTTCTGTAGTGCGAATTCAAGCAGTTTAGACTAGGCAAGTGCTAATGGCGGTGATATGGCTCAGTCGCAGAGTGTCTACCGTCCAATCCAAGGGTACCGGGTTCGATCCCCGAGTCTCACTGAGCAATGATATTGTGTGTAACCATTTCATCCCTTCTAGTGAAGAGGCAAAACACTCTGTCCTTTGGATAGGACATTAAAGGGGAATTAGCCCCAAATAGACATGTGGATTGAGTGAATTCAGCAATATTAGTATGATAGACCACATCAGAGAAAGTTAGAAGAAAATCGGACAATCCGTCCAAAAGTTATGATTTCCTGAAATTTGGTGACGGGACCGCTGGATATAAAGAAAATATTAAGAGATTCCACAAAATATTATTTCATGGGATGAGTACACATTCCCTGGACTTGTTACTGACATAGGTCAAGTGTAGTAACATACCCCCTGCTTTCATTAGAAAAGTGGAAAAATGTTGATTCTTTTTAAATTATTTTCTTTTTATCGTAGTACATTATGTGATGCGTTGATCAGTAGTAGTCTTCTAATCCAGTGGCCTCATCACCAAAACATCAAAAATTCATAACTTTTGAGCGGTTTCCATGATTTTCCTCAAACTTTCACTAATGTAGTCTTCTAAAATTGCCCCATTCACTCAATCAACATGTATTTTTGGGTATCATTCTCCTTTTGGAGATCCCGTGTGTGAGTTAGCCACAACTCGCGCGCGTTAAGGATCCCACTCGATCCCATTCATCGCAAAGAGCATGGTGCTAACCCGGTTAAAATGGTCCCCCTACCCACCTACACAAGAAAACGGGTGAATGATTGTGGTTCGCCCCAGGTGACTAGCAATAGTCAGCAAACTTTATCAACCATCATGTACATTCGTGCCATACGCTTGAATAAAGGGAACTGCTTATCGTTGATAGACGTATAGACAGCGTGAAAATATAAGTACTGTATTCTCTCTCTTTTTTTTTTTTTGTGCAACTGTAGTTGTTATTTCGATTCCACGCTGCTTCACTCATACCATTTGTACATACATGTACATCACTATAATATCAACTGTAGTATGTGCCATGCATGGTAGTATCTTGTGCTGGGCTTAACGCTCGACATGACGAAAATGATTATTATTAGACATCGCTAAGGTAGACGTGACAAACTTTCTAAACCCTTTCTTTAAATTTTCACTACCACTCTGTTACATCTCTCCTGTCTCGATCTGCTTCCCTGTTCTCTTTCTGTGAAGTGTCTTCTCCCTTTCTTTCTTTCTATATCATCTATCCATACTGCCAAATTCCTACCGTGGTAAGCGTGTCGTGTATTGAGGACAATAAATCTCGTCAAAGGGGGTAGTAGTGTTAAGGTCAGCAACTTGTCCTACTCCAGCAGGCTCACAGTCAACTTCAATTGCCTATTATCAGTAATTGGCCACACACAGTCCAATATAAACTGGGAAATGTAAGATCAAAGACACACTGGTTTAAAAATTAAGAAATGGTCACTGATACAGCAGTAACTGTCACCATTACAATACGGTACGCCCGAGTGAAAACGTCCGACGGAATTCCGTTAGAATTCCGTTAAAGGGAAGATAAACCCCAAGAGCAATGTGGAATGAGTGAAAGCATGTACATTAGTAGAACACATCAGTGAAAGTTTGAAGAAAATCGGACAATCGATGCAAAAGTTATGACTTTTTAAAGTTTTGGTGTTGGAACCGCTGGATGAGGAGACTACTAGAGGTTATGACGTATGAGTGGACAACATTACCAAGAAAATATAAAGAAAATTCTACAAAAATCAATTTTCCATGAAAATTACAAATTCCATCAACTTGATATTGACATATGCTAAGGGTAGCAATTATTCCCCTGCTTTCTGAAAGCGGTTGGTCCATTGCTCTTTCATAATTCTAGAAAAGTGAATTTTTGTTCAATTTCCTTTATATTTTCTTTGTATTGTTGTCCACTCATACGTCATATCCTCTAGTAGTCTCCTCATCCAGCGGTTCCAACACCAAAACTTTAAAAATTCATAACTTTTGCATCGATTGTCCGATCTTCCTCAAACTTTCACTGATGCGTTCTACTAATGTTGCTGCTTTCACTCAATCCACATTGCTCCTGGGGTTTATCTTCCCTTTAATAATGTTCCAGAAACGAGCCCGACAACGCTTGTAACGAACTCCCAACTCTTTCCACGAACGTAACGAATCTAACGAACTCTACACTGCAAAAAGTCTGGTGTTAAATAGTGAACACCGAGCTGGTGTTACATTTTCGGTGCTCATTTATGGTGTTAAATTAACACCTACGGGTGTCATTTCCAAATTTTAAACTGTTTTTTGAAGAGTTTCCTAGTAACTGCACTTCTTGTTGATTTTTAATTTAAACAAGACGATCAAGAATTTTACATTAAAATACTAGATTTTTGAAAAAAATGTGAAAATAAATTTACACCAAAGTAACACCAGCTGGTGTGGTCCTTTATTGAAGCTGGACGGGTGTTAAATCATTGATATTAACACCAGCAAATATCAAACCAACACCATGTGGTGTCATTTTTGAATTAACACCAGTACAGTGTCAAAATAACACCAGGTACAGTGTCAAATTAACACCACGAAGTGTCAGGTGAACACTTTTCAACACCATCACAGTGCATTTTTAACACCTGTGGGTGTGGTCCTTTATTGAAGTTTGATCGGTGTTAGATTTAACACCCGTGGTGTTAAATCTAACACCGATGTTTTTGCAGTGTACCCGGAACATCCAACGGTTCTTATGATCTTTGCGGAATCGTAAATGCACTGAACGAAATTAATGGAATCAGAAAATGATACCAACGAACCTTACAAATGCAAACGCGTTTGATTTTATATAACTAATGAATTTCGACGAAATTCATTATTCTTTTTTTATAGATAAATGAAGGTCAAGGTGACAACGAACATCACGAAATTTAATAATTTTATTTAAAAAGTTTCAATGATCTGTATACGAATCTCACGAAATCAGATTTGAATACAAACCATTTCAATAATTTGATATTTTTTCCAGTACTGTCTTACCATTTGCATCTAAACTGCTCAGGAGTGGAGAATTCTCTTCTCAGTCACGCGAGATGCAGGAAAGGGATCAAATGATTCGATGTTCGATGGTGCTTACAATTTGCTGGTGAAAGAGAAAACTTGCTGACCAGACGATTTCCGTCTTTCGAATTCCGTCTCCTCAATCCTCTCCGCTCACTCTGATCCCCCCCCCCCCCTCCCAGTTCCCAGGCCCCGATCTTATGAGTGGTGAAGAAAAAAGAGTCACGTTCTAGCAGCCAATGTATCGACGTCTATTATAGGATGAAGCCAATGTTTGTTTGTTTGTTTGTTTTTAATGAAGAACAAGACAACCATCACTAGGCCATGCAATGACGCATGCAGGAACCACTGTCTTGCTGTAGTTGGTGAGATCTTTCCGACAGCATAATCAGTGATAATCATGTCAATCTCAAAGCTGAAGCTTCTTCCTGTCTCACGCTCAGCAAAACGGCTTTTACAGTGTAGGGGAAATCATTTGGTTACAATTCTTTTTTTTTTCCGACAGTAAAACAAAAAGAAATGAAAAAGAAATGAAAAAAGAAAACAAAGAAAATGGGTATAAAATGGAAATGATCAACGCCGTCGGTAAAACAGGCTTTTCGTATTGCGCAGGCATGCCTTTTTTCGCCTGTTTCCTATATTCGTGGTGCGTTAAACTTGCGGCAAATTACAACGCAGCCGACACTCAACGCATACCGACTCATTCATACAGCGGCACGGACACAAACGCCCCGAAGTTTTCATTCCGGCTGCTGTATTGGTCGGAATCATTGATGATAGACCAGCCTTTTGATTGGATAATGATTGTCTCACACACCTATGCCGTTACCCTATGATATAGCGTTGGTAATCAGCACTGCTCTAGTGTTTCGTCCAGGGAAAGAAACAGATTGTGAGATTGAACATTAAAGGGGAAGACTACTAACTGATCAGTGGGAATGCTAGAGGGAAGATTGTTCCAGTCCTTTTGGGATTCATTTAAGAGTACATTATATATCTATTGTTATGTGAAAATTATTGGCTTCAGTATGGTCTCATATTCAAGTAATGTGCAGTTCAATGTTTTTAGGTGAGTGTCCCTGGTCAGCAACGGGATGAGATTGTTAACGGCCAAAATTTCGAACTGTAATACCTGTCTACCTCCCTCTACGACCTTTACATGCCATTGGATTACACTACCCATACCCAGCAGCTACATCAGCTAGCGAGCAGAACTCATCATCACACACACACCACTACCATAGCTTACCGCACAGCAGCGAATCCACGTAAAACTAGTGTACGCTGTACTTGCGCGTCTTCTGTACCTCAACTCTTTGACTGTACTGAGTACTGTATTTTGCTCGACTCGCTGGCAGGCGGCTGTCTATCAGTGGTCGCTATAGTATATCCGCTTCGGCATGTGACAATGCCCGACAATGTGACAATACAGAGCTGTACTATACAGTGTCTTTAGATGGACTGTCGGGCGGCTTATAGCTATACTACTGCAATACTTGCGTGATTTTAATCACGTAGTATAGCAGATGTCTAAAGTGCTAGTGCCTCGCGAGCGAGCGGTACGAGGGTCTCGGGCGGTCTCGTGTTCCTACGCTCGTACCTGCCGCTGTGCGATGAAACGGTGATCATGTACAAATGCACACCATGCACACCAACCATTTCCTTCTTTAATTTGTCAATGAAAACTTCTTGTGGCTATCAGAAATGTCAAGATGGACCATATCTGACGGTTTCATGAAATTCCATTGTCAATTACAGAAGAAAAATAGCTAATTATGACTCATAAAAAGTACGCCGATCGACGGCTGTGTCAGTGTAGCATGATGGATGATCGATTATGTGGAAGAGCGATATTTTTTTTGTTTCAAACAATATTTTATTTCGATTCCATCATCCATCGTTATTACAATTCAACAATTAGTTGTGTTGCTTGCTGCGTGACATTTCAAACGTATATCAAAATATTACAAAATAATTCTTAGGACTGTCATTGTGTCAATTTCTGATTATTCTACTATACAATACACAGCAACTGCTTCACAATAGTCATCCCCGCAATAATTATAAGATCAATTTTGATAATGCCTAATGGGTCAGCAATACCATTATGTATGTACAATACACATTACAAAATATATCCATTGACTGCGTCCTGTATACTCATCACAGCAGTAATTATTAGATAATGAAATCAATATTGTTGAGGGGTCAAACAAAAGGCCTGCATACCTATGTATCAGGGGTCGACAAAAAGCCTACATACCTATGCACACACATACATACAAAAGCTTTACAAATCTACATGATCAGTGTCTGTACATAATCCATACCTATAACAGAACATTACCCCTTCATCGCTCACCCGTATAACCTCATCAACACTTCCTCCTCTAGATAGGCATACTCCAGGTATACCTCACTCCAGCACAGATGCACACACACACACACACACACACACATACACACACACACGCCCACAAACACCGAACCTGTTCACCAAACAATCAACAACAAAAAGCACAAAGAGGTAGCAATAGATGCGGAGTCCGAATCACCGTGTCATTAATTGATTCCATTTCCTGCTGTGCAAGGCCAGCGTCCCTCGTTTCATTGCTAATTTCCTTTCTTCTTCTCGACTTTCTAACATTCTTTCTCTAATTTCTCTTATCAATGGGGGCCTGCTCTTTTCCTTCGAAAATACAAATATCATCCATTTTATCAATAATATCAAATGGTTTATGAGTTGCCCTTTTCCAATATCCTGCGTTTTAATACCGACATGAACAGATTGCCAATCTAACTTTTGCATCTGGGGTAAAACAAAAACTTCACTACACAATTTCCAAATCTGATTGACTTCCCTACAATAAAAAAACAAATGTTCATAAGTCTCAACCTCAGAATAACAGAATGTACATTGGTTATCTCCTACAAAACCAAAAGAAAATAACTTAGCTTTTGTATATATTAAACAATACAACATTTTATATTGAAATTCACGCAGCTTACAATCAAGAGTAGACTTCCGAGGTCTTAGAAAAATCAATCTAATATCTATTTCCTCAAAATTATATAAACCAACTAAATTATTATATGCTGATGATGTTCCAATTCCATCCCTCATCAATGCTTTATAAATAAGTTTTGACATTATATCCTGTATATGATATATTTTATTCTGCAAATAAAATTCAATTTTCAATTGAGTATCCTCCATATTCATTTCTTGTTTTAATGTACCCTTCCATGATGACGGTAAAGCTAAAAATATTTCAAATATTTTTCCAATCATTTCTTCACTAAATCCTAATCTTAAAAACTCCCTTCTCCCCTTAAATTCCCCATTTACATCTACCAAATGATGAACTTTATATACATTCCTAAGAAATAACTCTTTATCAAATATTGTATGTCCATCAATCAAAATGAATTTATTATTAAAGATTACCTCATTCCTTTTTGAATCCTCTTTCAGGATCAAACTTCTACTTCCCATCCAAACCTGCAACATATCATTGTAAAATTCTGGTAAAGTTAACCTCAACAACCCTAAAATCGCCTTACTATAAAAAATCAAAATACCTCCCACCGATTTAGTGAAAAACTTAAAACATAACTTCCACTTCATACTATGATCCCCTGAAATCAAACGCTTAATCCACATAATTCTTTGTGCTTTAACAAACACTCGAAAATTAATGAACTTTAATCCTCCCCTATCATAATCTAAATACAAAATATTCCTTTTTATTTTATCTCTACCCCTCCAAATAAAATCAAACACCACCTTATCTAACTCCTCAAATACCCAATCAGGTGTTACCATGAGTGAAGAGATATAAATCAGCTTTGGTAAAACAAAAATCTTTACTAATTGAACTTTCCCCATCAGCGTTAAATCCCTCTGTTTCCACCATGATAATAATCTCTTTATCTTACTCAAAATCTCCTTATAATTCATAACTTCTTTAACATCAGGGTTCAGAGAAAAAATATATTCCTAATATTTTTACCACGTGTTCTACTCTACCAAAAGGCAAAACACATTCCTCCCTCGGAATACCTAATAACAACACATACGTTTTCTCATTATTAACTTTTAAACCAGAAATTTGATGAAATACATCAAATAATCTTTTAACCTCCTCAACAGAATATCGATCCTGAAGAAATAAAGTAACATCATCAGCATAAAGAATTTGTTTAATTTCAACATTATCAACCATCAACCCATGAATATTAGAATTCTTCCTTATTGCCTGTGCCAAAATTTCAATACACATAATGAATAAATACGGGGATAAAGGATCTCCTTGCCTTACCCCCTTCTGTATTGGGAAATAACCAGTAGACTCCTTACCATTTATAACACAACTACAGCTATTCAAATACAGTATTTCAACCCAATTACATAACATTGATCCAAAACCAAATATATTTAAAACTTTCTGCAAAAATGTATGACGGATCGAATCGAAAGCTTTCTCAAAATCAATAGCAAACATATAACCAGGTAAACCACAACTCGATGTATAAAAGATCATATCATCAATCAATCGAATAGCCTCTCCAATATTTCTTCCTTCTATATATCCAACTTGATCGACATTAATTATTTCATGCAAAACATGCTTAATACGGTTTGACAAAACTTTCGCAAGTATCTTATAATCTACATTCAATAATGAAATGGGTCTGTAATTCTTTATATATAAAGGATCTTTTCCTTCCTTATGAATCAAAGTAATTACACCTTGTTTTTGAGAAGCAGACAATTCTCTTCTGTTATATGCCTCATTAAAACTGTCCAACACTACATCCCCTATCGCTGACCAGAATGTAATATAAAATTCTACACTTAATCCATCATTTCCTGGAGATTTATTTAACTTCATCTGATTCAAAATAATTTCACATTCTCTTTTAGAAATATACCCCTCACAGGATTGAATAGAATCCCCACTCAATGTTGGCAAATCTTGAAAAAAATATCTACTATCGCCAGATGTATAAAAATCAAAATTCTCAGAATAAAGGTTACTATAAAACCTTTTTATTTCTCTAATTATTTCCTTAGAATCACAAACTACCTCATCATTAACCCATACACTTTTAACAATCATTTTCCTCTTATTCAATTCCATTAACTGTTTAAAATATGATGAGTCACCTTCTCCACCTTCATACCACGAAGCCCTTGAACGAATTTTTATCCCTTCATTCACATAATCATAACATTTTTTCAACTCTTTCTTTTTATCTTCCAACAATCTAATTCTATCACTATCTAACCTCAAAAATACATCATTTTCTAAAATCTCAATTTCTTCCTCAATTCTCTGAATTTTTTCCTTACGTTGTTTAGCCAAATTCATAGAATATTTTCTAGTAAAATTACAAATTTTCATTTTCAAAAAATCCCACAAAACCCTTTTATCTTCTATTTCATTCCGAAATTCTCCCAATATTTTGATAATTTCATCTTTCATTTTACTGACATATTCACCATCTTTACACAAACTGTTATTAAATTTCCAATATGACGCCTTAAAACACCTATTATTTCCCTTATCATCATTAGGTTTATTCAAAAGTTGCAAAAAAATAGCTGAATGATCTGGCGCAATAGAAGTTAATATCTTGCATTCCTTTACAATATCATGCAACCCACTCGAAATAAACCAATAATCAAGTCTACTTTGCATAAACGGAAATACCTGTCGATAAGTATATTGTCTATGTAAATTATGGGTGACCCTCCATATATCTATCAAATTACATTCCTCGAGAAAATTATCAAAACACTGATCAAAATTTGTATACTTCTTTGCCATTGCTCTCCCATTATAATCTAATTCAAAATTTCGTATCAAATTAAAATCTCCACCAATAATAATTAAATTTCCTTTATCAACAAAAGGATGCAGAATCTTTTCAAATTCAGACAGAAAATCTCTCCTCTCTGTTTCTTTACCCCTCACTGGAAAATATACATTTACAATGACAATTTCCATACCTTGTATAACACATTTCATCAAAATATATCTACCTCCTTGATCTATATACACATATAAAACATTCAATTTTAAATTTGCATTTACTAACAACCAAACACCTTTACTATGTGGTGTACCATGACTAAAGTAGGATACTCCATCCCACTCCTCTCTCCACTTTTTTTCAACTTCAGGAGAGCTATACGTCTCTTGTAATAACACAACATCTGCTTTTTTATACATACACCAGTTAATAATGTTCTTTCTTTTCCCTGCATCCCTAATACCTTTTACATTTAACGAAAGAAAATTACAGCAAATATCTAAATCATCCCAAGCCATAATCTCAGACGAGTACTGCCAGAACAAGCACAGTTAATTCACCTGACTCCGAGATACATCCACAGCTACCATCTGCACACACACACACAAACACATACATATACACACACTCACACACACCGATTACACTCACAATTACACTTACACTCACAGAGTCCGGAAGGACGTCCATGTACACTTCCATAACCAACGAAACGAGTCTCCCCCCCCCCCTCCAACTGCGTTGAACTAACAAAGAATGGACGCAGGCAATGATTTCCCCTATACCTATACAAATGCATAACACTTGATCAGCCTCTGAAAGAAGAGGAAAGGAGTAAGATGAAGAAGAAGAAAAGATAAAACTAACACCCGACTTATACAGATTGACCTTATATTGTTCCTTTCTTGGTGCCTCTGGGATATGGCTAACGAGGTTGTAATACCTCCGAGACCAATCGGACTGTGCATAGCTATGACAAAAAAAAAAAAAAAGACAGCTTGAGAGGGATACGCCCTGTTCAATATAAAATCTACTAAAAAAAAACAAACAAACAAAACACCACAGTGTTAAGGGGGAAAAATTTAGAATCTAGTATCTTCTGTTCTATTTAACAAAGGAGCATTTCTGTCGACATTTCTGTTCTATTTAACAAAGGAGCATTTCTGTCGACCAGACAGGAGTCATTATCAGACTACCAAATAAATTAAATTAGGACATGACAAAAGGAAAAGAAGGAAGAGAAAAAAAAAAGAAAAAATCGGGACATGACAAAAGAAACAAAAGGTACGAAAAAGAACTGAAAAGCCATTAAGGCTTGACCACCTGCCATCCCATTTACTGCACATGCAGAACGATCTATCTGTGTCTACTCGTTATCGGCGCTTGAGGGCGACAAACATGCTAACTGATTACCAATAAGAGGGGTCATTGACTAACAAATACAAAAGGGTTTTCAGTGGTATTACAAGAGAGTTGCAATACAAAAGAGCTTCGAACATGCATTCATGATTGACCAATAACTAAACACCTGGCTTCTTAAGCAAGTCATTACATCAGCTTTGTATTGGTCTTGAAAGACCCATGGTCCTATAAAAACGATTCGCACTACTCCCGAAACCAGATCGGTCCATAGGCATGACAAAACAAAAACGAAACAAAACAAAGCAAAAGAAATCTTGAGAGGGACACGCCTCACGTAATTGTACTCTACCACCAATAGTAAGTACGTCCAAGCACTAAAGGAGGTTCTAGCTGTAATGCCAGTGAAAATTCCACTGCTGTAAGTTTTGTTTTCCATTCAAACTTTTAGTGGGCCAGACAGAAGACATTAATGCTGTCATCATAATAAACGTGCCTTAGCCCAGTTTCCTATTTTCCCTCACGGCCAGAAAAGAAAAGAAAAAGAGGGCAACGCCTTGGGAGGTCGTGCCTATGAAAATCTACCCAAACAATCAACTTACAAAGTGAAACAGTGCAGCTATTTTTGAAGGACACACCCAGAGACAGATACTTGCATTGCTTCCATCTGCATGCAATCATTACACACTAAATGGGTTATGTAGCAATCTCTTCTAATAGAACAAACAAAAAACGACAAGCGCAGATTGTTCTAACTCGCTTGTATTAACAAGAATCTAGTTCGTTTCCATTTAAAACATATTGTAGTCAAAAGTAGGTATTATCTGTTGAACCTAATTAACGCATATGCTGTTACCTGATAACGAGGAATAATGATGTGTTAAAAAAAAAAAATGTATGAGTTACTGCAACCAAAAAATATTCCTATCTCGGTTGCGAGGAATTGCTGTGATTGCTTGGGTAGGTTTTAAAAATTTGACAATTGACAAATAGATCAAAGAGAGAGAAAAAAAAAACCCTCTGTAACTCAGAAACCTGTTTCAAAATCATGTTCATATTACTTCTGTTGAAACACATAAAACGGCTCCATATTATTCAGTTATAATCACAAATATTCGATGTACACATTATATATCGTGTCACATTCCCTCGCACTTATATATTACGCAGGCTCAACGCCATCGTGATTACAAAACACACACACTGACAGTCCATATCTTCCGATCTCAAACTAACTCTGATCAACGGAGAAACGAGCATATGACATCATTGCAAGTTTCCTGCATTCAATCTTATAATACATTAATGTCTGATTTGCTTTAGCGGAAGAAAAGACAAAAAAAAAAATAAAAAATTGTATGAGTACAAACACACTGGATCAGCGGGGAAATGAGCATATGACAACATTGCAAGTTTTCCTCATTCAATCTTATGATACATTAATATCTGATTTGCTTTAGAGGAAAGAAAAAAAAAATGTGTATGAGTTGCTGCCATTAAGCAACCAACCAGAATATTCCTATCTCGGTTACGAGGAATTGCTGTGATTGTTGACGAGGAAAATGACAGATACAGTAGATCAAAAGAAAAACCTCTGTAACGTACTCTGAAACCTATTACTTCTGTCAATACCAACAAAACGACTTCATCTTATAGTCACAAACAGTTGCTGTACACATTATACATCGTGTCACATTTCTCCACACTTCTATTACAGGCTCAACGCCATCATGATTACTAACACACAATGACCGTCCATATCTTCCGATCTCAAGCTAACTCTGAGCATCACATTAGAAAACAAACGAACTGAATCAACGGAGAAATGAGTATATGACATCATTGCAGATTCATGCATTCAATCCTATAATACATCTATATCTGATTTGCTTTAGACAAATTTGATTTCCTCGCCAATACCATAAGCCAACCTTCAACAACTTTCAATGACAGCGTTAGTAGTATCTCCCAAAGGGTGTATATCCCAAAAGCTATTTTAAACAAAATTTCATTTTTTAACGTTTCTTTTTGTGAGGTTCTTTCTTATATATATATATATTTTCCAAACTCATAAAACAAATCCTCACCATCAAAAATGTATATATTTCGCGCCGAACATCAACAAAATCTACCTAAATGTGTGAAATTATGTTCCAGTAAACATGTTGTAAAACCAAACAAAGTCCAAACATCCAAATAGATTTTCTGTCCCTGTTGCGTTCATTATAATGATAATGACACTCAGATCACTTCCCGTCTCCTCCTCTAAAACGATATGCGTTTTATATCCCCAGCACAAACATAATGATACTATCGGATGTCACACATTTTACTTGTCTTTAATAGTACCAACTTTCTGCTTTCCATATTCATTCCCAATTTGGCGATGAAATCTCTTCTTACATCTAATATACCAGATAATAAATGCACTAGATCATCGTCTGCATGGGTTCATCTACCCATATTCTCAATACTGATATCATATTCATTTTGTTATTACCAAAACTGACTCACTAAATGTATGGAGCATTATAACTTCTGCCATTTATATCAATCTATTTTCATTATTTTCATCAAATCATAAATATCCTTTTAAGTTATTCATAAATTTCAATTTTCAATATTTCAACAACAACAACAAAAAAATCTGCTTAAATGACTTTCTCGGCAAGAGTTCCTTTTGTCAGAACATTGTCAGAACTAAGAAAGTCATCCCCTTTTTTTCCGAACATTTTATCAGGCAACCAGTGATTTCCCCAATCCATGCACTCGCACATGCATATTGTATATACACGTGTATCTATCTTATCTATATCGACTCGACGGCTTTGCCAGATATCGCTATATTGTTGCAGACCTCACAAGGGAAGAAAGAAAAAAAATGTCAAAATGGATAGGTAGATAACTTAATAAACAATAAAAGTCATCTCGACGAACTCTAGAGAGCAACTACATACTTACATACGCAAAACTGCCTCAAAATTTAAACAAAATTATAGAATATGAACCTTGAACAAACTCGTTTCAATCAAAATAATTATACCAAATATCCCCTTTTCCAGGAAGTTATCACTCCCCCCCCCCCCAGTCTTGTCCTCCATGAGAAAGAATATGAGAGTATAAACCCTTTACTGACTAGACATCAAAACCTTTGATGTGGTTGATGTGATTGACCTGGTGTCAATGAGAACACATATCGCATTATTTTCTGTGAATAATATCTCTAAATCTACATCGCAGATTTCGCTTCTGACCATATATGCAACAAACATATTCCATATGCCATAACGAGATCAGTGTTTAATACAGCTCTACTGCAAACTCACGAGACCTCTTGAACCATTGCTGTTGTCTCCATATCCACCATACGTGGGCTGTTTGAGTTATTCCCTCCTCTTGTTGGGGTCCGCATCGCTGGCGAATGCAGTTTCCGGCTTTCTGGTAGTGATTCTCTCTCATCGCGATCTCGTTGCCGGGCCAGCGGTTCTCCTGTGATTTCCATAATGAAACTTTCCTGATGTTCTTTCCTTAGCAACACGCGATCTACATAGAGCTTGGTTGGTTCGCTTCGTGAGAAATATGCCAATTTCCCCGCGCTTCTCGCCGCTTTCAGGGCTGGAATCTGGCTTTGTCGCTCCTCTCTTACACGTTTGGGTAGGTCGTCTGTGATGAACATCTTGTCCCCGTTTCCTTTAAGATTCCGTGCATGCTTTTGAATTAGCACCTTGTCAGCGAATTTCACATATTTGGCTTTGATGGGGTTTGGTTGTTTCGCTGCGGGAACCCGATGAGCTCTCTGATGTTCAATTCCCCTTGCTACGTCAGGAGGGATTTTTAGCTTACTGACGTAAAAGTCGTGCAGAAGTTCATCCACATTCTCCACCTCCGATTTCCGTGGAATGCCCAGGAAAACTAGGTTTTCCCGTGCTACGTATGTTGCTAGTCGGTCGATCTCCTCATGTATAGTTCTGTCCTTCTCCTTTAGCTCCTTCTGCAGCCCCACCACTTTCTCCTTTAAAACTTCCGTTTCCTGACTTTGGTAGTTGAGCGAGTCTCTAATTTCTTGCAGGCTCTCCGAAATTTCTTTCCCGTGGTCTTCCAACTTTTTCTCAAAGTCTTGTAACTTTCCGTCTATCTTCCGAATATGATTTTCAAGAAGGGCACGGATTGACGGCATAGACTCTTCCGGGCTATGGGGTGAACATGGTGAATTCGGTCTCGGCCTCTTCGTCACTGCCGTGGGTTTCGGCGCTGTGGTTTTGGGCACCACCGACCTTGCAGCGGACATCCGCGTACCTGTTGCCATGTCTACCGTAACTTGCATCAAAGTCTGTGGGGAGGAGGAGAAGACTCGTTTGTACGTCCTTACTCGTCGAAAGTCATGTACCTTTTCTCGATGATAATCGATTGTTTTCTCGATGATAATCGATTGTTGTAGTCTGTGATACAGCCGCTTCTACTACGTCGGCTCGACAGTAAAATGTGGAAGAAAGAAAGTGATCTTGATGCGTCTGCTTTTTATCGTTTTAGTTAATTTTCTCCTGCGTGTGACTGTGTATCTGTCAACATTGTTTGCTGACTAAATGATGGACGGATAATATGTGTACAAAACAGTAAAAGATATATGAAAAAATGGGAATTATCCATCATGAATATTGCACAACAAATGGATTTTTACTACAAAACAAAAGCAAATACTGGGGTTGCAGTTTTTATATAACATGATTAAAAAAATGAAATGGAAAAATAAATACTATCATAAAAACAATTACTTTCTAATATCCCTAAGATGAACTTATCAATTAAAAACATATTACCATTTTAATTTCAATATTCTGTTTCTTTTTAGGTAAAATGAGCACTTTATGAGAAGTTCACAATGTCAATACATGATTATATAACACTTTTTGTAATAATATTCTCTTTAATTTATTAAATTAGGCCTATAAATTATGTAGATTACTAGAAACAAATCCCCTTTGAATTCAACTTCCTTCTCATCTTCTTTTCTCTCTCTTTCTCTCTCCCTCCTACTAATAGCCTAACCTTTTTCTTCCTTGCACTTTTCCTTCAACCTCATTCTATTCCTTTCAACACTACTCTTGTATCATGACAAAGTTGATAATATCGATATCAACTTTGTCATGATAAAATCAATAATTACCATAATTTTTAAAGAAAGGATCGATGTCTAAGTCCTGGTATGAATAATCTGTATCAATAATTTGAATAGTGATAATCATGATAGTGGCAATGAAAACAAAGAAATATCACAATAGCTCACTTGAGCCTTCAACTCAGGTGAGCAGTGGCGTATCTAGGGAAAACGGCGCCCGGGGCAGGCGCGAAAATTGCTCCCCTAATTTCTGAAAAAAGTGTTCAACCCCAACTCCATCCCGGTAGGGACTTTAAACAAAGTCCACATGATATGCTTTTTCAAGCACTTAAAAGGGGTCTTTTTGAGGTTGATTTAAATGTAATGAATTTTGATGAATTGTGGCCAGCGAGCGTAGCGGGCGAGCCGAAAATATTTGTATTTCAGCTTATACAAGACATGGAATTCTTGTCTTTTTTTGCCCATCAAATCTTTTTTTTTTTTTTCTGGAAAGAGAAATACAGTAACTCGTCTTCAAGCTTGTAAAATGTATTATGGATTTGCATGCATTATAATCAAGATAGTGACTGCCTGATATATAGATAACGATTTATACCAACAAACTGAGGACTTGAAAAAAAAATACTCTAAATTAGCACGCGAGAGTGAACCGAAATTTGTATATTTCCGCATCATCATCACGTTTTGTTATTTTTTTTTATTTTTATTTTGGATAAACTTTGGCGAGCGAGCGCAGCGAGCGAGCCGAAATTGTTTGTACTTCAGCTTACAAAACATGGAATTCTTATCATTTTTTGCTTATTAAATCTTACAATTCTAATCAAGATAGTGACGACCTTATAGATAACAATACTCTAAATTATAAAAGTACGAGCGAGTGAGCCGAAATTTGTATATTTCCGCGTCATCATCACGTTTTGTTCTTATCTTTTTTTTTTTCTTTTGATAAACTTTGGCGAGCGAGCCGAAATTGTTTGTATTTCAGCTTACAAAGCATGGAATTCTTATCATTTTTTGCTTATTAAATCTTACAATTCTAATCAAGATATAGTGACGACCATATAGATAACAGTACTCTAAATTAGTACGAGAAAGTGAGCCGAAATTTGTGTATTTCCGCGTCATCATTACGTTTTGTTCTTATCTTGTTTGATTTTATTTGCGCCCCCCCCCCCCCCATTCAAAGCCGTTGGCGTCCTCTTTTGATCCAATCGGCGATCGCTTCAGAACGAATGAAATTGCAGCCACTGCTCCGTGTAACATTTTTCCTGCTGAGTATAAAATAATTGTGTGAACATAAAAGACATTGTCATTTTGTCCGCGTCATCGTCACGTTTTGTTCTAATCTTTTTTCTTTCTTTTTTTTGGATAAATTTTGGCAAGCGACCGCAGCGAGAGAGCCGAACTTTATTGTTTGTATTTCAGCTTACAAAACATGGAATTCTTGTCATTTTTTGCTTATTAAATCTTACAATTCTAATCAAGATATACTGTAGTTACGGCCTTATCGATAACGATTTATACCAACAAACTGATGACTTGAAAAATAATACTCTAATGTAGTAAGAGCGAGTGAGCAGAAATTTGTATATTTCCGCGTCATCATTACGTTTTGTTCTTAACTTGTTTGATTTTTTTTTGTGCGCCCCCCCCCCCCCCTATGTTCAAAACCGTTGGCGTCCTCTTTTGATCCAATCGGCGATCGCTTCAGAACGAATGAAACTGCAGCCGCTGCTCTGTGAATCACTTTGCCTGCTAAATATAAAATGACATGTGTGAACACAATAGACATTGTCATTTTGTCCGCGTCATCATCATGTTTTGTTTTTATCTTGTTTGATTTGGTTTTCTACCCCGCCCCCACCATTCTCCCTCCTCCCCCCCCCCCTTTTCCGGGCGAGTTTTTTTTTTTTCTTCTTCTTCTTCTTCTTTTTTTTTTTATTTTTTTTTTACTTCTTCTTCTTCGTTTTTTTTCTTTTTTTTTTTCTTCTTCTTCGTTTTTTTTTCGTTTTTTGCGCCCCCAAGGAGTGGCGCCCGGGGCACGTGCCCCCCTTGCCTCCCCCCCCCTAGATACGCCACTGCAGGTGAGCTAACTAGAAAAAATATGAAAAAGAAAGTAGGAGCTACACGTATTGCACGAGTCAAGTTCAATATTGTAGTAAGCGGCTATCTATATATTAGAGACAACCAGAATCGATTATAGTAGTTGACATCGTTCTCTGCGAAATCGGTGCACTACTTTCCGACGTAACTTTCCGACGTACTTTCAACTCCGATTTCTCATTTTTCTTACCTTTTCGGCTTTCTAATTCCATGAAAACTCTCTGATATGGTTCAATTTAGCATCTTCAATAGCTGCACAAAATTTGATTGACAAACGGCGAAGCGAACGGTAGGTGTGCATTTCTACATGATACCTAACGATTTAGCCTTACTCAGTACATCATGTACAGTGTACAATGTACAGTCAAACCTGTCGATAGCGGCCACCCAAGGGATACGGAAAAAGTGGCCGTTATATACAGGTGGCCGCTATAGACAGGTAATCCAACTTTGTGTGCATTGCCTACATGTACATGTATCATCGTTGTATATACATGTACATTTATGTGTGTACGTATGCACACGTGTGTATCATGCATAGAACAATGCCGGTGTTTATGAAATTGTTGCATAGTACACTAGATGTAGCATGTGCACAGTCATGGATTAGTGCATTATTGTGACTGAATAAGTGATGAATGCAACGGTGGCGATCACTGAATGTTGCCCAGAAATGACTGGCACGGCTAAAAAGCAGAAAAACACCCTGAATTATCAGCTCGGCTACGGCTCCATCGGGTTTTTGGCCGCTATAGACAGGTTAAAATCTACCGCGGGAAACAAAATTTGTGGCCGCTGGCCGCGTTAGACAGGTGGCCGCTATACACAGGGTCTTTAACATGGCTTTTCTCTCGGGGGGATTTTTCAGTGGCCGCTATAGACAGGTGGCCGCTAAGGCAGGTTTGACTGTAGTAGTATTTGGCATTGTATAAGTAAACTTCAGTTGGCTCATAAGGGGCCTCCCTCTCGTGATGGACTGTCCCCCCACATGGGGAATCTGGCGGTTAGAATGTTACTCTTCAATTCCCATCAATCTCACGCCTGGCTTATACATTTTCATACTAAGCGACCTACTAAGGCACACATTCACCTGATCAGACCCGCCTCGAAATTGTTGGTGTGTGTGTGTGTGTGTGTGTGTGTGTGTGTGTGTTTGTTTTAGCGGCTATGCAGAAATTAAAAAAAAAATCATGCCCTCATCTTGGGCACTTATAGTTTTCCAACCTACTCTAGTACCTTATCTCATTACTCGCCCAACGTACTTGAATGCTCAGTTGAAATGTACTGTATTTTTATCACGCCACTATTAAAAAAAAAAAAATAATAAAATAAAATAAAATACAGGTTGGACGTACAAAAAAACAAATAACAAAACCCTTTTGGGCTCCTCTATGATGATGATCTATTTGTGATGTTTGGTTTTATTTTCCCTCCATGTGCTTATTGTTATTATTATGATGATGATTATTATTATTATTATTATTATTATTTTGCAGAAAACATCCCTCTGAGTTTACCGATTGAATTCATCTTTTTCATACAGGTCATGTATCGTGAAACGGGGCGAAAAGGGACGGCGAGGTGAATAGGGACAAAACCGAGAAAAGTTTTTTGAATGTGCATGTTTCGAATTTGCTTGAATTTTTTTTTCTTATTTTTATTACAGGATGGAAGGACCGTCCAGCAGTGTCCAGAAAGTGGTCCTCCTGATGTGTAAAAAAAATTTTAAAGGGTACAGGAGGTCCAAATAAAAAGTTTTCAAAAAATCACACACAAAAAAAAAAAAAATCAGGGCGGTCAAAACTTTTCTGCTCCTGTGGCCATTGATTAATGAATTCGCTAATAAAAGGTTCATGAATCTAGCCTATTAGGTCTTTCAATACACCTTTAAATTTGAAATAATTATTTCAACAGGAATTTGTGACAGCACATTTTTTCTTCTCTTGGGCAAAAAAAAAAAAATCAGTTAGACTGGGGTGAATAGGGACACCATGGTGTCGTTTGATTGGCCCTTTAAATTTTCTGTATGATTAACTATTATAATGTCATAAATTGCTCTGAAATGTTTGTTATGTCTAGCTATTTCCAAAAGTGTGAATATTTATTCTAGATCTCTTGACAAGAGAGCAATAAGATCTTTGGATATGTGGCTTCACTTTTGTATAGTCATAGATGAGAGTGAACGTTGCTGTCTTAACCCTAAACTTGGGGAGGAAGGGTCTGGGAACCCCGGCCCCACCCACCCTCTTGGGAATTTTTTTTTTCACTGCCTAAGGCTAGGACTCTTCCTCTTGTATTTCATGACCCTTTTCTCTGTCTTCTGTATGTTTTAATGCCAATAACACATCTGTTTGGGTCAGACCCATAGGTGCCAGCTTATAATAATTGCTGTAAGAACTCCCAAAATATCCCCGACATCATAAGAGTCAAGTTACACTGAATTTAGAGTGTATGAATACGATTGTACATCATGATTTGCCAATTGAAGAAGTGGGTTAATATTTTAGTGCAATCCAATGGATTAATAAAGTTTTGACTTACTTTTCAATCTTAACTTTTGACCTGATGGGTCACATTTTTTTATATCAGCTCATTTTGTTGGGCTGTTTAAATTTTTGTTAAAGATTGATTTACCAATCATGGAATAGATTACTCTTCAATGTTTGTATATCATTTTTAAACTCTGTAGTTTCCCTTAATCCAAGTGATTGGATGGATTGAAAAAAAATGCCTCCAAACAGGAATGATGGAATTCATCGCGCTAATTTCTCGAGTCGTTTTCACATTAATTATCCGAGTAGCGCGCTACACTATCCAGCTATTTCAGAAATTTCCCGAGTTGGACTCGAGAAATTTTCTTGATCAGAGCGATACAACTAGCGCGTTAGTTTGTGTTCACATTATCAAATAGCACGCTATTTCGCTATCGGGAAAATTTCCCAAGTCAGAAAATAGCGCGCTATCTCGAAACATCGGGCTAATGTGAAAACGCCTATACTATCAAATAGCGCGCTACTATCCAGCTATTTCAGAAATTTCCCGAGTTGGACTCGAGAAAGTTTCTCGATCAGAGCGATACAACTAGCGCGTTAATTTGTGTTCACATTATCAAATAGCGCGCTATTTCGCTATCGGGAAAATTTCCCAAGTCAGAAAATAGCGCGCTATCTCGAAACATCGGGCTGATGTGAAAACGCCTATTGAAACCCGATCATCAAAGTCACAAATGCACATGTAATGTGGAATTCTTTTATACATCAAAAGAAAACTGACAGCGGTTTGAATGTTTATACAGCCAGATGGAACTCCAACCTCATTTGGCCTACACCTTTTCTTTCCTTCCTATCTCATTATTGTTTTCTATAAATCGGATATAATTTTCTCGCGTACTTGCTTCGATAATGTTTCACATTGATTGTTGTAATTAGGACTATACTTCATCCACAACACAAATATGAAAGATTTTTGTCTGCCCTTCTCGCCAAACACATCAATGACCTTGGATGTCTCATCAAAATATCAGTCAACTGAATATTTCTTCCTAAATTCGTCGATAATCGTAAATTGCAGTATTGCAGTATATTTATACCTTTCCTACTACGCAACAAAATATTTCTGTCTGGTCATTTTCTCTCTAAACATAATTTTCATTACATCTTTCAATATTGTAAACTTAATGATTTGAATTACTAAAACCGCAGTCTTATCAACCGTTGAGACTCTGGCCTGTGTAGACACGCAGTTTCAGCACATTCAATTTACGTCACACTGATCTAATATATATTTTTATAGTACACAGAAGAAGGAAAAAATGCTAGAATACACATGCAATTACGATACATTGATCATTAATGTAGAAAGTGCGTCAGCGTATACGAGATGTTTTATATTATGTATTATAATATGAAAAAAACCTATCCTGAATAAGAGGTGAAAGATGTATAGGATGAACCGCAAAAGTATACATGTATAGCTTGCACATTATTATATACCGCGAAGTATACGAAAAAAAGAAAGAAAAGGACAAATAATAAGAAGAAAAAATAAACAAACAATGGACAAAGGAATCATATTCAATGGATAACATGCAATTTTGAAATAAAAATAGAAGAACATGAGTTTATATTAAGTTTTTGGAGAGATCATTCAGGATAAGTTCCGATGAAGACAATAATTTTTTGAGCTAAAAGAATGTAATATAATATACGCGCCCGGACAGTAAAGTGGTTTCGTCTTCTGGTTATGATGGGTTCACAAGACTGGAGAGTTTTTCTTTAACTTTTATACACAAATATGTTATATAGGCAAATCGTTAGCAAATAATTGTGCATTACTCCCATGTTCATTGACCCGCTATAATATCCCTGCCAAAATATCGAAAATTCGTCATAAAATCTGTAAAATTGTGTCACTCTCAACCTTTCCTGTAAATTTCATTCAAATCCGTTCGCAACTTTATGACTTATTTTGCACACAGACAAACCAACAAACAAACCAACGAATGCCGAAGAAAACATGCATATACCTCCTTCCTTTGACGGAGGTATATGACAAGTCAATAACTTACATTCGAGGAAGTTTATCACGGAAGAAAGTGAGTGAGAATTAAAACACACACACACACACACACACACACACACACACACACCGCTATTGGTTGACTAAAGCAGTAACCCGGAGCTTTATTATTATTTTTATCATTATACTTTTGTACGTGTGATTTTGCACGATTTCCCTCCCCCCGCCAAGTATATATCGAAGTCCTATTTATTTTAATATGCCTATAATTCAGAAGCGGTTAAATCATCGTGAAAAAACAAACAAACAAACAAACAAATACATCGTGGTCTACGTTTTATTTCAACTGTCAAGCAGAGCATGGTTATCTAGCAGTGTATGTTTTGATTATTATTTTGTTACTGTTTTGTTCTTTTTATTTTTTTTTTCGTTATCCAAATTAAGAATCACGCAACTCGATAGCTCATCCGAAATATCTTTCAATTAGTATTGGACATCATTATCTTGCATTTGGTTTTGATATTTTCTAGTACATCACAACGCATTGACATGACATATAGACAGACTTGTCTGCGCCGTTTCTCCCCAGACATGATTTTTTATTATTCTGTTATGTTGGGGAAATCTGGCAACTTTCAGCACACAATGCAGTACGTATGGGTGGAAATCACTGATATTTCTACGGAAGAACAAGATCAGTGGTGAAAATGATTTGCATGCTTGGCGGAGGTCTGCGCTCTCAGAGTGCTTCTCTAGTTGTAATTATAATCATCATCACTATCATAGAAGCGCGGTATAATCTGAAAATGAAAAAGAAAATAATTTGTAAACTAAAAAAAAATTTATTCAAAACGTTTGTCATTATTATATTTTTCATTTGTTAATTCTTTTTTTTTTAACTTTCGAGTCATGTGTAGCATGACTATAGGGTCTTATTTCACCTTCGGATTAACTCAGGAATAACGAATTTCAGAGGAGGTAGGTCATTACATTGGCATATTACATTGTACACTATACTCACTACGTTGAAGGTTATTACGAGTACTTTCATGGATTGATCGAGGCGACCTGTTCCTCTAATAGATTTTCGTCCAGTACTTATACACACAGTATGATTGTCACAATGAGAGAGTCAGTTTATTAGTATTTACTATACTTGCCAGTGACTCCAACCTCAAGCACGCTTCTGATCTGGAGATTCTCCCGCCTGAAACCCCTAGCAAACGGGAGACTCCAACTCGATGTGCGCGAAGCGCGATGAGTTCCTTGTGGTCGGGGTCCAGCTCTAATATAGGGTTCTTAGATGTTATCTCATGCTATCTAAGGCTTATTTTTCAACAGACGATGACAGTCAAGTTAGAAAATAAATCTCAAGCAGGAGAACAGGTAGGAGATTTAGGAAAATTGTA
This sequence comes from Diadema setosum, assembly GCA_033980235.1. Classification (NCBI taxonomy): domain Eukaryota; kingdom Metazoa; phylum Echinodermata; class Echinoidea; order Diadematoida; family Diadematidae; genus Diadema; species Diadema setosum. The sequence goes on along the minus strand of CM067065.1, from coordinate 3,858,304 downwards.
TACCTCTGTATTGCTAGGCTCCATACATGTAACAGTATTTCAAGGTAACCATTATACATGTAGTGCAACGTAGTACAATATACTAGGGGCTCGCAAAAAACCCAAACAAACAAACAAACAAAAGCAAAACCAAACAAAAGTTTAGTGCTACGGGTTACGGGCACTGTCAGCTCCAGCATGCTGCCAGAATGCTGCTACATGGATGTATTACAAGGCATGACGTTTCAGTGTGGATTCTGAAAGATTATTCCCTGACGGAGCACATGTATAGTAACGGTGAACTGTCTACTATATCACTCACTGGTGGTACCTGTACTTTTACGGCGATTTATCTGTGTTGTATTGATTTGAACAATTACAAGTCTTGAGCGAGAGGGCAGCCCTCCCGTAACTGTTCCTCGTTAGCTCAGGGGCCTGTCTTATAAAGACTTGTGATAGAAATCAATCACAACTTTTGTGTGTGCTGCAATGCAAGTTGCGATTGATTTGGGGACTTGTGATTGATATGAAGGCTTTATAAGACGGGGCCCAGGGCGTATCGTCACAAGGCAATGTTCGTGGCCTGTTCGGTAAGGGCATGGAGCTACAAAAAACAAAAAACTTGGGGTGTACATAGCGCGACAATAAAATTTACCCACAATACTATACTAGAGACAGACACGAAGCAAAATTTTGCTTGGAGCGGGGATGTGGGAAGAGACTCTCACCCAGCTCCCTACGTGGAGTAAAAAAAAAAAAAAAAAAAAAAAAAAAAAAAAAAAAAAAAAAAAAGGTCTATGGCTCTGTTACTCGTGAAAATCTGTACGCGAAAATAACAGCGTATACAGCAAACTGTTGCTCTGCTAGCTAGGTCCAGGGAGGTTGGAGAAAGAAATCCACCTCCCTGCTCATACACAGGTAGGTCCAAGACTCCAACTTCCCGCCAATCTCGAGCTCGCTGATTGTACTACTACATGTACTAGTACACACTGTACAAAATAATGTATCGCATGCAGTCGGCAACGTAGTCCACTGCCTGGACTGTTTTGTGTGATCATTTACCGCGCGCACACACCGCTACAGCACGCGTATGCCCCACCGTACGCTCGTGTATTATTTGCCGCGCACGCACGCATCTGGACCTCCAAAACAGTCCAGTCTGGTTTGCCAAGTCTCCCCCAAATATTTCGGAAAAAATCGGCCCCACCCCCACCCGCTAATTCATTTCGAGCATCCTGATTGGTCGATGAGATCGCATCCAGCAGGCAATTTGCGGGATCGAAAAAAGTCGATCGATCTCTAATCTTGTAGTCTTATTGCAAACAGGTACATTGCATTTAGCAATATAACATACGTATTTTACACCAATATTGGTATTAATCTCAACATATATTACTGGCATTTCAAAATTATTTTTCTTTTTGTTAAAAATTGCTCAAATAGTATATCTTAGAGATCATAAGAGGAGAATGAAATTAGAACGTACATAAACCGTGCGTAAGATTAAGACTAACTTCTACTCGTTTCCATAACTGTTATAAATTAAATTATAAATATCATAATTATCAACATTTTGGATCTATTTTTCGACAAAAAAAAATAATTTGAAAATTAAAAATTAAAAATCGATAAATACGTATAGAAAAATATTCACTCATTTAGAGAATCGTGACCTATCGTACATGTCAATTTCGAGGTGGCTTTTACTTCTCGATCGGGGATCCCCCGGATCGCGTGTACAGCATACAGCTTGTGCAATGTGCTTTTCGTATTGATTCCGAGTCTTGCGTTTTCCGACCAAAATCTGTGCAGCATTTCAAGTATTTCCTCCAAATCTTGTTTACATGATCAATGGATGTCAACATCTGCGTCTCGACGTCGCTTTTCTGACAGTGATAATGAGAAGAGCATTCAATGCAATGTGCTACTGAGAAGCTTGGATTCGTTGACGGTTTCGGGGAGCAGCAGCAGAACCACTCAGAAGTCCCTACTACACGTACTCGTCTCTCCGTGCGTGGTCATGATCTCCCTGCCGACTGGTTTCGGCAATAGTGTGGTGTTCCAACTTCCAAGCTGCACCGTTATGCGTTGATATTCGTCGCAAACTAGATCTACATGATGGACCAGACTCTCCGAAAGCCGTGGCTCCTGTTGTCATGCCTTTGAAGTCTTAATTTCGGACCAGATGAGCAGGGCTATGGATCTTGCTTGGCCTGCGTGACAAAGTCAAAAACTCAAGCGGCCTAGCGGTAAGCTAATCAATTTAGATCTATCCATTTTCTAAAAATGATTCGTCAAGGCAACTTTCATTACGTGTCTCTTGTCTTGAATTACAAACTGTAACTGTAGGCCCCTAGTTGAACAACAAAAAATGATTGTAAAACTATTTATGTCTGGCCTCTGGGCCGGGTAGGGTAAACACATGGCAGGCTTCTACTACAGTACTATATCTTGTGATGAGTGTTCCTACAAGGTGTACAGAGTTAAATCCTGTGTAATTGTGATATATTGTTAACACCGTAACTGCTCTGGTTTAATTGTTTTGTACAGTACAGTAACTACTGTAACTTTCTCGCATACAAATGCAATTACACATATAGGCCTACTGCCTTTTCATAGCTTTAGTCTGTGAGCTACAGCCTGTGCCTCGTCGGCTTTGCTCCTCTACACAGAGGAGCAATCGAGACACACGCTGTGGCCCACAGACTAATTCTTCATGTGCATGTACATTGAGAAAAAACTCAAATGGGAACATGCTTCAGTATGCAAATGTACTCATACTTGTTCATCTATAGAATAAAATTATGCAGTCTTATGGCTATGTGATATGCATCGTAGAGACTGCAGGCATTATTAAAATCACTTATGTGCAATGTAGAAAATGTTCTTTTTTTTAATCTTACTGTTTTTTTTTCTTATTTTTCAAATAGGGGGACCGCATCTGGAGACACCAAAGCATTTCGAGCGGCGTATGGAAAATTGGGTGAATAACGATCGAAACTCAAGTCGTCAGTCGCCCTGACAGCCACTGCAACCAGAGATGTGCATAGCGGTATCATCGAAAACTTTGGTCTTCGCAATTATGTGTGGGTAAATCAGTTGCCGGACAAGCAAAATATAAAACATGTTGTCAAGTCTGCTGCAAGAGATTTAGATACAATGTTCAAGTGGCTGGCAGATGACTTGAAGACTCATGGTGCATGTTGTGAAAGGATGATGAGAAAACTGTGCAGTAATGTGTACGCGACCTTTATGGCACTGCTTCCAGAAGGTTGCCACAGGTATGTTAATAAGTCTATAATATGTACCACTGGAACACGGAAACTGATATCCAAAAGGAAATGGTTGACAGCATGTTGGCAACAGATGGTGAAATCAGAGTTCTGATAGCTAGCATTGCGTCTGGCCTGGGTGTTGACGTAAGCAGCGTACACAGTACTGTTTTGTTTGGATGCCCAAGTGATCTAGACGATTATATCCACTTTTTAAAAGCACTCAATTTTCAGGCCTTATCAGATATACTGGTAACATGAAGAATCATGTACAGCTGTACAGTTGTACATTGTAGCTAAGATTTTTTTGTTTTTTAAACTGAAAAATGTTACGTATACACGTGTACATGTAGCTTGTACCTTTGGGCTTTGAAAATTGTTCTTTAGAGAATTCATATGATTGTTTTAAAACAAGAATCCACTGTGGGTGTTTTTCCTCCTTAAGGTTTGTAATGGTGAGTGGTTGGTACATTGGTTTCTGGTGCACATAAATTTTTGCAATTCCACGCTACATATACAATAATTTTCTTTTTATCACTGCAATTACATGTACTGTATCTTGCTCTTATTCATAGAAGCAAATGCAATGTACATTTGTACACACCTACTTTTCATACTGTACTTTGTTTTTTAGGCATGAATATTTTAATTTCATTGGACATGTTGATGGGTACATATCGTAATTAGAAGTGATAAGATTATGGAAAAGTTGAAATATTTTAGTTCAAGGTTGTGTTTTTGTGATGTAGTGGATTACATGTACATATGTACATACAGACCATGCCAAGTGGGGATGGGCTGTGTGTTTTGGGTGTTTGGGTGGGTGTTTGAAAATTGAACTGTTATGCCGTTTATCTGCACATGTAATTGTACATTGCATATTTATCTATGCATACATGTACATACAAGTGTACACATGTGTACGGTATGTTTTTGAGTTGTACAACTACCAAGAACTTGTTTACATATACTTTCTTTACATACAAAATCATTCATGAGAAGTACAGTATGTTCTTTGGCCCATTTTGATAAAAATAAAACTAGTTCTGTTAATGCACATGAACATTTGTACCTGTAGTTGAACTGTGTAGCAATGAATTTATTTTCTTTTTTTGAACTTCGAAGCAATTTTTTTTTTTACCAAGAATTGTTGTAAAACACAACAAATGGAAAAACAAAATCTACAGTGGGACCAGGAAGATTTCTTTGTCATAACTTGTAACCACTTTGTGTTAATCCTGTGTTTTTGATGTGTAATGAGAGTCTACTACACATGGTAATGAGACTGAAATGTGACATATAATATTATTTCTCTGACATCAAAATTCAGAGTCAAACAGTTTACAATGTATTTTGTTTAAAATCATGCACTGTTATTGAACAATGATCATGAACTATCATGAATATATAGTAAATGTATTGGATATTACAGTACTTGTACATGTACATATGAAAGAACGGTGTATAATGAAGGAATTTCAAGAGCATGGAGAAACTATAGAACATTTAATTTCAGTTCCTTATGAGTACTTGGTGGCACAGAGTATCCAACTTTAAAGGCACTTATACACCTGAGGAATTATTTTGAACGTCCTTCCCAGAGTGACAACTTTTTGAACTCATTATTGGCAGTTGGGAGTGGGATGCTAGCTTTGAAACTTCCTTGGTAGTTGGTACAACGTTAACAGTTTTACCATCATGGCCAAATTTTTATAATGAAGGCTTAAGAAGTAATGTGATTAAAAAATGTACAAATTATATGTTCAAATTACACTACTTGTAGTCCATTTGTTTTCACTTTGCTGTCTGCTCTTACTGGACATGAAATGATGAAGACTACACAGTGTATTTAATAGAACATATATTGCACATGTACAATGTACATGTACACTGTACATTGTACATTTCAAAGTACAACAGTGATAAATTGACGTATTTCCTGACCACACCTCAACACTGAAAAACAAATCTTAACTTATTTACCAATAATCAGCCGCCATAAACGTGGAGAAAAAAAAGTAAAGTCTACTACATTGTAATTACAGCTGTATGTACAAAGTATATGTACAATGTTTTAATTTTGATGTGAATTGTAATAGGGGGTTTAATCAAATTGCTAACACGTGAGTGTGTGTGTGTGTGCACATGCGTGTGTGCGTTTGTGTGTGTTGTGTGCATGGCCCACACATTTCCCAAGCATAATTTCATGCTGATATCCCCCTTAAATGTTTGTGAATTAGAAACAAACAAGTTGCTCTGTCATACAGTCTTTTGATATGAATAGGCCTACTTATTTACATGGAGCTACTATTTTGAGCAAATACAGGTATGGTTTGCAAAAAAGGAAGATATGATTGGATATATGTATATATGCATATGCAGAAGGGCAGTTCAACCAAAACTGATCACTTCTGTAATTGCAGAGACCAATCTACCAATATCTCTGTAGCAAAAATGCCCTTAAGCGTCTTCATCTTGCTTTACTAAATTTAGCTTTATTATCGTGAAGACTAACAGACAAAACACTGAATGACGGGGTATTCTTACAACAGGGATATTGGTCTGATTGTCTCTGTTACAGAAATTATCAAAGCAAATAGTTTCGGTCTAACTGCCCAGTAGGCCCTACATGAAGTGGTAATAAAATTATAAAAGTTTTACAAACTCAGAGACTCCAATTCTCCCGTTTTCGACGGGAGATCTCCCGCCGAAAGCCCATTTTTGCACAATCTCCCGTTCTCCCGTTTGAGATTTGATTTCTCCCGCCCTGGCTCTGTGGCTCCCGGTGGAAAGGATTTCTTACTTATTTCTATCGTATGTTGAAAAAAATAAGCCTTAGATAGCACCAGAGAACATCTAGAATCCTAGGAACTTCGCGCTTCGCACACATCAACTTGGAGTCTCCCGTTTGCTAGGGGTTTCGGGCGGGAGAATCTCCAGATCAGAAGTTGCTTGGGGTTGGAGTCTCTGCAAACTTAGCGCAATTCTTTAAATTTAGACTGCTCTCTACTAACATTTGGGGAAAAGAACAAACAAAAAAAAGGCATTTTCTGGTTCCTTACATGTACTTCAAAACTTTGCACTACAAATTGTGTAATGTATCCCCTTCACCTTCCCCACCACTGAATATGCTTGATATCTTGTATACCATAGCTAAGTACGGTTCATAGAACCCACATCTCACAGCCCTGAGCTTACATTCCAAAATTACATTGTTACTTAGTGGGCCAGATAATATTGAAAACAGGTGCATACAAGTGCCTATGTCAATTAAAGAATTTCTTTAATTTCTGAATATTTCATCATACAATATTATTAATGAAGAATAATTAATGACAAAATTATTTCCTTTAATGAACATGATTGGCACAATCCCCCCAAAAAACAAACAAACAAACAAACAACACATTGATCCCCTTTACCAACAATAACATCGCCAAACAAATCTTCCAACTTTTCTTGAGGTCCACACCTCACGACTTTCACAGAGTTCTTTGCAGTTTTTATGTAGTGTTTGGACGTTAGAAGTGGCACATCACAAATCATACATCGGCGAGCTGGCGATTTGTAGTTAGCCATTTCCAATCTCAAGAATAATATTCAAGTCATCATCGAATCTGGGCACAACAAAGTCCAAAACACAACGTGAAAGTAGGTCCTAGATGACTGCAACCATATAAACTTTCAGCCAGTCAAAAACGTTGCACGAATCAGCTGTGCAACAATGCATGTTACGGATCACTGAAGTACTGAGTTTCGCATTGCATTGTGATCAAAGAGTTGGCTCTTTGACTGTGATATCGTGTGTTGTGCAAAAATGCAGGCATCTCTGTGCACATATTAGTAATTGTTGCAGATCGCACTGTATTCACGGTGCAATGCACACAGCTGGCTGCAGATCGATCGATACCACAGAACTCTTTTCTGTGATCGATCCCTTAGTTTTTCATGCATACGCAATGAGCTTGCGAGAGATAGGGCATTACGTCAGCATACCTAATATGAACTTTTGACCCTACGCTCTGTCAAACCAGTCTGGACGTTTTTTTCGGACAGGTTTGTTGGCGCCCTCATCGATATCGAGCGGTTACAGGGGATATAGCGCGATAAGCTGTGGAGCGCGCGTGGGTGCGTAATGATAAGAAAACGTCCAGAATCTGGACTATCGGCAACGCAACGTGAGTGCTGTGCAGCATCAGTGAGATTGTGTACCACGAAGAGATCGAGGAGAGAAAAATCTCTTCGGTGTATGTACCGGCCAGCTAGCTAACCAGCAGCGCTGTATGGAGCGTTGGTTGGGCTATATGTGTGTATGTGTGTGTGTGTGTGTGTGTGCGTGAGTGTGTGTGTTGTGTGGAAACACGATAGTACATTGGAGCTGGTCCTGTGGTATCAGGTTGCATACAGTACACGGACACTCCGACCCTTCCTGCCTGCCTACTTTGATTGTTCGATGTCAGCCCTGCCTGGCCTTCGCGTCTGGGGCATGCCAATGCATGGCATGACAGCAGTGCAAAGGAGCTTCAGACGTACAGTATGCAGCGCTGGTTGGTTGTGTGGTGGATCATTGGTTTTTCGCACGGCGGCCACCCTACCACACATCACAACGGCTCGGTATAGGGCTCACACCCATAAATATTTCCCCATAGGGATGTGTGTTAAAAATCAAACTTTAAAAAATTCTGTAAAATAACTCATACAAATGGCGTCTTTCATATCGCATGTCAAAATAAAGTAAGATGTGCCCTTTCACTCATCAAAATATCAAGGGGGTTTTTCCAGTTCAAACTCTGTCAAAAGGTCCGCAAAGTCAGACTACGTGTCTTTTTAACTCAAAAAGGCTCTGATTTTCTGTGCGTGCGCCGAGTTAAATTAGTCCCTTTAAATTCCACAAGAAAAACCTATCACCTGCCAAGCAGAACATATTTTGTAGAGGAATTCACACTCATCAACGTGAGCTAAAAACTTTTCTTCTACCTTCATTTCCTGATTTTTAATGATTTTTTTTTCTGAATTAATTTTGGTATCTTTGGTACGAATTTGTGATCAGGCCGGGAAGAATCCATTATATTTACGGGTGTGAGCCCTATAGTGAAGGTCATTTTTCTTAAATTATCATTTTTCATAACTAATGTCTTTTTTATGTTATATTGACCCACACTAATGCAAAAATATTGATATCATATCATAGTTCACCCATTTAAAGGGGATATTTAAACAAGATATGTACATAGGGATTTTTCAGATTATTGTTGTAACAAATCTGCTTAACTCATACTGCAAGGAACTGACAGATGTATGGTATGTTTTCACTGATGGAGAGATAATCACTTCTCATGGAATCGAAAAACACACAGAGACTTGAGCTTCGTGTAAAGTAAGACATTGACCCTAATTTGCAACCTACAGATGAATGAAATAAACAAAAACATTAAAAACTAATATGTGTATTGAAAACAAAGAGTGTTGACTGTATTTCTTCCACCAACAATGTGAGGACACAAGTGTGCAATGATAAGAAACAAGGCTTTAAAGAACAAAGAGGTATTATTCAATAAACTACAAAGAAAGAGAGAGAAAGAGAGAGAGAGAGAGAGAGAGAGAGTGGGTAACAGTAATCGGGTCACTCAGGACTGAGAGTGCTCCAGTGGTAGTACCTACTACTGCATGCCTGTCAAAGTTCCTTGCTGCCATCAATCAGTCACCAAGCCCGAGGTTGTGTCCATGGTAATGGCTGCTTGAATGGGTCAACAAAATGAATATTTTATGACGTCACTAGAATGACATAACAGAAAGGAGAAGGTCTTCCCCATTCCTTGTAGCATGAAATATCTTAGAAAAATGATATCTCTTAGAAAAATGATATAATCAATTATCTCACTGATTCCATAGAAAAGAAAATCATTAGTTATACATACTCTTATAATTATTAAGGAGCATAAAGAACAAGAACACAAACACTTTATTATATTGCAAGGAATATCATTCAGATCATTAGATCTCGACATTGCATCGATAAAGCAGTATATTCAATACTTCCCCATCTTGTCATAGGAGAAAGTAAAGGGAGATGGGGCCGAAAAAACTGTCTGTTCTGAAGAAGAAGAATACTTATTTGCCTGGCCACCAACCATGGAACAAGGGAATGACTTACAAGAGTGAAAATTCACAAAATAATTCTCTGACAACCTATATTCGCCTTACCAAGGAAGACTTTGAACGCACAACACTTTCAGACACTTGTGGAACCAACCCTCCAGATTGCGGTCAAGTTTCCCAACAAACAAGAACAGTCATGCTGTTACGGCCTAAAAAATCAGAACTGACACTTCTCAAAAGCTGTGTAACATCTGAAGATGGTTTGGCAAAAGGGCATCGAGTTATAGATGTACAAAAATTGACAGAAGCAATGAATGGTGTCTGTAAAGAGCACAGAGAGAAAAGCCCTCTGTGTAGTGATATGGAATTAGTAATACCAGAGGAAGCAGAACATCAGAGAGGAATCGCTGTGCGTACATACTTTGTTTGCACGAATTGTAATTTTGTGTCTTCCACTCACAAACTTTACAAGGAGATTGCTCGAACAGGACCAGGAAGAAGAATTGCTGTACCCAACATGGCCCTCCAACTTGGGCTTTATCAGAGTAATATCGCTCAGTCAGCAGCATCGCGAATCCTGATATCGATGAGTGTACCACCAGCTTGTATGAAGACCCTTCAGGTTAATTCTAATCAGTGTGGAGATATAATGTCAAAAGCAAATGAGATGGATATGACAAAAAAGCGCAGGAAAGTTGTGGAAGTACTAGAAAACAGAGGTATGGATCCAGACACACCAATCGACATCGAAATTGATCGACAGTACAATGTGCCACTGAGTCATGGAAGGAGGAGAACCCCATTTGCCCCAGCTACACAAGCAAGGGATATTGCAGTGGAAAATGTGACTTCAGAAAAGTATGTCATTTCACATCAATCCTTCAACAAACTGTGCCGATATGGGCAGAGGGAAATCCGTGCTGGTAATAAGCCCAGTTGCCCGAATCATCCAAAATGCACAGCCAATCTAAAACTGCATGAAAACATCGGAGACGAATTGAAAGGGGGCGAAATGTGTGCTAGAAACCTGTTTGATGGAGAAGAAAAGCTTCTGATTGGGAGTGTGACTACTGATAGCGATGGCCATTTTGCACGAGGAATACAAAAAGTAATGAATGAAAAAGCAAATATCAAGACAGAGACGTATCTATGCTCCATTCATCTACAGCGATCTCTGGCTCGTCAAATCACTAAATTGAAATTGAGCAAAACCTGCTTTCCTGGAAGAACTGCCCAAATCAGAGCAAAACAGCAACAAAATCTAGCAGATGACTTTGCACAGCGTGTTCAAGCAGAACTCAATGCAGCGCACAAAAGGTCTCCTGGTAATCTAACGAAATATACAAAGGAACTTGGTGAATGTGCAGAGGCTATACTATCATGCTATGTTGGGAATCATGAACTATGCCGTACTCAGAGTTTGGTTTGTAAAGGAGACTACAAATTCTCTTTCTTGGGACCAACATTCAGAATAAGATTAACACTTAATGCTGATGACAAGAGACAAATACTCAACATCATCACACAGAGGTTGTCACCGAAAATGCTGCAAAAAACTAAACTGCATTCATCAACCCAGAAAGCAGAATCTATGAATGCCGCATTTGCAGTAACTAGTCCCCACTACACTGGGAGATATTCCCGTAATCGTTCAAACAGGGAACAGTCTGCTATCCAACTTACCAACAATGGACCGATCTCAATTCTAGAAAAGGCTTCGGCTGCTGGTGTACCACTGGAGGGAGGTCGAGTTCTCAACCGCAGACTTCTACACTTGCAAAAGCGACGGGAGTACTGGAGGAAAAGGAACAGAAAACATGGGAAGGTTTCTAAAGCTATACACAGGAATTACAGATACAGACTTTATGAGCAAAGCAAAAACTGGAAGAACGACGATCGATTTCGGTCATATGTTAAAGGGCAGCTTGAAGAAGAGCACTTCTCTGTTGCACTAGATCACAGCTATGACAGAATGATTACAAATGAACTTGAAGAGTCAGATGATGAATCCCTCTAGATCTGTTTTCCTGGGACGGGGGGGGGGGGGGAAGAGAAATTCAACAGATTTACAGCACAGAAGAGAGAATCATCCCCTCCCTCCCCAACCCCACCCCCATAGACATGATAGACTCATACCATACTCACAGTCACAGCAGTTCAGTCTTTAACTTGTATAAGGGAAAAGTACAAGTTACAGTGTGGTTCTAAAGTTTAGACTTTCAAAATGATTAATACGTGCAAAGTCCAAAGAATCAATAAATTAAAGAATCTATCAATGACTTGGCATTGTGTGATAAAATTATTGAGCTGGTGGAAAAATGCACCTTGGTCTTGGATCATGTCCAGTGCAAACTTTATAAGTTTGACAAATTTGTCTGGATTTGTTTTCTTCACGGCTCTCTAGCACCAGGTGACTGGGCCTCACACAATTTCGTGTGCCACAGAGGTGGGATGCATCGAGCTCAGATGGAATATCCCATGATCCAGTGATCCAGATCATCAAAGCAAGTCGATGAGCATGAATTGTTGTTCGCACTTTACTTCTCTCTGGAATCACAACATCCACCAGCCCATAACCATTCTTTTTAATCCTTCCCGTGAAGAGCCAGCAAGATGCTGGGTCTTCCCCACACTTCTTAGTTTTGCTTTGCAACCTTTCCTTGAACGGAGAGAAGCCTAAATCACTTGTAGCCATGACAAAGTCTCTTCTTGAAAATTAATTCACTCTAACTTAGCTCTGACATAGGACTAGAGACTAGAGAAAGAGTACAGCAATAATTAACTAGGAACGGATAGGACTGTACTAGGCCTAGTAATCAAACTTCCGCGCTCAGGCTCTCATTTAAGTTTTAACCTGACAGTGACAAAAAGACTCTAGGTTTCCTACCACCTAATCTATAAAATTCATGTCGGTAATGAGAAAAAGACCACACTTGAAAGAAATTTGAAATCATTTTGAAAGAATTTACCAAATCTGCATCAGCTCCAGTTTAATCCTACTCTCGTCAGGCGAAGATGTCGAAGAATAAGTATTGACTGTTTACATTGGCAATTCCCAATTGCATTGCCGAATTCACTGGACCGAGTACACGGATGTAGAATATGTACCTATCTTGTACGCGGTACGCGTGTACGTGTATGTAGTGACTCATCAGCGAGCAGCCCACAAATAACACGAGTATGTGACGTGACTAGTCTTACATCTAGCTGGATTTGCATTGTGTACAGACTTGCTAACTTGTACTGCACTAAACGAGCATGATAATTACTCTAACTGAAGTACATATTTAAAAAAAAAAATGTGTAATAGATTGCCTAAATGATCAGTTTTCACAAAACAGCATTTACTTTTTGCTCACAGTAGCTGCCATCGTCATATCACAACAATGACTCCCAGTGCAATTGTGTACAATATGACCATTGTCTATAGGGCTCACACCCATAAATATTTCCCCATAGGGATGTGTGTTAAAAATCAAACTTTAAAAAATTCTGTAAAATAACTCATACAAATGGCGTCTTTCATATCGCATGTCAAAATAAAGTAAGATGTGCCCTTTCACTCATCAAAATATCAAGGGGGTTTTTCCAGTTCAAACTCTGTCAAAAGGTCCGCAAAGTCAGACTACGTGTCTTTTTAACTCAAAAAGGCTCTGATTTTCTGTGCGTGCGCCGAGTTAAATTAGTCCCTTTAAATTCCACAAGAAAAACCTATCACCTGCCAAGCAGAACATATTTTGTAGAGGAATTCACACTCATCAACGTGAGCTAAAAACTTTTCTTCTACCTTCATTTCCTGATTTTTAATGATTTTTTTTCTGAATTAATTTTGGTATCTTTAAGAATCCATTATATTTACGGGTGTGAGCCCTATAGTATTTCGCCTGGCCACCGCACGGTGGCGCTATTACAATAACGGTCAATCGTTGCCTTAGTACAGCGGGTTGCTCTAAAAATCGAAGAATGTAGCCGATCGGAAGGCCTCACATTTTCTTCCCCAGAATTAATAATAAGCAGTTTTTCTGGTCAAAATTTTCAGGAGAGTTAGCTTACAATACCTCTAACATAATTACAGTCCTAGGCATGGTTTTCGAGATGATTTGAGACAACCTGATGCACCTTTCCACTTGGTATTTTTCCCCTTTAAGACTTTGAGAGCGATTTTCTCAGTTGTTTAGAAAGTAGACAGACATCATTAATACTCGTTTTTAAGGTCTATAGGGGCGTGCAGTTAGGCTGTATCATATATCATTGTAAAGCTAAGAATCTGTGAAATTCACATGTAGGCATAACTAACATTTCATTTTCTGCAACTTTTGACTCATTTCGACAGAACGCGTCACTGTTGCACACATATGTACATCGGTACCCATTTCCCCTGAATATTCTTCCCGCTGAAGAGACCATTACCCCTTCCATTTTTCTTTTTCTGCCAATTTGCTGTTATGTCATTTCGTTCCACCTTTGTGTCTCTCAAACAAAGATATGATATGTTCATGTTTTAAACGCAAAAAAAAAAAAATGTTGAACACACATATAGGGACAATAAATGTGACCCTGCACTACAAAACCAACAAAAAGTCGCCAGACATGGGTTTCCTGTTAAGAGCAGATTCAGAAAGATCATTATAATGATGCATAACATAATTCAAATGGAATATCCTAACTTATCTAAATATTGCAAAGAAAGCACACTCTCTGGAAAAGTGTAAATTGTGTTAGTAGAGTTGAAAGTGAAGGGTGTGCAAAGAGCTTTTATGAAATTAAAAGGAATCTGTAAGATATTCCTGATCACACTTATACTATACAAAAAAAAAAAAAAAAACTGCTGAAAACACATTTTCCATTCATTTTATGACCCCAGACCTGAAAAAATGTAGCAGAACAATAGCTCTTTCAGAAAATATGAAAAACTCAAGATTGACTTGGGTGAACCATTTCACCTTTTTGGAGTCCTCGCGTAAAATCAAGGAGTGCAACTTTCTGTTGCTTTTGTGACGCACGGTCACAAATGGCTCGTTAGAGATTGGCCTACTATGAACAAAAAAAAAAACAAAACAAAAAAAAAAACAAACAAACAATGACACCAATGCTTTCGGCATTCATGATGAAAATTGTGAATCTCTTCAGAATGCCATTGCATTGCAATAATTATTTACTATTCAAGTGGTTGTCTGGACTTGAAAATTTCACTGTAAGTAACTCAAAAGGAATTCTGTGCAGTGATGCTAATAACTTAATTTTCATCAAAAATAGATCTAACCCCTTTTGCAAACAAGCTCTTCATATATGTGTGTATATATGTACATCATAACAATGTATATAATGTCAATACTATACGTCAGTTTGAAAGCAATATACAACTGTGCTAGTTTATTACAAGAAAAAAAAAAGTTAAATCTCAAGACGAATGAAGCGCCAAATACTGAATATTTGTCCACCATAAGACAGAAATGATACCATAACCTAACTTGTCACCAAAAAAAAAGAGGAAATATTCTTGAAGTTTACATTCAAAATAACCTGTGATTTCTTGTCTTTTTTGTGCTATTTAGCAGCTAAAGAACGCAATTACCTCATTTTGCGCGCAAAGTCTTCATATGCATTATCAGCCCTAGTGAAGTTGCATTCCATCGAGGCTGAAGGCCGAGGTGAAATAGACATGCTCGAACGCTTATTATGCTTTTGGATTATTGGCTATAATGGTGCATAAAAGAGCTGTTCCACTTTATTGTACGTGTAGTATTCAT
The DNA here is from genome assembly GCA_033980235.1 of Diadema setosum. Taxonomy (NCBI): domain Eukaryota; kingdom Metazoa; phylum Echinodermata; class Echinoidea; order Diadematoida; family Diadematidae; genus Diadema; species Diadema setosum. The sequence goes on along the minus strand of CM067065.1, from coordinate 3,843,204 downwards.
AACATTAGTTAATAATTTACTACATTTGTGTATATGACACAGGATCCCCTATCCAAGAACCAAGAATTAAAAGTACGGTTGGTAAAGCTCATGACAGTGAACTATAAGAATTCAAAGAATGTCGTATTTGACCAAACACAAATAATGTTATAAATACACTATCTACTGTGTTTACGTGTAGTAAAGAAGAATGTTTAGGTACTAGATGAGTATACTAATGCATGTATACAGATATGCGACATGTGTGTGTGATGGTTTATATGCGTGCTTGTCATGTGTATAGCATGTTGAATGCCATGCAGACATAGCACTCAGCACATACAAGCATGGACACACACACACACACACACACACACAAACAAACAAACAAACACACAAGCAGAATAACGCACAAGGAAATGAAGTCATAGAGCAGTATCCAGAACTTTAATTTGACGTGCCGTATCACAATGTTATCACAATCATGAAACAGTCAATACTCTACAACCTGACAGTATCAATAACTAAATTCGAAGACTTTATTCGACGGCCACCCCACATTTTCAAGATATAAAATAACATTAAAAAGTAACATCAAATCACTTGTTGTATGATTGAACCTTTTAATAATCAACAGCTCCACATTGATACTGTTACGTGTTATATTGGCACGGTTAACACAATATGGAGTTACAGTTGAAAGAGGTGATAGCAGTGGTCCTCCCCCCTCCCCCTCCCCCCATAAACCTCAACGTCAACATTACATGTATTATGACGTCGCCTTGTCCTGAAGTAACGTGTGAAATTTCCTCGTATACCCATATTCATTGTTTTATTCTAACTCTACTTCTCTATTCAAAGAGAGGAAAATCTCCTCTTCCTCCTTCTCTGTACAGCAACGCCATACTTTTGATTGATACAGCATGATGGGACGTGAGCCAACCAAAATCATTTAAAATGTTATGACCAGCCCGATATAAATTATATCTTGAATACATCCAATTTAATGTATTGCAAAGTCTAAGCCAAAGCTGTGTAGGTCTATAATGGCCGAAGTATATACAACCCGTTTCACAAATACGCACGCACAATTACATTACGGATTACATATCACACGTATACTGTAAATCTATATACACACTGTATATATATAATATATATATATATATATATATATATATATATGACTCAAAACAAACAAAAAGTCGCCAGACATGAATTTTTTGTTAAGACCATATTCTAAAAGAGCAGACTTTAACCTTTAAAATAATGTATAACTCAAATCAAATGGACTCTCCTAATCAATCTAAATATTGGAAAGAAAGCACAAACTCAGGAAAAGTGTGAACTGAGAAAAGAGGCTCTGAAGTACAGTGTCTAATCAAGCGCTTAATCTTAACCAAACCGTGCTGGCTGTGCGATTAATGGGACAAAAAAAAAAAAAAAAAAAACAGGAAGTAAACCACCAGAGTAACAACAATGAAGAGATTATCAGATTAAAGTGGAATTTAGCATGCCTCATAAGCACATTCTGTCCATAATCAATGCCTACTTTCAAAGCAGTAGCACTATTCTTTCAAATGTTATTAGAGTTGAAAGTGAAGAGTATGGACAAGGTTTTTCAGAAATGGAAAAAGGGATTTTAAAGACACACCTAATCACTTTATTCTACCAAAAATGTTCGAGATAAACTGCTAAAAAACACACTTTCCTGCCGGTTTTATGATACCACATTTTATCATAATGGAAAAGAAGACCCGCTCTTTCAGAAAACATGAAAAAGTCAAGTTCGCTAGGTTGACCCATTTCACTTATTTTTAGTCATCATGCAAAATCAGTGTGTGCGACTTTATGTTCGTTTTGAGGTGCACGGTCACATATATAAAAACTCTTCAAAAAAAGTTTGGAAATCTGACTTCAGTTGTAAATTTCTCCAGTTTGTAAGCACTATACATTACATGCTTGATATCAATGGAAAGACTATTGAATTTTCTTTAAAGCGACATCCTACTCATTATGATTATGCTATTAAGTAAAGGGCTGTACTTAAAACTGTCTGATAAGGTCTGCATTGAAAAGTTGCAAAATGAACAAGAATGTTCCCTATGAAAGAGAATGGTCGTAAAGAGTAAATACAGAACATGTTCTTTTGTCTTTTGTTCTCAACTGGTCAGCCATGAAGGCAAATTTCAATAGACATCACGTCACACTAACATTTTCAGTGGTGCCATGCCAGCTAATTTTGATAGCTCATCAAGTTTTATGGTTGTACATCATGCCACGTGTAAGTAATGTTCAAAAAGCCCCCGCCATATATGGCAGATTGAAGCTGAGATGCTTCAATAAGATGACAACGCAAGACCACAGAGAGCGAGTCTTGTGCGCATCTTTCTCGAGAGAGAGAGAGAGAGAGGGCATCACTTGAATGGACTAGCTGGCCTGCATGCAGCCCCAACCTCAACCCTATAGAACATTTTTGGAATCAACTTGACCGAGCTGTGGGGAAAAAAGAGGGTCGCAAATGCAAATACATTGGCAGGACTCCATCAGATACTGGTTGACGAGTGGAGCGCCATTCCCTAGCAGCGAATCACAAAGCTAATCAAGAGCATGAGGACACGGCACCAGGCGGTGGTGCAAGCACTTTGGTCGTCCACCAGATACTGAACCTCGATCATGTTTATTGACCATAACAAGTTGACATAAAGGAAAGACAGAATAACAACAAAATAAAGACAAAATATGACTGTGCACCTCAAAACGATAATAAAGTCGCACACACTGATTTTGCACGAGGACTGAAAATAAGTGAAATGGGTCAACCTAGGCGAACTTGACTCTTTCATATTATTTTCTGAAAGGGCGCGTCTTCTTTTACATTATGCTAAAATTTGGTACATTGTATCACAAAACGGGCAGGAAAGTGTGTTTTTTAGCAGTTTATCTGGAACATTTTTGGTAGAATAGTGTGATTAGGTGTGTCTTTAGAATCCCTTTTTCATTTCTGAAAAACCTTGTCCACACTCTTCACTTTCAACTCTAATAACTTTTGAAAGAATAGTGCTACTGCTTTTAAAGGTGGCAATAATTGTGGACAGAATGTGATAATGAGGCATGCCTAATTTCAGTTTAATCTGATAATCTCTTCATTGTTGTTACTTTGTTAGTTTACTTCCTCCTTTTTGTCCCATTCATCGCACAGCCAGCACGGTTTGGTAAAGATTAAGCGCTTGAATAGACACTGTACTTCAGAGCCTCTTTTCTCAGTTCACACATTTCCTGAGTTTGTGCTTCCTTTCCCATATTTAGATAGGTTAGGAGAGTCCACTTGATTTGAGTTATACATCATTTTAAAGCTTAAAGTCTGCTCTTTCAAAATATGGTCTTAACTAAATATTTATGCCTGGCGACTTTTTGTTTGTTTTGAGGTGCAGGGTCACATTTACAGTGTAACACATAGCAGTCCAAGCAAGTACCCTGTGAGGGATAAACCTGAAATACCCTCTCAGGGCTATTCAGCGGCTCAACGAAGCGTTGCGATCGTTATCTCTATTCTCATTGCCGGTCGTTCCGATTTATGACTAGAAATTCTGCGGATTTTGCTGGCTCGTGCGAGCGCTGCACGCTCGCCATGAGCTGGGTGGCCCTGTACACCCACATGCAGGCCGGACAAGTCGCAGCGTCACATACCAGCCGGGGAGATACCACACACAGTCTTCACATAACTCGCGCTAAGATGGATTGCAACAATTTGCACAAATCCAAACTAATTTAAACTAGGCCTACACTAAGTATACGTCGTTGCAGGATGATATAAACACAAAAAATAAACAAAATACACAGTTCCCCTACACTCATGTACGCACACAAGCACAAGCACCCACAGCAAACACAAGAGTGTCAACAACATCAAAAGCAAAAACAAAACAAAAACTGGCATCATTCAGAAAGTGTTGAATTCGAGTATCTTATATGTTATCAAGATACAGTTTTGACTTGTTTCTTGAGAAGAACGTATAACTATTTTTTCTTTTCAAATCATTTCATGATGTATCAATTATTAAATCTGTATTTAATAGTCACATCTTGTATCATCTGCAGTGTGGATATTAGTATATTATACGCATCTATAATATAAGAGTAAGAACATCTTGTATAGACGATCGAACGCAATTTCAAAACCCAGTTTTGGCAACTGAATGGATTTCGTTCTCCTACCTGCCCGTGGCCGGTACACTTGCCGAACTGTAAAGACGATGGTATCACACATCTCCTCAACTGGAACTACAGCTGTATTTTCAGTTATGATTCTCTCACAGTCCCAAGTAGATATAACACAAAACGCCATCTTAGTCTTCATAAAATGTTATCGATGCAGTCATGGCAGCGTATATTCCATAATTCAGGGAGGTGGAAAGAGAATTGAATAATTATGCCTAGTTAGTGCACAGGGATAGACTGTACCATGCTAATGTAAGGTCTCAGTGGCAGCTGACTGGTATCGAGGAAACCCCACTAAAAAAACAACATCACTCCCCCAGCCCACCGAAGAACCCTGGCTGGTATGTGTACGTAACTTTCCACAGCCAGCACTCTGCCGAGCGAGATTGCCTTTGCAATGTCACAGCACTTTCCCAACGACGCAGGGACGTGATCAGTTCACATTTGATTTTTCTGATAAACTGCGTTGATACCATCTTTTAATGTCCCCTGAACTTCATACTATAAAGATGTAAGCATCGATTTCACTCTACATAATTCATTTCCAAAATTTACAGTTGTGATTACATGTACATTACATCAAATGTGAGATGAGTGAGGTTCCTTCGTACAGCAGCGAACAGCGGCAACCAAACAAGCACCGCGAGCCAGAGAGCAATACGATAACCATTCCACGTGGGCTAACAGCACGGAGGCACGCGGTGTGTGCGCGTTTTTCTCTGTTTCAGTAGCGATAGCCTGACAAAATTCAGACCGGATTGAATGAGACTAAGTGGACAAAATTTTCGAACATGTTGTGCTATGACAGAGAGCGTGTGAATTTTGCTCCCCGCGGATTATCCTGCAAAAGGGTCTATGAAAGGAAAGACTAATAATCTTCGCTCTGAGGAAAAAGGAGCGCAATCCGCGGGGAGCAAAATACACCGTGTGTGTTTAAACACACGCATGTCGAAGCGGTTTTGTCGGTTCCCATAGACTTTACACGTGAAGGCGATTCGCTTGGCACTGAGCCAGGTTCGGCGAGCTCGCGCGGTTCTCCCGTTTTATCCTCTATAGGGTATTTCGGCGTTATCCTTCACAGGGTAGTTGCCTGGACTGCATAGTGCATGACATCTTATTGCACTATAATAAGTACCAAGCACCTCCAAATTCTGAATTTGCCCTCAGCAATTATATTCAATTCGGTCTGCGGCCTCATTGAATATAACTGGCCTTCGGGGCAAATTCAGTGTTTGTCGGTGCTTATATTGTTATACAAAATAGCATACAGTACATACGTATGATACAGGCCGGCAGTGCATGACAAAAGTTATAGTGCACGCAAAATATAACGATTGCAAACGATAACCCACTATCGATGTGACTATCGGTTTTTGCTCCCTCATTTTAATCATCGAGTACTTGAATCCCGCATTTTATCGACGTGATTGCGCCACAAAAGCGACATGCTTTGCTCGATATTATCGTTATTCTCGATTCTCGCTGGCTATGCCAGCAACTTATCTGTGTGGGACTAGACTTTCAGCATGGAAGCTGAAATAACAGCAGGTTCACTACTTTTGCAGAGACTGATCTATAGATAAGGACACAAAGAAAACAAAGGATGTCATCAAATACGCCCTACGAATTTTAGACTCCTACTGTTGCGCGAAAAGGGAATCAATCCGACGGATAGTAAGCAAGACAACCCAAGATTTGTGCTACTTTCTCCGTACATTCTACGCGGAAGTACCCCGTCGATGGGCAGCGTACGCGTATGTACGGTATGTACGCTAAGCGCTCTTTGATCACGCTACGCTATGAACTTCTACAACACACTCTCGGCATTCACATTTTCAGCAATGGTGACGACAATGCCTGGCACGAGTTGATCCCTAATCCTACAATACATCATCTAGTTCTGGCCCTGGACCCAGTGCAGTAAGTAGGGCGTCACTCTAACGTGTTACATCCATAACTCTAGTGAACCTGGTGCAAGCAAAAGACTTGGTGCCATCATCAAAGCAAAACGCTGTGACCAAACAGGTGTTACTCCTCTGAAAGAAGGTCAACAACTGTTCACTGACCCCAAGACTAAGGCTGACTTGCTGAATCGCCAGTTTGCTTCGGTCTTTACTCGTGACTCTACATCAACCTTACCCGATCTCGGACCATCCCCTCATCCAGCAATGAATGACATCTCCGTCAACACCAATGGAATTGTCAAGCTGCTGAAGAACCTAAACCCATACAAAGCTTCAGGACCAGATGGTGTCCCTGCTAAGCTCCTGAAGGAACTTGCTGAAGAAATAGCCCCAGCCATTACCCTCCTCTATCAGGCGTCACTCGACCAAGGGTCTGTTCCATCGTCATGGAAAAAAGCACTCATCTTCCCTATCTTTAAAAGGGGTAACAGGTCATCACTAGCTAACTACAGACGGATATCACTGACCGACATACTGTGTAAGCTAGGTGAACATGTAGTCCACAGTGCCATCATTACTCATGCACCTGGACAAGCACAGGATTATTAGCGATGCCCAACATGGTTTTCGCAAGCGACGGTCCTGTGACACTCAACTCATTTTGACAATCAATGATCTCACTAGAGGCATAGAAGACAAGAGCCAGACAGACCTTATCCTTCTAGACTCTGCGAAAGCATTCGACAAGGTATCCCACAGGTTGCTCCTTCATAAGATGCAGCATTATGGAATTCGGGGTCACACACTGAAGTGGGTCGAAGAATTCCTCAGTGGCCGCTCACAGCAAGTCCTTGTAGATGGGTCAGCTCTCGGGCTAATGTGGAATCTGGAGTCCCCCAAGGCAGTGTCCTAGGTCCTTTACTGTTCTTGATCTTCATCAACGACTTACCGGACTGCATTAAGACCTCCAAAACCCACCTTTTCGCAGATGACTGTGTATCGCACAACAGGATATCCTCTAAAGATGATGCTACACTACTACAGGGAGATCTGGATTCCTTTCAAAAGTGGGAGCGTACCTGGTGCATGCAATTCCATCCGGCAAAGTGCCAGGTGATTAGAATCACCAAAAAGTGCAAACCGTTTTCTTTCCCGTACTACATACATGAAACCTTCCTGGAGGAAGTTTCATCTGCCAGATACCTGGGCCTTCACGTTGACAACAAGCTCAATTTCAACACACATGTTGACATCACAAGCAAGAAAGCAAATTCCACCCGTGCTTTCCTCCAACGCAACTTCAGTCATTGCTCTAAGAAGATCAAGGAGATGACTTACAAGACATATGTCAGACCCATTGTAAAGTATGCAGCTGCTTCATGGGATCCCCACACCCAAAGAAACATCAGCAGAATTGAACAGATTCAACGAAACAGTGCGAGGTATGTGACTGGCAACTACAACCCAAGAGCAAGTGTTTCAACAATGCTGAGGAAACTGGAGTGGCCCACACTCCAATGTAGGCGTCAACAGATCCGTTTAGTAATGCTGTACAGAATCCGCTTTGACCTGGTTGACATAAAATGGGACAACCATCTCAGGCTATTGTCTTCAGTCACCAGGGGCCACACATGCCGTTTCTTGACTCCAGTCTGTACTTCCCAGGTCCTGGCTTCCTCCTTCTTCCCACGCACATGCAGGGAATGGAATGCACTCATGGAGGATCCAGCTGACTTCCCATCATGCCTTGATGCCTTCCAAAAGGCATTACGGGAAGTCAAACTAGGAATCATACCTACAAAATGATTTTTCTTTTTTAACTGCACCTCACTGTAAATTATGTGCACTGAGAGCCCATCTGTGCTCACAGTTTGATAGATGAGCGCGCACCACTCTGCAGTGTGATTAATCTTCAGACCCTGAAGGATACACTACATATGGAAGAAGAACATTAGACCTAACAATTATTAGATCTATTCGGTCTAACGGAAGTCACTTAGTGTTAACTAGCTCTGTTACTCATACCGTTTGATCTAACGTTGGTCCTAACCAATCGTACCGTTAATTGCACTCTTAGATCTATGATACATCTAGATATAGACCCTAGACTCGATAGTTGAATTTGGATTTTCTGGATTTTGTCTTCACGGGTCACATGTTCAAAGAAACTGGTATTGCGCGTAAGTGTAGTCTGTAGAATCTAAGTGATCTAGGCTTTCGTATGGCACTATAACAAGAACCTGAATTTGCCCTAAGGCAGTTATACTCAATTCGGTCCGCGGCCTCATTGAATATAACTGGCCTTCGGGGCAAATTCAGAATTCATCAGTGCTTATACTGTTATAGTGCATTCAGCCTCATGCACTATTATACAAAAAACAAAATTTCAATATAACGAAAGAAAACTGCCTGTTCCGAGGACTTCATTATATCGGGAGTCCACTGCACTTGCAATCATGTAATACATCATGAACACATTATCTGTGCGATTACACTCAATAATTAATGTCTGTTTGTCTGCCTGTACAATGCAAGTAAGTTTGTGTGTGATTGTGCGCATGAGTGTGTGTGTGCGCGAGTTTGCGACATGTATATAGCGTTGAATGCTGATGTGTACACATATAGCACATGAACAACAAACACGAATATACAAAACAATAACGCACAAGAACAGATTCTTAGAGCAAAATCCAGGATTTATTACGTACGTTTGATCTTACAATGTCATCACCAATGTGAAACATTTGACACTTCACAATAAATAATGACGTGTCAATAAATATGTTCTGAATCAAAGACTTTACATTTGAGGGCCATCTCATTGTTTCAAGATAGAAATCAAACTCAGCATCAAAGCAAATTGAGCATGATTCGCCCTTTCATAAACAGCACCTCATTGACACCGCCCCGTGTGTTGCATTGCAAGTCAGTTACAGCTGAAGAGATGATGGTATAGTACATGTATTGGTGTTTGTCTCCCTTAATAACTCAAGTAAATTAACATAATTTGACGTCACTTATGGTGCACAATTCCTTATCTTCATAAAGTACTATATAGCTGTTGTGGTCCAAGGATACTTTGCTTTGTATTTGGGGAGTTGCCTCAATCTTTGAAAAAGGAAAGAAAGAAAGACACAACAAAAATTGGGGAAACATGTTTGAGATATTTTAGTAGTGGTTGTAATGTGATAGGAATTGCTTCTTTCCCCATGCCCGTCACAACTTGTCTCTATTACCATTATGGCATTCTGTTCAAGAAGAGGTCATCATCTTTACACTTTGACCTTCATCGTTACATCCTCTCTCAACACCATAGAGTTATTGAGATAATTTTCTTTACATCGAAACGAGAAATACGGAGGCTTTACAGTTCAAATGCGGCTAACAAAAAAAAAAAAAAAACATCCACAGTCACAGCCTTTATCCCATTTAAAGGCATAATTTACCATTTGCAGATGAAAGCATTAGTGCTTTAAAATAGTTCTAAAATGTGAGTTAGGGATAGAAACAGCCACTGTCGAAATTTGATTCCGTATAATCGATGTTAAGTGTTGTTAAATACACAAAATGTGAACAATAGTTATAATAAAAATGTTTCCAGACTAAACCGTGTACAGTTACGGTTTATTGAGAAAAACCCTGATATCTCCTTATATTTCAGGTTTTATGGCAATATTTCATATGGTAGGATGTTTTATGATACAACAGACCTACACATATGCATCAAATGTGATATCTTGAACATTTTTTAAATCACTGCTCCCAAAGGTAAACTGGACCTTTAATCAAGGACTCGAATGAGGCCCTGTTCAGAAATACATGCAATACATAATCAGGATTTAGAAGGCATCGTTTTGTCCAAGCATTTTAGCTGCAGCTGACCTTGTCTTCAAGTTGACCTTTGTGCTAGATCTTAACTACCAGTCACATTACATGTAGGTCATTACTCTTCGGAAAGTGAACTATAAAGTGATGGTAACTTTAGTGAACCGAAATTGAAATATTTGATTTCATTCTCATTGTGTTATAATATTTTTCACTGTTTTAAGTGTTGCATGGTCAATCTCAAATCCTACAAACTCCATAGTATCACGATCTTTAAACTTTGACCTTCATCGTTACATCCTCTCTCAACACCATAGAGTTATTGAGATAATTTTATGATGACATCAAATTCACAAATATGAAAAAGTTGTAATGTCGCTACAGCTTTCTTCCCTATTTTCATACTTGTATTCTTTGCTTCTTTCTTTACATGGAAACGAGAAATACGGAGGCTTTACAGTTCAAATGCGGTTAACAAAAAAACATCCACAGTCACAGCCTTTATCCCATTTAATCAAGGACTCGAATGAGGCCCTGTTCAGAAATACATGAAATACATAATCAGGATTTAGAAGGCATCGTTTTGTCCAAGCATTTTAGCTGCAGCTGATCTTGTCTTCAAGTTGACCTTTGTGCTAGATCTTAACTACAAGTCACATTACATGTAGGTCATTACTCTTCGGAAAGTGAACTATAAAGTGATACTAACTTTAGTGAACCGAAATTGAAATATTTGATTTCATTCTCATTGTGTTATAATATTTTTCACTGTTTTAAGTGTTGCATGGAATTGAAAATACCTAAGGATCTGCGTTACACTTTGTTTCAAGTTCTCACACAATTTCATCACGTTTTATTTTACAGATGTTATTTTTACAGGCAGGTACCCTCCTATAAAAGTATACCTAGCATTATATTATTGTAGCATTCTTGTTCGTCATGCCAAATGTGAGAAAAATAATCAACTTAAAAAAATGTAAAAAAAAAAACAAAAAACAAAAAAACAAAAAAACTTCTTGAAATGAACCCCAAACCTTGGGGGTTGTTCGAGATTTTAAGATTAAATCGGGGGTGGGGCGTGGAGGAGAAGACTAGGTTACATTATATATATATATATATATATATATATATATATATATATATATACATATTATATATATATTATATGACATACATGTATAAAATGACGTCATACATTTATGAATGTACTTAAAGCAAGAATTTGCACGTAAATGTAATAACTTTGTGTGAGAACTCCAGGTGGATAAAACGGGTTAGCCAGGTCAAATGTGAAGTTTGTGTATTGACGGTCTTGTATCAGTTTGAACACGCGGCATTAAGGTTTTGCCCCTTCAACGAGATAAAAGCATTATTCCTCTCTATCGATCAAGAGTGTACAAAAAGAACATCCCAGGATACAATGTATGGTTCGCCGTTTAGAATAGCATAAGAAGAGTACAGTTCCTGCAGATGGGAGCCAGACCGCAACCAACACCTGCAGTTGCTCCAAGTCGCAACTTGAAGATCACACTTGGGAACAGGATGACAATCGTCTCCCTATCAGATTCTGGGGTGGTTCTCACCCTTCAGGGTCCCCTTTGTATCACGATCAATCCTTAAGGTTGACTGTTAATCGAGGCACTTCCCGCTCCTCGGTCAGGCAAAGGCTCTTTTAAGAACCACCAAACATACAAGAAAGAAACAACAAAGGTATACTCTCTTTGCAGCCCATGACGTGTGAGGGGGTGATAGGTTTTGTTTTACTACCACGCATAACCAGGAAAATGTATTTCTAGCCACAGCAACGCTGCTGCCATCACAGCCACCACAAATCTGCCCCCCCACGGAAAAAAGCAGTAACTGACATTTTTATGAATGTCTACTTTTTTGCAAAAATGAATAGTTTACCCAATGCTCTCCAATGTTAATAGGTCAGTTTTGCAAAAAGAAAAATGAAAGTGACCAAAAATACAATTTTTCACTTTTGCAAAAAGCAGTAACTGCATCCAGTTGATTCAACTTTGCAAGTTTCCCCACGGAAAAAAGCAGTAACTAACAAAGCCCACGGAAGAAAGCAGTAACTAACAATTTAGTCTTTATCATTCAGACTCTGTATAGTGCTTCCTGTATATTTTTTCCATAATACCATTTATTTTTTCTACTAATTTTGTTTTAAACAATGTAAACAGCAGTTTCTCCCATAATTTAGGAGAGTAGATATCAAAAGATTGTTTCACCAGTAACTTGACTCTGCCCGCAGGGAATCATATAACAAGTTGTAGAAAAAGCTTCTTTCTGGAGACTAGCAAACCTGGCAGACTCAGCGCGCTCAGAGTGCAGAATACGCGTGCAGCAGCTGCATGCGCATAAATTCTGCAGCATACAGTAACTAGCTAAACATTGCATCACATCACACTCATCACTTGCATGCACAGTATTGCAAATAGCAGGTCTGGTACAGTCTGAGTGATCATGCCAGTGCTAACCATGCTGTCACACAGTTTCTGCGGTCCAGGCATGCCTGTAAATCTATCATGAATTGCAGAGGAAAAGTCATGGTAGCCATGGCTTTGGCCAGAACCAGAAAATCTAGGTGAGCTGAAAATATATTGAAGGGAGATGAGCACTAGTATTAATCCACTAACGTTAGTCTAATGTTAGATGTAGGCCCTAAAGTTTAAAATAGGTCTACCAGATCTAACGTTACAGAGTAGATCTAGATTCTAATCTATTGTTAACTGTTTAGTGTTAGACAAAATGTCAGTAGGCCTAATCTAATAGACCTAGGTCTAGGACTAACATTGGGCATAGATCTGTAGTCTAGCTTAAGTGTAACGTCAGAGTTCGACTAGGATCTAAGACGAAGAGACTTGACTTTATTGTCTAGTCCAGGGTCATGTGTAAGGGGCCATGCCGGGCACTCCAAAGTTCAATTAGGGTACATAGGTGTCTACCTTATTTTTTACACAGAATGCCATTCAATCGACAAGACCTAGTCTAGGTCTAGCAATAGGTCCTAGATCTTATAGATCTAGACTAACCAGAAAGTAGAAGAACTTTATAACCTGGTGGTGGTAACAATTCTCCTCCTATGGTCATGTGACATGTGCAGTTACTGCTTTTTTCCATGGGGAAAACAGCAGACTCCTGGCCGTCTGCAGTTACTGCTTTTTTCCGTGGGGAAACTACCCAGAATCAAGGGTGAGCCACCGCAGTAACTGCATTTTCCTAAATAACATTTAAAAAATAACGGAAACATAATTTTTTCCTAGGTATTGTTAGACAACTAGGTATGGTGCATAATCATACCACAAAAATATTTTTGAATGTTTCTGTGTTTTTAAAGAATCTGCAGAAAACACAAAATCGCATTTATCTCAGCTCAGCAGCTTTGCAGTTACTGCTTTCTTCCGTGGGGGGGCAGAAATGCCCCGCTGGCAAACACATGCGGCCACTTCACATCGCAACTTGAAGATTATCCTTCAGAACAGAACCATAATCGTCTCCCTACTGCAGATATTTTAAGAATAAAACCTGTTTCGAGAACCATAAACGTCCGATGAAACGAACCCATTCCTCAGAGAGGGTAAGTGTATGAAAGAGAGTATCCGAACGGAACAGCGAAGATGCATGCAATAGGGGGAGCTACAAAAGAACATACTTTCCTGGAGAAAAAAAAAAGACATGAAATGCACAGAGAAATGTTGACGCGCTTGGAGTCAATCTCAAATCCTACAAACTCCATAGTATCACGAGCTAAAACTTGTAAATCATTCATGAAAAAGTGCAGAGAATCCATCCCCACGTACGTGCTTTACGAATTTCAACATTGGCAAAACGAAACTATCGTCGAAAACAAATTAGGCATAATATACAAGTATGTGCCAAATTTGCACACTGCGTACCGAGTTTACACACTGTGTTAGGAAGATGAAAGCAGACAGTGTATAATCCGCAAGAAGATATAATGGGTTTTCAAAGGCGACTTTTGACGAAACACATTTTGCCAGTGGCTCTTTTCCAATGAAATCCACACCGGAAGGCGTGCAATCGCTCAAAATCCACAAGGATACGATGGACTGTTGATCGAAGAGTATCTGCTGGAGTACGGCATAGCGCCAAACGCAACTTGGAAGAGAGAACGAAGAGGGATGGCAGTTCGTTTTTCAGGGGTAGTGTCTTGCAAATGGGAGTAAGGATGTTGTTGACATGTACTGCAAGGGAGAACATCATAATTGCGTGACAGCTCTCAAAGTTTTGAAAATTGGCCAACAGTTCGCCTGTGGGCCACTGAGTGGCTCGTCTAGTTCTTGTATTGTTGCAATGTCCTACTGCGTATGTATCGTTCCTGTATTTTTTGTAAATGCTTTTTATCAGGACGTGAAAATATATAAAATGAAATGAAATGGAAAATGAAGAAGATGAACATCCCTATCAAGGAAGAGCAATTTATGGGAGGATCGCCGCACCCGCCGCCGCCTCCAATGACTGCACCGCCGCCACCACCATCGCCACCACCGCCGCCGGAGGGGCGCTCGTTCCTCATCAGGATCCGCCGTGGAGTGGCGGACACAACAATGCACGAGTCGGAGATCACGCTCACCCTGAGCACCCCCGTCTCCATCACGTTCAACTCGTAGGGTTGAACGTGCAAAAAGGCTCTTTTATGAACCACAAAATATACGAGAAAGATTAAACAAATGTATGTCGTATGAATGCATGTGCCAAAATTGCACACTGCGTACCGTGTTTACAAGCTGTCTTAGGAAGATGAAAGCAGGAAGTGTATAATCTGCAAGAAGAGACGATGGGTCTTCAGAGAGGACTTTTGTCGAAACGAATTTTGCCAGTGGCTATTTTCCAAGGAAATCCACACCGGAATGCTTGCAATCGCTCAAAATTCACAAGGATACGATGGACTGTTGATCGCAGAGTATGTGCTGGAATACTGCATAGCGCCGAAGCAACAGAAAATGGGGCAAAAACTCTCAAACTGGAATACAACAACGTGATATTGATCGACACGCTGACTTTCCTACATGACAGAATTCGCATCCGTAACCCTTCCGAAGCTTGTCTGAGCCCTAGTGGACGTCAGCCCCTACAGGATGAAGGAGGGGAAGTATTTTTTTTTTTTGCGCTTTTTCTTTTACTGCCTTTACCACGTTCCTCTTGTCCAGACTTATTTCTACGTTCGAGAAGGGCTATAAATAGAGGCGGCACTGGCAGACTTGAACATCATTCCTTTCCCTACGAATCTTCAAAAAGGAACGTGAACGTGAAGCAAGAAAAAGGATCACCGTCCCCGCCGCCGCCTCCAAGGACTGCATCGATGCCACCACTACCGCCACCACCGCCGCCAGAGGAGCGCACGTTCCTCATCAGGGTCCGCCGTGGAGTGGAGGACATCACAATGATATTGTTTGCTCTGTGGAGAGAACCTTACGGAGGTTCGGAATTTTGGAGACACTGGGAAAGAGTGTGGGAGACGTGGGAAGAAAAGAGACGCAATAGTTGCCTGCAAAAGCTCAAAGATGAATCAGTGGAGTAAAGAGGAGGAGTCGTTATTTTGTCTCCTTCGGGAAAGAAGGCGAAGAGCGAGGGAGAGACAGCGGCAAGCCAGAGCAGAAGAGGTGGAGGGAAGACTGGATAGCAGAGAGAGTGGGTCCAGCTGTGATGATACAGATGATATCATGTTTGACACCAACAGGGAAGAACTCGATAGCAACCGGCGAGAAGAGGAGTCTTCAAATGAGGTACGCGAAGACATGTTTGATAGTAATCTAGACGCTCTCGATGGCACCTTTGACCAGCGAGATAATGACATTGATGGAAACATGTTTGATCTGAATTTAGCGGCTTTGGATGAGGCTAATCGTCATGAGAGGATCCCATTGGACGAAGAAAACGTGCATATATTTTATCGTGTCGCTGCTCACAAGCCACGCAAAGTTGAACGGTTTAGATCCGAAGCTATAGACTTATCAGATACTCGTGTACCCCTTATATAGCCTATTACGTGATCACGATGCCTACGAAGTGGTTCATGCCTTGTTTGACAGCATTTTTACACTGATGCGCGGTGGAGTTCAACCGCACGACAGAATTGGTATGACCATTGGTGGCGATGGGTTGAGAGCCCCAATTTGGATACCAGTCATGAGAAATTATTAGTTTTCAATTGAACAAGTCATGCTAGCCGGAGAGGGCATACTTCTATCCAACGCCGGATTTCTCACCAAAGAAAATGGATTTGAGTCATCGTTTCTCCACACATCCATGCCTGCTGGAAAGGGGAATCGGAACGTTCCAAGAACTGACTTTCAAAATTGGTTCAAAATTGCTTTGTACGTATCAAGAACCGAGACAGTATGTGCTGTGCCCTCGCTTTAGCGGTGGCCCTGGCCCACGCCAAGAAGTCGAATGACACAGAGGCAGCGCAGTATTACAAAAGCATGATTAACGTAGAGAAGACTCAGAAAGAAGCGGCCACCCGTCTCCACGATATTTCCGGGGTTTCCATGGAGAAGGTTTGCGGCATTGACGAGTTGAAATTATTTCAGGCTGTCTTGCCCGACTATCAAATTAGTCGTATACTCCAGGGACACATTCAACGAAATACTCTATGCCGGTCCGCATAAAACTAGACAATTGTTTCTGTATCATTACGACAAACACTGTACACGATGATCGCTTCAATGCCAGCCTTCTTAGAGTAGAACGGGTTTTGCGGTAACTGCCTGAAGGGATATTCCGTCAAAAAGCCTCATGCGTGCTCTGAATCGGGTTATGCCTGTTGTCGCATTGGACCTTGCGAAATAACCGAATGGGTGCTTTGTCCCGACTGTCGCATATACTTTAAGAATCCAACTTGTTTCGAGAACCATAAACGCGTGGGGAAAGGAAACAATGCCTCAAGAGGGCGTGAGTGTTTGCGCCAGAGTATACAGGTGCAAGGATTGTGACGTCACAATTGATCGCACCAGGGATGGCACGAAGAAAAAACATATCTGCAGTATGCGATACTGCCGCCAATGTCGGGCTTAAGAGCATAGAAATGAACAGCACTTGTGCTACATGCTTCCACTTGTCCAACAAGATCTTCAAAGTCTGATAAACGCGGTTGACAAATTTGTCGGATGCTTGAAGAATGACGGAGATTGTCAGACGCCCAGGGAAGATACGCCATATGAGGAGCTCCCAAAACAATGCTTAACTGGAAAAAAGACATAAAATGCTCCGAGAGCTGTTGGTTAAGTTAGAGTCAGTATCCAATCCGTCAACCGCCATAGTAACTCGGACTAAAAGTTGTAAATCGTGGATGAAAAGTGCCGGGAATCCATCCCGTCATACATATTCTATGACTATGAATGTCGGCAAGATGAGGCCATTGCTGAAAACAAACTAGGCGTCATATACAAGCACGTGCCAAATTTGTGTATTGCATACCGGGTTTGTGCTCTGTGTTGGGAAGCCGAAAACAAGTTGTGTAACATCTGCGAGGGAAGAAGATTGAATCTTTAAAGAACAGGGTATAGTGCCTAACGTGATGAAAAACGGAGTAAAGCTCGAATACAAAAACGTAACACTAATCGATTCCCTCAGTTTTCTAGCCTTGCCACTGGCCAAATTTCCTGAAATCCACAAGGATACGATGGACTGTTGATTAAAGAGTATCTGCTGGAATACGGCAAAGCGCCGAAAGCAACAGAAAATTGGGCAAAAACTCTCAAACTGGAATGCAACAATTTGATATTGATCGACACGCTGAGTTTCCTACATGACATAATTCGCATCCGCCACCCTTCCGAAGCTTGTCTGAGCCCTAGTGGACGTCAGCCCTTACACGATGTAGGAGGGGACGTGTTTTTTTTTTTCTTTTTTTTTTTTTTTTTTTTTTTAGTTGCGTCTTTCCGTTTACTGCCTTTACCGCGTTCCTCTCGTCCAGACTTATTTCCATGTTCGAGAAGGGTTATAACTAGAGGCGCCATTGGCAGGTTTAAACATCATTCCTTTCCCTACGAAAATGAACGTCGCTGTAAAAGAAGAACAGTCTACACGAGGATCGCCACCCCCGCCGCCGCCGAGGGAGGATATGCCATCACCAACACCGCCAACACCACCGCAGGAGGAACGGACGTTCCTCGTCAGGGTCCGCCGTGGAGTGGCGGACCTAACCATATGCAATACCGGGTTGACGCTCACCATGAGCACCCCCGTCTCCATCACGTTCAATTCGTAGAGTTGAACGTGCAAAACAAAAGGCTCTTTTATTAAGAGTCACCACATATTCAAGAAAGAATCGACAAAGATATACTTCTTAGCAGACTATTACGTCTGAGGGTCGATGGCAATTTCTTTAATGTTTTCATTATGCGCTCTAGTGGACGTCAGCCCCTACATGATGGAGGGGAAGGTTTTTTTTTTTTTGTTTTTTTTTGTTTTTTTTGCGCCTTTTCGTTTCCTGCCTTTACCGCGTCCCTCTCGTCCAGACTTATTTCCAGTTAAATCCAGAAGGGCTATAAATAGAGGCGGCACTGGCAAGTTCAAACATAATTCCATCCCTTACAAAATGAACGTGGCCATAAAGGAGGAACACCCTAAACGAGGATCGCCGCCTCCGCCTCCGCCGGGACTGGAGATGCCGACAAAATCGACAAAGATATACAGTACTCTCTTTAGCACACTATTACGTGTAAGGGTCGATGGTAGTTTCTTTAATGTTTTCATTATGCGCTCTAGTGGACCTCAGCCCCTACAGGATGAAGGAGGGGAAGGTTTTTTTTTTTTTTTTTTTTTTTTTTTTTGGCGCCTTTTCGTTTCCTGCCTTTACCGCGTTCCTCTCGTCCAGACTTATTTCCAGTTAGTTCAAGAAGGGCTATAAATAGAGGCGGCACTGGCAGGTTTAAACATCATTCCTTTCCCTACAAAATGAACGTGGCCATAAAGGAGGAACACCCTAAACAAGGATCACCGCCTTCACCGGCGCGGGAGATGCCGCCACCCGAGGAAGAACGGCGGTCATTCTTCGTGACGGTCCACCGGGGGGTGACTGAAGTAACAATTTCTGGAGGGGTGACGCTCGCCATGAGCACCCCCGTGTCAATCACGTTCAATTCGTAGACTTGAACGTGCCCAAAAAGGGCTCTTTTAAGAACTACCACACTTTCAAGAAAGAATCGACAAAGATATAATCTCTTAGCAGACTATTACGTGTAAGGGTCGATGGTAGTTTCTTTAATGTTTTCATTATGCGCTCTAGTGGACCTCAGCCCCTACAGGATGAAGGAGGGGAAGGTTTTTTTTTTTTTTTTTTTTTTTTTTTTTGGCGCCTTTTCCTTTCCTGCCTTTACCGCGATGCTCTCGTTGAGACTTATTTCCAGTTAGTTCAAGAGGGCTATAGAGGCGGCACTGGCAGGTTTAAACATCATTCCTTTCCCTACAAAATGAACGTGGCCATAAAGGAGGAACACCCTAAACGAGGATCGCCGCCTCCACCGGCGCGGGAGATGCCGCCACCCGAGGAAGAATGGCGGTCATTCTTCGTGACGGTCCACCGGGGGGTGACTGAACTAACCATTTCTGGAGGGGTGACGCTCACCATGAGCACCCCCGTGCCAATCACGTTCAATTCGTAGAGTTGAACGTGCCCCAAAAAGGCTCTTTTAAGAGCTACCACACTTTCAAGAAAGATTCGACAAAGATATAATCTCTTAGCAGACTATTACGTGTAAGGGTCGATGGTAGTTTCTTTAATGTTTTCATTATGCGCTCTACCTCAGCCCCTTCAGGATGAAGGAGGGGAAGGTTTTTTTGTTTTTGTTTGGCGCCTTTTCCTTTCCTGCCTTTAACGCGATGCTCTCGTTGAGACTTATTTCCAGTTATTTCAAGAGGGCTATAAATAGAGGCGACACTGGCAGGTTTAAACATCATTCCTTTCCCTACAAAATGAACGTGGCCATAAAGGAGGAACACCCTAAACGAGGATCGCCGCCTCCATCGGCGCGGGAGATGCCGCCACCCGAGGAAGAACGGCGGTCATTCTTCGTGACGGTCCACCGGGGGGTGACTAAAGTAACCATTTCTGGAGGGGTGACGCTCATCAAGAGCACCCCCGTGTCAATCACGTTCAACTCGTAGAGTTGAACGTGCCCAAAAAAGGCTCTTTTAAGAACTACCACACTTTCAACAAAGAATCGACAAAGATATAATCTCTTAGCAGACTATTACGTGTAAGTGTCGATGGTAGTTTCTTTAATGTTTTCATTATGCGCTCTAGTGGACCTCAGCCCCTACAGGATGAAGGAGGGGAAGGTTTTTTTTTTTTTGTTTGTTTGTTTGTTTGGTGCCTTTTCCTTTCCTGCCTTTATCGCGATGCTCTCGCTGAGACTTATTTCCAGTTATTTCAAGAGGGCTATAGAGGCGGCACTGGCAGGTTTAAACATCATTCCTTTCCCTACAAAATGAACGTGGCCATAAAGGAGGAACACCCTAAACGAGGATCGCCGCCTCCGCCTCCGCCGGGACTGGAGATGCCGACAAAATCGACAAAGATATACAGTACTCTCTTTAGCACACTATTACGTGTAAGGGTCGATGGTAGTTTCTTTAATGTTTTCATTATGCGCTCTAGTGGACCTCAGCCCCTACAGGATGAAGGAGGGGAAGGTTTTTTTTTTTTTTTTTTTTTTTTTTTTTTTTTTTTTTTGGCGCCTTTTCGTTTCCTGCCTTTACCGCGTTCCTCTCGTCCAGACTTATTTCCAGTTAGTTCAAGAAGGGCTATAAATAGAGGCGGCACTGGCAGGTTTAAACATCATTCCTTTCCCTACAAAATGAACGTGGCCATAAAGGAGGAACACCCTAAACAAGGATCACCGCCTTCACCGGCGCGGGAGATGCCGCCACCCGAGGAAGAACGGCGGTCATTCTTCGTGACGGTCCACCGGGGGGTGACTGAAGTAACAATTTCTGGAGGGGTGACGCTCGCCATGAGCACCCCCGTGTCAATCACGTTCAATTCGTAGACTTGAACGTGCCCAAAAAAGGCTCTTTTAAGAACTACCACACTTTCAAGAAAGAATCGACAAAGATATAATCTCTTAGCAGACTATTACGTGTAAGGGTCGATGGTAGTTTCTTTAATGTTTTCATTATGCGCTCTAGTGGACCTCAGCCCCTACAGGATGAAGGAGGGGAAGGTTTTTTTTTTTTTTTTTTTTTTGTTTGGCGCCTTTTCCTTTCCTGCCTTTACCGCGATGCTCTCGTTGAGACTTATTTCCAGTTAGTTCAAGAGGGCTATAGAGGCGGCACTGGCAGGTTTAAACATCATTCCTTTCCCTACAAAATGAACGTGGCCATAAAGGAGGAACACCCTAAACGAGGATCGCCGCCTCCACCGGCGCGGGAGATGCCGCCACCCGAGGAAGAATGGCGGTCATTCTTCGTGACGGTCCACCGGGGGGTGACTGAACTAACCATTTCTGGAGGGGTGACGCTCACCATGAGCACCCCCGTGCCAATCACGTTCAATTCGTAGAGTTGAACGTGCCCCAAAAAGGCTCTTTTAAGAGCTACCACACTTTCAAGAAAGATTCGACAAAGATATAATCTCTTAGCAGACTATTACGTGTAAGGGTCGATGGTAGTTTCTTTAATGTTTTCATTATGCGCTCTACCTCAGCCCCTACAGGATGAAGGAGGGGAAGGGTTTTTTGTTTTTGTTTGGCGCCTTTTCCTTTCCTGCCTTTAACGCGATGCTCTCGTTGAGACTTATTTCCAGTTATTTCAAGAGGGCTATAAATAGAGGCGACACTGGCAGGTTTAAACATCATTCCTTTCCCTACAAAATGAACGTGGCCATAAAGGAGGAACACCCTAAACGAGGATCGCCGCCTCCATCGGCGCGGGAGATGCCGCCACCCGAGGAAGAACGGCGGTCATTCTTCGTGACGGTCCACCGGGGGGTGACTAAAGTAACCATTTCTGGAGGGGTGACGCTCATCATGAGCACCCCCGTGTCAATCACGTTCAACTCGTAGAGTTGAACGTGCCCAAAAAAGGCTCTTTTAAGAACTACCACACTTTCAACAAAGAATCGACAAAGATATAATCTCTTAGCAGACTATTACGTGTAAGTGTCGATGGTAGTTTCTTTAATGTTTTCATTATGCGCTCTAGTGGACCTCAGCCCCTACAGGATGAAGGAGGGGAAGGGTTTTTTTTTTGTTTGTTTTGTTTTTTTTTTTGGTTTGGTGCCTTTTCCTTTCCTGCCTTTATCGCGATGCTCTCGTTGAGACTTATTTCCAGTTATTTCAAGAGGGCTATAGAGGCGGCACTGGCAGGTTTAAACATCATTCCTTTCCCTACAAAATGAACGTGGCCATAAAGGAGGAACACCCTAAACGAGGATCGCCGCCTCCACCGGCGCGGGAGATGCCGCCACCCGAGGAAGAACGGCGGTTATTCTTCGTGACGGTCCACCGGGGGGTGACTGAAGTAACAGTTTCTGGAGGGGTGACGCTCACCATGAGCACCCCCGTGTCAATCACGTTCAATTCGTAGAGTTGAACGTGCCCAAAAAAGGCTCTTTTAAGAGCTACCACACTTTAAAGAATCGACAAAGATATACAGTACTCTCTTTAGCAGACTATTACGTGTAAGGGTCGACGGTAGTTTCTTTAATGTTTTCATTATGCGCTCTAGTGGACGTCAGCCACTACAGGATGAAGGAGGGGAAGTTTGTTTTTTTTTTTTTTTTTTTTGGCGCCTTTTCGTTTCCTGCCTTTACTGCGTTCCTCTCGTCCAGACTTATTTCCAGTTAGTTCAAGAAGGGCTATAAATAGAGGCAGCACTGGCAGGTTTAAACATCATTCCTGTCCCTACAAAATGAACGTGGCCATAAAGGAGGAACACCCTAAACGAGGATCGCCGCCTCCACCGGCGCGGGAGATGCCGCCACCCGAGGAAGAATGGCGGTCATTCTTCGTGACGGTCCACCGGGGGGTGACTGAACTAACCATTTCTGGAGGGGTGACGCTCACCATGAGCACCCCCGTGCCAATCACGTTCAATTCGTAGAGTTGAACGTGCCCAAAAAAGGCTCTTTTAAGAGCTACCGCACTTTAAAGAATCGGCAAAGATATACAGTACTCTCTTTAGCAGACTATTACGTGTAAGGGTCGACGGTAGTTTCTTTAATGTTTTCATTATGCGCTCTAGTGGACGTCAGCCACTACAGGATGAAGGAGGGGAAGGTTTTTTTTTGTTTTATTTTTTGTTTGGCGCCTTTTCGTTTCCTGCCTTTACCGCGTTCCTCTCGTCCAGACTTATTTCCAGTTAGTTCAAGAAGGGCTATAAATAGAGGCAGCACTGGCAGGTTTAAACATCATTCCTTTCCCTACAAAATGAACGTGGCCATAAAGGAGGAACACCCTAAACGAGGATCGCCGCCTCAACCGGCGCGGGAGATGCAGGTTTAAACATCATTCCTTTCCCTACAAAATGAACGTGGCCATAAAGGAGGAACACTCTGAACGAGGATCGCCGCCTCCACCGGCGCGGGAGATGCCGCCACCCGAGGAAGAATGGCGGTCATTCTTCGTGACGGTCCACCGGGGGGTGACTGAACTAACCATTTCTGGAGGGGTGACGCTCACCATGAGCACCCCCGTGCCAATCACGTTCAATTCGTAGAGTTGAACGTGCCCAAAAAAAGGCTCTTTTAAGAGCTACCACACTTTCAAGAAAGAATCGACAAAGATATAATCTCTTAGCAGACTATTACGTGTAAGGGTCGATGGTAGTTTCTTTAATGTTATCATTATGCGCTCTAGTGGACCTCAGCCCCTACAGGATGAAGGAGGGGAAGGTTTTTTTTTTTTTTTTTTTTTTTTGGCGCCTTTTCCTTTCCTGCCTTCAACGCGATGCTCTCGTTGAGACTTATTTCCAGTTATTTCAAGAGGGCTATAAATAGAGGCGACACTGGCAGGTTTAAACATCATTCCTTTCCCTACAAAATGAACGTGGCCATAAAGGAGGAACACCCTAAACGAGGATCGTCGCCTCCATCGGCGCGGGAGATGCCGCCACCCGAGGAAGAACGGCGGTCATTCTTCGTGACGGTCCACCGGGGGTTAATAAAGTAACCATTTCTGGAGGGGTGACGCTCATCATGAGCACCCCCGTGTCAATCACCTTCAACTCGTAGAGTTGAACGTGCCCAAAAAAGGCTCTTTTAAGAACTACCACACTTTCAACAAAGAATCGACAAAGATATAATCTCTTAGCAGACTATTACGTGTAAGTGTCGATGGTAGTTTCTTTAATGTTTTCATTATGCGCTCTAGTGGACCTCAGCCCCTACAGGATGAAGGAGGGGAAGGTTTTTTTTTGTTTGTTTTGTTTTTTTTTGTTTGGTGCCTTTTCCTTTCCTGCCTTTATCGCGATGCTCTCGTTGAGACTTATTTCCAGTTATTTCAAGAGGGCTATAGAGGCGGCACTGGCAGGTTTAAACATCATTCCTTTCCCTACAAAATGAACGTGGCCATAAAGGAGGAACACCCTAAATGAGGATCGCCGCCTCCACCGGCGCGGGAGATGCCGCCACCCGAGGAAGAACGGCGGTTATTCTTCGTGACGGTCCACCGGGGGGTGACTGAAGTAACAGTTTCTGGAGGGGTGACGCTCACCATGAGCACCCCCGTGTCAATCACGTTCAATTCGTAGAGTTGAACGTGCCCAAAAAAGGCTCTTTTAAGAGCTACCACACTTTAAAGAATCGACTAAGATATACAGTACTCTCTTTAGCAGACTATTACGTGTAAGGGTCGACGGTAGTTTCTTTAATGTTTTCATTATGCGCTCTAGTGGACGTCAGCCACTACAGGATGAAGGAGGGGAAGTTTTTTTTTTTTTGTTTTTTTTGGCGCCTTTTCGTTTCCTGCCTTTACTGCGTTCCTCTCGTCCAGACTTATTTCCAGTTAGTTCAAGAAGGGCTATAAATAGAGGCAGCAGTGGCAGGTTTATTCATCATTCCTGTCCCTACAAAATGAACGTGGCCATAAAGGAGGAACACCCTAAACGAGGATCGCCGCCTCCACCGGCGCGGGAGATGCCGCCACCCGAGGAAGAATGGCGGTCATTCTTCGTGACGGTCCACCGGGGGGTGACTGAACTAACCATTTCTGGAGGGGTGACGCTCACCATGAGCACCCCCGTGCCAATCACGTTCAATTCGTAGAGTTGAACGTGCCCAAAAAAGGCTCTTTTAAGAGCTACCACACTTTCAAGAAAGATTCGACAAAGATATAATCTCTTAGCAGACTATTACGTGTAAGGGTCGATGGTAGTTTCTTTAATGTTTTCATTATGCGCTCTACCTCAGCACCTACAGGATGAAGGAGGGGAAGGGTTTTTTGTTTTTGTTTGGCGCCTTTTCGTTTCCTGCCTTTAACGCGATGCTCTCGTTGAGACTTATTTCCAGTTATTTCAAGAGGGCTATAAATAGAGGCGACACTGGCAGGTTTAAACATCATTCCTTTCCCTACAAAATGAACGTGGCCATAAAGGAGGAACACCCTAAACGAGGATCGCCGCCTCCACTGGCGCGGGAGATGCCGCCACCCGAGGAAGAACGGCGGTCATTCTTCGTGACGGTCCACCAGGGGGTGACTAAAGTAACCATTTCTGGAGGGGTGACGCTCATCATGAGCACCCCGGTGTCAATCACGTTCAATTCGTAGAGTTGAACATGCCCAAAAAAGGCTCTTTTAAGAGCTACCACACTTTAAAGAATCGACAAAGATATACAGTACTCTCTTTAGCAGACTATTACGTGTAAGGGTCGACGGTAGTTTCTTTAATGTTTTCATTATGCGCTCTAGTGGACGTCAGCCACTACAGGATGAAGGAGGGGAAGGGTTTTTTTTTTTTTTGTTTGGCACCTTTTCGTTTCCTGCCTTTACCGCGTTCCTCTCGTCCAGACTTATTTCCAGTTAGTTCAAGAAGGGCTATAAATAGAGGCGGCACTGGCAGGTTTAAACATCATTCCTTTCCCTACAAAATGAACGTGGCCATAAAGGAGGAACACCCTAAACGAGGATCGCCGCCTTCACCGGCGCGGGAGATGCCGCCACCCAAGGAAGAACAGCGGTCATTCTTCGTGACGGTCCACCGGGGGGTGACTGAAGTAACCATTTCTGGAGGGGTGACGCTCATCATGAGCATTCCCGTGTCAATCACGTTCAATTCGTAGAGTTGAACATGCCCAAAAAAGGCTCTTTTAAGAGCTATCACACTTTCAAGAAAGATTCGACAAAGATATAATCTCTTAGCAGACTATTACGTGTAAGGGTCGATGGTAGTTTCTTTAATGTTTTCATTATGCGCTCTAGTGGACGCCAGCCCCTACAGGATGAAGGAGGGGAAGGGTTTTTTTTTTTTTTGTTTGGCGCCTTTTCCTTTCCTGTCTTTACCGCGATGCTCTCGTTCAGACTTATTTCCAGTCATTTCAACAGGGCTATAAATAGAGGCGGCACTGGCAGGTTTAAACATCATTCCTTTCCCTACTAAATGAACGTGGCCATAAAGGAGGAACACCCTAAACGAGGATCACCACCTCCACCGGCGCGGGAGATGCCGCCACCCGAGGAAGAACGGCGGTCATTCTTCGTGACGGTCCACCGGGGGGTGACTGAAGTAACCATTTCTGGAGGGGTGATGCTCACCATGAGCACCCCGTGTCAATCACGTTCAATTCGTAGAGTTGAATGTGCCCAAAAAAAGGCTCTTTTAAGAGCTACCACACTTTCAAGAAAGAATCGACAAAGATATAATCTCTCAGCAGACTATTACGTGTAAGGGTCGATGGTAGTTTCTTTAATGTTTTCATTATGCGCTCTAGTGGACCTCAGCCCCTACAGGATGAAGGAGGGGAAGATTTTTTTTTTCTGTTTGGCGCCTTTTCCTTTCCTGCCTTTACCGCGATCCTCTCGTCGAGACTTATTTCCAGTTAGTTCAAGAGGGCTATAAATAGAGGCGGCACTGGCAGGTTTAAACATCATTCCTTTCCCTACAAAATGAACGTGGCCATAAAGTAGGAACACCCTAAGCGAGGATCGCCGCCTCCGCCGGCGCAGGAGATGCCGACACCACCACCGCCACCGCCACCGCCACCACCACCCGAGGAAGAACGGCGGTCATTCTTCGTGACGGTCCACCGGGGGTGGCTCAAGTAACCATATCTGGAGGGGTGATGCTCACCATGAGCACCCCCGTGTCAATCACGTTAAATTCGCAAGGTTGAACGTGCCAAAAGAAAGCTCTTTTAAGAGCCACCACACTTTCAAGAAAGAATCGACAAAGATATACCATACTCTCTTTAGCAGACTATTACGTGTAAGGGTCGATGGTAGTTTCGTTAATGTTTTCATTATGCGCTCTAGTGGACGTCAGCCCCTACAGGATGAAGGAGGGGAAGGTTTTTTTTTGTTTGGTGCCTTTTCGTTTCCTGCCTTTACCGCGTTCCTCTTGTCCAGACTTATTTCCAGTTAGTTCGAGAGGGCTATAAATAGAGGCGGCACTGGCAGGTTTAAACATCATTCCTTTCCCTACAAAATGAACGTGGCCATAAAGGAGGAACACCCTAATCGAGGATCGCCGCCTCCGCCGGCGCGGGAGATGCCGACACCACCACCGCCACCGCCACCACCACCCAAAGAAGAACGGCGGTCATTCTTCGTGACGGTACACCGGGGGATGGCTCAAGTAACCATATCTGGAGGGGTGATGCTCACCATGAGCACCCCCGTGTCAATCACGTTAAATTCGTAAGGTTGAACGTGCCAAAAGAAAGCTCTTTTAAGAGCCACCACACTTTCAAGAAAGAATCGACAAAGATATACAGTACTCTCTTTGATAGCAGACTATTACGTGTAAGGGTCGATGGTAGTCTCTTTAATGTTTTCATTATGCGCTCTAGTGGACGTCAGCCCCTACAGGATGAAGGAGGGGAAGGTTTTTTTTTGTTTGGTGCCTTTTCGTTTCCTGCCTTTACCGCGTTCCTCTCGTCCAGACTTATTTCCAGTTAGTTCGAGAAGGGCTATAAATAGAGGCTTCACTGGCAGGTTTAAACATCATTCCTTTCCCTACGAAAATGAACGTCGCTGTAAAAGATGAACACTCTACACGAGGATCGCAGCCCCCATTGCCGCCGCCGCTGCGGGAAGATATGAAACCACCACCATCACCACCGCAGGAGGAACGGACGTTCCTCGTCAGGGTCCGCCGTGGAGTGGCGGACCTAACCTTCTGCAACACCGGGGTGACGCTCACCATGAGCATCCCCGTCTCCATCACGTTCAATTCGTAGAGTTGAACATATAAAAAAGGCTCTTTTAGGAGCCACCACACATTCCAGATAGAATAGGCAAAGATATACTCTCTTGGCATACTATTACATGTAAGGGTTGATGGTAATTTCTTTAATGTTTTCATAATGCTGTAAGTAATTCTTAGATAGGCATTGTATAAATGCAGTCTGCTATAAAAACAACTATCAGATGTTTGCTTATAAATTTTGAAATGAATAACAATAACATTCAGCATCCCATGGGAAGAACCGGATGAAGATGAGAACATTGCTCCCGTTGATGATGACCAGAAATGTGGGCCAAATGAAACCTGTTATTTACTTATATTATAGTTATTATCATTATCATTTTTATGACGATTATTACTATCACTAATTGTAGTATCATTATTGTCATCATTATCATTATTATTATCCTCATTATAATCATTATCTTTATCATTATCATCATCATTGCCATTATTATTATTATTGTCATTATTCATATAATTATTCTCATTAGTATTTTCATTGTCATTGGAATTTATGCATTTTTTATTCATTTTCATGTAAACTTTCTAGTTGACGAAGGTAGGAGTCACTTAGAATGAAAAGAGTTCTACAGAATCAATGTGCACTGAGGCAGGAATGGTCAGCCTTTACTCTGACAGCTGCATCGGGCAGAAACAGGTTTGTTCTCTGCTGTCTTGTGTAGGGCTGCAACCACCGACATCAAGAGGAACTCACATTCAACTTCATGATTGCAGGATTAGAATCATACCAAGTTACCAATTATGAGTGAGGGAGAAAAGATGACAACAGTACTGTTAATACACATGTGGAGGAAGAGGAACTAGCTCCCAGTGATCGGAGTAGGACACATCATGAAGATTTAGTTTTACCCCGTGATGAAGATGCCCAAGTGGTGCCTGTACTAACTTCTCTGACCTAGTGCCTCATGATAGGAATGACTTAGCGAGTGAAGATAAAAACATTACTCTTAATCAACATGATCAGTACACAAAATAATGCATCTAGAATGGACACAACTGTACACCCAGCAAGTGTGATACATGCATTAACCCAGGGCTCGACACTAATGGTGGCCCGGTGGCCCGGTGCCACCAAAAATGAAAGTCGGGCCACCAAATTTCAAAAAAAAGGCAAATTTGGTTGCCCGCATCGGGCCACTAAAATTTTTTGAAAAGTATGTCAATAAATTCATAACTTTTTGCGCCAGAAATTAGCAGTTAAATTTCTTTAAAGGATGGATGAAAAGGACTGAATGAGTGCCTGAGAGTGAGTGTTGCAAGTTTGTTGAAGTTTATTTATGAGCAGATATTTCTAACTTCTAATTCTTACTATCATAAAACTTAAATATTTGACTCATTAAAAAAAAATGACTTTTAATGTTTTTTGTGTTTTTTGGGGGGACACCAAATTTTGCTTTCTCGGGCCACCAAAAATTTGAAATTAACCCGTTGAGGACGGTTTAATTTTGCTACAACACGCATTTCCCATAGACACCTGCCCAAGTATACTCGGGACTCGTCCTCAACGGGTTAAGGATTTTGGTGGCCCTATCGGGCCACGAAACAAAAAAGTTAGTGTCGAGCCATGATTAACCAGACAGAGGAACAGAAAGCAGAATATATCATGTCCGATGGCAAAACCTTTCATGTGTCTTTTGTCGACATGCAGAAAACCCTCCTCCTTCCAAAATTGTCGACAAAGGTTATTTTTTCCTCGAGAAAACTTTGTCATATCTTCATAACATTTGCTTCACCAGGAAAAGATGCTCCATCCCATGCACTACGTGTGTGGCATGAAGAATAAACTGGTCACTCAGTGTCGGAGATCACAAATTCCCACTTCACTCGTCTGAACAAGCACAGGGATTAAGAAAAACTATTTCTTTGGACTTAGAAAAGCAAGCTTAAGTACAGCATTCCAGCATTACCAACATAAATGTATGTGAAGACAAAACATGCAACAGAAAACCTACCTGTGGTTTCAGATATGGTATGACCTGATTACGTTGTGAAAAACTAGGCAACAGGTGCATACCTCATGGTACAGTAGACCAAACTTGACAAGTTAAAGATTCATATATTAATACACCTTGGCCCCGTTTTATAAAAAGATGCAATTGATTGTAAATTCCCTATATCTACGCAGGCTGCCATAGACTTATAATAGAAATCAACTATATAATCAATTATAACTCTTCATAAAACAGGGCACATGTCATATCTTTTGATATGAAATTAGCAGGCTACATACGTACTGATGGAATACTTTTATGCAGAGGATCTTCGTATGGCACCAAAATTGTCTTGTGTACACTGTGAACACAAATGTTGATCAAAATCAATACATAAATTGATGGACCAATTTAAAGCACATACCGTCGCTGGGGTGACAAGACCTTGTATCTGCAGTTTTGGTGAAAATGACTTTTTTGGATTAATGGTCAAATAATGGGTTAAACCTATTCTAACTGGGGGGGGGGGTCAAATTGACCCCCCCCCCTTGACGTTTCGCGCCACGATTTCGCAATGCGCAAAGCTGTTGCCGCGTCGTTTTCATGACTTTTTTCATTGAAGTCTCCCGCATATTTTGAGACCAAATTTGCGACGTCCGGGTACACCGTTCTGAAGTTACGTAGTGTTTTGCATATGCATGTCAACCAAAAAACAGCTCAAATTCATGATATCGTGTCCAAATCCAATGCAAATTGTGTTTTTTGGTTAAATTGATATAAATTAGATTATTTCAACTTTTAACCATTGAAATTAATCCATTCTAGTGTAGATAAGCCTGAAAAAGTGCCTGCAACAAGTTTTGGCAAGAAAACAATGGAAAACAAAAGGTTGAAAAAACAGTAAAATACATAAGAATTTAACAAAACAATAAAAAACAAAAGAAATTCATTTCAATTGAGCTATTTTTTTACACAAAAATTGTTTGATGTGTCTTGAGGAATTCTGACACAAAAATTTAGCAATCCTCCAGTCTTTTTAATGGAGTTATAGGTGAAAATATGATTTCATGCACAAATGTGCATAATAAATTTATTAAAA
This sequence comes from Diadema setosum, assembly GCA_033980235.1. Taxonomy (NCBI): domain Eukaryota; kingdom Metazoa; phylum Echinodermata; class Echinoidea; order Diadematoida; family Diadematidae; genus Diadema; species Diadema setosum. Next base: position 3,811,846 of record CM067065.1, on the reverse strand, counting down.
ATAGAAAGGCAATATTTTTCTATTGTATGACGATGTAATCTTGTAGGTGACATCAAGCTCTATCTTCAGGCAAAATTTCGCGGCGATTGCGCCATCGGCGGCCGAGATCTGAAGGGGGGGTCAAATTGACCCCCCCTCAGTAAAAACTTGGACTCAAATAGCCCAGTTAGAATAGGGTTAAGTGATGTCCTGTCCAAATGCCAACTTTCTTACACCAAAAATGAAGCCACCACGGCATGTCAAAAGAAAGGCTATCCCATTCGCCACAGTGCTTTAGCCGTAATGTTTTTCGGCTCTCCTGAACATGTGACATTTTGTACATATAAGGTCTTGTCACCCCAGCGACGATACGACAGTCCTCATACTAGAGCACATCAGCTGCTGTATTATGCATCAGGAACCGATGGTCAGACTGAGACACGTCCTGAAGACGTTGCATTATCCCCTGAAGAAAAATGGTGAAAGCGGTGCTTCCTGACTACCAAGCTCCAAGTAACCATGAGATAGAGGGTGAAGATGCCAACATTATTCTTAATATATGTGACCCGCTACAACAGAAGGGTCCTAAAGTTGCTGACGGGCGAGCCAAGCATGGCCCAGAAAAATGCTATTTTCAGGCCTTTCCTTTGATCATTTAGCTTCGAAATTTCGGCAGATGATAGAAGATACATTAGACTACAAAATTATGTAAAAACAGAAATCCGAACGTTTTGACAGATTTTGGTGATCTGACTTCAAACTCGATTTTCTCGGCTCACCCATCAGCGACTTAAGGATCCTTTTGTTGTAGCGGGTCACATATTGTACGTACACGTGCCTATAGAGGAACTACACGTAGCACTCAATGATCAGAGTAAGACACATCCCCTATATAAGCCTCATATATATATATATATATATATATATATGCCTCATGACTACAGTAACCAAGCCCCTAATAATGATGAGTGGTTGGAGAGAAGGGAGGAGAGGTTGGAGACTCCGCAAAAAAACAAACAAAAAAAAAACAGACATGCAACACACAATAACGTAATCAATGACCGTAATAAGATGCACAATGAAATGTGCAAATCTTTTCATCTCATTCCGTTTTACATTTGTACATCAGATATAACGCCTTTAGCCTCGAATGCTTTGTTTGCCAACCTGATTTTTGCTCACTGTAAACAGTTTTCCTCTTTATGTATTCTTTACTTGGATTCAAAGTTCATCCAATAATGTTTCTTCCTCTCATTTTTGACAACCCATTCTACACAAAGGCATGAGAACTAGTGGATTGAACACCTTTCAGAAAAGAATGTTTCATGACATTAGTTCAATAAAAGGAAAGGACATGTCCTTTAACTTTTTTCTGGTTTAGAAATAAAGAAGAAAAAGTTAAAGAGCTGAATAAGAACAAAAGGGTTGCCTTCACACTCGGACGTCTTATATCTAAAGCACTTGATATGTACATCTGAAAAGTTTGTTTGCAAAAACCGATAAGTCCATTTTTGAAGATTTTGAAGTACGGTCTCTGTCATAAAGTACAAAATAATACCTTTTAAATGATATATTGGTCACTACATATAGAGGTACATTTTTGAAGTTATGGTCAAAAGAAGCCAATTTTTTTCTTATTATTCTCTTTATTTTTCTTGACCTTTAATCGCGAATATCTCCATTTGGCAAATATGGACTTATCGGTTTTTGCAAACAAACTCTTCATCTGCACTATGTCTCAATCCTACATCTCGGAGCTCCTCTGGATAAATAATCAAGCTTGAGGTCTGTGATTAGCAAATCAAGTTCAATTGTGGATATTTCTCGGCCACACAGCTTGGGGAATTACAGCCTTCTACATCTCTGGACCCATGCTTTGGAATAGCCACCCTCAATGGATCAGTTACACACTGTAAAGTCTATGCCTCATCACCTACGATCACATCCACAATGTAAAGTATATATTTGATTTCACTGCGTTTCCTTACGAAACAAAGCAAGAAACATGTTCAGTTCGCACATGTCAGTTCATTCGTGATCGCTGGCAGCCAGCCCTCAGACGCTATTTTCTTCCACTGGCATATTCAAAGATTTTACACAGCAATTTTTGTTTTCTTCAAGGAGAAAGTCCCATCTATGAAAGAAAAAATGAATACCTCAGGGCCTTTGGGTCCTGCCAATGAATGAACAATATGTGACCCTGCACCACAAAACAAACAAAAAGTCACCAGTCATGGATTTTAAGTTAAGGGCAGATTCTAGAAGGGCAGACTCTAAGCATTAAAATGATGTTTAACTCAATTCAAATCTGATATCTTCGCTGGGTATAAGCGATGACCAGTTGGTGAAGAATGTTGCAGTACGACTAAGAGAGCAAGTTGAAGCGACAAATACTGTTCCCTGGCCTCCAAATGTATCAGAGTTGGAGAGAGAAGAGGACCTCAATGAGCTCCTCTTAAAGCTGATAACATGGCTAAAACACCCAAATAGGTCAGAAGTTGACGACAATTCAGCTGTCCGTTCAATTGGGTCGATCCTCACAAGCTACATCACGGGAATACGCACTGCCTTTGAGGTGAATCTCTCTGTCTTGCTGCATGGACTAACCAAAAGTAGAGAGATCATTGACCTCCTGCACAAAGATGGCATAGGCATCAGCTACAATGACGTTCTGATGTTGCGAGATTTCTGGGTGTTCAGTGACCTCAAGGGTTCCCTTAACTGTCCCTCCGAACTTGCCTTTGGGAAGCCTGCAATTGCTGTAGTCGACAATGATGACTTTAAGAGTGACACGTTGACTGGTGCTGGCCAGGCGCATAGAACTAACGTCATGTTCGTGCAGCCAGACACTTTTGATGAACCCTCTGAAAATCAGGAGGAGAGGACAAACTTAACACCTCAGTTCCTATCAACATCTCTCACAGAGATTGGAGGCGAAATGCAGCACGTCAAGCCGTACAAGACAGTTAAGCGTGGGAAACCGCCTATTCGAGAACGAGCCACAGATGACAGCCCTCCTCAAGACACATCCATGCAAAGAACTCGTGGTGTGATCCATGCGTTGGCTAGAGCTCAGGATGACCGAACACGTCCTAAACCGGAGGAACAGACCGTACCAGGGTTTTCAGGTTTCCAGGCAAGAATGTCAAATGCTGACGAGAAGAGTCGAGCTATATACCACATGACCTATCCCGATCCACCCAGTAAGACTGTTCTCAATGATGTTCTATGTAAGCTCGCAAAGGCAATCGAAGAGAAAAGGATGCCTTTCGCAATTATCGTTGGTGACCATCCTGTCTACGTGCTCATGCTAGAGCTGAAAAGTGAAAACCCACAACAGTTCAGCAAAATCTTACCATTCAGGGGTGCCTTTCATATTCAGATGTCATTCATGTACACGATATACGAAAGGTTCCATGGATCGGGTCTCTCAGATGTGTTGGTAGCTGCAGGTGTTATTGCAGACGGATCGGTTGATCAAGCCCTCCGTGGAAAACACTTCAAGCGTGGGGTTCGCTGTCTTCGCCTGTTCTACGAGACTCTGGTTCATCATGCCCTAGACAAGCGTTTGGAAGGTTTTCCTCTATCCGAAGAGGTGAAGTCATCTCTTGCCAAACTCAGACATGAGATTGATGCTCAAGGACTTGCGGATGTACACACAGGGTTAGAGCACAATGCAGAGGTAAAAGACCTTATCGAGACACTGTTCAGGGATTTCGATGGTGCCCCCTTGGTAGTATACTGGTTATCCTTCATGGAAATGGTGGAAATTCTGACCCAAAATATCCACGCACTCAGAACAAGCAACTGGAATGAGTACAAATCTTCGCTCAAACTGATGCTTCCATGGATGCAAATCTACGACAATGACAAGTATGGTCGGCATCTTCCAGATTTCATTGCAGTTCTTGATACCCTTCCTGAGAAACAGGCTGCATTCATGGAAGATGGTTTGTTTGCTCAGTCCATGACAGGAAATCCGTATTCGTGTGTCGCTCTGGACATATGGATTGAGTCAACTATGAACAAGGGCTCCAAGCTGAAGTCTGGTTGGCTGGCCATCCTGAACAATGAGAAACAACTCTTATCAAATACACGCAACGTGAATAACATCAATCGAGTGACACGAGCTGTTCATCATCATGCTAATTGCAAGAAGCATAGGAAAGCAGAGCATGCAGATTGCTCATCTAGCAAAAGAAGGAAGGATGAACAAGCGGTGCAGGATATTAGTTCGTGTCTCAATGAATTTGAGTGTGACCCGTTTGACCATGCTAACCAGACACTGCGGTCCCTTCAGTCAGGAATCCCAGCCTCCGATTCCCTTGCTGTAGATCTGGCATCAGCCAAGACGGATGGTAGGAGAAAAGTGAAGGAGTTCATGGATGAGAGGGTATACTCGAAAACCAAGACTTTGAATGACAGAGTTCATCGGAGTAAGCGAAAGAACTTTTCCAGTCAAGAAGTGAAAAGAGGAGTAGCCGACAATTTGAAGGGTAAGGCGGAGGGAATGGAGCGCGATGCCATGGCGTCAGTTGTTGGACTAGTTGACAGCAGTGGGACACTACAACTTGAAGATATCTTGCAGCATCGTGTCACGCCTGAGTGCCTTTCTATCTTCAATGCAAACGGAACATTCCGCAAGTCACAGAAAAGCAAACTTCTACAAAAACTGACCATGGATGAGACTCCAGAACCTGAGGTGTATACATCCCTTATTGACATGGGTCTCATGTGGCGTCTTGCAGTCCCGACCATTGAGGACAGGGAGAAGAGGGACGGAAGCCAGTATACCTGGGGCGACTATGCACAGAAAGTGGTGAACACTATCAAGAGTAGGCACCGAAATGCAGAGAGGATCATTTGCGTAAATGATTCCTACGACCAGGACTACAACATTAAAGACAGTGAAAGGACACTTCGACAGAAACAGATGCCAACAAAGAATGTCTTCATGAAGACAGAGGACAAGTTTCCCTCTAGCAAGGATTTCCATGCCCTGCTAGGTAAGCCTGCTAACGAGATCCGCCTACAGGCATTTCTTCAAATGGAACTCCAGAAAGTGGCGTTAACAACAGGGACCGAGATTATCTATTGTGTAGTCGGCAGTTACGCACGGAATCTCACTACGGGTGAAGATTTGCCTGAACTCCTATGCTTCCAAGCTGAAGCAGACACTGCCATGTTCACGATGTATAGTGCACTTCGGTCAGATGGCTACAAAGCAGCAGTTATACTTGACACAGAAGACACTGACAACTATGTCCAAGCAGGATATGTTGCTCATAGGACGTCAGGGAACTTGTGCTTGAAACGCAAACATCATCTGATTGATGCCAAACGTCTGTGCAGTGAAGCAATGTCTCAATCCATCATTGCAATACATGTCATTAGTGGATGTGACCATAACTCTGCTTTTTTCGGAGCAAGTAAATTGCGGATTGTAGGACGCTTGGTCACTTCGAAAGAGGCCCATAGTCTGCTTGCAAAATGTGGCACCCAGCTTCCAGCCCCACAGGATGTCATCAGCGATTTAGAACAGTTCGTCATTCGCTACGTCTATGGTAATTCCAGAAGCAAGACACCAGGAGAAGCCCGGGCTGCGAAGTGGAGGGCCCAGAAGAAGAAGAGCACCATGCGATTAATGCCTGACTCAGACAGTTTGTATGAGCACCTGCTTCGTGCAAACTATCTTGCATATTTGCTTAAGCATTTTCAGATGCAAAGTCACCCATCACCGATAGGACATGGATGGCATCTGGTAAACGGACTGTGTCTACCTGTACGATCAACAGAACCCCCACTTCCCTTGTCCATGTCGGAACCACCCAAGGAAAACACAGAGAGCAACAGTGATGAGAGCAGCAATGGTGCAGAGAGTGATTCTGATAGTGACAGTGACTCATACATTGATGCCTCATTTACTGATAGTGTCAGTGACTCGTGTGGAGATAGTGATGTAGCCGACTACTAAGGTATGTTGGACTTTGAAGTTAACAGTCGGCGACATCAAAATTTTCCAGATGTGATGAATGTTAAAAATTATGTAATCATAATGTAAGCATTCTATCAGATTATGGTATCAACAGAAAGCTTGACACCGATAACCTTTGTTTTGACATCAAGATCAGCTTTCTAGACAACTTAGAAATCGAGAAACAATAGCAAATGTATGTCGGCGGCCATATTGGCGGCCATATTGGATTTCACTGCAATGAACATGTTTTACCCCCCCCCCCAAAAAAAAAAAGAAGCATGGTAATTCTTAACCCCCAAAACCTATGTCGAAACACCAAAATCAACCTCCTAGGTGAATTAGTTACTGAGAATATAGGCAGTGACAGCCATTTTGGCGGCCTTTTTGAATTTGGGGCTGTAGAAAAAATTCCCATCATTTTTGTGAGGTACATAGGAGCTCATTTTCCTTCAAAATGATTGAGAATGACAAATCCACTGAGAAAAAAAGGTTCAGAGAGGTTGGTCACGGAACCACCCAAGATGACTCTACTGTTATTTCCTCCATGCAGGTTTACAGTGGCGGAAGTTAGAAATCTAATTCATTAAGAGGTGTTGAATGATTGCTATTGAAATGTTTGATGAGACCCTTCTTACATATCTTCCACTCCTTATGACAACGCCAATGTAGACCAAAACATTGTGTGTGAAATAAATCGCCTATCGTGGAGGACCTCTACTCAATGCTTTCCTTAACGTCATTACATATACTGCGCAATGACATGTCACATAGTTTGGGGTAAAGGAAGGATAGAAATGTGGATATCAGTAATCGGGTATTGATCATAACGGCGCTGAGTTTGATCAGGGCAACACTCTTGGGCTTATCGATTTGCCAACCTAGTGCAATAAACAGTAACTGAATGTCTGATCCACTCTGTAAATTATTCTTCACTTCCGCAATCTAAGTTAGGAGATGTACCGCGATCAAACACACACACACACACACACACACACACACACACAAAAACACACGCACACCAGTATAACGCTCTGAAGTTTCCGGTCGGCGAGCATTTAGGCGTATTTGCAAACATTCACTGCAAGACTTTTTTTTTGTGCGTAAATTGACTTATTATTGTCTTTAATAAGCTGTTTTCATTTTATTTCATTTCGTTTCGTTTATTTTATTTCCAAAGAAAAATGTAAGTATAACATTTTAATACACATAATAACGCAATAATGTAATGAAAAAAAAAAAAAACTGGGATACAATGTTGTAAATTACGACTGCGTCGTCTGGACATGGAGTTAAAGGGGATGGCTAGTAACTGATCAGTGGGAATCAGTGGGAATGCTGGGGGTGTTTGTTCCCATTCTTGTGGGATTCGAGTACATTATATATCTATTGTTTTGTGAAAATTATTTGCTTCAGAATGGTCTCATGTTCAAGTAATGTGCAGTTTAATGCCCCGTCACTGTACAGGCATGCTAACCTGGAAACATTGAACTGCACATTACTTGAATATGAGACCATTCTGAAGCAAATAATTTTCACACAACAATACATATATAATGTACTCTTAAATGAATCCCACAAGGATTTGAACAATCATCCCCCGACATTCCCTATGATTCCCACTGATCAGTTACTAGCCATCCCATATTTGATTGCCATGGATATTGTGTTGAATAGATGTGACAAAGGTGAATACTCACCGCAAGTATTCGCATAATGAATATGCATTCACATTTTGTTGTTACATGGCCTTATTCAACTAGAAATGCCCATCAAAAATGTCGGTGAGGGGATCGATTCTTCAAGAAAAATGTTTGATCAATCGTCCCTGTTATTTGGCGCATAAGAAGTAAATGAGATATAAGGGGCATCGTTCCTTATAATCCGTAAAAAACACTTGACATACAATACATTGTTATCGAGCCAAGTAAGGTAAGAAAACGGTTAAACGGTCTAACTTTTTTTATTTCAATGATATAATAGTTTCTTACTATTTGAAGAGTTTCATAACAAAACGAGTTAAATTTATTCTTGTTAAGTTGAGATAACACTATTTGCGAGAAAAGTTGCTAAAAATATAGAAAGTTTTAAAAAGAAAATACTGGATATTTGTAATCACAACTTGAAGAATTTTCATTATTATGTAACAAATGAGGCATTCCTGAGGTTTTTTATTTTGCTCTATCTAATTATGGACATTCTCCAAAATTTTTGAAATTGGTGCATAGCCGATTTTGCTATCAAACTCTTCATATTCTTTTTATACGTTGCATTCCTCAGTTTTTTCTTCTTCTTTTTCTTCCTTCTCCTTATTTTATTTTATTTTTTTTTTTTTGGGGGGGGGGGGAGGGACGGAAGGGAGGAAACTGTGCTTGTTTTATCGCAAAGAATGTCTGTCCTGATGATCTCCTTGACTCTGTTTGTGCATTAGATTTTAAACCCTTGGAGGGGGTTAGTAGTTTGTGAGTGTGCATGTTTGTGTTGCGACTTTCATATATGAAGAGTTTGTTTGCAAAAACCGATAAGTCCATTTTTGAAGATTTTGAAGTACGGTCTCTGTTATAAGGTACGAAATAATACCTTTTAAATGATACATTGGTCACTACATATAAAGGTATATTTTTGAAGTTATGGTCAAAAGAAGCAAACATTTTCTTATTATTCTCTTTATTTTTCTTGACCTTTAATCGCAAATATCTCCATTTGACAAATATGGACTTATCGGTTTTTGCAAACAAACTCTTCATATTATGACGAGTTAATCACAATAAAAAGCGGCATTATTAATACTTTGTGCAAAGCAGTTCAACGGTCGTTCTCAGCAGGCACTTGATTCTGATGTTTAGGCTGCTTATTTATTCTGTCTCCTGTTCCAATCCTGTTCCAATTCCAATCGGTGACCCTCTGCGTGGCACATAGAGTTCCAGTCCAAGTGTCACTGTGTGTAAAATTTATGCATGTTTGACCCATTGGCATAGAAAGGGCTCACAACTCGCAAGGGAGTTGTTGTTTTGTGAGCCGTAACACTTTCATGAGTCGCACAAATCATTAAACACGGGACAGAATCCTTATGGTTCCAATGCATAAAACTTTTGTTTCAACCAAATTGATGTCAATCTACTTTTCATAACTTTGTGTGTGTGTGTGTGTGTGTGTGTGTGTGTGCCGAAGTCGCCAATTGGGGATTTCGGCACACATTCAGCATGTTCAGCTCTGCTCACGTAAACACTATGTCGCGCAAAAAAATGCGCTCTGTCAAGGAACTGTCCCTGATATACTATTATCGTGACTAACAGATATGCTGCAAACAATCCTCTTTTTGTTCCGGAACAACGTACAGAATATATGAGGTCTACATTTTCGTATCAAGACACATTGTACAGTGCTATTTTAATATGTTACCTATTCAAGTCCAAACTTGTGTGTCGTTTGAAAATTTTAAGAAACGGCACGGTGTAAACGTTTAAGTATTGACTTTTGATTCTTAGTTTTAGTATATTTTTCTCATCTGAGTTTTTAAACAAACCAAACAGTGATTATTTATTTATATATGAATTTATGTGTAGTTTGAATATTTAAAGAAATTATGTAAATATGACAGTTTGACTTTTTATCTTATTTTAGCTGAATATGTTCTTGCCGACCGTATACACCTTCTTTTTTTCTTTTTTTTTTCTTTTTTACTTTTTTTTTAACACAAAAGCATCTTGCCGCAGCAACTACACTGTATTATCCGGAAAGGAGGGGGGGGGGGGGTGGGGTGGGATAGGGGATAATAGATTAATCGCATTTGTTTGTTTGTTGTTTCAATCATGGGTGATGGTTTACTGGTTATAATAAATGTATACTGTTATCCTGAATGTTTGACGTACTTTAAGATTATTTTACATTGTTATACATTTCATTCAATTTATATCATAATCAGTTTTATACTTCGATTGCCGTTTTAACTTGTCGTATTTTGTTTTGTAGTTAATGTAATATATTGTTATAGATTGTAGCATTGTACTGTTTAAGATTTGTTTCGAATTGTAAATTGTATTTTGATATTTTTATGTAAAACAGGGCTTTCTTGTAAAGCAGTTTTATGTACTGAAGAGACTACCCTGTATAAATAAAACATAATAAATAAACAAAATAACAGTGATAGATAATGGGTTTGGCCATTTAATTTACTAAGAATTTAAGTATATGCACATTTTCATTTATCTATTTTTTATGTAAGTTTGTATGTTATTAAGTTACATAATCTTTTACGCGTGTTAAGCAAAACACTTTCATTTATCATTTCTAAGCTGATTCGTTACCGTCCTGTGGACTTAGGTGTGTTGTATCTATTTGTAAGTGTGTGTGTGTGTATGCGCGCGTGTGTGTGTGTGTGTGTGTGTGTGCATGTCTGTGTGTCTTTTGTGTCTGTGTGTCTGCCTGTGTGTGCGTGTTTGTTTTCTCAAGCACCACTTACGAACTGCGGAAAAGGAAATTATCAGCTTTTCACAATCGCATCCTCCATGTCAACTTTTCTGTAACGAAGAATGGATACACATTCAGGGCGCAAAAGAGAGCATTCATTTATTCACGTTATCATTTGTTACCCTGCATCACAAAACCAACAAAACGTCGCCAGACATGGATTTTTAGTTAAAGGCAGATTCTGAAAGAGCAGCTTGTAAGCTCTAAAATGGTTTATAACTCAATTAAATTGGACTCCCCTAATCTATCTAAATACTAGAAAGGAAGCAAACACTCTGGACAAGTGTGAACTGAGAAAATAGGCTCTGAAGGACAGGTTCTATTCAAGCGCTTAACCTTTACCAAGCTGTGCTAGCTGTGCAATGAAAGGCATAAAACACAGGATGTAAACCGCTGGAGCAACAACAATGTCAAGAAATAAAATGGGGACTCTAAGAAATACCCGTTCATTCTCAACCCAAAAAAGGGTTGGAGAAAAATAGCTGAAAACACACCGCTTTTCAAATTCATGTTATGATTCCAAACTAAAGAAGAATGAAGAAGAAGGATGGCTCTTTCAGAAAATATTAAAAATTTAAGATTGACGCAGTTGACCCATGTCACCTTTTGTGAGTTCTCACGTAAAATCAAGGGGTGCGACTTTTTGTTCGTTTTGGGATACACGGTCACATTTATTGTTATCATTGTTATTATTATCATCATCGTAACTGCCATTGTTCACTTCTTTATCCACTGCTGTTATTTTCACTCAAATCTAGTCGTCTTTTGACAAAATAATTAAAAAGTAGTACAAATGATAATTACGTTAAAATACACATTTCCAATCCACTTTCTATAAAGTAGGTGGATCGTTACAAAATATAATAATGTATTTGGTACATATGACGATAGTTTGCTTATTGTGCAGATGTGAAATGGGGCGGATGGGACAGAGGTGGAAGATCTCATTTGTCGGGAAAGAAACGAATGCAAGAAGTTGCACGGAGACTCTGTATTGTCACTTTGTGTACGTGCTTAATGTTTATCGCAGATAGAAGATGAGTCGTCCAACCTGCTGCCTTTTTGTCGTTGCCCTGCTGGTGTGTGTCAATAGCGCCCTCTCACAAACCGAGGCGCCCAACAAGGACAGAGCTCGTGCATTATACCCTCTTGCTGAGTCCTGCCCTTACGGTAAGTTAAGTCAGTCACCAAACATTTTCGAACCCCACAGGACGTTGTTGAGATTCGTTTGTTCTTGTTTGTTATTTTGCTTTGCTTTGTTTTTTGATTTAACATTTACAGTAATCTACACACAAGAAGGCCTAAGGCATTTTTTCCCGGTAAAATAGTCATTATTTGTTCTTTTCTCTCTCTCTCTCTCTCTCTCTCCGACTCTTTCTATGGTTTGTTAGTATAGTAACAATTAGAGATTTTTTTTTGTGTGTGTGTGTGTCTACGAGAAAACTATTGTCAACTAGAAGTGTTATTTATATCACCTCCTTCCGCTATTTTTTGCTCTCTTTCTGTTTCCATGTGGATCAGAAACATGAAATGCTATCACTTAAAAGCTTGTTTCATCATTAGTCTTGCTGTAATTACCGCTGATGTTGTAGATGACTACTAAGTAGAATGTTGTTAAAATGGGAGCGGAAAATAGGTAAACAACGTAAACAATTACATGGTCCTTGACGTTAAAGAAAAAGAACATGGTGATACTCGTACTCCGTTACCGAAAACAGTCCGTCATCACCACACATAGGCTTACACTGTATAAGGTTTTATTGATGTTTGTACGTGTTTACCTTGATCTATCTGGGACCAAAAATGTATGCCACAGTATAATCCGCCAAGAGCATGCTGGAGACAATAATAGTTACTCAATGCTGAAAATAGACAAACAAATGGGGAAAAATAGGAAAAGATAAAGATACTGAATGACGGTTATCAAAGTCCCAAATCTGTAACAACTATGAATGCTCTTTTATAAGTCATTCGTGAAAAGACAGTGTTCCCGCTCTTTCTTTTCTTTCCATCTCTCTCTCCTCTGCCGCTTCCTCTCTCTTATCTCACCTTTTCCCTCTTAAAGAAGAAATCCGGGACGGGACATGCTGTATAAGCTGTGAGTTCACGTACAGAATGAAGATGTCACAGATATTTTCACGAGACGTTGTTTTCGCCAACTGACACCGAGGCTACGTCAATTGCACCATTACCCTAGCGCATGGCGACATTTTCGCGAGTTGTTAGATTCGCGGTCCAACGGTGATTCGCGAAATTCGAGAAAATTAAATCCTCGCGAAAATACAGCTTATACAGTACATGTTATGGTCATAAGAAAGACAAAAGTATGAATAACCGAAATTTGCCCTTCCCTTTTTGAATGTACGAAGAAAATTATTATTTTTTTTTTGAAGCATCGTTATCTTGCGAGACGCATACATTGTGAGCAAGAATGCTCTTTGTACCATAATGCAATGCGCCGCAAACTTTCGATGTCGTCGGACCCTCGCTTCTACGATACGGTGTACGGTGTACGATCGCTGCTAGCGAGCGAAGTTGCTCGGACTCCTGGATCCTCTTTTGTTTGTTGTCCGCGTTTTGCGTTCGCGTGCGTGTGTGTGCCATCCGATTCTGCTTAACAAAACATCCCGACCTGACCCCTGCCTCGCTGTGCAGCGACAGGGTTCGTGTTCAGTTAGTAGAAATGCACACCATGAACTCCTACCATTCCCTTCCGTTATTTGTAAGTGAGAATTTCTTATGACTTTCAGAAATGATAAGATGGAACATACGTTTGTCGGTTTCATGACATTTCAAAGCCAATTACGGAAGAAAAGTGTATAATTTGGTCTCAAAAGTACGCCGATCGCATGCTGTGACGGTATAGCATGACTGATCAACGATTATGTAGATGGTCAGCTCTAACAATCATAATTGATCGTTGTAGCCTGTGAAATAATCCATAACCACAATAATTACGTTGGCTCGACATGTTTTGTTATTAATTATTGAACAGACGGAAATGATTTAATTAATAAATACAGATGACGAGGAGCAGCAAAACCTGAGAACATGACAAATTTTGTGTCAAAAGATGGGTAATTGCTGATTCGCACATTTTCGCACTTTCATAAGACCTTGCCTAATGACAAGATATACCAGTTTTGTTTTTTTTTTTTTTTTTTTTTTTTTACGATTACCATCCATTTTTGCTATGGAATAAGCTGCGGAAAAAATGAAGCATTGAGATCACAGATGACAATAACTCTGCCAAAATGTTAGCTTTCTGCCTGCTTCCTTCAAGCTTTTCTTCTGCGCATATAGTTTTAGATTTCTCGAATCTCCGTCTTGTTCTTCTCCCGGCTTGCTCGCGGTGACGATCATGGGATGAAAGCAGTGAAGCATCTTAAAGGGGGTGGCTAGTGACTGATCAGTGGGAATCAGTGGGAATGCTGGAGGATGATTGTTCCAATCCTTGTGGGATTCATTTAAGAGGACATTATATCGTCGGCTGAGAATGATAAGGGCGTTAAGTTGCCACAAAACCCATAGTGTTCAAGACCACTTAACGCCCTTCTCATTCTCAACAGACGATATATCTATTGTTGTGTGAAAATTATTTGCTTCAGAATGGTCTCATATTCACGAAATGTGCAGTTTAATGTTTCCAGGACTGGTTAGCGTGCCTGGTCAGTGACGGGGCATTAAGAATTGGAAGTATCATCCCTCAGGTTCAAAAAAACTAAATATGTACAATTCAGTGAAATACTTGTCGCAATAGTTTTACCAAAGTAAAAATAAAGCAACGACCGATTGTCATAAGTTTCGGGTAATAGTTACCGTTAGTACATTGTTAACTAGAACTGCCGATAATTTGAACGTCCAGTTATGATTCTTTCGGAAGTTATGCATTCATAAAGATGGTAAACCCGCCAAAAATAGCATGTCGCAAATTAATAATTTTGCCGATATGTTACTGTTATGCAAATGAAAGCACGATCTTTTCTCATTAAAACTTGTTCTAAAGCAAATTAAGCCATTGGCCTACACGTTAGAATAAAAAGAAATATAATTGAAAACTATTCAATTGAATTATTTTACAAGTAAAATTTGTCGCAAAGACCTGTGAAACATACGTTACCATGATTTCAAGTTTTCCTTGAAAACATCCCCTTGGGTTGAAATTGTGAATTATCCGTCCTAAAAACTAAGAAAATGTCTCGTCCAATGCTGTAAACAAAAGTTTTGCCACCTGGTTATCTGCTGCAGAGAAAAAGCTTCAAGCACTATTATGTTTCAGACCGTATGTGGTTAAGAAATGAAACATACGTTACCACCGCTATGGAAAATTAAAAATGAAAATGTTACAAGGAAGTTACCAAACATAGGCATACGGTACCCCAATCTCTCCACTGAGTTTTCAATTATGAGCCATTACTAATCGCTTGAAAAAGTCACATCGAAGGTCAGATGTAACTTACTTTACCGAAACATACGTTACTCCCTAAAAATTATCTTAATTAGATTCACTAATATTGCAACCATTCATCGATAACAAGTGCTATCTAGAGTCATCTTATTCCATAGTTGCTTAGAAACAGTCATTGCGACAAAATGGCGCATCACGTTGACGACTCACAGGGAATGGACTGCACGAGATCTTTCTAAGTATCTGAGCGAACGGTATATATATTTTCAAAGTCATGTTTAGCGTAATTACATTCAAATATTGGTACATTTTAACTATAAGCAAGTACTTTGGTGTTTGTTTTGTCGAGGAGAATAACAAGTTTACATCTCACTCAGATATTAATACAACATTAAGGTACCTAAACATAGGGTCAATATTGTAACGTAGGTTTCACTTAAGGTAACGTAAGTTTCAATTTTAGATCTGCATTTACACTGTCGTACTTTTCACCAAAGCTTTATCCTAAAAAAGACTAATATTCATAAATAAACAGATGAAAAACATATTTCAATTTGAGGCTTGCACTAACCATTCTTTTTGGCGATAATCATTGCCAATGAGGCCCTGAATACCCTGGTAACGTAGGTTTCAGTCACTCTAAGTCAATCCAATTTGTATGTTAATGATATATAAATGGTGAAAACAATGGTTTTCATTTCAATCATCGTATCATTTACTTCAAAGTTATAGTGATTGTAGTCTACCGAATTCATTATGCGACACTTCATTCCTTGTAATTAGAGGTAACGTAGGTTACGTAATTATGTAAGAATATCTTATTACTGATTTCCAGCATGGATTTTCTTATTTCTCTGTTAAGGGAATTTTATCATTACTCCTTAGGTTCCAAGAGGTCAAAATGGGAAAATAAAGAGCCAAGATTCAGGCCGATTACTGAAGAAGGAAAAAGGAAAAAATGGAGAAGAAGCCTTCCTTACTCTCTCTCTCTAAAAAAAAAAAAAAAAAAAAAAAAGTGAAAATGTTCACTTTTAATGGAGTGAATACAAAAAAGAGTGAATTTAGAGTGATATTGGAGTGAATTTTGAGTGAAAAAAAAAATCATTTTCACTCATTGTGGGGTGAGCTCAGGGTTCACTCGAAAATTTAGGAGTGATCCTTGAGGTCACTCTAAAAAGAGTGAAAATGAACATTTTCACTCTAAATTTCACTCTCCCTTCACCATTTTTTTTTTTGTATTCACCCCATTAATAGTGAATATTTTCACTCGATTTTTTTAGAGAGTAAATCCGAGAAACAACGTGTAAGAAAGTATTACGTTCCTGTGGAAAATCTTAAGAGTTGGGAAAAACAAGAGCGCATTTGCAGAAAAAAAAATGTGAATGAATGAGTTAAAAAGCACAGAGCATTCGGCAAGAAAATAAAGAAGACTTAAACCGATCTCAGCAAAGGGTGAATGAAGGTAATAATGTCGACTTGATTGACCAGGATTGACATGGAAATTAATGATGTATACTTATGTATGCTTTACAATGAAAGGTACTGGATAAAAGTGTTGGCTTGTAGATATCAAATTGAAATGATGAAATGTATACATGTATACATTTCCTTTTTTTATGCACCGAAAATCATCCATAAAAATTTCTACCCAATCTAACTCTTCCGAGATATTGAAGTTTAACTAAGAAAATAAAAGAAATGTTATACTAACGCTCTTATACCAACTTTTATATCATTTCACTTTAATACAACTCGCCACTTTTGCATTCTTCTCCTCTACGCTGCCTCTTATTAATACCCAGTACCTTTTATTGAAAGTTGCCTTTTGCAGAAAAATACCTGATTGTGAGTTTACAGTTGTCTTTTACAATGATGCAATATACATTGAAGACACTTTATATGTCACCGAACTGTTCTTCTAGCTAATGGAAATAGAAGAATTGCAATTTGTTCTTCTGACATTTCCATGCCTTTTCCATTGCCTCCTTAAAAAAAAAAGGGGGGGGGGCATCCAAATTATAAAAGATGCACCTTTTTGTGTTTATCATTGTTGTGTTTATAGACTAGTGTGTCATAGGTCAGTTATACTCTCAATCTAAAACCGTGAGAAAGCTGTCTATTTACGTGACCACTCTTGAATTGTTCATAATTCTGTATTTTTGTGACTATTGCCCAAACCCTGCATTATTGTTGCTTAAAACGTACATATTTCTTGGCACATTATCAAATAATGTGCCAAGAAATCTGTACGTTTTAAGCTACAATAATGAATGGTTTGTTCATTAATGAAACTCGTGATAACCATGCATTATTAATCATAAAGCAATGCTGGTATTTGCATTTTAAACTTCATAGGCCCGCGGTGAATTATTTCACATTTTCACTCTTATGCCTGATATACCTTATTGATGTAAACTTTAATATGCTAAACAGTTAAATGACCAGTTTGTGAACTCACACTGTGCAATGTTGCTTAGCGATGTATCATTCCTTTTTAATGCACATTCCAATGCATCTCCACTTTCGGGTGATTGATATTTCAATCTGGAAACGTTTGAAACATACGTTACAATTGTTTATAGTACACACTGATGCATTTTAGGGGTTCTTGACAATGTCTTTTGTGACTCTTATATAATTGCATTCCTTTGGTTTTAAACAGGGCACTTCAACAGGTAATTTTGCAGTGAAACTCATAATACTCAGACAAAATAAACTCTTGAAATTTAAATATTTTATTCCAATTTTCCATTTTAGGCCAAAATAATAAACTGTAAGGACGATAACATTAGACAATTGAATAAATTGCTTCCAGAAGTACTGAAGGTTTTACAACGTTGGTACTCTTGATATTTATTAGAACTCTTAAAAGTTATCTTCTTTTTTAGTGTTTAATATATTTATGTAACATACGTGACTCATATGCGTAACAAACGTTACCAAGGTTTAAACAGTCACATTTTCATTTGCCATATGGTGACTGAGATTGTTTGAGAATATGTGTAGGACAAATCCATCTAAAACTTTTGGCAGTTATCTGCATGTTCTATGTGTACGAATAAAAAAATATACGAAACAATCTAACTTTATTTAGTTAACAACCTCCATCATATCTATCAATATTTTAATTCACGGTTATAATAACTCATCAAATGAATGAAAAATATAACAGGCACATTGAAATAAGAATGGTCATATCTTCGAAACTATCCACCAATAGAAGAATAGTTGCATTGTCCATCCCTAAACAGAACAAATGGTCAGAGAAAAATAAGCGCAGTAACGTAAGTTACAGTGGTGAAATTTTCATGTTCAGCTTCAAATTTCAGAACATAAAAAGTTTGCAACATTTGTTGCTCATTTTTGTTTGAGTTGACATTCAGTATATCCTCTTGCAATTTTTCGTTGTTGAAATGGTTTTGAGAAAACTTTATTTATTCAAAATTTCGAAACTTGAGTTGTACATTTTTAATGGTTTTGGCCCCTCAGCATTTCCACTGATTCCCACTGAGCGGTTACTAGCCATCCTCTTTAAAAATGTCTTTGTGGCGCTTTTGGGATGTACAGGTGCATGAATTTATTATGGATACGATGAATGTCATTATGTAGTAGGTCCATGGCACATCTTCATCCTTGTGAGATGTGTTGATATCCGAAGCTACACCATCACAGCAGCTGGGCGAGTGCATGCATGCATGCAGTGTGTACCACACGTAGTTGCGCGCGAGATCTCGAGAGGCATGAGCACTGCAACTTCGCTCGAGTGGGGGAAGAAGTGAGGATCGCGCATCACAGTCACGTGATTAATTTGGATTCCTTACAACAGTTCGAACTGTTTAGCTTAAAATATTCTAAAATAGAAGTTAGGCATGATCTGGAGGTTATAGGCATCCTTGTTGTTTTAACTAACTAAGTGTTAATTATGAATCTGGATCGGATTTCTTCTTTCACTATGATCTACTGACAGACGCCTGTCCAGCAAACTGGCCACCCCGAGCTGCTGGACACGATGCTTGCTACATCTACCGCGGGGACCAGAAAGAGTGGGCTGCTGCGAGAGATGCCTGCAAGCACATTGGCGGGAAGCTGGTAGCGTTTGAAACCGTGGCGGAGGTCACCACCGTGAGAAATTTCGTCATGTCTACCTACAACCTGCGTAAATTTGGTAGTGTCTGGACCGCCCTCAACGACCGCTCTAACGAGGGGACCTACCTTTGGGACGGTTTCGGCGGATCGCTGAGCACATCCAGCTCCTTATGGGCCACTGGCAACCCTGACAACTTGTACAATTATTTGTTATTGTCTGATGAAGACTGTGTTGAACTCAGTGAGAGAAAGCTCAACGACTTGCATTGTACCCGAGATCGTCCATTCGTCTGCGAGTACCATCCATTGGACTAGTACTTAAAAGTGAAATTGATGACGGCGGATTACACAATGAATGGGGAGAAAGAGAAAAAGAGATATAAACGCATTAGTAGACACGTAATGCACATTAATATGTCAATAAGAAGTTACTTACACCATGTTTTATGTAACTACACATTTTAACCCGTTCATATTATGTTATGAATTGTCATTCTAGTTGTTACGGCATGGTACGTCTCATATTACACATTTAGACTTTTTTTTTTTGTGATGTGAGCCTCTCGCATTAAAACCCGTTGAGAACGAGTCCCGAGTATACTCGGGCAAGCGTCTATGGGAAATGCGTGTTGTAGCAAAATCAAACCGTCCTCAACGGGTTAAAAAGAAAGCTAAATATCACGCGGACTATTCAACTTTTTTTCCATCGTGTTTTGTTTTGTGAATTTGTGTATTTTGGATGCATGTTTTTACATACTAACTTACACGCTCGTTGGCATGTGTACAGAAGTACATCTTATTTCGAAAACAGTTGTTGTCCTCCTAACAGTAGTTATGTTCAGACGACAAGCCCTAACCTCGAGGTTAAGCTCTTGCCTACTAACTTCGACGTGCGTCCACATGACGGAGCTTAACCTCGAGGTTAGAAAACCTTGTGGTTAAACTCGTGCCCCTTTGAGCTCGTTGATTTTTGTGTCGACACGGTGCTTAACTACGAGTGGGAACCCCCCCCCCCCCCTCGCGGCTCGCGGTTAGAGTGCTATCCCTGAGATATCTTGTGGCTCTTAAAGGGGAAGGCCAGTAACTGATCAGTGGGAATCAGTGGAAATGCTGGGAGATGATTGTTCCAATCCTTATGGGATTCGTTCAAGAGTACATTATATATCTATTGTTGTGTGAAAATTATTTGCTTCAGAATGGTCTCATATTCAAGTAATGTGCAGTTTAATGTTTCCAGGTTAGCATGCCTGGTCAATGACGGGGCATTAAGCTGCACATTACTTGAATATGAGACCGTTCTGAAGCAAATAATTTTCACACAACATTAGATATATAATGTACTCTTAAATGAATCCCACAAGAATTGGAACAATCATCCCCAAGCATTCGCACTGATTCCCACTGATCAGTTACTAGCCATCCCCTTTAACATCGAGCTAACCTCGAGGTTAGCTAACTACGAGTGCGTCTACACGTTCCCTTACTACGAGCTTAACCTCGAGATAAAGGCTTCTCATCTGAAGGTAAGTATCTGTGCTGTATTTCACTTATTATCATTCGTTTGTCCCTAATGCTATATCGAATGAATGGATAAATCAGATATAAATGAATAATTAACTGAAAAACAGAATCAAATGGACGAAAACAACGTAATACGAAACGTGCTTCCATTAGCGCATCTAGAGAAAATGCAATTAAATATATGTGATAATCACTGGTAAAAAAGAAAACTAGCGCACATGGTAAACATGTCTCGAGTAATGTATTTGTCGTTATGTCAACTTGCTTGCAAGTTCTAATGGTGGTAAGACTTGCAGAGCCTGAGTCAGAGAGAGAGAGAGAGAGAGAGAAGGATTTTGCAACGTTCATTTATTCAAGATATAACTTCCCACAACTTATACGTGGAGATTTCACCGATATTTGTTTTTGCTGTGAAGAGTTTTGAAGAGTATCTGTTGATGTGGGTGATCCGTATTTCATAAAATGTTACTTTTTTTTCCTCGGCCGACATTTGCTCCGCTGACATTTTCTTCGAAGATACGGTATTTTCTCCCCTGGCAAGTGCTTCGTTGACTCTTCATTTCAATTCAATTCAATTCAATTCAAAATGATTTTATTTCCATATAAAGTAATACAAAGTAATATACATAACGCTTTCATGAGTACATAACATCAAAAGCAACTTTGAATTACGTAATTTTCAACAAAACATAAATACAAGTATTATAATTATATCAACTGTGGTTTGGATAAATAAACAAGTAAGCGATACAATCTTCATTTAAAACTTTACATGGAAAAGAGGAATTCACAAGAAAAGCATAGCTTGTGAAATTTTTGAATTACTCTAGAAGGTGAGGCCATCACAAGATCCGTCAAGGACTCCTTGTATCAAATTTTGATATCCTGATATCAGGCGAAATAATCAGAAAATAAAAAAAAAGACTATGACAAGGACAAGAACAAAAGCAGGAAGCGAACAAACAGAAAATAAACTGAAGATAGGCATGACAAAGAAAGGGAGGGAAACAAAACAAGACAATGTCTACATTCAGTTACACTGTATCTGGAAAGGTCTTCAAGGAATGAGGAAAATTCTTTACAAAATCTATGCAAATTTGGCTTAAAACACAAACTCTTAATTATTTAAAAATATTCATCTTTCTAGAGTTTTTGAGAAAGTTTTTAATCAAAATATTTGGAAAAATTAAAGATTTAGTGATATAACAGAACGGTTCAGTGTTGTGCAAGCTGTTTGAAGTGCAAAAGCTGACGCTCCCTTCAATGACAATGACGCTCGCATATTATGTGTTAATTTTAAGATTACAAGTAATAATACAGATAATTATGATAATGATAAAAGTAAGATTTATGCATTTATTCCATCCCCGTGTTGCATACGTCTCTTGATAAATATTTAGTAACACCGTCCGTCCAATTAGAGGCAGAAGAAAATTGTAAGACCTATCTAGAGATCAAAAGTATGGATATAAAGACGAGGTGAAGATGACGAAGATGGCAATAAGGATGATAACTATGATAATAATGATGATGACAAAAATAAAACAATAAAAATGATGATGGTAATAAATAATAATAGTAATAACAATAAATATAATAACAACGATAATAATAATAATAATAATAATAAATAAGAGCGATAATCATAACCACGATAAAAAAATACGACTAATCAAAAAATATATAATATTTTCCCCCGAAACCTGAGGGAATGATTATACATGTCTTTCCCCCCAGGGTGTTAGTCTTTTTTTTTTTCTTTTTTTCTTTTTTTTTTTTGGGGGGGGGGGGGGAGATGCATAGCCCAACCGCTGTCTACGCTCCTGGACCCCAGTATTGTTTTGTTGGCTCGGATTGAAGACCATGTCTCCCTGCGTACATATCTTTTTTATATACATCACATGGTACAATTTATCTCATTTAATGTCCATGTAGCCTTTCAATTTACTTTTTGAAGTAAAGTCGCCTTTTTAAGTGATACGTTGTATTTATGTTGTATATGTATCAGCAATTCCCCCGTTTTGCTGCAGTATCTACAAGGAAGTTTAGCCATTTCGCTTTGCGCCATTATTTGTATACGTGTGCGTCTCATAACCACTGATGGAGTGTTGGCACTTTGTGATTTGTGTGCTGAGTTGTTTAGCGCGAATGATGGTGAAAGTATACAAATGATGCACAGGATAGAGAGCGTTGGTGTAGGCGTAGCGTCTCCACTGCGTCTCCACTAACTCCACGAAATAATCCTGTGCATCATTTGTTTTATAAAATGGGTCGAAAGCTAACAATATTTTTCTCGTACCTTTGTGGATCAAGTTGTCCGAAGATGTTCGTCCCAAACACGTCGCACTCGGAAATATCGAACATATAAAGCCCCCGTCACACTACAGCGTATAAATCAGCGAATGCCTAGCGGATGAGCAAAATTTGGCAAAGTCCAGATACGCTCGAATCCGCTCGAATCCACAAGCAAAACGTCGTTTTCGAACGTTCGCCTAACGAATGATGAGCATATGCTAACCGTGTTACGAGCGGATTAAGTAGCGAATGAAAGCTAATGCGTACAGTCTGTCCAGCGGATGCTGAGCGGACAAAGCGAATGAGGAGCGAATGCCCAACATATGCAGAGCGATACTGCGGCAGTCACGTGACAGATCTCCACTGACGCACATTTTCCCAAATCATTTTGAGTAGTGACAGTGACGAGTAACGTTGTGATTGTGAGAATGGCCCCCAAAAGAAGGAAGGAGAAGTCACCACCAAGTGCTGCTGATGTCTGTCATTACCCTCGACAGTCCTCAAGATTCCTGTGTTCCTTCTGATGATCACGTTGACGATGATGTGGGGAGTCCAACATCCTCCATTACGTCTGGTGCCTCCAACTGTTCCTAGCCTGGACCTTCAGCGAAAAAAAAAAAATAAGCCAGAGGCAAACGCCGGGACTTTAATATCCCGGAAGTTCGATGAGAAGCTGATTATACAACCCGAACTGCCCTCGTCTTCGGATCCAGGCCCTGGTCCACATCGTTCTTCGATCTTTTCCTCTCCTCCGTTTTCTCTTGTCTTGGATGTATTTGGCGATTGACAGCTGGTTTAGGTCATACTCATGTTGATGAACAGCTAGAAGATATTGCATCTGAAATCTCTGAGCGTCCCCCATTTCTGATGACCAACTGATAAATGCTACCTGTGCTGTCCAGATTT
Source organism: Diadema setosum (assembly GCA_033980235.1). Classification (NCBI taxonomy): domain Eukaryota; kingdom Metazoa; phylum Echinodermata; class Echinoidea; order Diadematoida; family Diadematidae; genus Diadema; species Diadema setosum. Next base: position 3,788,207 of record CM067065.1, on the reverse strand, counting down.
GCTGTGCGAATTTGGACGAACGGTGAACGAATGAGAAGCGAACGCAGAGCGACCACAACTTTCGATCAGCGGGCGCTAAGCGACCACAAAGCGTTTTTGTCATTCCGTTCGTCATCCGCTCAAGATTTTGGACATGTCCAAAATCAAAATTTGTCTCCGGCGGATCTCTGCGAATCTCTGCGAACAGCTAGCGGATACAGCGAACGCCAAGCGGGTCACGAACGATGAGCAACGGATGTGAGCGTATCTCCAAATTTTCGGATCCGCTGGGCATTCGTTGGCTAGATACGCTCTAGTGTGACGGGGGCTTAAGTACTGTACGTATAAAGCCCCCGTCACACTAGAGCGTATCTAGCCAACGAATGCCCAGCGGATCCGAAAATTTGGAGATACGCTCACATCCGTTGCTCATCGTTCGTGACCCGCTTGGCGTTCGCTGTATCCGCTAGCTGTTCGCAGAGATTCGCAGAGATCCGCCGGAGACAAATTTTGATTTTGGACATGTCCAAAATCTTGAGCGGATGACGAACGGAATGACAATACGCTTTGTGGTCGCTTAGCGCCCGCTGATCAAAAGTTGTGGTCGCTCTGCGTTCGCTTCTCATTCGTTCGCCGTTCGTCCAAACTCGCACAGCAAATCTGGATAGCACAGGTAGCATTTATCAGTTGGTCATCAGAAATGGAGGACGCTCAGAGATTTCAGATGCAATATCTTCTAGCTGTTCATCAACATGAGTATGACCTAAACCAGCTGGCAATCGCCAAATACATCAAAGACAAGAGAAAATGGAGGAGAGGAAAACATCGAAGAACGATGTGGACCAGGGCCTGGATCCAAAGACGAGGGCAGTTCGGGTTGTATAATCAGCTTCTCATCGAACTTCCGGGATATTAAAGTCCCGGCGTTTGCCTCTGGCTTTTTTTTTTCGCTGAAGGTCCAGGCTAGGAACAGTTGGAGGCACCAGACGTAATGGAGGATGTTGGACTCCCCACATCATCGTCAACGTGATCATCAGAAGGAACACAGGAATCTTGAGGACTGTCGAGGGTAATGACATCAGCAGCACTTGGTGGTGACTTCTCCTTCCTTCTTTTGGGGGCCATTCTCACAATCACAACGTTACTCGACACTGTCACTACTCAAAATGATTTGGGAAAATGTGCGTCAGTCGAGATCCGTCACGTGACTGCCGCAGTATCGCTCTGCATATGTTGGGCATTCGCTCCTCATTCGCTTTGTCCGCTCAGCATCCGCTGGACGGACTGTACGCATTCGCTTTCATTCGCTACTTAATCCGCTCGTAACACGGTTAGCATACGCTCATCATTCGTTAGGCGAACGTTCGAAAACGACGTTTTGCTTGCGGATTCGAGCGGATTCGAGCGTATCTGGACTTTGCCAAATTTTGCCCATCCGCTAGGCATTCGCTGATTTATACGCTGTAGTGTGACGGGGGCTTAAGAGTATACGTACGCCACACATGACATGCACACAAGATAGGCCGGCCGGCAGCCCGAACTAGAAGTTGTTTACAGGATTGACAGCGGGTATAGTAGCGCGCGACGCACTTGTAACAACTGATTGAGTGCGCACTGCTAGTGCAAACATTGTGACGTCGGCCGTGGATGTTAGTGACTCATTTCAGCGCTTCCAATTGGCTACATTCTTGAACCCATTTTATAATATACAAATGATGCACAGGATAGATAGACAGGGCAGAGCCAGGCAAAAACTGCTTTTTTTTTTCAGTCAAGGTTTTCTCACTTGATTCTGGTACTTTAGACCATACTTAACAAAATAAGCTTCTGCGCCATCTTGAAATCAGTCCCGAATCCAAGATGGCCGCCAAAAATCCAAAATGGCCGCCAGAGGACCTAAAAAGTGCCTTCTGTGGTTAAGATTTGTCTGGGGATGGGTCTTTTTAAACTCTATTTGATGATAAATGGTAAGAGAAATAAGATTCAGTGGATTAAAATTACAATCTGTTTCTTTTTTATTGCGAAAATCCAACATGGCCGCCAGACGCAGCTCCCGAAATTAATAAATGTCATAATAACCGGAGGGCCAAACCCTAAAAACTCGCTTACTTAACGAGTGAGTTCCACTCTCTCTACAAACTAAGTAGACCATGCTTATTTTCACATTTTTATTATAACAAACAACATTCCACTGCTCTACCTCAATAAAATTTGTTGCGAAAGCCTCCAAATCCAAAATGGCGTCCAAGATGGCCGCCATATTTACTGAATTTGCTACTTGAAAGATAGAATTTGATAGAAACATCAGATTTCATCAAATGTGATGTCATATGAAAGAGAATAAAATTCCCAACAAGTTGATACCATTTTTGTGGGAGATTGTGATAACTGGATTGAGATTTTAAGGAAAAAATCTCATTTTTTATATTTTTCTGAAAAAAGGAAAATCATGAAAATGCTTGATTCAGAATAAATCAGAAAAGGACTGAAGGATTATCTTGAAACGTTTTTAAGAATTTTGTTTAACATATAATTAATATTTGGAGAAAATTAGGGGTCAGTACCATTTGCGGTTCAGGGGTTATAATGTTTCAAACTTGAAAACTCACTTTGTAAAAATTTCCACTTTAGCTGTGACAAGACCTTGCTTGTTGGTCGTAAAGAGAGTCTGCACGCGCCAAGACTACCACACGCACCACTGGCACTGACGCTTGTAGCAGTGCCAGTGGTGCGTGTAGTGGTCTTGGCGCGCGCAGACTTTTTTTTTTGACAAAGAGTTTGTGCCTGCAAACTAACTTTTCATACGAAGTGTTAACTCAAATGACGCCGATCGTTATCATTTCAAAGTAGATTGTTCTGGAGCAGATGAGATGAAGCAAAAAAATGTCTTTCAAATAGAGGTAGAAGCTTGAAACAACCATGCTATAGAAAGTTTAAAACAAAATTTGGATCAATCACTCAAAAACTTCAAGATTGCAGGCCATCAAAGCTGACATAGTTTATTGCGCCAAATTACATTATGTATTATTTTAATTTTGGTACAATTTTGTCTGTTGTGCTATCTAATTTATAGTTTTTATATATTTTGAACATTGTAGTGCTATTTCAAACCGTCATGGGTTTTTATGGAGATATTTTAAAACCAGTGATATTCTACTCCGAAAAAAAAAAAATCGAGTGGAAGTTTCTTTTTTGAAGGAGTTAATAACGAAAATCAGTAAATTTAAAGTAAAATTGGAGTGAATTTTGAGTGAAAATTTTCATTTCCACTCATTTTAGAGTGACCTTAGGGATCACTCGTCACTCTTTGAGTGATCCCTGAGATCACTCTAAAAGGAATGAAAATGAACATTTCCACTCTCGAGTGATGCTGATATCTAAAATGTGAAAGCACCTACCAATGGCATTAGTTCAATTCAATTTTGACACTATAACCCACATGAAATCAGCCTAAAACGATGTAAGAAAAATCTATTCACAGTGAATACACTTTCAGCATGCCTATTTGTAAATTCAATTCAATTCAATTCTATTCAATGTTTTATTTCATTTTTCAGAAAATCAGGCGCTCAAAATTATGTAGGATGAAAAGAATACAATAATTGTAGCACCTTACAATCATTACAGATTATCATAAAACTCGAGTGATTTGAAGTAAGTAAACATTGTGGATAATTCGAAAAATGGAGGGACCCACTAAAAATCCAAGTCTTGTAGAATGTGTGCCCCTCAGAAATGTGAATATACAGCATGACTAATCATTTTGGACAGTGTTATTTGAACAATATACTGAAAAGTAATTTTGCACAACACATTTAAAAGCAACTTTGAGAAATTGCCGCCATGTCGGATTTTTCGGGGGGGGGGGGGTGCTCGGATCAGAAGGGCTTTCAAGGACATGTACGGATCAGATATCAATACACATAATATGCCATCATCATTCACGTTTCTACAACAGCAGAGTAACATACAAGTACAAAAGCATATCTTTGATACAGAAGCACTTTTTTTTTTAAATCAAAGATCGGGCCTTACCCAAACACTAAAATGAGCTCCACCCCCCCCCCCCCCAAATAAATAAATAAATAAATAAGTAAATAAACCTTCAATATGCTTTAAACAATTAAAGGACAATATGATAGACAGCAATACAAGAAATTATAAAAATATGTCAAATTATTAATCAAGATTTGACACTGACGCAACACACTAAAGGTATCGTTTACCACTGGAAGAGATCACATTCGATTTATATGTGCAGGTAAGTTGTATCACAAAACATTCTACCATGTTAAAAAAAGAAATATATATATATATATATATATATATATATATATATAATGAAGCCTAAAACATACGGAGATATCACCATTTCTTTTCAAGAAACCATAACATTGATAACTGTTGACAGCTTAGTATAAAAAACTAAAAATGTCGCTACGGCGACTGGTATGCCTCCGCCATAATGCATGATTCTCCTAATAGGTCTATAGTACAATGTCTTGACAATGTGTGATGACAGTTTCACACGATTGGCAAAATATTAAAATGACAGGTTTGCCACAAATCAATGTCTTGACAATGTGTGATGACAGTTTCACACAATTGGCAAAATATTAAAATGACAGGTTTGCCACAAATGTGCTGAATGTTCACTTTCCTAGAAGGTTCACTTTCCTAGAAGGTATTTGGGGAACTGATGATTTTTATTTGACGTTTGACCCTTTTATAAGTTTATGCATTGAGTAATTTTCAAGGTATTGAGAAAAAGTATAATTTCAGTATCAAATGGTAAAATAGCATTATCTAAACCTGGCCTTTGACCTTTGACCTCACAGTTCCAAAGAGAATCACTGTCATTTTGAGGTAGAACATGCATAAATATGTAAGTTTCATGATTTCATCAAATGTGATGTCATATGAAAGAGAATAAAATTCCCTACAAGTTGATACCATTTTTGTGGGAGATTGTGATAACTGGATTGAGATTTTAAGGAAAAATTCTCATTTTTTGATATTTTTCTGAAAAAGGGAAAATCATGAAAATGCTTGATTCTGCATAAATCAGAAAAAGACTAAAGGATTATCTTGAAACGTTTTTAAGAATTTTGTTTAACATATAATTAATATTTGGAGAAAATTAGGGGTCAGTGAAAGCACTTTCACTTGACCTTTTGACTTTTGACTTTTTGGCAAAAACTTCCCACAGAATATATATTTGGTAATAATATATGCATACATCAAGTTAAAAAAAAAAACCTTCAGGCATTGCATAAATATAAGTAGTGATATTTTGAGGAGTTGACCTTGACCTTGGACCCCTGACCTTTGACCCATGACCCCCAACTTTCCTAGATAATCACTGCCCATCGGTACAAGCATATAGTTCCATGAAGATACCTTTAACCATTTGCGAGATATGGAGAAAAACATGAAATTTCAACCTTTTTTTCACAAAATAACCTGTGACCTTTGACCTTTGACCCCATGACCCTAAAATCCAAACAAAGTATCATCCCCCAGGATATACCCTCATACCAAGTTTGATGTAAAACCACCACACGGTTCTTGAGATATCGACAAAAACAAAACGGGACGGACGTACGTACGTACGGACGGACGGACGACCCGAAAACATAATGCCTCCGGCCACTTCTGTGGCGGAGGCATAAAAACATATCAGAACAATCTACTTTGAAATAATAACGATCAGCGTCACCTGAGCTACCACTTGGTATGAAAAGTTAGTTTGCAGGCACAAACCCTTGTTCGTCAAAAAAAGTCTGCGCGCACCAAGACTACTACACGCACCACTAGCACTGCTGCAAGCGTCAGTGCCAGTGGTGCGTGTAGTAGTCTTGGCGCGTGCAGACTCTCTTTACGACCAACAAGGTCTTGTCACAGCTAAAGTGGAAATTTTTACATAGTGAGTTTTCAAGTTTGAGACATTATAACTCCTGAACCGCAAATGGTACTGACCGCTAATTTTCTCCAAATATTAATTATATGTTAAACAAAATTCTTAAAAACGTCTCAAGACAATCCTTCAGTCTTTTTCTGATTTATGCTGAATCAAGCATTTTCATGATTTTCCTTTTTTTCAGAAAAATATCAAACTAGAAATGTCGCTTTGGCGACTGGTATGCCTCCGCCATAATGCATGATTTTCCCAATAGGTCTAGATAGTACATGTGGACAATGTGTGATTATATTTTCACAAAATTGGCAAAATATTGGAATGACAAGTTTGTCACAAATGTGTTGAATGTTCACCTTCCTTGACGTAGGTATAATTGGATGAATAGGACAGCATGTATCTAGGGATTTAAGGACTTTAACTTGACTTTGACCCATTCATACGTTTAGGCATTGAGTAATTTTCAAGGTACAGGTGTGGAGAAAAAGTGCAATTTCTCAATTGAATAGTAAATTGTTACCATTTTCATCTGGCCCTTGACCCTAAAATTCATAAGATAATTACTTTCAGGTAGAACATGCATAATATGCACTAAGTTTCAAGGTAACTTGAGCCACTTCCGAGATATGGAGGAAAAAGTTAGTTCAGCACTTTCACTTGATCTTTGACCTTTTGACCTTTGAGGCAAAAAGAAAAAAAAAAACTTTCCAGAGAATTTCTATTAGGTTACACACGCATACACCAAGTGTAAAAATTAACCCTGCTGGCATTGCATAAATATGAGGGTAATAGTAAAATTTTGAAGTCTTGCACTTGACCTTTGACCCCATGAACCCTACATTCTCTAGATAATCACTTCCAGCCAGTACATGTATATACTATGTTCCATGAAGATACCTTGAACAATTTTCCAAGGTACGGAGAAACAAAAGAAGTTTTAATATTTTTACTTGACCTTTTGACCTTTGACCTTTGACCTCATGACCCAAACTTTCACCAGAGAATCTTAATTGGGTAATACATTGTATACACTAAGTTTCAAGAAAATATCTTCAGGCATTCAATAGATATGGTGGAAATAGTGAAATTTTATGTATTTGACCCTGACCTTTTGACCTTTGACCTTTGACCTCATAACCCAAACTTTCACCAGAGAATCTTAATTGGGTAATTCATGTATACACTAAGTTTCAAGAAAATATCTTCAGGCATTCAATAGATATGGTGGAAATAGTGAAATTTTATGTATTTGACCTTGACCTTTTGACCTTTGACCTTGAGCATGTGCACCCAAAAGTTGATAGGCACAACTTCACCCCGTAATACACATACATGCCAAGTTTCATTAGGATACCTCAACAGGTTTCGATAGTTACCTTGTCCACAAAATTCATTACGGACGGACGGAAGGACGGACGGACGGAAGGACGGACGGACGGACAACCCGAAAACATAATGCCTCCGGCACCACTTCGTGGCGGAGGCATAAAAATGAGTGTTTTTCTTTATATCTCAATTCAGTTATCACAATCGCCCAATAGTATCAACTTGTAGGAATTTTATTCTCTTTCATATGACATCACATTTGTTGAAATCTGATGTTTCTATCAAATTCTATCTTTCAAAGAGCAAAGTCAGTAAATATGGCGGCCATCTTGGACGCCATTTTGGATTTGGAGGCTTTCGCAACAAATTTTATTGAGGTAGAGCAGTGGAATGTTGTTTGTTATAATAAAAATGTGAAAATGAGCATGGTCTACTTAGTTTGTAGAGAGAGTGGAACTCACTCGTTAAGTAAGCAAGTTTTTAGGGTTTGGCCCTCCGGTTATTATGACATTTATTAATTTCAGAAGCTGCGTCTGGCGGCCATGTTGGATTTTCGCAATAAAAAAGAAACTGATTTTAATTTTAATTCACTGAATCTTATTTCTCTTACCATTTATCATCAAATAGGGTTAAAAAAAAAAAACCCATCCCCAGACAAATCTTAACCACAGAAGGCACTTTTAGGTCCTCTGGCGGCCATTTTGGATATTTGGCGGCCATCTTGGATTTGGGACAGATTTCAAGATGGCGCAGAGGCTTATTTTGTTAAGTATGGTCTAAAGTACCAGAATCAAGTGAGAAAACCTTGACTGGAAAAAAAGGCAGTTTTTGCCTGGCTCTGCCCTGTCTAAGAGTGCTTAGTGAAGGGGCGCCGCACCTTCACTAACGCCACGAAATAATCCTGTGCATCATTTGTGTTATAAAATGGGTCGAAAACTAACAGCATTTTTCACGTACCTTTGTGGGTCAATACCAGTCAGCTACATGTAGCACTCGCTCAAAAGTCAAGATGTCCGAAGTTGTTCGTCTCAAACATTTACGCACGTCGCACTCGGAAATCCCGCACATAAGTACTGTACGTATGAGAGTATACGTACGCCACATGTTATGCACAAGAAAGGCCGGCTGGCAGCCCGAGCTGGAAGTTGTTTACAGGATTGCCAGCGCGTATAATAGCGCGTGACGCGCACTTGTAACAACTAATTGAGTGCGCACTGGTAGTGTAAACATTGTGACGTCAGGCCGTGCATGATCGTAAAAAATAATGCACTCGTACGTGAGTCATCGCAGCGCTTCCAATTGGCTATCTTTTTGAACCCATTTTATAATGTTTGGCAAAGGCCGCAATTATCATATTGATTAGCGAGAGTATTGATAATTACTGTAATGCTGTCAAAGACGGTTTGCTTAACACCCGTTTCCTTCTTTCCATTTCTCCTCTTGCCTGTAACTTTATTTCTCCCCCGTGAATGATAAATAATTGCAACAACAACAACAACAACAACGAAACAACAAAAATCCATCCCTAATATGCACAAACCAGGACTTAGTGCTGTAGCAAGCAACATATTCTACGTTTCTACAGGCAATATGTTCATATTGACGACTAAGAAGAACAGTAACTTGGTAATAATTTTCAATAAAGAGAGAGAGCTAGACTTGGGAAGGGAGGGAAGGAGTCAATAAAAAAAAATGCACCTCATGTGGATGCGCCTTATTCTATATAGTTCTAAACAGAATGTAAACAATGAGCATGACCCGTCATGAACTCTCCTGTGTTGGAGCAGCGATGAAATAGATAATGCAAGCCATTCTTGGGAATTTGATAAACTTTAAAAAATTAAGATGTAGAAAATATTGGTACTCATCCGGAACAATTCCTGATGAGTCATGTAGATGAATATAACTTAAAAAAAAAAAAAAAAAGTCTCACTAACGGCAATGACATTACAGCGGCCGTCTCATCATAATATTGAATATCTAAGATTGGAGGATATTATAGACGTGACGATTTTTTTTTTAATAATATTTCGGAATCGATTTTAACACCTGTGTCGTGCCTTAGGCTTAATAATTAATTGAACCAGTAACTATGATTATCATAGCATTTTCTGATACTATAACCAATGAAACATTCAAGTGACTCGGAAGTATGTCCTCTATATAGGTGTTCAGAAAGGAACGTTATACCGCGCATGCTTCGAGAAATGAAAGAGAAACTAAAAAAAATTTATAAGTTCAATTGAATACATCAAATAAAACACGTTTTGAATACACAGAAATCACAGCATACCAATTTCAAACCGTACAGATAAGAAGTTAATGCCGTTCCTTGTGATGGAGATGTGTTGATATGTCATTCCTATAAAGTCATCCATTTTTGTCTCTGGCAATATTAGAAAATTGCCGTAGGTCAATCTCATATCATTAGTAAGTCACCCTTTGAAAAAAAAAATAATCACAACAGTTCTCCCTCACCGTCTTTCCCACGCATCTCTCTCTCTCTCTCTCTCTCTATATATATATATATATATATATATATATATGTATATATATATATATATGAAGAGTTTGTTTGCAAAAACCGATAAGTCCATTTTTGAAGATTTTGAAATACGGTCTCTGTTATAAAGTACAAAATAATACCTTTTAAATGATATATTGGTCACTACGTATAAAGGTATATTTTTGAAGTTATGGTCAAAAGAAGCAAAACTTTTTTTATTATTCTCTTTATTTTTCTTGACCTTTAATCGCAAATATCTCCATTTGACAATTATGGACTTATCGGTTTTTGCAAACAAACTCTTCATATGATATTATATATCATATACGTATGTATAAAACAGAAACATAAAACAGGCAAAAAGATAAAGGCATATACTATGAATATATCAAACTTCATTTCGCTATATCGTGTAGGATGATTGGCCAGCGCATCATGTCACGTGACGCACGACAAAAGATTGGATGTTCATGCGCACCAACCAAGCGCAGAACGGTGCGGCCGACATCAAGTTACAATCTAATTTTACTCAGGCGTGGAGCTTTTATGTGGTGAAGTTAGATTTTGATGCTGGGATTATTTTGTGCGTTTCTGTCTCGCGGGTTACTAGCAACAATCTTACCTATCTTGACGTGCGGTGTTGGTCCTACTCAGTGTGCTCTTAACAAAGAAGGAAAATGAAGAATGAAGTTATAGCCTTCCATTTGGACACGTTGATGTTTTTGATTGTCATGTTCTCCTTAGTCTGGCAATGTTCATCGATTATACATCGTAAGTATCCCTCTTACTATTTTCTGACAAATCAAAATGGCATGATTTTTTTTTTTTTTTTACAGTTAATTTAAAGCAGAGTAAGGTTATCTCCGTCTATCACTTTCAAATTCAGTAGGCTCTTTGGTGTTTGATGAAAGCTTAATTCTACAAGGCGTTAAATTCACTTTCGGTCATTTCGAGTAAATCATTATTATTTTTTTTTTATTTCACCTTTTTTCAGTTCTTCTACACCTCAAGACCTGTTCACAAATTGAAGAGATATCATAACACATCATTAAAATGGCATTCCAAGAAATCCTTTTATTGCAGTTATTTTCTAGAAATAGTTCATGTTATAGATTTTACGGATTTTGCGAGAGTTTGGAATTAAAATGTTAACATGACGTCATCCAGGGTATACATGCTCTTTGTCACTCATTGTACCAAATGAGGCATAACTGTCAATCACATTCATGCAATCGATTTTCGGGATCATTCACACATGTGTAATAATTGTGTGAATTGTGTTTAATTTCAATGCCACAGTTGCGCAGAATGGTATTCATTCTACTGCTCATCAACCACCAGTGTAATCGTTCTCGTCTTACTGTAACAGTGATGAATCAGCAAATGAATGATATTTTATTCTAATTTTGTGCAGACATGGGGTAATGTGCAGTGGAGCCCCACCTACGAAGAGATTTGTGTGTGTGTGTGTGTGTGTGTGTGTGTGTGTTTTGTTTTGAAGTGAATGAGGGGTCATTTGCCCTTGTTATTATGCTAGAGAGATTGGTAGGGAGCTTACCTTAGTTGACAAATCTGTACTTGATCCTCTTTTTTTTTTCTTTCAAAAGTGGTACCCAGCCGTTATTTCAAATTACTGTGAATGATTTTCCCTGTTTTTGTGTGATTTCAACACATGTAATTATCATTTTATAGAACGTAATTTATTGTGTTGTGTTGTGTTGTGTTGTGTTTTATTATATTGTGTTTTGTTGTATTGTATTGTGTTGTCCTGGTGGTGTGTTCATTCATGCTCTATTGAGCCTTATTTTTTTTTTTTACAGGTATGATTTGTATTTTGTTTTATGGCAGATGATATATAGTGTCCAATAAAAGCAGAAAAAAAAAAATAACTATTACTACTTTTTCCACATGTACCATTTTACCAACTGCGACTCAGCAGAAAAGCATAATAGAGGAAAAGATAATTTGAAAATGTAAAGAAAGTGTTGTGCATGAACGACAACTTCTGAACACCTTGATTGTCTAATCATAATTATTTTGTGAAAAACACGAATAATGAAAGGGTTAGAAATTAGCTTAGCAAAATAAACATCTTCCCCATTCTGAGTTATAGTCTATATAATGAGATAAACATAAACAAAAATTAAAGGTGTAATGTTCTTAAAAAATAAAATGTTCGTACTAATCATGCACTGATTGACTTGACTTGATCCTGAGTTTAGTATTTATTTGAGTTGAGTATCTTACTGTGGGTATTCCAAGTTGTGGTGTAGGCAGCACGCAGGTAGAATGTCTAACACCTGTCCTATGTGCAACCCTTTCTGGCTGGTCAGTGCTTGTCATGCTGCACATCGTTATGTTGTCAGACGAGGTCTTCCGTGGTCTCCCAGGTCATATGGGAATTGGCATACATAATATGAAACAGTATAGCGCGCATCTGCTCGCACGTCCCGTTGAATCTCGTTTAATGAACATAAAAACTAGCGCTTTTTATTTATTTTTTTTTATTTACATTTTTGCAATTTATTTTTTTTTTTTTTTTTTAAACTAGAGTATGGTATCAATTTTCTTCGGGCGATTACTGAAACAGATGATTGTAGAAGGAGATTCATGTTCCAATGGTTTATATTCGGCAATAGGAAATGGTTGCACTTTCGGGATCTTTTCAGGTATAGTTTTAGCAAAAGTTGTGGTTTGATAAGATATTATAGCGCTGGGTCTGTACGTCCTCTGCATCAAGTGCACATCCCCTAGCCCGCTCTTGTAGTCCAAAAACATTAGGTCAAAATAGGCTTACACCTGGACATTTCTGGTAGCAACCTGATATATTTTCTTTTTCAGATAGGTCCAGAAATAATTATGTTGAGAATAATATGCAAATACACAATTTCAATGTCTAAATATGTGACCGTGCATCACAAAACGAACAAAAAGTCGCACCCATTAATATTTCGTGAGGACTCAGCAAAAGGTCAAATGGGTCGACCGAGTCAATCTTGAGTTTTTCATAATTATGTTCTTAAAGAGTTATCCTTCTACACTATTCTTTAGTTTGGGATCATAACATGAATTGGAAAGTGTGTTTTCAGCAGTTTTCCTTCAACCGTTTCTTTTTTTTTGGGGGGGGGGGTAGAAGAATAGGTATGTTTTAGAGGCCCCTTTTCATTTCTTGAAATCGTTTGCACACTCTTCACTTTCGAGTCTAATAACTTTTGAAAGGATAACGCTAATGCTCTGAAAGTTTGCATTTATTGACAGAATGTGTTAATAAAACATGCCTAACTTCAGCTTAATCTAATAATCTCTTCATTGCTGTTCCTCCGGTGGTTAACATCCCGTGTTTTGTCCCTTTCATCGCACAAAAGGGTGTGTACAGTTCTGGTGGAGGCGAGGATTTAGCTTTTAACGTTTTGCGAGATATTCAAAAACTACTCTATTAGATGTCAAAGAACATTCAATTCTATGTGGTATCAAAAGTTTATTTGATGAAAATCGGTTTTGAAATGGCTGAGATATCCCAAAACAAGGTGAAACAAAGAGAACCTAATAAAGTTGTGGCCTGTCGCCTTTTATTATTATCACTTTTCTGGATATCTCAGCCATTTGAAAACCAATTTTAATCAAATATATGTTGAATCCTGCTTAAAATTACATGATCTTTCATATTTCATAAGAGGTTTCTCATCATCTCACTTAGGAATGTTCGAAACATGAATCCCCACCTCAACCAGTACTGTACAGTCCCTTTAAGCGTTTGAATAGACACTCTACTTCAGAGCCCCTTTTCTAAGTTCCCACTTTTCCAGAATATGTGCTTTCTTTCCAGTATTTAGATAGGTTAGGGGAGTCCACTTGAATTGAGTTATACATCATTTTAAAGCTTACAGTCTGCTCTTTCAGAATCTGTCCTAAACTAAAAATCCATATCTGGCGACTTTTTGTTGGTTTTGTGGTGCAGGGTCACATATATGTTTTGAAGTATGTAGAACTCAATAAAATGCATTTTAACTCTTTATGTGCCATGTTCGCACATCCGTCTCAGTCAACGGCATGCCAAGTTCGCATATTCTGCTCAAAGCCACAAACCCGCCCAAAACGCTTCATAAATCGCCAAATTTCACAGTACAAGGAAAGTGTTTCTCGCGATTTCATTCCTCCTGCACGTAACTTGTTGGGTTTTTTTTTTTAATGTTGGAACTGATTATCTGCTGGATTTGCCAGTGATTTCTAAGTTTCTGTCACTGTTTTTTGTGCAAAAGTCATTCCTCTATAATAATGTAGTTATTGGTCATTTGAAAGGAAAAAGAAATTATAGATTTGTTACTACAGAATTTACATCAAAGCAAAGCATCATATCGTCGCAGATTTTCGATTTTGAGTTTTTGTCATTAAAAGATTGCTTTTGAGGTACTCTAACAACTGTAAAAAATGTAAATGTAAAAAATCCCGACCTTGGCATATAATCGAGATTTGACGAACTGACGAAAAGCGTGTTCGTCGCTTCGCCGGCTTTTGTTTATGCATGGAGTGAATTGCATGTAAGAAGTTGACGAACTGACGAAATCAAGTCCCTTCCGTAAGTAATCGAAGGAAAATGTAAATTTCGTAGTTTTTCCTCTCATAAATTTGTTTGTAAATGCCTTTAGGACTTATATAATGTACCCTGATAGTATTCAGAAAAGGTACAAATATTCATTTTGTCCTCAATCGCTATGTTTACGATCGCTGTTTAAGGTCTAGGCATCCTAGTCCCACACATACATAAATCTGCTTGTCGACCCTAGCATATCACGGAGAATCTGCGTGTCACTGTCAGACACTGTTACATTTGAAATGAGAGTTACAGTGTGACAACCAATATTTGTCAAGTACTAGTACTATCTAGAGGGTCTAGAATAAATCTATAGAATGTCTGAAATCGTGGTTTAGAGCTGGGACTGAGAAACTAGAAGTTAAGCTAGATTCGTTGATCTAGAGAAGTGTAGGCCTGGCGGTCTAGGATAGAATATAGACTGTGTAACGTTAGGCCTAGAAGGAGAATTAGAGACTCTTATTCTTAAATGATATAACGGTTAGGTGTAGGGACTGTAGTAGAAATTTCTACTACACCTAACCGTTTTACCTTTTAAGAATAAGAGTATTTAATTCTAGGCCTACACTATAGTCTATCCTATTCTTATTCTTAGACCTACCTAGGGGTTTTAGATCAACGAATCTAGTTTAACTTCCAGCTAAATGCCAATGCTAATGGTATAAAACGGTATAACGGTTGGGTGTAGTATAAATTTAAGAAGAGTCTTTAGTCAGGCCTACACACTAGCAAATCTGGGCCTATCTATAGACCCGTACTTCAATGCTGGTAAAGGAGTAGTACCGGTAATAGAACTAGAAGTAACACTGTAGTATTAGGAGACAACAGGCAACAAATCTTAGCAAATCGATTTCATGATGATATGACAACAGTCAGTGATCAGAGTCTGACTGTGGCCGCACTTCATGCCCTGACCTAACCGTGTCCAGCCCCACTGGAAAGCCACAGTAGGCCAATATAACTGTTCCCTGGATAATAATGGTACAAATGGTTCCTCAGACAGTGTAACTCGGGCCTGGGGACTGTTGGTACCAGCATATTGATCATTGTTTAACAAAACTGGTGCGGATAGTGTAGCTTTATGATTTCTCCTTGGTACGGTAATCCTTAGACATCCAAAAATATGTTGTAGGCATTTGACAAAGTGTAGGCCCTATGGCAGTCAAAGACAAAGCTAGTGTAGGTGGTCATCCAAGCTCTTCTCAATACTGCCAATGTGTGTATGAATAATAGATACCACTTGGTCTAGATCTAACTACACGCAGCGCTGTCGCGAATCGCGACAGCGCTGCACCTCTTTTCCTTCGCGGACGTTGTTATCGTTCACTGTTTCCTTCATGAATATCTTTATTAATCGTGGAAAACTAAAATATAAGGAACTATCGTAATCTATGACCATCATTCAATAACCGGTATGCGATTTTTTTGTTTAATTACGTCTAAAACTTACCGAAATCTATGGCTGAAATCAGGTCTGTAAACGTCCTTACTGCTTCACTCCTCATCTGCGTGTTATATGAATGGCATTCACTCTCGTATACTACAACGTAGCAGTAGTCGGAGATAGTCGGATGACCCCTACTAAAAAAGGTCAAATCATTGCCGGTGCAGCACGCGCGGATCTACTACAAGTTTTACGTAACACATGAAACGCACGGGCGCACGGGCGTAGGTAAAAAGCAACCACTTCTGAATGCGCATGCGTGGTAGTTTGTTGATTTTTTGAAGCTCTCGAAGGAAAAGATGCCACCGCACGATCTATACTCCGAAAAATTCAACAATAAGGTCTGGATACCAACAAAACGCCGAATTCAACTCAACAATCAGGAAAATATGCTGTAGGTAAGTGTTGCAATTATATTACTCTTAAAATCATACAAAATAAAAGGTATTTTATGTGATTTTGCCGTCAATAGTGACGGTCGTTTACAACATTGAAACACATAAACACATGTCAGACCCTGTGCGCAGCTGCACAGTGTCTGGTCAGGCTAGGTCTAGATCCTACCTTTGTAAAACTAGTAGTTACGTGTACCTACTGTACCAGTGTACTTCTCTAAACTATGCAAGAATTTATTTATAAAATCCACAGTACTAGTAGATAGATAAACATAAAGATTCTGACCACAAGAAAAAAAAAAGACTGTGTCTAGACCTATCTTTATAGATACAGATCTGAGGTAGATGTAGACCTTGTAACCAGGTCCATGGATGCTCATTGATAAGACCTAGTATAATCTGAGGCCATTAGAATCCCAAACTATGGGCCTACATGTTGAAATGAGACAACACAAATGAATTGTCTTTTTGTTCAATAATCAAAAACTTCAAAAAAAAAAGTCTGCGTGCATGTGTAGTGCATAATCATGTTAATAGATTTCAAATTTGATACAGATGCCAGAAATAACATGTAATATATGTAACATATGTGACCCTGCACCTCAAAACAAACAAAAAGTCGCCAGACATGATTTTTTAGTTAAGACCATATTTTGAAAGAGCAGACTTTAAGCTTTAAAATGATGTATAACTCAAATCAAGAGGACTCTCCTAACCTATCTAAATATTGAAAAGAAAGCACAAACTCAGGAAAAGTATGAACTGAGAAAAGAGGCTCTGAAGTACAGGGTCTATTCAAGCACTTAATCTTTACCAAACGGTGCTGGCTGTGCGATGAATGGGACAAAAAACAGGAAGTAAACCACCAGAGTAACAACAATGAAGGGATTATCAGATCAAAGTTACATTAAGTATGCCTCATCAAAACATTCTGTCCATAATTAATGCCAACTTTCAAAGAAGTAGCTCTATCCTTTCAAAAGTTATTAGAGTTGTAAGTGAAGAGTGTGGACAAGGTTTTTCAGAAATGAAAAAGGGATTCTAAAGACAGGCCTAATCACACTATTCTACCAAAAATGTTCGAGATAAACTGCTAAAAAAAACACACTTTCCTGCCCGTTTTATAATACCAAATTTTAGCATAATGTAAAATAAGACCCGCTCTTTCAGAAAATATGAAAAAGTCAAGTTTGGCTAGGTTGACCCATTTTCACTTATTTTCAGTCGTCACGCAAAATCAGTGTGTGCGACTTTATGTTCGTTTTGAGGTGCACTGTCACATATATACTCAAACAAGAGCTGTGATGCACACTTTTTATTTTGTATTCACATCATTGATTGCAGTGTTACAACCAGACTTCTGACCCTTGCTACAAAGCCCAGAGTCAGACCGCTGAACTTTAGCAAGCCCAGAGTCAGACCGCTGAACTTTAGCCGGCCCAGAACCAAGCTGCTGAGTACGTCCCCACAAGAGCTAGACTTCTATGGAAGTCCAGCGAGCTCGTCAAGATTCATCTAGGGCAAAATGCAAGTGTCTTAGTTTAAACTTTTAACTACTATACAGCATTATGTGTATTTTCTAAAACTGCAATTACAACATTGTCTCTGAATTCTTAGTTGCATAGTCACAGTCAGGAGAAGTTAAAATGAAACAATGGTTGTTGTTATGTCAAACTAGATAATTGAAAATAAGCATTCTTTTTTTGTGTGTGGTAGTCATAATGTTGTAATCAAAAGTGACACTTCTAGGAATTGTATGCATTTTTTTTTAACTTGACATACTGATCAAGCCAAAAAGATTAATATCATGAAACTGGG
This sequence comes from Diadema setosum, assembly GCA_033980235.1. NCBI lineage: Eukaryota > Metazoa > Echinodermata > Echinoidea > Diadematoida > Diadematidae > Diadema > Diadema setosum. The sequence goes on along the minus strand of CM067065.1, from coordinate 3,770,231 downwards.
TGGACCCACTTGTCTTCATTTAAAGAAGTCAATTTAGGTCTGTGGGAGGGGGAAGGGGCAAATACTGTATATGGGTCAAGAGGATCAGGATGGACAGTTGTCATAAAAAGAAAAAATGCTGAAAGCAATCAGTCATCAGATGACAATTACACTGACAAGTATTTCTCTGTTTTCATTTGTTATCGTCAATGATTGTTTCCTAGCACTAGAAAAAAAAAAACTGAGTAATAAAGTACATACACTAGTGTACTGTTCAATTTCCTTAATTCAGTCTGAAATATTTTCATGCTCTTACAAAGCTGCAAACAGGAATACCCTGCATTACCTATGATTTGCAACTAGTACATCTCCTTTTCACAACTATGCATTTCCTCAGTTCATTGTTGGTTGCAAATAGATTCTTTGATGGAGACTGCCCAAAAGCATCTCCAACATGCTTCAATCACCCTGCAAACTGCAATACATGTGTATGCTTTTAATCTGTATTATGATATAGACCCAAAAATATAACTCTCCTTGCATTTGAATGAACTTTAAACAGTCAAGGACCAGACAATGGTAGAACTTCATCCAGCTGTAGAGAGACAGGCTGCAGCTGAGTCTCATCCAGGTGTATGGCACGACTGCAGCTGAACTTCACCCAGCCAAGAATCAGACTGATACACTCCATCCATTTCAGAGGTAAGGGCAGGAGAGCAAGGTGTTCATCAAATGGTCAAGTGACTTTGGGATGGACGTCCTGCTGTCTGTATTTGGTATGTTCAGTAATTATTTCATAGCTCCTAAAACAAACTTGTTCTTTGATGTACTGTGATTATTTGTGATTACAACCCCCATTTCTTATATCGAAACAACTTCCTGCTATTACAATGTTGAAAAAAAAAACAATATTCTGCAGAGTTAATGATTTCAACCTGTAAAAACTCCTTATTACAGCTTGTCACTTGATATTAGTAAATCATTCAATCTTTCAACATCAGTTGTGGGGCTTTTCAGTTTGATGTTATTGCTAGTTATAGTGAAAGCTAGAAATACACCCATCTCTAACATACTTTCTAATCATACTATGTCAGGCACTGTTTTGTTTGTATAATCTTAGCTGTTCTTGTATTTGAATAAACTCCAAACAGGCAAGGACCAGAAAACTGGTGAACTTCATCCATTTCAGAGTGAAGGACTAGGGTCAAGGTGCAAATGGAAAAGTCCCAGACATGGATATTCAACTGTCTTCATTTGGTATGTTCAATCATTTTTTTTTTTTTTTAGCTCTTAAAACAAGCAATGGACTAGAAACTGTATATTGACATCCATCTATAAAAGAACACAGGCATGCTTTTCTCAAATAATTAAATCTGAAAGTATTAAGACTTTCCCTAAATAAACAACTTCAATAAAGATTAAAGTCAACCAACTTCAGGTGATGGCTTATGAGATGCAGGGAATTTTCTTTCATATTCTAGCTATTATTGTAGACTAGGTGACAGGCCATCTCACCTCTTATGTGGACTGTCCTATAAAGAAGTAATGAAGAAACTAGCGCATTTATAGACCCTGTTTGGATGTTGTTTTTATGCTGAAGTCTGTGTAGTTCGTAATTGGGGCTTCAGTATTGCTATCAATAAATGAAATTGATAAATGCATTGGCATAGCAATGCAGCTGACTTCTTGCATAACCTGTTGAATCATATTTCATTTTTATCTCAGAACCTCCAATTTACACGAAGTAAGTTACAATGCTGTACAACAAAAGCAAAAAATCGATTTAGTGTTTGCTGACATGAATGTAAATTTCCGTCAAAGGAGTGTCTTTATTTGTAATCACATTCCCAGATTGCATGTGGGTCATGCCTTTAGAGAATGATTTTTTGTTATCAGAATGAAACTGCGAGACGAAGTCTCGTGTATGAAAATCTATACATTTTTTTTGTTGTTGCTTGATTTATAACTGTTGTTTACATATCACTGAGCACTGAAAAGCAGCTCTGCATATCTGTGCTAGTTGTGTGTGTATTCATTCAATCGAAACCCTAGTTACTTTTGCCATTCTGTATGAGGCACAGTGAATGTTATTTGAGTGTCATAAAATTTCAGGATGTTACCAATATTAATTGCATTTCTGTATTTTTTTCTTGTTTCGCTTTTTTCTTTCGTTGTCTTTCTTCCTTTCTCTTCTTTTAAACATAGATTCTCAAGGCATTGCCCTTGCTGAGAGTGATGCAGACAAGTTGAGTGCAAGATATGATGGTTTTGGCTGCTATGATTTTTTTTTTTTGCTTGCACTGTGATGACAGTCGTGAATGCAGATTTCATAGTGACTTTTTAATAGATCATTATGACAAAATCTTCCAACACAAAAATTTCTGAAATACTATGTCTTTCAAGTACATGTAAGTTCAAATTCAAATAAGTTCAATATCAAGTCTTTTTAGGCTATCATGTGAAAAAATAAGAAAAAGTCTATTGTTGTGTGGTGTAGTTCAAACACATGATAATGAATTTCAAATTCCATGTGTATGCTACAAATAACATGTATAATGTTAAATTTATAAAACATTTGTCATGTTGACTGTTTATTTTTTGACTGATTCTTTAATTTGTGTTCACATTAATATTATCAGCTTTATCTGATAATCCTTTCACTACTGTTGCTATGGAGCTTTCCATTATACTTTTGTCTTTTTCATGGTACTGGTAATTTCAATCTCTTAAGTAGACCCGATACTTCAGAGCCCATTTCTCAGTATACGTTTCCAGAGTGTGTACTTCTTTCCAACATTCAAATAGCTTAGAAGAATGAATTTCAATTGAGTTATAGACCATTAAAGGCTGAGAGTCTGCTTATGCAGAATGTACTATTGAACTAAAAATCCATGTTTGAGGATTTTTTTTTTTTTTAATGTAGGGTAGCAATTGCAGTATTAGGCATTGAGCTACAACCAGACTGTTGCGGTCTAACCCCTGATCTTCACTCAGAGTTTTGTCGTAGATGAGTCCATAGGCGATGGTATAAGTGCTCTGCCAGATATCAACCAAACCAGAAAAAAGACAAATCCCCTTTGAAAAAAAAGCAAAGTAAACAAAACAAATGAAGCAAAAACAAAACAGAAAAAGAATAAATAGTATATGGGTTAATCATAGCACCAGGAAAGTCAAACGGATTCATAAGTGAAAGGAGGTATTTTAAAATGGACAAATGCAAATCTCTTTGAGCGTGATTTTATAATTATATCATCATTACTATTGTTATCATTATCATTATTATTATCATTTTCATTATTACTATTATTATTATCATCATTCTTACATTGATACAGAGAACCTCAGAGTGCAATGAGTGTGAACTGGAACACATGTCAGTATATGCGAGTAAATCTCTGCCATGATAGATTTACTGGCAGTTCAGCTGCTTTCTTGATTTGCTTGATAAACTATGAAAAATATTTCTAATGATTATGAAAGATATGTTAGCCATCTATTGTCATGTTGCCATGCATTCTTAATATTTATACTTCCAGGCGTGTGACAGCAAACTTTATGTAACCCAGTTAGTAAATTTTATTTATCTGTGCAATTTCATTAGATATTCTTTTTTTAATTCAAATTCCATATTCCACATTCCATTTTCAGGTTTCATATTCCATTTGATTTCAGAGTAAAATATGTATAAGACAACATTCAATTTTGGACATAATTTCACAAACTCATAAGGACACGTAAAATAATGATGTGTGAATATGAGGAACCTACTAAAAGCAATGCTTGTAGGATTTGAAAAGAAGAATAAAGAATAGCTTACTAATCACTGTACTCCTGTAATATAATAAATCTAAAGTGATTTTCAACTCATAAGTTATTGGGTGACAAAATGCTCCTTTGTATTTGTGTATGTATGAGGGAGAAATTGTGTGTGTGTGTTCTTGTCTATGTCTGAATGTTTCCTTGAGTTTTATATTTTGATGAAAAGTGTACTTCCTACTGTTTTGTAAGTTCACTTGCAAAATCACAAAAAAAATATAACTAAATATGACATGATGCAAAACGGTGATGGTAAGTTTATTTGCTAGCTGAGAGTTGTGTGAGAGAGACAAAGGCGGCATGTACGTATTTTCCTAGGAGCCCCTCCTTAAATTTCCTTTATGTATCGTTCCCACTAAAGGACAGTGTTTGGTGAGGTGGTTCCCCCCATGTACGCTTTTAAATAGAGACGACACATCTGATATAGAAGGATACAGAAAAAGATATACTGAAACATTAAATAGACCGAAAGTCATAGAGCTCCAATGTGCAAGACGGAATCACACCAGAAAATGCTAGAAATGATGAAAAAACACTGACCTAATGAACACTAAAATGTTTTTTTTTAATGTTTGCTTTTCATGTTGAAGTTTTTTTTTTCTTAAGAACCAAATGATGTGAAAAGGGGAAGAATAGAGAGCACATAGGTACATGTACATAATATATTAACAAGGACACAAGTTGATTTGTCAATGAACCATGGAAATCCACAGTTCGAGGGGAAAAACAACAAATTACGTGTATATTATTTTGTTGTTTTGGCGTGGTACCTGGTCTGGAACTCCAGGCATGACAAAAGAACATGTACATTTTTAGAGCATGGACCGAACCATGTAGTAAGTGACAAATATCATCATTCCCATTGACTTACACGCGTTGCGCCTACACGCCGAGATTCGACGAAGTGACGCACAGCGGTATTTGTCACTTCGTCGTATTCGCCCTTATACACGGGGTCTATGGAGATCGCAAAAAGGGGGAATTCGACGAACTGACGTTCCTTGTTCCCACATTATTCTCATTAACATTAGCTTTTGTTTCTCTGTGAAAACAACATTTTCTGAAAGCATAACTTTTATTCTCACCACTTTCCAAACATCTCATCAGTTTGATGGGGAGAAGGTATGAAATTAGTGCATTGACGCTACCCATTTTATTCAAATGCGATTATCTCGGAATTGTGTTTTTGCGCTGCGCGGCGGTTTTTGTCGGTTCGCCGTATCACCGACGATATTTTCAATACAACTTAACGCATTAAATTTTAAGGGTAATGAAATTCTAGTAAAATTTCACTGATTTGAAAAACAGAGTGTTGTCCCAAATCATGACTATGCGGCTGTCTCAGAAAATGTGGAACACAGGGGGTTTACACCATGGCACATAAACAGTTAAGAGATGTTGACGCACAAAAGTACAGTAAACCAAGATGGCGTCCAAAGTGGCCGCCATTTCCTGAATATATTTATTACTTTTCAACAAGGCAACCCAATACAAAATTGAAGTGTCTACATATATCATGTTTTGAACAATGAAGAACTCAATAAAACACATATTAAGAGATGTTGACTCACCAAGTTCCGTAATCCAAGACGGGGTCCAAAATGGCAGTCATTTCCTGAATATTTTATTACCTTTCAACCAGGCAACCCAAAACAAAAATTTAAGTGTCTAAATATATTATGTTTTGAAAAAGTGAAGCACTCATTAAAATACATATCAAGAGATGTTTAAGTACGCAAGGACCGATAAAACCGGTCGAACTTTTCCCAGCATAGAAAATGGCATGTAAAAGGCTAGCAATATCTCACAATTATATATTACTACATTTTTTTTCCTATTAAAAGTGTAAGTAGAATAAAGACCAGTATATTCAAGGCAATGAGTTGGGGGAAGATGTTGGAGGGGGAATGCCCTTTCCACTGGAGGGAGTTCTTGCATTCTTATGATCGTCATTTAACCGCCTGATGCACCTTTGGTGTTATATTGAGAAAATTGTCCATCCACAAAGAGTAGATAATTCATAGTCTCAGTATCCCCAATCCCTCTACAACACAGGGGAGCTTTTACACTTGAATTGAAATAAAAAGATAATTACATGATTTACACACATTTGATGGAATATTTGGGAATTGTCAATCAAAGGGCTACTTAATATACATCGCGGAACAGAGTAGCGGATGAGTGACGAAGGGCATATTACCCTTTAATATGAGCGAACTTTAGCATTTTTTTTTTTTTACGTGAAAGATCTGATGCACACTTTTTATTGACATATTCGGAAATTTGTCAATCTCAAAAGTGTGCAAACTCTATGGAAATGGGCGTTTTTGTAATGATTGCAATAGAACGATACAGTGCATATATTTCAGATTGAATATTTTGACAACAATGATTGTACAGGCCATCTCCTCCCTCCCCCAAGAGCGGTGGGGGGGGGGGGGGGTGGAGGGATAAATCCAACTCAACGCATACCAATGTTGTGCACATTTAAGGTAAAGATTCCACTGAACCTTCTGAATTTTTGAATCTCTAACATTATATTGAATCTATTTGTCATTTGAAACAATCTAAAAACAGCAATGTGTTGATAAAAGAAAATGGCGGCCATTTTTGGCAACACATGTATTTGGTTTGCGGGAAGAACTCGCGTGGCTTTATTGGTACTCACGTGCTTCATGAGCTCTGAATAAATATTTCATTTGATTACTTACATGAATGTCTCAAAATATATATTTAGACATTTAAGTGCGCATCGGGTTTACTTAGTTGAAGGGTTACGAGAAAAACAGGAAATGGCGGCCATTTTGGACACAATTTTGAATTTCTGAAAGTGGCTAAGCGCTTTATGTTTGTTTCAGAAGCTCTGAAAAAGTACTTTTATTTGGTTCTTTGTGGCTTAAAACGTATATTTCGACATTCGAAGTGAAATCTACTTGCAAAGTTATGAAAAAAATGAAATGGCGGTCATTTTTGACGCTATCTTGGATTGCGGCACTTGCGTGCTTCAACAACTCTTAATTTGTATTTAGCTGAGTTCTTCATACTTCAAAACATATATTTAGACATTTAAGTTTTGTATTTTGGTTACCTGATTGAACAGTTATAAGAATTTTAGGAAATGGAGGCCAGTTTGGACGCCATCTTGGATTATGGTACTTGTGTGCATCAACATCTCTTAATATGAAATGTATTGGGTTCTTCATGCTTCAAAACATAATATTATACATTTAGATCTTGTATTTAGGATACCTGGTTGAAAAGTTATGAGAATTTCAGAAACTGGCGGCCATTTTGGACGCCATCTTGGATTGCAGAAAACGGTCAAAGAGGCTTTATGAGGAATTTTAGTATGTTATTCTAAACACATAATTCCTGGAACTATCCTGATAAATCAGCTCTTTAGCGGAAATGTCCAGGTAAAAACTAATACTGTTGGCCTCTTGGGGGGGGGGGGGTCGCCTCTTCAAACATCCCCCTTGAAATAAAAAAAAAGAAGAAGAAATGTGATTGTATTTATTTCGGCATACTGCATGACGTTTGATCCCATGCCCGCCTGCTGGAGAGGTGAATAGAGCTTAGCAGTATTCTATCTTTTGAGATTTGCATACATTATGTTCTTCGCTCGCTTGCAATGTACTGTATAGTAATATGGACAAACCACGGTTCAGATGTTGAAAAAGTAAAATACCATACGAGTATTGCTGCTATGACGTGCACCACATGGAACCATCTGTAAAGTACTTACGAAAACAAAACAAAATAAAACCGCCAGAATTTAATCCCTTTCCCCCAATTTCCGGAACCATTGAGCAATCGATGATGACTCAGTCAGGATATATGGGCACCCAGGAATGATCACGGGCGACGATCCTACGGGGGCAAAGGGGCAGTTACCCTCCTCCCCATGAAAATATTGGGGGCAAACGTTTTATCTCCCCCCCCCCCCCCATGAAACTGAAGATGAGACAAATTCTCGAACTTTTAGATTAAAAATTGTCCAATATTCCGCCAGAATTAAGCAAATATCGTTTATATTTTTCCAAATATAGCATCAAAAGTGCGCACCAGATCTTTACTGAACAGTCTTAAGAATACAAAAACTCCCTCGTGTTGGTGGGGGTATCCCCCTTCCACATCCTCCCCCTGCACATTGCTTTTAACACTGGTTTTCATTTTACACACATTTTTAATAGAAACAAAAATCTTATATTTCAACTACAGTGTGCACCCTATCTCAAAATGTCAGATCTGAAAATAAAAGATCTCCCTCGTAGTCGGAGGGGGTATTTCTTCTCCCACACTCTCCCCCTCTCCCCGCACATTTTCCTGAATGTAATTTTTCTTACTTTTTTTTGATAGAAACAAAAATTGAATATAATATCGAAAATCAATGCAAAAATCTCCCTTGTGTGGGACGGGGTATCCCCCTCCGACACACCGGCACATTTCTTTGATTTTTTCTTACTTTCTTCAAACAAAAATGGAATATTTCACCAAAATGCAAATATATATATATATATATATATATATATATATATATATATATGACCCTGCACCTCAAAACAAACAAAAAGTCGCCAGACATGAATTTTTAGTTAAGACCATATTCTGAAAGATCAGACTTTAAGCTTTAAAATGATGTATAACTCAAATCAAATGGACTCTCCTAACCTATCTAAATATTGGAAAGAAAGCACAAACTCATGAAAAGTGTGAACTGAGAAAAGAGGCCCTGAAGTACAGTGTCTATTCAAGCGCTTAATATTTACCAAACCGTGTTGGCTGTGCGATGAATGGGAGAAAAAACAGGAAGTAAACCATCAGAGTAACAACAATGAAGGGATTATCAGATTAAACTGAAATTAGGCAAGCCTCATTAACACATTCTGTCCATAATTAATGCCAACTTTCAAAGCAGTAGCACTATCCTTTCAAAAGTTATTAGAGTTGAAAGTGAAGAGTGTGGACAAGGTTTTTCAGAAATGAAAAAGGGATTCTAAAGACACACCTAATCACACTATTCTACCAAAAATGTTCGAGATAAACTGCTAGAAAAACACACTTTCCTGCCCGTTTTATGATACCAAATTTTAGCATAATGTAAGTAATGAGGTGCACGGTCACATATATATTTATCCCTTGTGTGAGAGTGTGTATCCCCTCCCCCGCACATTTTGCTAAGTATATATTTTTTCTTATTTTCTTGATAGAAACAGAAATCGAATATTTCCCAAAAAGGGTGCACCAGGGCCCCGTTGCATGAAGGTAGAGCGATAGCGTCAAGTCCCCTTTTCACAGTCAACTTTCACCTTGCAGCGTCAAATTGTAAACTTGACGCTGCAGCGCATTAGATAAAAAGTTGACGCTGCATGATCGACGTCAAAATTTCGCTGACGCTGCTTATGAGCGTCAAAATTTGTCACAGGACGTGCTACAGCGACAACTTATCATTACTATAGTAAATGTATGCGAGGTTGTATTGCCACATTCTCCAGTTCACACCTTAAGTGTACGGAACACATGCACTTTTTCACTGCCACAGCAGATTAACCAGTTTCTATGTGGTTTGCGTAGGCCAGGAATTACAAGTAAAAGTAAAGATTGCTGATGAAATACAAACATTGCAAATTTACAAGAACAACCTGTGTAAACCTATATAATTAGTAAGGCTCATAGTGTAGTGTTAATCATTGCAATTTCAGCTCGCGACACCTGGTCTGGGCCTACCCTGCATACTAACCATGCAGCCAGGCACGTTGTTTCATGTAATGGAATGAGCATCAAAAGAAATTGCATTTTCCCGTTTAAACATGTTTGTAATATATATTGGGTAAAGTTCAATCCATTCACGGTCTCTACATCTGTAACTTATTCATGCTGTCATCATCAGTAGGGAAAACAAGTACGGTTCTACCTGTAGACCGAGTAGACCACCAAAATGACAGCTTGATCATATATGTACGTCTATCACGTACCAGAGAATGGGTACATGGGACTACACATTCCAGCGAAAGGCCATTTCTCTGTCACTTTGCATTGTTTTTCGCCTGATTCAGTTCATTTTCTTCAATCTCCGGGGATTTTTAGCTCTTCTCTCTCATCAACGCTCTCTTTTTTGCTAAAGAAACCGGATGCAAACATTCTCGGTGCACAATTCCGATTTATACAAGTTTTAACAGAAGCACACTGGTAGTTGTCGCCACAGGTATACAGTGCACTCCCGTTATAACGAACACGGTTATAACGAAATTTCGTTATAACGAAGTAAATCTTCTGGTCCCAAAATAATCACCATAAAAGTCTATGGTAAAAGATTCGCTTATAACGAACACGGTTATGGCGAAATTTCCGTTATAACGAAGTCTTTTCCGAGCGCCATAGACAAAGAAAAACAAAAGAAATGTGTTCCGATATAACGAAATGCGAATTGCTTTCGAAAATTCGTAGCGGAACAAGCATTTATAGCTTCTCTGCATGGGTGAACGCTTCACACCACTGTGTGTTCGCTCTTTGTGTCACGCACAGTTTCTGAGGGGAACTTGCATTTATTATTGTGATACAGTTATCCCATCACATTTCACATAGCTTTCCAGTGTATAGTGAGTATTCAGCAAACATAATATGATATATATACGTGGTTTTCTTGTTTTCGTTATATATTGTATTTGTTCGGTTATAACGAAATTTCGTTATAACGAAAGAAAACTGCCGGTCCCGAGCATTTCGTTATAACGGGAGTGCACTGTACAAAGGTCAAGAGCAAGGTCACTGCCCTAACAAAAAAGTCCTGTGGTACTCCCTAACACAGGAGCTGTCCTGTGGTATTTTGGGACGTACCACAGGAGAGTACAACAGGAAAGTACCACAGGATAGTACCACAGGACAGTGCCACAAGACTTGTTCCGTGGTATTTTGGGACGTACCACAGGACAGTACCACAGGGCATTACCAAAGGACAGTTCCACAGGAAAGTACCACATGATAATACCACAGGACAGTACCACACGACTTGTCCTGCGGTATTTTGGGACATAACACAGGACAGTACCACAGGACAGTACCACAGGAATTGTCCTGTGGTATTTTGGGACGTCCCACAGGACAGTACCACAGTATAGTACCACAGGACAGTACCACGCGACTTGTCCTGTGGTATTTTGGGACGTACCACAGGGTAGTACCACAGAACAGTACCACACGACTTGTCCTGTGGTATTTTGGGACATACCACAGGACAGTACCACAGGAATTGTCCTGTGGTATTTTGGGACGTACCACAGGGCAGTAACACAGGACAGTACCACAGGAATTGTCCTGTGGTATTTTGGGACGTACCACAGGACAGTACCACAGGACAGTACCACAGGAATTGTCCTGTGGTATTTTGGGACGTACCACAGGACAGTACCACAGGAATTGTCCTGTGGTATTTTGGGACGTACCACAGGGCAGTAACACAGGACAGTACCACAGGAATTGTCCTGTGGTATTTTGGGACGTACCACAGGATAGTACCACAGGACAGTACCACACAACTTGTCGTGTGGTATTTTGGGACGTACCACAGGGCAGTAACACAGGACAGTACCACAGGAATTGTCCTGTGGTATTTTGGGACGTACCACAGGACAGTACCACAGGACAGTACCACAGGAATTGTCCTGTGGTATTTTGGGACGTACCACAGGACAGTACCACAGGGCAGTACCACAGGAAAGTACCACAGAATAGTACCACAGGACAGTACTGCACGACTTGTCCTGTGGTATTTTGGGACATACCACAGGACAGTACCACAGGAATTGTCCTGTGGTATTTTGGGACATACCACGGGAAAGTACCACAGGGCAGTACCACAGGACACTACCACAGGACAGTACCACACGACTTGTCCTGTGGTATTTTGGGACGTACCACAGGGCAGTACCACAGGACAGTACCACAGGAAAGTACCACAGGATAGTACCACAGGACAGTACCACACGACTTGTCCTGTGGTATTTTTGGGACGTACCACAGGACAGTACCACAGGGCATTACCAAAGTACAGTTCCACAGGAAAGTACCACATGATAATACCACAGGACAGTACCACACGACTTGTCCTGCGGTATTTTGGGACATAACACAGGACAGTACCACAGGACAGTACCACAGGAATTGTCCTGTGGTATTTTGGGACGTCCCACAGGACAGTACCACAGTATAGTACCACAGGACAGTACCACGCGACTTGTCCTGTGGTATTTTGGGACGTACCACTGGGTAGTACCACAGAACAGTACCACACGACTTGTCCTGTGGTATTTTGGGACATACCACAGGACAGTACCACAGGAATTGTCCTGTGGTATTTTGGGACGTACCACAGGGCAGTAACACAGGACAGTACCACAGGAATTGTCCTGTGGTATTTTGGGACGTACCACAGGACAGTACCACAGGACAGTACCACAGGAATTGTCCTGTGGTATTTTGGGACGTACCACAGGGTAGTACCACAGAACAGTACCACACGACTTGTCCTGTGGTATTTTGGGACATACCACAGGACAGTACCACAGGAATTGTCCTGTGGTATTTTGGGACGTACCACAGGGCAGTAACACAGGACAGTACCACAGGAATTGTCCTGTGGTATTTTGGGACGTACCACAGGATAGTACCACAGGACAGTACCACACAACTTGTCGTGTGGTATTTTGGGACGTACCACAGGGCAGTAACACAGGACAGTACCACAGGAATTGTCCTGTGGTATTTTGGGACGTACCACAGGACAGTACCACAGGACAGTACCACAAGAATTGTCCTGTGGTATTTTGGGACGTACCACAGGACAGTACCACAGGGCAGTACCACAGGAAAGTACCACAGAATAGTACCACAGGACAGTACTGCACGACTTGTCCTGTGGTATTTTGGGACATACCACAGGACAGTACCACAGGAATTGTCCTGTGGTATTTTGGGACATACCACAGGAAAGTACCACAGGGCAGTACCACAGGACACTACCACAGGACAGTACCACACGACTTGTCCTGTGGTATTTTGGGACGTACCACAGGGCAGTACCACAGGACAGTACCACAGGAAAGTACCACAGGATAGTACCACAGGACAGTACCACACGACTTGTCCTGTGGTATTTTTGGGACGTACCACAGGACAGTACCACTTGAATTGTCCTTTGGAATTTTGGGATGTACCACAGGACAGTACGACAAGAATTCCTGTGGTAATTTTTCGACGTATACCACAGGAGAGTACCACCGGAACTGTCCTGTGGTATTTTGGGACATTACCACAGGACAGTACCACAGGAACTAATCCTGTGATTCCTGTGGTATGTGTCCCAATATCCCACAGGAAGGTCATAATGGTACTGTTCCACACAGAAGTACCACACAGCAAACTAGACTCGGAATTTGTCAAGACTGACAAATTAGGTGATCCGATTTTTTTTTTTAATCAATGATTCAAGTCCTGATCGAAATAGGCGTGACCATATAGGTATTCACCAAGATACAGGTTGAAACATTTATGACCTTTGACCCTAATTTACATACCCAAGATGGTGTCTGATTAAGTAGTTGTTATTTTATGAAATAATGTACGTGACATGAACTAAACATGTGCAAAATATGGGGATGATAGGGGCTGTTTTTCTTGAGTTATTGCAAAGAAAGTTGCAGAGAGAAAGAAATATCTCAATACATCGAAGATAAGTTTGATTTCAACCAAGTTTTTTGACGTGATCTCGGCGTCGTATGAAAAATGGAGAAAACACTGACGATAGCCCAAAGTCTCAGCCACAACATCTGGAAGAAATTCACAGAAGAGTAAGTAAGCTAGTGCTCGATAAAGACCGTCATGTCAATTTTCATTTCCAGAAAAATTCCCTCCCATAGAGGTAACACGTAAACTGGTTAAATTTGACAAGGTTACATTATATCCATTTTCACGAGGTGAAGACATCATCCGATTAAAACTTTGATCGAACAAAACTTAAAGAGTATTAAATTGGCTACAACATACTAAAATCTGTAAGAAATTCACCGAAGGATAAGTGAGCTAGTCGTCGATAAAGACAATCATGTCAATTTTCACATCTAGAAAAATTCCCTCCCATAGAGATAACACGTCATAACGAAGATACAGGAAGAAGAATATATGACCTTTGACCCCACTTTGCACAAACAAGATGGTCTCTGAGCCAAAAATGGTTATTTTGTGAAATGATCCTTGTAACATGGTCTTTACGTGTGCAAGATATGGGAAAGATAGGACTGGTATTCACCAAGATACAGGATAAAACATTTATGACCTTTGACCCTAACTTACATACCCAAGATGGTGTCTGATCAAGTAGTTGTTATTTTGTGAAATAATGTACGTGGCATGAACTAAACATGTGCAAAATATGGTGGTGATAGGGTATCATCCGTATGAAAAAAACGAAGGGCACACTAACGATAGCCCAAAGTCTCAGCTACAACATACTAAAATATGTGAGAAATTCACCGAAGCATAAGTGAGCTAGTGCTCGATAAAGATAGTCATGTCAGTTTTCATTTCCAGAAAAACTGCACTCCCATAGAGATAACACGTAAACTGGTCAAATTTGACAATGTTACTTTTAATCCCTTTTTATGAGGTGATGCCGTCATCCAATCAAAATGTTGTTATTATGTGACTGAAAGACCATTAAATAAGCTATAACATATTGAAATTTAGACGAAAATCAACAAAAGAATGAGTGAGATACGCTTGAGTAAACTTAAAATTTGATGACGTCATTTTGAAAATTTACTTTTTTTACTTTATTAAGAAATTTGATATCTTTTCATCATTTTTCCAGCATTGCCAACCCATGAAATGACATGTACAACTCATCAACTTTCAGAATATGTAAAGAAAATGGGTGGTCACCGTCCATCATGACGAGTAAAATCGGATTCAAAATTGGCGGTTTTTTTGCATTGTTGCACTGTATATCGCCATTGACGCGCGCGCGGAATTTCAACTTTGATGGGCCCGTGTGACGTCATATTGAGTCGGATTAACTTGAAACTTGGTAGAAATATTCCTTGACATTTCAGGCATCCGATAAATGTAGAAAAACGGGAAATCTCTATTGCGTATGAGCTGTGCGTGCGTATATGTGCGCGCGCGTGCGCGTCCGTCCATTTTTTTTTCAATTTTTCAAAAAATGCTCCAATTGGTCTGAAACGTGTGCAAAAAAAAAAAATTGAGCTCGATTTGAGCATACAAATATTTCAACGCGCGCGTATGCGCACGTTTTAAGACAAAATATGAATCTTGATTATATGAGTAGAATGCGTTTGACTTGAAATATATGTGACGTAAATTTCATTCAAAAATTTTCATTCCATTAAAGAGATATGGTTGAGAATGTGTTTTCATATAATGACGTCATAGTGACGTCACGGTCGACTGATCACTTTGATTTTAGTTCGATTGCCGTCTTTGGGAGATGATACATGTATGGTATAATTTTGACATTGATAGGAAGAACACTTTCTGAGCTAACCTGTCCACAACTTTTGAGGAGAAAGAAGAAGAAGAAGAAAGAATCCGTACAGATACAGAAGGTGATCCGAGAGGATCACCTAATTAAATGCGTAATACCACACATTCGTGCCCCATAGCAATACCACACAACAATACCACACATATACAATAGGAAGTACCACAGAAAAATACCACAGGATATTCTTTTTTTTTTCTGAACATTTTATACCAAAGGCTATCACATCAGGGCCCTGTTTTATCAAAAGATAAATTTAACGTTAAGTCAAAATAATCTATGATTAACCTCTCAAATCAACTCTAATACCCCTTTTAGGTAATCGCGGTTCAATTATCCGCATCCAAATAATGCGGATGAAGTAGTCAAAATCGCGTTCATATATCCCATGAAGTGCGCACTACTTTTACGAGCACCCGTTCATGATCATAATGGTGCGAAGGACGGAGTTATGGTTACGGCGCACGCTTCTATAATGACACATGAACGTGCGTGTACAACTGCAAAACTGCGTATACCATAACTCACATGTATGCACACCTCTCGCGCGCTCAAGCTCAGCAATCAGCGGTAGTGCGGGAAATCGAGTGACCTTTGACCGAACTGTGGAATGTTAGTGCGGATAAGTCGTAAAACGCGTTCATGTATTCTCGATCTACTCCTCATGCTGCAATTACGCGCATAATAGCAGCATCAAAATAATGCGCACTTTTCTACTCCTCTCCCCTTCATGTAATCGAAATTTTACGACTTAGTGCTCCTATTATCCGCATCCACGATTACCTGAAAGGGGTATTAATCATAGATTTGGAGCGGTTGAGAAAACTTATGTGTTGATTTTTTGGGAAGTTGGTGTTGATGTCAACTCTGGGTGTCTTGATAAGACGGACTTCAAGTTGATTTGGAAGTTAATCATAGATTAAGTGGACTTATACCCCTTTCAGGTAATCGCGGTTCAATTATCCGCATCCAAATAATGCGGATGAAGTAGTCAAAATCGCGTTCATATATCCCATGAAGTGCGCACTACTTTTACGAGCACCCGTTCAGGGTGCGAAGGACGGAGTTATTTGTCATGGTTACGGCGCACGCCTCTATAATGACACATGCACGTGCGTGTACAACTGCAAAACTGCGTATACCATAACTCACGTGTATGCACACCTCTCGCGCGCTCAAGCTCAGCAATCAGCGGTTGTGCGGGAAATCGAGTGACCTTTGACCGAACTGTGGAATGTTAGTGCGGATAAGTCTTAAATCGCGTTCATGTATTCTCGATCTACTCCTCATGCTGCAATTATGCGCATAATAGCAGCATACAAATAATGCGCACTTTTCTACTCCTCTCCCGTTCATGTAATCGAAATTTTACGACTTGTGCTCCTATTATCCGCATCCACGATTACCTGAAAGGGGTATTAGTGAAAGTGCTGAAGTAAAGCATGAGAAATTTTACAAGGACTTCCGTGGTACTCCTGTGGTACTCCTGTGGTACTCCTGTGGGACAAATTTTTACATAGCTCATGAATATTCATAAAAAGCACTCTAGATTTTAGAAAATACATAAATGACTTAAAAAGTCAAGGTATTAATGATGGGACTTACTTTGAACTTTATGAAAGATTGTCTAATTATGTTATGTTATTCCCAATATCAAAGATATTGTTATGAAAGTGTAATTTCATATCTTGATAATAAAGTATAATCTAGTTAGTAACCATGCCTTAATGATTTACGGATAGACGGCCATAAAGTCGATGGCTACCTAGGAATAGGATATGACTATATAGATCTATTATAGGACTAGAATGGCACTTGGCCATTAGACTCTAGTTTGAGGTTTAGGAGAAGGACAGGTTATTAAGTAGGGCCATGTTTGTCCTGAAATCCATTACTCACCTATCAGGAATATGCCTTGATATGTGGCGAAAATTCTCCATTTTTTTTTTTTTGGATCTATCCTGTGTGGTACTCTCCTGTGGTACCATGGTAATGCTGTGTGGTACTGCCCTGTGGTAATACTGTGTGGTAATGATCGATCTGTGGTACTGTCCTGTGGTACTGTCCCAAAATACCACAGGACAGTTCCTGTGGTACTGTTCTGCGGTACTAGTCCTGTGGTACTGCCCTGTGGTACTGCCCTGTGGTACTGCCCTGTGGTACGTCCAAAAATACCACAGGAATTCCTGTAGTACTGTCCTGTGGTACTGTTCTGTTGTACCGGTCCTGTGGTACTCTCCTGTGGTACTGCCCTGTGGTACGTCCCAAAATACCACAGGAATTGCTGTGGTACTGTCCTGTGGTACGTCCCAAAATACCACAGGACAATTCCTGTGGTACTGTCCTGTGGTACTTTCCTGTGGTACTGTCCTGTGGTACCGTCCTGTGGTAATTACCACAGGAGTACCACAGGACTTTTTCGTAAGGGATGGTGCCCATACCACGCTCTGATTGGTCGAAACACGGCGTAGCCCGTGCTGGTGGATGTAGCCTCTTTGGAATTAATTTTTTTGGAATTAACTTTGTTATTATTTTTCCACTTTTCTTGAAAGAATGTGAACAGTATAGCTCTATGGTTAATCACATATCGTGTACTCCCGTTATAACTAACACGGTTATAACGAAATTTCGGTTACAGCAAAGTAAAATTTCAGGCCGCAACATTAACGGCTCTATCTGATTTCATTGTTTATTTCAACAGATATAAAGAAATTACGATATAACGAAAGAAAACTGCCGGTCCCGAGGACTTCGTTTTAACGCGAGTCCAAGTACTGTACTAGAGGTCAACCTTCTCGTAAAGAGATCTCAATTTAGATGAAATATGGATTTTGCGCTATTTGGAAATTGGCTCTTCATATTAAAGATTGATTGGCACTTCAGGTCTGGTTTTCTCCAGTGAATAAAACATGTCTTGTGTATCTACGAGTAGAATTGAGTACCATAGCCATGATTTGACACATATTCATCAAACCGAGTTGACGACTTGCCTTTGCACCTATGAAACTAATGCGCAGATGTGAGTGAAGTATGATTTACTATTCTAAGTGACGGAAAACTTTATATTTGGATTTCATCCCTGATTTCAGATCACCAGTTCGACTGTTCAACGGAAGTCTTCACCACGGAGATCAACGTAGTTACGGAGTCTGATATAAGTTCTGAGAGGTGGGAAATACAAGTTCCTGAGGGCGAGAGGATCGTCCTATTGCTGAAATCTGTATTCAATCAGGACGTCGAAGTCAGCGTAATGGATGAAATATCAGCCACAAAACGCGACGTTGTACTTTTGGATCACGCTAAATCTTTGCCCATCTCTTTACTGGGACACAAACTGAGTCTCAAACTATTAGATACGTCAAATGCGAACACATATGAATATCCTGTACGAGTCAACATCGCCGCATCATGTGTACACGGTAACTGTTCTTTTTATGCACTATAGACTCAGTCAAGTCGTCCTCTTCTCAATGTGAATATAATTGCACTATGTATCCCTGCACAGAAATGGACTGTCGTAATGTTATAAACGCTTCGGATAATAAAAAGCGATATACTGTAAGAAAAAGATGATTAAAACACTCTTATCATATGAAATCTATATCTACACGTTGTTCATTTCACCCAGATAATATCTAATACAATGATTTCCCTTATTAGGTGACGAGGTACGATCGAGATTAAGCAATAATTGAAAAAAGATTTGTACATGATGCATTATCGTATTTTGGTTTTACTCAGCTTATGTGTTATCAAGCACTTGACGAAATTGTGCTTGCTTAAAAGATAACTGCGATACAAAAGTGATCCAAACAAAAGAAAACAACAAAAAAGCTTTTATATCAATCACGTGAACGCAATCATGACACTTGACACACATTGCACTTTATAAGAAACATCCCTGTTGTTAAGTCGTGTAATGTGTTTGTGTCATGTTGGTAATTCTCACAAGATGCCCCCCCCCCCCCCACCCCATTATGTGAGGAGTTGTTCTCAGACACTGATAAGTCAATTTTTGTTACACTCTCTTGGCGTAGAACGCAAATGATGTAGAGATCAGAATAACGTAGGTTACGTAAGTAACAGAAGATTTAATTTTCAGAAAACTACACAAAAAGGAAAATATGAAATTTTGTATTTTTCAATGTGGTTTGCGGTTAAAGCCGATAAGTCTACTTCTCGTTTTGTTGAAAAAGCCGATAAGTTTGACCAAGCGCGGTATAAAATCCATGAGTTGCAAATCTTGCGAATCGACTTACTTCTCCAATTTTTAGCAATGCTCACGAAGTTTAGCACACGCTCATTGGTTTTGGGATGAAGACGGGCAAGACATTTCGTTTAATATATTGGAAATTGCGTTGCCATGGTGACGGCATATATTGGCCATAAATCAAGGCATAGTTTTTGATAATCGAGGTACTTCCGCATTTTTCGAGCAATGATTATGAAATCACGCACATTGGTCATGGGTGAAGAAGTGTAAGTAACATTCTCAAAAACTGGGTTGCCATGGTAACAGCATATAACGGCGATTGATCGGGAAAATATTAGGGAAAAAATGCATGTTTCAAGCAAAATGATCACGTAGCTTCATAAACACACATTGGTGTAGGGGTGAAGACATTTTTTTTTATGTGTTTGAAACTGCATTGCCATGGTTACTACATATCATGAGAATAAATCAGGACAATTTGAATTAAACTGCTTTGTCATTTTTTAAGCAATACTTATGCAATTTGGCACACATGCCGTTTTTTTTTTGGATTAAGGGGAGCAGGACACATGTTTTGAATTTGTAGGAAACTGTGTTGCCATTGTTACTACTGTGGGGATCTTCTGTTGTTAATTTGAATAATGTCTCACAATTTGGTACACAGATAAGCCTTCTGTAGAACTCATCGGAGAACCTTCTCCTCTCGAAGGCTTTGCAGTTTTGCGATTAGCTACCAACACATTTGTTTGCAACGAAGGATTTTTGGCCCATGTTGCTGATTCGATCTGTGGAGAGCTTGGTTTCCCAGCGTATCAAGAAGTTTCTAGTGTCAGGCTACCTCAATATTTCAATGCAGCCAGCTGGACCAAGTCCGAAGGTTACCCCGAAGGTACGATAATCTGTAGGCCTATAAGCCCAAGTGTATAATTATAAACACAAACTTATGTCATAGTGTTGCTCTTGAGAGGTGTAAATAATGTTGTTATGGCCTTGCATCAGCAAACTTCGAATTCATAAGTACATGTATTTGAAAAGTTGTAGAAAGCATTTGAACCGTCTGGGAACTAAATAAGGCAGCATAATTTTACACCAAATAGTAAATTTAGGCTTGCTTTCAGAAATCAGACTTTGATTTTCAGCCATTTTAAGCCATCCTCCCACAGAGAAAAGGACTCATCAGCTTGACTGACAAGTCTAGGTCACTGGCAAAACGCAACAACAATTCGTTCCATAGACAATTGCACACCAGAGGTATAGAAGGGAATATAGCATACCGTTTTGATTATTTGATTACCTTTAGGTGGCCAACCAGGACGTGTAGTGCATTATTACTTCAAACCAGATGGTTTTCATTAGGAGATGAAAAACAAACAAACATAAACGAAGGTCAATATGCAAATTTGTTATTTGATTTTTTTTTCAATCAGAGACTACGGCAATGCAGTAGATCGAGTCTTCGCCAATAAGTAGGCAAAAGCTCCTAGTTGTATTACCCCTAAGTGATAACCTATTTCTAATAACTCTAAATGCAACGGCGTAGCCAGGATTTCATGTTAGGGGGGTTTCCCCCCTCCCACGGTGAGAACTTTTTGCATTTTGATGTTGTAAATGGTGCAATTTGATGCATGTTTTTGCGCGTTTTATCGACAGTCCCACTTGTTTAAGGTAGCAGTATATTTTGATGTAGATTATTGTTAAACAATTTGCCTATAAAATTGTATAATTTAAATACACTTCTTGTATTAATTCTTTTCACTGAATATCATGGACGAGACTGAACCCGAGCGAGCGGAGCGAGCGAGGGGGAGGGGAGGGTGTGGGAGGGGGGTGTCCCCCTCCCACGGTGAGAACTTTTTGCACTTTGATGTTGCAAATGGTGCAATTTTATGCATGTTTTTGCGTGTTTTAACGAGTTGAAACAGTACCACTTGTTTAAGGTTGCAGTATATTTTGATGTAGATTATCATTGAACAATTTGCCTACAATATGGTATAATTTAAAGACACTTCTTGCATTAATTCTTTTCACTAAATATCATGAACGAGACTGAACCCGAGCGAGCGGAGCGAGCGAGGGGGGAGGTGAGGGTGTGGGAGGGGGGTGTCCCCCCCCCCCTCCCACGGTAAGAACTTTTTGCATATTGATGTTGCAAATGGTGCAGTTTGATGCATGTTTTTGCCCCGTTTTATTGACGTGAAACAGTCCCACTTTTTTAAGGTAGCAGTATATTTTGATGTAGATTATTATTGAACAATTTGCCTATAAAATAGTATAATTTAAATACACTTCTTGTATTAATTCTTTTCACTGAATATCATGAACGAGACTGAACCCGATCGAACGGAGCGAGCTAGGGGGAGGGGAGGGTGTGGGAGGGGGTGTCCCCCCTCCCACGGTGAGAACTTTTTGCATTTTGATGTTGCAAATGGTGCAATTTTATGCATGTTTTTGCGTGTTTTAACGAGATGAACAGTCCCACTTGTTTAAGGTTGCAGTATATTTTGATGTAGATTATCATTGAACAATTTGCCTACAATATGGTATAATTCAAAGACACTCTTTGTATTAATACTTTTCACTGAATATCATGAACGAGACTGAACACGAGCGAGCGGAGCGAGCGAGGGGGGAGGGGAGGGTGTGGGAGGGGGGTGTCCCCCCTCCCACGGTAAGAACTTTTTGTATTTTGATGTTGTAAATGGTGCAATTTGATGCATGTTTTTGCTCGTTTTATCGACGTGAAACAGTTGCACTTGTTTAAGGTAGCAGTATATTTTGATGTAGATTATTATTGAACAATTTGTCTATAAAATGGTATTTGAATAATCTTCTTGTATTAATTCTTACACTGAATATCATGAACGCTGTCTGTTCAGCAATCAAACAGAAAAAGCATGCACACGAGGGTGTATAGGAGCATATCCCTTCCCACACGAAAGTGATTTTTGCGTTTTCAGACCTGAAATTCAGCGATCTGGTGGAAATTTTTGGTGTAATACTTTTTCATCGAAGTGATAAAATCACGGAATTTAGCTCTTATTCCGAATGTGCATCATCTGTGTGTATGTACAAAGTCTAGTGAGGTAGAGCTTAGGGGAAGGGGGATTCCCCTCCCGCTCGCGAAGCTTTTGCGTTTTTAGAATAATAAAGCGATCTGGGGCACACTTTTTGTGGAAAATTCGGAAATTGTCATTCCCAAAAATTTACCAAGTCTATAGTGGGTAAGAAGCAATGAATGGGTGGCAAGATACCTCTCCCATATTTAAGGGAGCCTTTTTTCAGTTTTAAGCTTTTAGAACTGAAATTCAACAATCTGGCACACACTTTTGTTGGAATATCTGGAAATTTGTCAATCAGAAGAGAGGTGTCTGTGGAAGGAGATTCTGTATAATTTCCTGATTGCAGTTTAACGTTTTGGTGCGCACATTTTGTGTGATATTTGGAAAACTGTTTATGTTCAAGGTGTAGCCACAGTCTAATTCTATGCATGGCGGGGGGGGGGGGGGAGCAGGGAGAAGGCGAGGGCGAGTGTTATCTCCATCTTTCCCGTACTGTGGAGCTTTTGCCTTTTTAAGGTTGAAATTGAGATATCTCGATTTGATTCGATTTTATATTTGATGGAATATTTGGGAAATCACCAAAAAGAAAAAAAAAATGATTGGGTGGGGGGGGGGGGGGAGACTGAGGGAGGAAAGGGTCTATTAAAAGGTGAAATTCCCCTTGTACATGAGGGAACTTTGAGTTTTCGGAACATAAGTGATAAGTCTTGTGCACTCAGAATTATTCAATTTTTTTTTTAATCTAAAAAGTGTACTAAGCTAGGGAAAGAGGCACAGAGGGGGAGGGTTTGAGAGATTTTGCATATTTTGAATTGAAATTCAACGATCTGGTGCACACTTTGAGTGAAAGTTTCAAAAAGCAAATATGATCTTATTTGATGAAAGGTTGCAAAGGAGACTCGCTTCATGTGCATGCATACAGTATACACGCATTTTTTTTTTCGCCTCCCAAATCCCCGGTCCAAATCTTAGGGGGGGGGGGGGGGTGGGGGGGCGACCGCCCCCATCGCCCCCCCCCCCCCCCCCCCTGGCTACGCCAGTGTCTAAATTTAGTACACTAAATGCAATAACCATCCTAGATGTGATACACTTAACCCTATAAATGTAATACATTTTAACCCTTAATGTGATATCAACCCTAAATGTATCATCGACCTTGAATGCAATACACCTTAACACCAAATGTAATTATTAAGTCATTCCTAAATGTAACACATTTTAACTCTAAATAAAATGACCACCCTTAAACTGTAGACTTTTTCAACCCTAAATGTAACCTTAAGTGTGATACATCTTAACCTTAAATATAATACAAAAATGTATACAAAAAGGTACCTTTTTCTAATTGCCGAGAGCTGGTTTAATGTGCGTACATGAAAAATGCAGTTTGCCAGGTATACCTGTAAATCAAGGATTTAGACAGTCTTTACGTCGTGAAAGATTCGGTGTGTGCTAAAAATGGGACTCGTTGATAACGCATGTGTTACATTTCAGTGATAACAATATTATGAAATTGATTTGAGGAAGACTCCATGGAAACTGATTATGCTATGTTATTGTAACAAACCCAAGTGACAGGCGTATGCTGCTTTACGTTCCTCTTTCTGCACTGACTGGTTTTTGTTTACAATGTATCATTCATTTGTGTTCCTTCAGATAATTTTGAGGAGAAATCATTCTTTTTTTTCTGATTATCTCAGAGTCACAGAAACAAATTTCAGCAACAGTCCTATAAGAGGCTTTAACTGGTGTGATAATCGTTGTGCTGTGATATATACAAATGCCTTGATTTCACAGTTTTATAATTATACCTTATACACTTTGTTACAAATAGACAGGCAGTACTAAAATATTCTCAGCATCAAGTTGCTATTCAATTCAATTCAATTCAATTCAAACTTTATTTCAGTTTTCGAAAAGAACATAAACATTTCACTTGCTTTGGTAACAGAGAATAAGGTTTCATATAATCAAAACAAAGGAAATTGAGAAAACATAATTGTGGAACCTTGGGGGAACAAATGAAGAGTTTGTTTGCAAAAACCGATAAGTCCATATTTGCCAAATGGAGATATTTGCGATTAAAGGTCAAGAAAAATAAAGAGAATAATAAGAAAAAGTTTGCTTCTTTTGACCATAACTTCAAAAATGTACCTTTATATGTAGTGACCAGTATATCATTTAAAAGGTATTATTTTGTACTTTATGACAGAGACTGTACTTCAAAATCTTCAAAAATGGACTTATCAGTTTTTGCGAACAAACTCTTCAAATAATGTTGTAATGAAAATTGACTGAAGTGATATAGACGATATAACATTGCACAAAATATCGAAAAATGGAGGGACCCACTAAAAAGGCAATGCTTGTAGAATGTGGGCCCCTCAGGTACAGAATGTCACTAGAAAATGAACTGATGCAAAAAGGGGGAAAATTGGGAATAAAGTAAGATTTAAAAAAAGTCTGGAAGCCCAATAAGAAGACAGAGTAACAGACAGACACACATACACAGGCGAATGAACATTAAACGAGACTGGGACAACAAAACTTATAAAGGGGGACTTAAATACAAGACAGAACGAGACAAGACTGTCATAATAGGAAGACAATACAACTGACAGAATGGCAAAACAGATCCAGCGATCCTCGACAGAACTATATCGAAGAAATAATGGGATGCGTGGAAAGGATACAGAAATATGGGAAAATAGAGAGAAATAGATGCGGAAGTAATACAAGTAGAATCGAATCTACTCAGTAAGTGTCTCAGGACAACAGGGACGAGAAAATATGTGACAGTATATCATTGGTAATCAAAATTCTTCGAAAAGAAATTAAAATGAGCTAACAGGCTGATTCAATTCTGTAGGAACATAACATTGCAATAAGAAAGACTTTAATCTCCTCTTAAATGAAAATATAGAGGGTGCAATTTTTATGTCATTATTCAGAAAATTCTAATAAGTTAGGCCAGTATAGATAAGTGTGTTCTTAGCAAGAAATGTTCGTAAAAGAGGTAAGTGAAATTCATTGGAACGTCGAGTGGGATAGTCATGGAATGATTGATTTCTTTGAAACATAGAATCGAAAATGGAGGGGAGTGAGTTATTGCTGTACGTATACATAAATTGCCCCAAATTAGATGAATACAAATGTTTAATTTTTAGCAGCTTATTAGCGGCAAATAACATATTTGAGTAGGAGGGTATGAAAGGATAACTGATGACACGGAGAGCTTTCTTTTGAAGAAGGAACATTCTATCCAGTAGGTTCTGGTGAGTGTTGCCCCAAACTAAAACACCATAATTAAGATAAGGCAATATCAATGACGAATATAACATATAAGTAATGATTTTTGTGTAATATACAATTTCATTCTATTTATAACACCTATATTACGTGAGATTGTGTTGGATATATAATCAATATGTAACTTCCAGGAAAGTTTGTCGTGAACAATAATTCCAAGGAATTTAAAATGTGAAACTCGTTCTACATGAAAATCATACAAAACTATAGCTGTACTCAAAGTGTCAACAGTATTACTAAAAATCATAATATATTTCGTTTTTTGGGCATTCAACGATAATTTATTGGCTCTTACCCAATTATTCACTTTTTGTAATTCAGTATTGACTTTTTGAACAAGAAAATTAACGTCATTGTGGGCAAAAAAATGCAGTGGTATCGTCAGCAAAATGGATAAAGGACAGTACATCGGATGCCTGACAAAAATCATTAATATGAGCAATAAATAATAGTGGCCCTAATAAGCTTCCTTGCGGAACGCCAAAATTCACTTCTCTTATTACTAAATAATTGTCTTTAATTGTAACAAATTGTCTTCTATTTCCTAAATAACTCTTGAACCACTCCAAGGCCTTCCCACGTATTCCGTAATGTGATAACTTGTGGAGAAGAATATCATGATCAACTGTCGAAGGCCTAAGAGAAGTCTAAGAAAATTGTAATTAAATGAGAGTGATTATCAATTGCGTGAGCTACTTTATCATCAAAATATAAAAGAGCATGAGTTGTATTATGCTTCTCTCGAAAACCAAATTGAGAATTAGTCAAAATGTTATGCAACTTCAAAAAAGTAATAGTTCTCTTATACATGAGTTTCTCTAAGACTTTGGACAACGATGATAATAATGAAATTGGACAATAATCGCTGACTTCAGATTTGTCACCCTTCTTAAATAATGGAATTACTTTGGTCAGTTTCATCTTATCAGGAAACACACCATTAGAAATTGATAAATTGAAAATATGAACAAGACAAGTGGATCAGCAACTGAAGATATAACACCTTTAAGAATAAAATTATCTATATCATCATAACCAGAACTCCTCTTGTTCTTAAAGGAAGATATAATATCCATAACCTCATGCCTATTAGTTGGAGTAAAATAAACAGAATTGGGATTACACTGACCTAAATATTCAGTGAAGTGATGCTCTGACACATGGATATTTTGAGTGTAATTTTCACCTATCTTTGAAAAATAAGAAGTGAAAACATTTGCAATATGAACAGGGTCACTGATGATTTCATCATTCAACTTGATATTATCAACAGCTGAATGTTTACTCGAAATATTCATAGCTTGCTTTAAAACATTCCAAGTGTTTTTCATATCAAACTTATATCTTTGCCTCAACTTGATATTATCAACAGCTGAATGTTTACTCGAAATATTCATAGCTTGCTTTAAAACATTTCAAGTGTTTTTCATATCAAATTTATATCTTTGCAATTGCTTAAAATAATATTTTTTTTTTCTTTTCGGAACGTAAAATCATATTTAGAGTGTTTTTATATGAAGTGTATTTATGTTTTGATCGTTCATTTTTTTCCAATTTGTATCTATAATATAATCGATTTTACCTGTTAATCGACCGAAGAATTGATTTTGAAATCCACGGTAACCTAGGTGTGTTTTTTTGTCTGTTTTACATTATCCAAAAGAAAATTAAATATTTCCATGAAATAATCAAAAGACAAAGTGATGTCATCACTTTCACTCTTGACCAGTCAGCATTTTCGAGAACCGCATCAAGACTAGATAACTTTTCAGACGAAACTCAACGACTTAATAAAGGAGATTTAAAAAAAAATTAGCATTATCAACAGAGGTTTTAAGAGTAAAATGAGTCATAATTGGATAATGATCAGTCATATCTGAAAGAATTATATAAGAATCAGTGAGGGGTAGGGTGTTACAAAACAAATTATCAATAAGGGTAGCAGAGTGATCTGTGACACGCGTAGGTTTCGAAATAAGCGGAAGAAAAGAGGAGGACAAAAATGTCTGAAGAAACTCGTGTGCGACAGTATCATTTTCCGACTTGAGTAAGTCAATATTAAAGTCGCCGAGGAAGAAACATTCCTTGTTTTTGAAAACAGGGGATTTTACCAAATCAGAAAGGTAAGTTAAAAAATCCTTGATGTTGGAGTTGGGAGGTCTGTACATAATGCCTACCACAATATTTCTAATTCCTGGTATGTAAATAAAAAAAGGGGGGTTCAACAATATTATCCATTCTCGAAATAGTATCATGAACAATACATTCAAAAGTATGCGATATATACAGTGCAACACCTCCACCACTCTTGTCGGGCCTGTTATTGACAAACATTTTATAGCCGTCAATCGAAAAAAAAAAAATCAGAGTTGGAATTTAACCAGTTTTCACTTAAACCAATAACAGAGAATGACTGATCAGCATCAGTCTCTAAAAATAATTTGAACTGATCAAAATGTTTGTTCAAACTCCGAATATTTAAATGCAACAAAGAAAATGTATCTTTAGAAAAGCTATTACACATATTTTTGCATTGATTCACAGTAATATAATTACACAACATATTTTCTGTTAACTCTTCACTGAAATCAGAGGGCAATTCATTTACGGAAGAATTTAACTCTTTATGTGCCACGGTGGAAACCCCCTGTGTGCCACGTTAATCTGAGACAGGAAGGTAGTCATGCTTTGAGAAAGAATTATGTTTTTCCAATTTGTATAACTTCTACAAATTTCTGTTAAGATGGGCATAATAGCAGGCAAAGTTAAGGAGGAATACCAAGCTTTGTTTAGATATAAATTTTGTGACGAATCTATTTTCAATTTTTCTTTTGAATGACCACTTGCTACATTACTGTAAAGCCATGACATTTGTACAAAAAACCGTGACAGTAACTTAGAATGTACGAGCAAATCTAGTTTGGGAACACCGCTTGATAGTCAATCACCACATAGAATGCAAGCTGTATACGAGAGGAACAAAAGCACGAGAAACGCTTTCATTGTGCCGCGGGATTAGCAGTGATTAGCCGATTTATCGATCGGTTTTGGCGGCTTTGTTTGTTGAGCAGAATATGCGAAGTTGGCAAGCCGTCGACTGAGTCGGACGTGCGAACGTGGCACATAAAGAGTTAAGTTAGCGACAGAATTGTCATAAAACGTTGTTCGTGAATTAGATATTCCACCAACTGAATCTGATTCTAACCTTATTTGCCTGAAAAGCTCAAAAAAAAAAAAAGGTCATCATTTGATAAAGAACTAAACCGGTGCATTCGGGAAATTAGCCATTGTAAATGTGGGACATAACTATGAGAGTTTGCGTTGTCAAACAAGTCGCAATTACAGGAACGAGAAAATAATCAACCAACAGAGTGAGGTAGGACACTGGAGAAGCCAAAGAACATGAATTTTGTCAAAATCATGATGGACAGAGGATCACTGCGAAGAAGACGAACAGGGAAGAAAAGAGAGCAGTACAAGGTAGACGAGAAAGTTCAGTGACAACGAAGAGAAGCATGGAACACACATAACATGTAAATGAGGACAGTTATTGATTGTCTCCGAGGGCTTCCGAGACGATGACAATAGGGAATGTACAACACAGAAATCCGAGCGGACATTAGGAAGACATGCTAATAGTTTTTGACTGGCTCCCGTAATGTAAAGCTAGTGCGCTTTGAGCGCGCGAAAAGGTCCAATTGTGATGTAGTGAATAGACAAAGAAGAGAAAAGAATTACTATGCTGAAAGGAAAAACAGGATAGAAAAAAAAAAATACCTGTTTGAAAGACAGACTATCGAGTTCAGCGTCCTGCTATTACAAATAAAGTTCGTGTGATACACTGTACGCCTCTCAAACAAGGGCACTCACCCATTTTATGCATTAAGATGTGACATTGCGGGGACACATGCATGGGAGTTCCTAACATGTCAAGCCAACTCATTAACACTATTTACGGAATACATCACATAGGCAAATTTTGAACAGGCAAATTCGTTTTAAAATGATATGGCCTTTCTTTAGTGACTGTCTGATATGCTAATATGGACCAATTTTGCACCAAAAGAATGCTCAAAACATGAACGCTCCACATTATGGCAATTTCTTAAAGGTGATTTTCTGAATGCAGCAAATATTGACTTTAAAAAAATGAGGCTGAAATTTCGTACAGTGATTTGCTGCCCGATCGATGTGAGCTTCATGTGTCGTTATTGAAACACGATATAGATGTTACGGTTCTCTAAAATTTTATTAAATCTTATTCTTTTTCTTGTTTTAGCAAATTATTTCTCATCCTAGGCCTCACCAATACCCACTCTTTTGCAATATTATACATATTTAGACTTTCCTTGCATTACATTTTGTTCGATGTATTTTTTTTTTTATTTCCAACAGACTTATATACAATTAAAAACACAACATAATCATTCGACTACCGAATGTTGGCATGAATGTATGATAAAGGTGATAGAATTAAAACCAGGTCATATGGACTCAATTCACTTTGTTATTAATTAAACAATGGAAAATAGGTAGACCATGGGTAGACTCATGTGCGCTCTGGATGTGTCACATACAGAAAACGCAGTTTCCCGGAGAGGAAATGGTCTAAAATCAAACTTATAAATTTACCTTTTCTAAGATTTTTTTGTTATGTTACCAGGTAAACCATATAAGAATTATATCGTATTACTGAGAAACAAAACTGTTGTACCTTATCCCAACTCGAATAATCCATCTAATCTGATTTCGCCCTACTTCTATACCGATTTATCATTATTATTCTTTTTTAAACAATCAGGTGTGACATAACTGAAAATTCTCTTGTGCTGGCTGACGTCAGTATTTCAAGCTCGACTAATAGTTCAAGCATTTAAAGTCTAAAGTAAGCACAATACAATTTACAATAATGCACATCTTTCAAGATAGCCATGGAGCTACAACAGAAGTATTCCATATTACTTGGGTGCACTACGCCTATACCTCTTCGTCACGTACAGACTCAACTTAATTAACAGAATAGTTTTACCAGTCGCGTGCCGACTGAGGGCCGTTCGGACGGGCGTGGACGACACGTTACAATTCTCCCGGGCAGTCTGCCGATAATCCATGAAAAACAGCCAACAACAACAACAACAACAACAATAACGAGGTATTATGTCTAAGGAGGGAGGAGGGTGTGTTACGGCACATTTTGGTAAATTTACCAAAATGTGCAGGACATTAACGGCATATTTTGGTAACTTTCTGCTCCTCCACAATCATCACAAAAACAAATTTGAAGTGCAATTGTTTTTTTGTCCCCATCGAATGAGTTCGGTAGCCAAAGGCCTTGTCACACCTTTTTCGGGCAAGGTACGCGGGCTTGTTGCGAGTAAGGTTTTTCCAGCACGCAGGAAAATTATCTCGCCCGTAGTTGCCCGGAGCTGCGCACGCAAGTACGATTTACCCGCAGCCAAGTTTTGAGCAGCACCTCGCAGGCAACTCTCACGCAGGTACTTCGCAGTCCCCGTATGCGGCCAGCGCGACCAAGATAATGACATTCTGTCATTTCTGTTGGACTTCTGCCATTCCTTCAGATGAATTTCTGAGTTGGCAGCCACCACGCGTCTGGCACGCAGGTCACCAGAATACCAGCAAGAAGAACATAAGTAGCACGCATCCAGCAAGTAAGACCAAGGAGGTATGATACCTCCTTGGTAAGACACATGCACAACTCAGAAATTGTCCTGTATGCTGGAAAATCTTCACACGCAACAAGTCCGCGTAGCTTGCCCGAAAAGGTGTGACAAGGCCTAAACATGGTTACGGTTAAAAAGCATTTGAGTGCGCACCTCCGGGCGACTACGGGTGGAATACGTGCTAGGTACTGTTACAGCATGTATGTGCAGGTCATCTGCGGGGACCTGCGGGTAGTAAAAATTGTTCTTCGCAATGCTTGCCCGGAAAGCTGTGACTCGGCCTGTAAGGCCTGTGCGATTAGAGGAAGTTTGACTTGCGGGGAAGCAAATTTGCGACCCGGAGCTCTCCGCAGTTGGTCCGCACCTGACAGTACCTACCGCGTATCTCGCCCGTATTTGCTAGGAGGTGCGCACGCAAGTCCAATTTACCCGCAGCCAAGTTTAGAGCATGACCAAAACTTTTTCCGGGTGAGTCGCGGGGATTGCCCGCAGAGGTGAACGCAGAACGCCAGTAGGAGGCCATTAGCGGCAGCACCTCTGTGGGTTTTTAGCTCACTTACCAAAATGTGCAGATTGTCCAAAATGTGCAGGCAAATCCACTTTTAACTGCACATTTTGGTAACAGTTGATCCCGTCAGGTATAGGTACACTATCGGCACATTTCGGTAAATTACCAAAATGTGCAGTTACCAAAATGTGCCATACCTTAGTTACGGCACATTTTGGTAACTTCCACATTTTGGTAATTTACCAAAATGTGCCGTAACAGGGTGCATGAGGTGTCTTCGTAATAGACCGGGGGCCCAGAAGATTTATTCAGCTGAAAAGGGTCACACCCTTTGATTGTCTCATCATATTAGGATGTGGCCAAGGGTCAATAAAATGAATTGCTGGCAAGTCACATCCTGTACCGACGCGGTCCCGCTACTGCGCCGCTTTCTCGATCAAAGCACGACCTTCCCGCTTTAACGACGCCCTCACTAAGTTCTCTACTCTCGTATAAAACCAAGGCCTGTTCCTACGACGCTCTTGGTACGCTTCATTCCCGCTATGATTACGCTGTTGGCCGCTTTAGCTACACTGTTCCTACGCTTTCCCAGACTCAATTACGCAGGTCTTCCGCTCTCGCCGCTCTAAAATCGAACGTAGCCGATACGCTGGAAAAATGTCTGCCAGAAGAAGATTAAAAAATATCGAGAAGCAAAACTGATGATGAGGAGGAGGACGTTGTCGTTGTCGTTGTCGCGAAAATGAAGACGAAGGAGCGCATATTGAAGAAGAAGAAGAAGAGATGAAGACAGAGAAGAGAAAAAAGCAGCAAAGCAGCCACCCACAAGGCGAAGAAAGAGGGACTGCACGTGATAGATGGTAACATGAGGAAGAAGAAGAGGACATGGAAGAATTTTGAAGAATATGAAATCCTCTACAACAGGAAGAAGAGGGACTATAAAAGCAGGGACTTCAAGAAAAAGCCTTTTTGGAAAGATCACTACGTCTTTGATTAATAATGAATTGCAGCAGAAGAACTGCGAGTTGATGATCCTCTCCGAAGTCCACAGTATAATCTCTTTCATTCTGCATGATAACAAGTTGACTGACTGAGTCGGCAGCCGAATCGGGGTACATCGGGGCACATCGAGTACTTTTTAGCTTTTTATTCTATTCTAAATCCAAATAATCATAAACTGAGCCATCATTTAATGTGACCGATACCCCCATCCAATTGTAATCCTGATGATGTTTCGATAGCTCCTTCAACAAAACTAGTAATTTAATACTTTCTGTAAAGGTAAACATTCTTAATAAAAATTATGATACATTATTTTCAATTGTGATTCACAAACTTTGTCTGAAATAGTTGCTTTATAAGACGACCTATGATCGAGAATTTTACAAATGGAAGCCTGTAAGCACATGAAGAAATGTGAATTTCAAAATGATCATTGTAGAAGTGACAGGTCTGAATGGACTAGATTTTTTTCATCTCAATAACCTTGAAGGTAAATAGGGAAATGGAGTTCTTATGCCCTGGAAAGAACATAGGAAAGAAGCATCATGAGCATGAAAGTAATTCAATCTACAAAATTTATCAGGTGGATATAGTCTAAGAAATCAAGAAATTAATCATGACTCCATTTTAAAAATCATAGGGGACACTTCTGGGCTACTGACTGGGACCCCGTACAGGATGAAATAACTGGCTTTGGTGTTTTGAGTATTTCCGTTGTGTTCTACTTCAATTGCAAAAGAAATTAGCCATGACTCTTTTTACAACTCATGTAGGGCAATTCTGGGCTACTGTCTGTGGCCAAATGTTTAAAGAAAACCTGGCTTTCATGTCCTGCATGATCTCAGTTGTGTGCCACTTCCATCTCAAAAGAAAATAGTCATGACATTTTGCTAAAACCATTTGGGGCACTTCTGTGCTACTGTCTCGAGACCAGGACAGGATAAAATAACTGGCTTTGGTGATTCGTGTATCTCAGCTGTTGTCTACTACTTTCATTGCAAAAGAAATTAGCCATGATGATGATGATGATGATTATTATTATTGTTATTATTATTATTATTATTATTATTATTATTATTATTATTATTACTACTACTATCATTATTATTATTATTATTATCATTACTATTATTATCATTATTATAGGTAAATAAAACCAGAAGGAGGGGTGTTGCGACACGGATTGTCGCCCCCGGTTCGGGGCGACAATCCGTGACGGAGTTGGCCGCACGGATTGTCGCCCCCGTCACGGATTGTCGCCTGGCGACAATCCGTGACGCTTATGCAGTTCCCAGTTTTTGACCTCGAAGGCGACAATCCGTGATGGCAAAAAATTTGTTGCGACACGGATTGTCGCCCCGTCACGGATTTTCGCCCCGGGCTCGGGGTGGTTCCTCCGGTGTTAAGCTTTGGTGGGATGGGTATGACTGGTAAGTTATACGTATGTGTGTGTGTGTGTGTGTGTGTATTGTCAGCTGCATGATAATGATGTGTATGATTTGTAGGTGCGTACAATATTAAAGTGACTTGCGTTTGGGTTTCCGTATTGTTGTGTGTGTGTGGGTGTGGGTGTGGGTGTGTGTGTGTGTGTGTTTGGAGTTTAATAATACAATATGTAGAAACTGTGCATGTGTGGTGGTTGTATAGTGGTAGTGGTTTGTTTGTCTGTGTGTATACGTGTGCCTGTATGCTTACGTGTGTATGTGGTATATAGTGGCGTATGTGTATATCAAAGGGTATGTGATGGTCCGTGTTTGTGGGCGCAGTTTTGTGCCTGCAGGGGTCCGTTTCATGAAGCTATCACATAAAAGCTATCACATAAATCTTAAAATGGCCAAGCCGCTCCTAAGCTAGGAGAGACTTTCACAGAGAAGTGAAAACCATTTCACGAAGTCTCTCCTAAGCTATGAGAGACTTTAATTTTTTCAATCGTCATGTTCGAGGGTAATACTAATTAACATATCATTAGCATATCATTAACTTTTTCTCCCTATTGTGTAACATGCGTTGAGCACTCGATACAAAGACATAGCACGTATACACACAGTGTATACAGCGCAGAGGCAACAGATCTACGACGGAGGCAGGATCCTAGAGGCTAAGTTGCATTCTACACCGCTACCAGTACATATTTCTATTAGTGAGTATATTTAAAGCTGTCTACAATTGAAAAGTAATGCATGTGGATTCATAATGTTATATTATTTGGATATATTTTTGTTCGAATCTTCTACAATTCTCCAAGGGCTAGCTAGATGTAGATCTAATCTTCCTGGTAGTAGCGTTATCACAATAGTCCCACGTAGGCATATCGCCGTTTGTTTGAATGACCAAATGGCCAGCTGAGTTAGCTTAGCATGGTAGCGTCTACTACAACTTCTACAAGTAATACTAATAGTGAAATGTTTGTGGGTTGATTTTTATGATATATTTAGCGTGCAGATATTTCATGAGAGCAATTGCCCGATTTGTTCATGTATGGGTGAATTGCAGGTAACTTAAGGCCTGAATAGTGAAGGGATCGAAGAAGAAACCGGAAATTTCATAAGAATTGATCTGCATTTTATTATTAATATTATTAGGGCCTAGGCCTATATTTTTGAAGACGTGTCTAACATTGAATAATTACACTGTCACTAGCTGTGTGGATAGTATTCAGAAGTGATACAAATTTTCCGTTTTGTGTCAAATCGACAGGAAAAATCTGTTGTTGTTTTTTTCAGTCTAAAAAATCTAGGTTATTTTGTCCAACAGAATTATGGGCCTAACCTAAGCCTAATGTTTTTTAGGCCCTAACGTGAACTTATAGCGTTAGCATTTACACTACAGAGAACCAGCTGTACGTTACCTGTATCATTGTTACGTTTACAAGTCCTAATGTTACTATCTAACATTACTATAGGTCTACAACAAAAACTTGTAAAATACTAGGGGTTAGGGGTTATAATAACAGCGACCAGCCCGAACGCAAAGCACTTTGTACAACTAACAGGGAGTGCCCTGGGGTTAGGGCAGGTAGTACTATCTGGAGAGTCCGACAGTGGTTAGACTAACTAGATCTAGTAGTAGTAGTAGGGCCTAGTAGTAGTACGTAGATCCAGGTCTACACAGAATATGAATTGGAAACCATGGTTCAGATCTTGGTTCAGACTTGAAAGCTATCTTCCACAATTCTAAGTGCATACAGAACTGTAATCGCAATGCATGTGTCACAATAAGATAGAGAATGATGTTTACCTAAATTCATTGGCATGGAACCTCTAGAATTCTACTGCTATACTACCAGGTGTCTATAGATCTAGAATCCAGTGGTATAGTGATCCTGAGTAGCGCCTACTGACCTACGAGTTGTAGATACTACTTAACCAGTGTATACCAAAAGTATAACCAGACTAGACCCTTAGCCTTGGTATTCTTAAACATATTATCATTAACATAAGTAGGCCTATCACTCATCAGTAAGGAAGTTAATAGGTCTTCTAAATAGTGCTATCTATCTAGGCAGTTAGTAGATTCTATAGGTCCATACTCCGATGCTAGTACCGCTTACACAACTTCTTTTAGCAATTTAATTGATGATGGTGACATGACAACAGTTGATGATCAGAGTCAGACTGTGGCTGCATCTCAGGCTGTAACTGTGATCAACCCGAATGTGAAGCCACAGTACAGCTGGTCCTTCCAGATCTTAGGTAGATGTAGACCTTGCAACGTGGATGCCTATCGACGAGATCTAGAACCTCAAGAAGTCATAATACCCCAAACTATAGGCTTACACATGTTGAATTGAGACAACTCAAATACTAGTAGTATCTCTTCTAATCATCCCCCAAAAAATAATAATATAAGGTCCTTTATATATTTAAACTGCAAAAACATGTGAACTGATTTCAACTTTCATGCAGATTCTAGATATTGTGTGTAAAATCTTGTATAATCAAACAACAGTTTGAAAACACATTTTCTATTTTGTATTCACATTTTTAATTATAATGTTAGATATGGAACATCAGTCAGACTGCTACAATCAGACTTCTGCATCTCATAAAGCCCAGAATCAGTTGCTGAACTTCACTGAACACAGAACCAAACTGCTTAACTTCCATCTTCTCCACAGCTAGACTGCTACTGAACTTCGTCGAGACTTATCTATCAGCATGGTCACCTTCAACAGAATGCAAGTATTTTAGCTTATAATACTATTTTAGCAGACAACATATCTGTATATTTTCAAATACTACAATTGCAACATTATTTACATTTGGACATCAAATTGTCTCTGGATTTTTAGTTGAATAGTGTTAGACAGGAAATATTGAAAACAATGTTTGCTGTAATGTCCATCTTGGTAATTGAAAACAAACATTCTTATCCAGTGAATAGTGACCCTTCTAGAAACAACTGTTTTTTGCATTTTTTTTTTAATTTCACTATCTGTATAATACTACATACTGATCCAATTGAAAAGAGATAATTCATGGAGGGGGGGGGGGGGGTACCTGCATGTCTACATGTATCAAGCTCCTAAAACAAACTTTAGCAGTCACGTTATCTTAATATTGTAGGCCCTACTATGATTGTTTATTTACCCTCTCCCTTTTCTAGTATCAAAACAACCTCATGCTCTTACAATGTTGGAAACAAGAATATTCGACACATAATCATTTTAAACTGTGAAAAGTCCTATTTACAGCTTATGGATCAGTAGATACTAGTGAATTCAGTCTTTCAAAATCAATGGTAGGGATTTTCAATTTGATTGCTATAGCTTGTTATAGCAAAGGCAAAGCACCCATCTCTAACATACTTTCTAATGTACCATGTCCTGCACTATTGTTTTGTTTGTAAGATGTTAACTGTTCTTGTATATTGAATAAACTCCAAACAGCCAAGTACCAGACAACCATGTGAACTTCATCCACTTCAGAGTTAAGGACTGGGGGCAAGATGCAAATGGAAAAGTCAAGTGACAGTGTCATGGATATTCCACCATCTTCATTTGGTGTGTTAAATGATTATTTTTAGCTATTGAAGCAAGTTGAGAAATCATGTTATCTTGATCATCTACAGTTGGCAGCAAAATTAGTCAACCCCTCTCTTGCATGTTGGACACTCTGGCCTAATGAATTACATTATAACTGAGATTATTTCTAAATCATACAAGTGGTGATCAGATAGTTTGCTACAAGTAAAAAACAGATCAGTAGCCTTTGATTTGCATATAGTTACAAACTTTGATCATTCATGTATAAAGAGATATGGTCCAGTGGGCACATTTATGGTCATTTTCAGTCCTTTCAGTGATCACTGAAATGCTTCGTTGAATATGGTTTCACTCAATGTTTTGATAGGTGACACAATATGATGGAATTTGATGTAGGATTCTTAATATTTCAATTGGCATTTTTCATTGTACAAAAATATTTAAATGA
The DNA here is from genome assembly GCA_033980235.1 of Diadema setosum. NCBI lineage: Eukaryota > Metazoa > Echinodermata > Echinoidea > Diadematoida > Diadematidae > Diadema > Diadema setosum. The sequence continues at coordinate 3,731,678 of CM067065.1, read as the reverse complement.
AGTAATTTCTAGTGAAGGTTGCCACCATAGAGTTTGTACAGAGGTTTAGCCATGATATTAATAATTCAAAGTTTAAGTCATGTCAAAATGAATATAACCCAATGAAATACTAAGAGTTATGTATAGAATGGCAAGATACTATTTTAAATTCCATAAAAACAAAAGAAATTAATCGTTATCATCAGACCATAACACGTCATGCTTCAGTGATCACAGAAAGGTCTGAAATTACCATAATGTACTCATTTGACCTTATCTCTTCATGCATGAATGATCAAAGTTTCTAACTATATGCAAATCAAAGATTATTGATCAGGTAGGCATTTGTCATAAACTATCTGTTCACCATTTGTATATGATTTAGTAATTGTAATGTTATTTATTTTGCCATAGTGTCCATAATGCAAGGGGGTTTAATAATTCTGCTGCCAACTGAATAAAGTGAATGCTTGTTTTTAATTTCCCCTCTCATTCATTACTGAAATTACCTCATACTCTTACAATTTGCTAACAGGGGCTCATTACATAGTGATTCAAACTTTGAAAACTGGCAATTACAACTTGTCGTTCACATAATATATCTTACAAAATTGATATTCATTAATGAACATTTTGTTGTTATTGCTTGTTTTGATAAAGATGTACACTCATCTCAAATATTTTCCAACTATCCCATTTGTGCATCCGATGTTTCTGTTTGTATGGTATTTAACTGTTCTTATATTTGCACACCCAAAGGCCTGAAGAGAGCTGAACCTCACCAAGCCCTTGCTTGGGACTGACAACTGCAGCTGAACTTCACCCAGGTCAGAGTCAGACTGCATTTAGACTACGAACTGTATAGCAGCATCTTATCTACAACAGAACACAGGTATGCATTTCTCAAATTAAACTTGAAAGTGTAAAGATTTTACAAAATAAACAACTTGAATAACAGTTGAAAAAAGGCAACCTCTGTTGATGACATATCAGTTACAGGTAATTCGGTCTTTCTTATTTTAGGAATTATTGTAGACTTGGTGGACAAACAATGTCACCTCTATATGTGAACTGTTCCAAATGAGAAATGAATAAATTACTGCATTCATACACCCCAGTTGGGAGTTGATTTAATGTTTATGTCTATATCAGCCACAATTGGGAATTCAGTACGGCTCACAAGAGTTGATTAATGCACTGACATAGCAATGCAGCTGACTTGTTGCATAACCCATTGAATCATCTTTCTGTTTATTTTGGAACTCCCAGCTTGCCTGACATAAGTTACAATCCTTTCTAAAAAAAAAGTCAAGTCTCTACTGACATGAATGAATGAATGACATTATGTTAGATGAGTGTTTTAAGTCACAATCACATTTTCATTTTGAGTCTGTGTCACACCTTTTTTGTTCGTCAGGAAGAATCCGATACACTAATTCTTGTGTATGACAACCCAGACGATTTTCTTTGTTTTTTTTTTCCTTGATGCTGTTAAACTGTTGCTAATATACTGTATATGAAATTGCTGACAAGCAGCTCTGTGTAATGATATGTGTGGTAGTCGTGTGTGTATTCATTCAACTGTACACCCACATGTTACCACTCTGTATAATGTCAGGGAGAGGGGATGTGATTTGCATGTCACAAAATTTCAGTATGTAACCAGTATTGTTTATTTTTCCATGAGATCTATATCTTTTGTCCTTTCTTTCTTTTTTCTTTCATATAGATTCTCAAGGCATGGAGCTTGCCAAAGGTGATGCAGACAGGTTGAATATAACATATGTTGGTTTTTGACCGCTGTGGATTCAATCCTTCAAAAATTAATGGTATACAATGTATACATTTTTTTTTTTTTTTGGGGGGGGGGGGTGGCTGCATTAGATGTGAGGATCTGACATGTACCTGCAGCACTGTAATGAAAGTCATGAATGCAAATGTCATGGTGATTTTGTAATAGATCTTTATGACAAAAGCTTCTTGCACAACAAAAATTCCTAAAATGGAGTGCGAATATTATGTCTTTCAGGACATCATTTGGAAAATAAGAATAGGTCTATGGTCGCTAGACCTACACACATGATAGATTTTCAAATTTTATGCACTTGCTGCAAATGACATGAGTAATGTTACAGAACCTAACAACATCTTGATTGTTTTCTGTCTGCTTTTCTATTTTGTGTTCACATAATTGGCATGTTCAATTTCAACTTTATCTGATAATCCCTTCATTATTGTTGCTCTAGAGTTTTATATCCTGGTTTTTGTCCCATTTATTGCACAGAACATAGCTAGATAAGATAGACCGCATACTTCAGACCTATTTGCTAGCTATGCTTTTGCAGAGTGTGTGCTTTCTTTCTAATATTCAAATACATAGGAGAGTCCATCTGAATTCAGTTGTACATCATTTTAAAACTGAGAGTGTGCTCTTTCAGAAACAGGATTGGCCCCCCTTTTTTTTGCAAGATACTAAGAAACCACTATTGAAGTGCTACAGAGCATTAATTCAAAGAAGAATTCAATGTTTATTTGACGAAAATTAGTTTTTAAATGGTTGAGATATCCAAAAGCAGAGTAAAACAAAGCGATTCTAGTAAAAGGTTGGTTCCACCTTTTATTAGGATTCCTTTATTTTGGATATCTCAAACATTTCAAAACCAATTTTCATCAAATAAACATTGAATTCTTCTTTGAATTAATGGTCTTTCATATTTCATAAGAGGTTTCTTATTATATCACCCCTCCTCCCCCCCCCCCAAAAAAAAGAGAAGAAATGTTAACAATCTGAAACCAGGTCTCAACCAAAACTTTACCAGCCCTTTAACCAAAAATCCATGTTTGGTGACTTTCTGTTGATATTGTGATACAGAGTCACAATTGAAGTGTTAGATATGAAGCTGCAATCAGACTATTGCAGTCTGACTGCTGAATTTCACTGAGTTTTGTCATAGACGAGTCCATAGGTGATGGCATAAGTGCTTTGCCAGGTACATGTAGTAACCAAACCAGAAATGAGAAAAATCCCCCTTCAAAAGAAAAAGCAAAAACATTACAATACAAAACAGAACAGAACAATTAAGCGTGCAAACGATTCAGTGAAAAGCAAATGGGTGAATTGAAGCACTCTGAAAAAAAAAAGAAAGATTTATGGGCCTTGTAAAGTGTAAGAAAGCATTTTAAAATGGATAAATGCAAATTCTGTATCAGTCAGCACATAAGAGTCTGATTTCTGATCTTTGATGATTAAAAGCTATTGTGTAGTAGACAAGGTCATTATTAGTAGTATTAATATCATTATTGATATTCTGATATAGGGAACCTTAGAGTGCAAAGAAGGTGGATTGCAACACATATTATTTTATGCTTACAAAATATTTGCAATGATAGCATTGTGTGAAGTTCAGCTGCTTTCATAATTTGATTAATAAGCCATGAAAATAATACAAATGATTATGAAAAATCTGTCGATGTATAAGTGATCCAAACATAAATACATCAGTGAACATTGCAGTGCATTGTTTTTATGCCTCTGCCACAAAGTGGTGCCGGAGGCATTATGTTTTCGGGTTGTCCGTCCGTCTGTCCTTCTGTCCGTCCGTCCTTCTGTCCGTCTGTAATGAATTTTGTGGCAAGCGTAACTAAAAAACATTTTGAGGTATCCTAATGGAACTTGGCATGTATGTGTATTAGGGGGCGAAGTTGTGCCTATCAACTTTTGGGTGCACATGCTCAAGGTCAAAGGTCAAAAGGTCAAGGTCAAATACATAAAATTTAACTATTTCCACCATATCTCTGCAATGCCTGAAGATATTTTCTTGAAACTTAGTGTATTCATGTATTACCCAATTAAGATTCTCTAGTAAAGTCTGTGGTCATGAGGTCAAAGGTCAAAGGTCAAAAGGTCAATCAAAAATAGTAAAACTTCACTTTCTTCTGCGTACCTTGGAAATTGTTCGAGGTATCTTCATGGAACATACATGTATTGACTGACAGTGATTATCTAGACAATTTTGGGTTCATGGGGTCAAAGGTCAGGAGTCAAAAGGTCAAGGGCAACAATTCAAAATTTTACTATTTCCCTCATGTTTATGCAATGCCAGCAGGATTATTTTTTTACACTTGGTGTATGCATGTATAACCTAATAGAGCTTCTCTGGAAAGATCTTTATTTCTTTTTTTTTTTGCCTCAAAGATCAAAAGGTCAAAGATCAAGTGAAACTGCTGAACTAAGTTTTTCCTCCATGTCTCGGAAGTGGCTCAAGTTATTTTTAAACTTTCTACATATTTATGCATGTTCTGCCTGACAGGGATTATCTTATGAATTTTAGGGTCAAAGGCCAGATGAAAATGGTAACAATTTACTATTCAATACAGAAATTGAACTTTTTCTCCATACCTTGGAAATTACTCAATGCATAAACGTATGAATTGGTCAAAGTCAAGTTAAAGTCCTTAAATCCCAAATACATGCTCTCCTATTCATCCAATTAAACCTAGGTCAAGGAGGGTGAACATTCAACACATATGTGACAAACTTGTCATTTTAATATTTAGCCATTTTTGTGAAAATGTAATTACACATTGTCCACATGCACTATCTAGACCTATTAGGAGAATCATGCATCATGGCGGAGGCATACCAGTCGCCATAGTGACATTTCTAGTTGTTATTATTTCCAGGCATGTGAAGGCAATATTTATGTAACCCAGTTAGAAATTTTGTCTATGCGGGCAATTATTATTTGATTAGAAAGATAAAATCAAGCATAGCTTATAATGTAGAAATCAAGTAGAATGTAATACCAGAAAATACTGTGAGTGATAATAATTTCACAAGGACTCTTACCAGTATCACCAATGTGGTTGTGATAATTGTGCTGTGATTATGTTGACATTGAATAATGAAATAATGTTTTCAAGATCAGATTTTCTAATGAATCAGGCAACTAGAATGAAATACATGAAATAGTTTGTGCAGTTACATAATCTGTCACATGACATGTAGTTAAATTGTGAGGAATTGATATTAATGAGTTTGAAATTGATAGCAGTGAATGAATTGAATACAGTGTAATTGAATCATTGTCGGCCTACACTGCGTCTTTCAATGAAATGTTTTCCCATTGTGGCAATTGATGAGTGAAATCAAATCCAAGTATGAAACAAAGGATACCTGCTGAAATTAGAAGCATCATTGTGATTTTTACTCCCACCTCCAACTGAGGGAGTTCGTTCAACCAGCGCTAACTTTATATGGTTTTATTAAAAAAAGAAAAAAGCTGTACCATGGCAATGCATTGTTCAACATTGAATAAAGTGTTTTGTTAATTCAAAAAATCTGTTTGTCACATGTGTCATATATGTATTGCAAGTCAAGTGCTCAAAAACTGAGTAAATTAAATGAATAAACTGGACAGTCCTATGATTTTCACAAATGATGTTACCATGGCAACACACTGTTCAGTATTAACGAAAGATGAATATACACAAGTACATAGTATAACTTTCACATGTTTCAAATTTCAAGTCAAATGCTCAAAAGCTTAGGAAGTTAGCTGAATCCACAATATTTTTGAATTATTTTCATTCAAAATAATCTGTTACCATGGCAACACATTGTGTGAAAAAGAACAAAGAAGAAATTTGCACATCAGTCTATGTACTGTAGCAGTCTCATGTGCCAGATTTCAAGTAAAATGCTCAAATATTGAAGGAGTAAACTGAATCTACACCTTTTTTTATTATATTCATTGAAAATGCTGTTACCATAGCAACACAATGTTCTATATCTGTGAAAGATGAATTTTGCACAACTATACAAATCATGGTGGTCACATGTACCAAATTTCAAGCAAAATGCTCAAAAGCTGAGAGATAGCAGAATCCACAATATTTTTGTATGATTTTCATTCAAAGTCTGCTGTTACCATGGCAACGCATTGTTCAACAATGGCAAAAGATGAAGTTTGCACATCTACGCACTATGCCGGTCACATGTGTGCCAAATTTCATGTCATATGCACAAAGATTGACAAATTTAGCGAATTCACAATTTTTGTATGCTTTTAAGTGAAAAAAATGTTGTTACCATGGCAACAGATTGTTCAACATCAACCAAATATTAGTTTTGCACATCTACATACTGTAATGGTCATGTGCCAAATTTTTGGTCAAATGTCGAAAGAATTTTAAGGAAGTTAGGTCAATTCACATATTTCTTTGTGTGATTGGTATAGAAAAACTTGTTGCCATGGCAACAGATTTTTTCACACCAGTGACCACACATGAAAAAAGTGTTTTGCACAACTACATATTACTTTTATCTGTTTCTATGCAGAATTTCAACAGCATTGCTTTAAAACTGAGGGCAGTAGTTCAATCCACAACAATTTGTATGTTTTTGTGAAAATTTGCCATTGCCATTCATGACAACGTATTATGCGATATCAACGAAAAAGATATCTTGCATATCTACCTTTGACAGTGGTCACACATGCCAAATTTAGGGTCAATTACTCCAAAATGAGAAAAAAGTTTGATACAATGGCTCTCTCAAAAAGCTATCACATAAACTTAGGAGTGCTCCTGACCACTCCTAGATTTATGTGATAGCTTTGCCAAGTTAGGAGAGACTTTATGTGCTAGCTTTGTTCATGAAATGGTTTCTAGAAAAAGTCTCTCCTAAGTCTGAGTTTATGTGATAGCTTTATGCGATAGCTTTTTCATGAAACGGTTTTTAGCAAAGTCTCTCCTAAGTATGACTTAGGAGAGAGAAAGTCTCTCCTAAGACTTTCATGAAACGGACCCCATGAGTATCTGAGGGGTTTGATGTTCGTGGGCTACGTAGGCCCTACGTATGTGTGTTGTGTGTGAGCGTTCGTGTGTCTACGCAAGGATCCAGTCACACAATGCTCTGCAGCGTCCGCCGTTACGTCCAAATAAGTCTTTTTTTTTTTTCTGCGGACACCCGGGGATCTCTTGCTGGCACCAGAGGATTTTTACAAAACATACCGGAAAAAAAAAAAAATATGCGGGGCGATAAGGAGAGATAGATAACTCGATTATAGACCAACCCTACTAATAATTTCTTCACGAGAAAGTTTTCACATGTAGGGCCCTACCAAACCTATATTCCTTGAATATATTGGTTTGGATCATGTAGCACCTTCTTACGTACAAGGGCATATACATAAAAAAAAACACAAATACATTACACAAATCTAGAATGAAATCAGTCATAAAAAACCCGCCCACCACCCCCCTCCCCAACCGAAACAAACCTAGGGCCTACATCTATCCTAAATATTAAATCCTACCAACATCTGTCATACCATTTATAAGTATCCTTCTTCAATTCCAATCCCCAACCCACCAACCCCTGAATCATCCCACACCCACATTCACCAACCCAAATTACATACACACACACACACACACACACACACACACACACACGAAGGTTTGTTATTCCGAAGTTTCGTGTTTTTTTTTTTTTTTTCCGAGGCTTCATTTATCCGAAACACACAATTCCCTATACCTGGAGGTTCGTTGATCCAAAAATGAAATTCGGAATAACGAACCTTCGGAATAAAGAGCTTCGGACGAATGAGCCTTCAGAATAACAAACTTTTGCAATAACGAAATGTAGCCCCCTTCCCACATACACACGCACACCCGAACCGATACTACATTCCTTCCTGATGAAACGACTTCCCAATGTTGATAAATAAGACATAATGGACCGTGTGCAGAAAAGCAGCATCCGCCCGCACGCAAGCCCCACTCCGAATTCATATACAAATCCGCCAAACAAACTCATCAAATTCAAAGCTGCTAATAAAATTAATATAAACGTTTATGCCAGCAGCAGCTTACTAGGTATCCCTCCCCACGCGCAGCTAAAAACACATACGCAAAAAAAAAAAAAAAATGACATAATGAACACATTCTTCCATCACACACACACACACACACACACACACATACCCACACACACATACATACACACACACACACACACGCACAAACGGACACTAAATTATCATGTGCACGCGCACATTCACACTTCCTTGAAACCTCACCATGACTTTTTACATGGCATGTTTGCATGGATGTAGCCATGTAAGTTATGTGTTAGTATTTCAGTGATTATGTCCAGAACGATATTACCCAGCAAAATGTGCTTCGAGGGCGGGCGACAATCCGTGCCGCCAGCGCCCGTCACGGATTGTCGCCCGAGCAGGAGGTTACAATCCGTGTAGGGGCGACAATCCGTGTCGCAACAAGGGGGAACACTTCAGTGGTACTATGTAGGATTACATAACTGGCCTTGGTGTTCCGGGTATCCCTGTTGAGTACTATTTCCATTGCAATAAAAGTAGCCGTTACTCTTGAAGATGAATACTAGTAAACCATTATGGGTTGAGCATCTTTGGGCAACTGTCTTTGGCCCCGTAGAACCTGAAAATACTAGCTTTAGTGTTAATGGTATCACTCTTGTCTACAACTTCCATTGCAAAAGAAACTAGCCATGATTCTCTTTAAAAATCATATGGGGGTACTTCTTGTCTACTGTCTGGGGCCCCGTATTCAGCGTGTACAGGATAAGATGGCTGACTTTGGTGTTATGGGCATTTCTGTTGTGAACTTCATCTATTGAAAAAGGAATTAGTAATGACTCTTTCCAGTTAATTGAAAAAAAAAAAAATCATATGGCATGGGGGGGGCGCTAAATCGTGGGCTACTGTATAAAGGACCTTGTATAGGAACTTCATCTATTGAAAAAGGAATTAGTAATGACTCTTTCCAGTTAATTGAAAAAAAAAATCATATGGCATGGGGGGGGGGGGCGCTAAATCGTGGGCTACTGTATAAAGGACCTTGTATAGGATAAAATAACTGGCCTTGATGTTTGATATATCTGAGCTGTACTAATGCAATTGCCAAAAAAGAAATCGTCGCTAAACAAAATCATATGACATGACATTTCTGTGCTACTGGGGTGGTCTCCGTAAAGGACAAAATAACTGGCATTTGTGCTTTGGGTATCTTTGTTTAGTACTCCTTCCTTTGCAAACAAAGAAAGTAGCCATGACCCTTTTCTGCTGAAAAAACAACAAACAAACAAACAAACAAACAAACAAACAAACAAACAGCTTATGGGTGGGGCACATTGGGGCTATACTGTCTAGGGCCCCGTGCAGCATAATACAACTCGCTTTGGTGCTGTGGTTATCACTTTTGCGTACTACGTCCATTGCAAAAGCATTTAGCCGTATATCAGGATAATAACTGGCTTTGGTGTTTGGGGTATCTTGTTGTGTACTTGTTCCATTGCAAAAGAAGTTAGCCACGAATCCTTTTAAAATCATTCAGGGGGCACTTCTTGGCTACTGGCTGAGACCTCGCACACACACACACACACACACACACACACACACAAAGGCATTGGTGTTTTGTGTATCTGGTGTGTACTACAGGGCCTACTTCCATCTCAAAAGAAATTAGCCATGGCTGTTTTCACGTAGAAAAGATCGTATTATTTTTTTTTTCCGGGGGGGGGGGGGGGGGAGGGGAGGGTGCAAAGCTGAACCACAATGCTAAGGCCCCATTACGGGATAAAATAACTGGGTTTATTGTTTCGAGTATCTCCGCTGTTGTGTACAAATTCCATTGCAAAAGAAATTAGTCATGACTCTTTTCAGCGCTTAAAAAAATGAAAAAAATAGTATAAGGTGGTATTTTGGGGCTACTGTATGCTATATAGGGCCCCGTACAGGATAAGATGATTTGCTTTGGTGTTTGGGATATCTCTGTTCAGTAGGCAGTAATATTTCCATTGCAAAAGAATTTGTCAAGACCATTTTCAGCTGATTAACAGTATATGTGGGGCACTTTTGGGCCCCGTACAGAATAAAATAACTGGATTTGGTGTTTTGGATATCTCTCAACAGTACTACTTCCCGTGCAAAAGAAATTAGCCGTGAACCTGTTCAGCTGAATAAAATCAATGTGTGTGTGTGTGTGTGTGTGTGTGTGTGTGTGTGTGTAGGGAGGGGGACACTTTGGGGCTACTGTCTGGGGCCCCGTACAGGATAAAATAACTGGCTTTGGTGTTTTGGATATCTCTGATGGATACTACTTCCATTGCAAAAGAAATTAGCCGTGACCGTTTTCAGCTGAATAAAATCAATGTGTGTGTGTGTGTGTGGGGGGGGGGGGGGGGCACTTTGGGGCTACTGTGTGGGGCCCCGTTCAGGATAAAATAGCTAACATTGCTGTTTTGGATATCTCTGATGGGTACTATACTTTCATTGCAAAAGAAATTAGTCGTGAACCTTTTCAGCTGAATAACACCATATGGGTGGGCCCGGGCCCTTTGGGGCTACTGTCTGGGGCCCCGTACAGGATAAAATAGCTGGCGATGCTGTTTTCATGATAGGTACACGCAAAGGAACAATATCCACCAACTTTTGTCCGTGACACCCTTCGGCTGAATAAATGCATTTTCGGGGCCCCTTTTTGAGGCCCCTAGGCTTACGGTACAGGATGTGACTTGCCAGCAATTCATTTTATTTACCCTTGGCCACATCCTGATATGATGAGACCATCAAAAAGTGTGACCCTTTTCAGCTGAATAAAATTAATCTTCTGGGCCCCGGTCTATAATAGGCGAATTCGTCTTGCGTTCAGCCAGTGACGTCACATAGAGTGACGGCAGCATAACCGACTCTGGCGATACAAAGGGGAGTTCCCAAGCAATATAGTTACTTATTACTCTAAACTGGTGTTTTGTCATGGGAAATAACTGTCATATTCTTTTTCTTGAAAAAAAGAAAATGTATAACGAAAGCTGGATTGTGAAATGCAGGCGCTATAAGTCCTCTATTGAAAGATAACTTTTTATTACTTGCTCTATTATACTAACGTGCATACATGATAAACATGGAGGAGCAGTAACATAATATTTATATTGAAATCTGACTTACTTCATGGATTTTATTCAGAAGTAATGATTTCCTTGATATTATAAGCTGTCCTGTTTATTTCAAAACCGAGTAATAAAAATAATATCATCATAAAGCACCCAAAAGAAACAAAGCTAATGAAACAAGATCTCCTCTTCACTGGAACCTTCTCTTTATGAAGTCATTACTTTTTCGATTATTACTCTTTGTTTTTTGTTTTGTTTTTTTCATCTTCTCGTTTGGCATATTTGGTATATCCGTTATTGGGCGGTACCTGGCATAGTGGGAAACGCGTGTGCCTCCCAGTTTCAAGTGACCCGGGTTTAATTCCCTATTGTAGTTGAGCAGTGTTGGTTGTAATTAAATCGTGCCCTCTCCCCTCCCCCCCCCCCCCCCCGGGAGAGAGAGAGATAGGTTGAGAACACTGTGCCCCTCGGATATGAGACCCGTTTTCTAAAAGAACCACGACTTACGCACCTAATCCTCACTTCATTCATTCATCGCTAATTGCGGGATGCCAGCCCGATGAACTAGTCCACCTACCTACCCACAAAAGAAAAACGAGCAAATGACACCGACCCCTCATGGTTCGCCCCTGGTGACTAGCTGTTATAGTCCGCAAACGAAGTCCTCTGTGAAAAGAATTAATACGGAAATTCGGCGTTATCATTTTTTTGTTAATGCTCTACTATTTCAAAATCATAATAGTGGTTGAAACGGAGCATAAATGAAATATAAAAATGCATATCTTTAGTACTAAGGCTCTCATCTCATATTTTCAAAATACTTTGATATGTTGTTAAGAAAGACTTTTGTAGACAGTCAGTCCGCAGCACCCGATAATTCGCTCGTATTTATTCAACTCGTATGCATTGCATACGTAATGAGCTGCGTAAGGGGATTTTGTCTTTGGGCTTTCGGCTACAAAAATACACCTTATGTTCACAAATTTGGTATCAAATTCAAGGAAAATATGTAAACTATCGTCACATGTTACTCAAATTATTGTAAATGAAAAATATCATAGCGTAAATTGAGCTTGAAAAATGATGAAAAAAGTAATTCGTGCAGAACACTTTCAAGACGTCAAAAAAAATACCAAATTCACCTTGCGTCTCAATGAAAATGCTTTATTTGGTAGTCCATCTCCTAATCTTTGTATCCATGTAAATATCTTGACAATTTGTTGCTTAATCCGGTCAGGAAGCAGTAAAATATACATCGATGCCAGTGCTGATCAGCTTGAAACCGTGCAATCTCAAGAGTAAGCTCTCTCATTGGACAGCGCCTGCACTCAGCGCTTGCATTACGTCATTACGCTGCTACATAACGGTTTCATGCCACTTGCGGTTTCTTGGCACGCGTGTAGTTCAAGCGCTGAACGCACGCACTGTCCAATGAGAGAGCTCTTTCGCACCACTGTACACTTTGTGCGGAGCATACTTCTGGCTTAGGAGTGAATTTTACAGACATTTCAAAACGGAAAAAACTAGCATAAATCATGCTTGCGTCTCCTTGACTCCAATATATGATGAGTATCTAAGTTTCCTCTCTACGAAAAAGCCAAAATCAGAAACAACAGTTTCTTAATCCGGTCAGGAACCAAAAAAGAACTTTAGATGACAAAATCTTCCGTGAAAAGCAGGTAAAATTTACGCAAATTCATCAATTAAAACTTGAACAGCAAGAGGAACTACACCATCAAATTGCTATGATTTAGAAAACGGCATGTTCTATATTTCATTCATTAGCTTTCCAACAAATTTATAATGCTCCAATTTAATTCATCAAGGTTACTTCGCTAATGCTTTTGGTGCACATGCGACACTTGAGAAATATGATACATATTTTCTTCAAAACAATTGTCACTTATCCTTCATCACTTAAAAGTTCACTTATCATGCAAATCAGAAATTTAACATCATCAATGTGACCTACAATCATGTTCATTTTTTTTTTAATAAAGAACAGAAACCCCACACAAATGATGAATTGAAGAGTTTGTTTGCAAAAACCGATAAGTCCATATTTCCCAAATGGAGATATTTGCGATTAAAGGTCAAGAAAAATAAAGAGAATAATAAGAAAATTTTTGCTTCTTTTGACCATAACTTCAAAATATACTTTGTAGTGACCAATATATCATTTAAAAGGTATTATTTTGTACTTTATGACAGAGACCGTACTTCAAAATCTTCAAAAATGGACCTATCGGTTTTTGCAAACAAACTCTTCAATTGAACATCTGCTTTTATGGGACGAAACAAAAATGATATTTCCCATTATGTTTTTATTTTGTTCTGATTATTTCTAAAACTAACAGATTCGCGAAGTAGCGTGAACTGTCGGTTGGCAAGTACCGAGTGCGCTACCCAGAGAGCAGTGAAGCTGAAGTGTCGAGGTGAGAAAATGGAGTAGAAATTATCATGTCATATTCTGTACCGCCTGTGGTGAAAATGATATACCCGTGATGTCTCGTAAAAACAGAATGCTGTGAGAAATCCAAAACACATCATGTAACCTTGAACTTAAGCCACCAGATGATGTGTGTCAAATTATAATAACACACATTACAAATACGTGCGCAGAAACAGATTTTGGAAGTCACGTGTCAAATTTCCATTACGGTTTGTAGTGCATAGATTCATCACCAACACGTTATTCATAGACCTCCCACCCATTCTTCATTGTGTTGTTCAATATGACTTAGAGGACTAAGGATCTGGCAAGGAATACGGAATTTGCAGATTATTCAATGCCACTCTCGATCGCATGGAACGATGATTTAGTGTACATAAACTCTTTTTCGGTTTTTTTTTTTGTACCAATTGCGACGTTGTCTTCCACGTATTAAATTTCAGTGATCGGTATAATGCTTTATATTTGCTAATGTTTAATTTTAACTTCTGTTTTTTTTTCTAAGTATCTTAAGATTAAAATTCAAACAATTTGACTTGAGGTTTGAGGCGTCCGTGAGAAAAAAAAAAAAGATGAACTTTCATGTACCTGTGGTTTAAGTACCAATACCCTGAATATATATGATGTATGTTTGCTATATTTGTAGAGTATACTTGAGACATGCCCTCTGCAAAATATTAAAAAAAAAAAATGTCATTTTGATTTTTATTTATTTTAAAGAGTATACAAAAACAACAACGACTTGAAATAGACTAGTCGATCACGTGATTCTTTCAATGTAATGATCGCGCTATCGATATTCTATTTTCCAAATACGTCTTGAACGATAGTGATATGCAATGCGTGCGCGCGATCAGTTAACCGATCGACATGGAATCTTGATATTTTTCGTAAAGACGTACGCGTAAAGCTAACACGCACACACATCAGTACCGGCGCTTACGGAGCAGGACTTAAACGCGCGGAGCACAAGTGCCAAGTTGTTATAGAGATCTGATATGGTCTGATTCATCGAAATGTGAATACTTTCATGGGCTATCAGGTGAATTATGGGTATTTTTGTGCATTTAAGCTGTACACAGAGTTGATTTCCAGGGTATTGGTAATAGCAGAGGCTACTATGTAATCCCGTGAGATTTTTGTGCCAAAATTGATTTTATTCGCTAACTTTGTCAATTTGGGGGTGCTGAATCCAAAAAACCTTGGTTCCATTTTTTCCAACCACGTCTTCAGCCAACTTCAAAATGGCCGTCAGAGCAAACTGTATTTTGACGCTCGTTCTCTGATTTTGACCCATATCTCCTGGAGTGAGCATTGTAGAAGCGTCAAATTTGGTGCAAAGTGCATGGTTGTGATGTCAGACACTCTGATATATCTTTTTTTTCTGATATTGTGGATTGTTTTGATACAGTTTGTAGACTGCCATCTTGAATTTCAAAATGGCCGCCATTGCAAACAGTATTTGACCCATATGTCATAAAGTGAACATTAAAGAAACTTTAAATTTGGTGCAAAATGCATAGTTGTGATGTCAGACAGTCTGATATATCTTTTTTTTTTCTGATATTGTGGTTTGTTTTGATTCAGTTTGTAGGCTGCCATCTTGAAATTCAAAATGGCCGCCATAGCGTTTTTACCCATATCTCAAGTGTCAATTATTGTAGAAGCATCACATTTTCAACAATGCACATGCTTGTGGTATCCAACGTTCCAGCGTGATTTCCTAATTATGGATCATTAGATTGGCCACCATGTTGAAATTCAAGATGGCCGCCATAGAAAACATATAATACTGTGGTAAGCGCCTTAGGTGAATTTGACAAAATTGTCAAAATGACAGCCATCTCTCCATTCAAAATGGCCGCCATAAATTCAAAATGTAAGGACGAGGTTCCAATGACGTCATCAAGCCATGTTGAAGGGCAAAAACTGCGTATGGGGCGGGAGTCCCATACCACTGTCCCATACGTGTGGGCAAGCGTGTTCAAGCGTTACATCCCGGGTATACGCGTACTGCGCGCTAAAGCAATGAGCTTAATTTGCAATGAGCAATTTGCCTCTCACATTGCTCAGGAAACACATTATTTTGCGTCGTGGAGGATCACATTTAATCCCAGTCAATAGATATTTCTAAGCATTCGTACAATTAAAGGAGATCTTCAAAAACCTGATGCTGCCTCGAGAGAATGAAGACAAACAAGGAAAATTCAGTCTTGCAATGGCGAGAAATGCAATGGTCACCTTATCAGGCATCCCATTCACAAGCTTTTTTGTAGACCACAAACTTTGCTGGATATACTTCTGGAATAATACAGAATGAATAAGGAATGAGTAAGCTTTTTTTTTTCTGATTGCCCTTGAGTGGGTCATCTTCAGTTATTAAGACTTCAAAGATGATTACTGTTGTACAGCCAAGGATTCTAAAACTACAAAGGAGCAATATTAGCTCAGTTCTGTGGCACTTTGCATGCATCAGAATTCCTCCACAATCTACATTGTAGAAGACTATCGCACGAGTGTAATTGAAGCTGATGAATGTGGTGTTTGGCAATCAGGTATCGGAAACATTCAAGGGGGATATTCTACAAAGAGATGAAAGAGACAGTTTTCATGTTCTGTACGAAGAATTTGTATCTGATAGAATTAAAATATACTGTATGTATGGGATGTTATATGAGAAAGGCCAGACATTCAGCTCGTGCAATTGAAATACATCATGTAAGATTGGATCCAAAGTCATTAAGCTTAAGAGGATCACCAACTTCCCATAACATTTCTACAGTCTGATAGACTTGTCATTATCCAGTCATTGCAGAATGATACAATATTATCGAAAGGTATAAGTTCTAAGTAATTCCACAATCACTCTTCATCTCATAATTCCATGGCCTTCCCCTCATTCTCACTAACAAAGGTTCATTTTACATACCCATATCTTAGAAACCAACAAAATTGAGCTAAATAAACAGCCTGAAAGTTGAAATACTGAACAGACAATTCCATTTGACACAGAGGCCACATTACGGAAAGAGAAGAAACAAAGGGTTCATCAAACATGCCATGGGAGCTGTCACCCGTCACTAACAACGAGGAAGCAGATATCCTCATTCCATTGCATGTATTAGATGGTACTTCAAGAGCAACATGGAAAATGAGAGATATGGATAATTATTACGTAGACGCTGACATTTCAATTCTCCTGATGGATCTTGTAAGTCTGCTTTAATCAGTACATCGCATGTTGTCTGCTCCATCACTGGAAAAGGAAATGATAAGAGTACAATTGACATTATTAAGAGATTATGTTCTGCAGTTTGTTGCGGAAAAAACCCACTATAGGTCTGCTTTTTCATGCCTTTCATGGTGCCGGCTGAAGTTGAAAATTTGAGGATGTCTCAAAGAGCAGATAGACCAAGAAGTATCTAAACCTTGAATCATGCAGAATGTGCAGTGACACAGTCCATGCCTTCCAGAAGTTGGGCGTGGATGACTTCAACCAGGGCAATCTCCCGCTTTACCCTCGTAGAGTCTTGATACAACACATTACGAGAGTAACCCTCGTAAACTCTCACAACCTAATTTGTGGCTCTACACTACAGGGGAATATGACATATTACATTGTCGTTATTTCCAGAGGGTATGCATTAACTGTTCACTTAAATGCTTTTAGCTTCCTACACCAACGGTAGCCACAGAGTTCATTTTCATGCCCATTTAGCAAGAAATGCAAAAGTCATTATTTCTGGAAGAATTTAGAACCAATTCTCCTCTGTGTACAGCCTTAAAGTGCTATGACTTTAAAACACATGCAGGGAATGTGCCTATTGAATACAATATCTAAGTGACTATCCCATGAATTTCTAGAGTATAAGGCTTATATTGTAAACTCTACAACCAATTAAAATCATCCAAATGGGGCATTTAGTCACCCATCGCAGACATAGTTATTAGGAGGTACTTTTGAAAGTCATTTTATTTTGTTTTGACACCAGAATCACGTTATTTCCCATTCACAAATTTTTACCCAAATGCAATGCTTTCAAAGGAATGTTTACCATGGCAGCCATTTTGCATTTCAACATGGCAGTGTACCTACAGGAGAGGAAGCACTCCTGCCTACGCAATTCACTGGAGTGATTGACTTACACATGAGTGCTCCAGCATGTTTGC
The DNA here is from genome assembly GCA_033980235.1 of Diadema setosum. Lineage (NCBI taxonomy): Eukaryota > Metazoa > Echinodermata > Echinoidea > Diadematoida > Diadematidae > Diadema > Diadema setosum. The sequence goes on along the minus strand of CM067065.1, from coordinate 3,714,141 downwards.
CAAATATGGTCGAAATTCATCTTGAATTTCAAGAGTGGCGGCCAATATGAATAATCCATCATTACAGAATATATAGGCCCTATGGGTGTGTTTGTGTGTGTGTGTGTGTGTGTGTGTGTGTGTGTGTGTGTGTGTGTTTTAAAGAATGAACACTGTTCGTCACCGTAAACATTGATATGTCTCAAAGTTGCTTGTAACCAGAAATATTAGCTGAAAAACAGCCATTTTGAATGTTCAGATGACAGCCTCGAAAGTGAACTGTAATTTCAGGGAGGGGAAAATTGCTTCTGAATGTTCAACATCATGAGCCCGGTTTATGCTCGAAATGTCAACTCTTTGTATTACTTAAAACATGAGATATGGGTCAAAATATACATTCTGGTATGGCGGCCATTTTGAATTGCAAGATGGTCCCCTATGATATCAAAATGAACCATCGTTTCAGAAAAAGATATTTCAGAACGTCTGATAGCATACACATGCTCTTTGCCCAAAATTAGAACCTTACGCAATGCATACGATATGAGATACAGGGCCAATAACATTTGTTATGGTGGCCATTTTGAATTTCAAGATGGCTGCGAATGAAAATGATCCGTCATTTTAAAAAAGAAATGTTTATATTATCATGTCTGACATCATAAGCATACTTTTTGCCCCAACTTGATACTTTCCATAATGCTTACGACCAGAGATATTTAGCTATGGCGGCTATTTTGTATTTCAAGATGGCTGCCTACAAATTGTATCAAAACAATCTACAATATGAGAAAATGGTGTATCAGAATGTCTGACATCATAAACATGCTTTTTGCATCAAATTTGAACCTTTTATGATGCTAACATTATGAGAATTGAGTCAAAATACAGTTTGCTACTGCGGCCATTTTGAAATTAAAAATTGCGGCTGAAGACGTGGTGAGAACAAAATTGAACTAAAGTTTTTTTTTTTCTTTTTTGTTCAGCACGCCCAAATTGACGTCAAGTTAGCTAAATAAATAAATTTTGGCACGAAAATCTCACGGGACGCAATATTTCGACATAGCAGACTGTGCTATAAGCTCAGATGTCAAAATCTGACATTAATCTTGCATTATCTATGACCTATCAGTAGATATCGCTGTTCCAATGATGTCATTGCATATGAAAATAATCGTGTTGCGCCTAAGGTCGTATATGGTTAAAAGAGAAAAAATAATGCCACCTGAAGAGAACATGCTGCATTTCCTTGTTTTCTTTCCGACGTGATGCTAATAGCAAAATAACGAGTAAAATGAATGTAGAAACAATTCAAGAATGTCATATACATTATAGTGGCACAATATGGCACAATATGCCTGGTTGATATCTCTTGTTGATTATTAATGTGTTGCTAGTCACATGAGGTGAACCACTGGGGGTCGGCATTATTCGCCTGTTATTCTTGGATGCAGGCGCGGTGGAGCACCCCAATTATCTCGCAGAAATCCATCGGCAGCCGAGCCTCATTTGCATAAAGTAAACAACATGTACTCGCGTAGTTGAGAAAAAGTAAACAACTTCTGAAGCTAATAACAATTTAAGGAAACCTATTTTCGGATTAAAATTGAGTTAGTTTGAATTTGAAAACATGTCCGAATATGCACATATAACAATAACCATATTAAAGGATTTGACAATGATAAAATGTGAAATTTTAGCGAAAACCTGGCGAGCAAAATTACCAAAAATATGCTTCGAAAATCATCCTAAAATTCACGAAGTGTGATTGCGGAACCAAAGCGCCATTCGAAGAAAGTACACCGAAATTTATTTATCTGCTTGCATTTTAAATGTCATACCGTAATATTCCCGGCCATGGTTGTGTCGAAAAAAAAAAAAAAAAAAACAGAAGGTGATGTCAAAAATGACACGAACGCAAAGCGTACAGGTCGGTCCCATGTATATATATTCGCGTGACTGTAGCGTTGCATGTCACAGCACACACAACGCTTTGCTGCATGCAGCGTGCGCGGCAGCAGCTCAGCAGTCACCGCCGTGCGACTCTCAGCAAAATTGACTGCGTCCATGCAAACCAACAATGAGCACGAAATCCTGAATCTCACGTAACACGCATGCCCAATATTACGGGAAAAGAAATGACGTCATTTTCAATTGTTTCACTGACTACAATTTTCTATTCCAAACCCTGTAGAAACAGGTTGATTTCTCAAAAAGTGCAGGTGGAACCAAGCAAAAACTTTCACTATATATGGATTGAGGCCTGATAAACTTATGTTGCCAATTTCGGACACATTGGAGCCCGGCCATTGTCCAGTCGGAAAAAAAACAGAGAGCATGTTTTACGAGAGGTGATTTTCAAAACGCTTTAATATCTCAAGTTCTAGTGCAGCAAATTTCATAATTTTTTCATCAAAAGGAAGGTTTTAAAAAACTTAGATAGTGTGGGAAGTTTGAGTTTACTAGCGGCACGCATAGCGGCACAAGGAGAAGGTAAAGATTTGACTTTTTCATGCACACAGTTTCGGGCAGCCGTTGATGCCCGTTGGGAATTCAAATAGAATGGGGCGATAATGAGATGCAAATTGGGGTGCTCCACCGCGCCTGGATGGGTACAATGGTAAGTTCTTTGGTGAATGATGTTTTCCCTTCCTTCAACGATGTCATATTGTAAGTGGTGTATTTCTCGCCTCACGCAGCGCCTGGGTATCTCGGATGTTACATCAGATTACAGCGCATACAGGTCGATAATTCACTTCAAAGTCTCTCCAGACATGCTGCCAGGACAGACACGGAGTGCGCCACCATGTGTCGGGAACAAAGACAAGGACGGGGCGTTGCTGTCATACACCAAAGAGCATGCATGTGCGTCTCCCCAGAGGTATTTGCTGAATTGTCCTCTCCTAGGAAGTATCTTCATAGGTGGTTGTGTCCAAGCGAACTGATATTCAGGGCCGATGTATTTTATGCCTTTAGAGGTGAGTGGTGTTTAAAAGTATCATCGAGTATTTTCTTTCGATATTTACAATGTCCATGCTCTTTTCAAAGCATAGAGCCTAATATTACGTACGCGTGGTCCTTATTTGCAAGTGGGTAGGCGTAAATCACTTTTTTTTTAATGGTGTATACATTTCGCAGATAGGTCTTAATTAAAATTTTATTGTGGTCACTTTTTAATACTCATTAAATTGTAAACACTCGAGATTTAGTACAAAATACTTAAGCCCTTTTTACACTTGTGTTTCTTAACCCCGTACTTTCTCTGACCCAGGACTATCGTTAGTCCCGTACCATTTTTTTTCAGCTTTTTACACTCGCCAATAAATCCCGTACTAAGCTCTTGTCCTGGGCTAAGGAGAAAACTGACCTTTTTACATTCACTTTCTTAGCCCCGTACTTTCCAAACCACATGAATATTCATCATTACGCTGTGCACTGTACAAGTACACGCACGCACAGGCAAGCACTTCATTACCTCGTTTCTGATTGGTCAGTGGGGGGTCGGACTTCGTCTCCGTCGCTTAGCTTATTTTTTCGTTCTGTTTACACTCGCTTGCTTGGCACCGCAATTGCGGTGCTAACCCTGCTATTTTGCAGGGCCAGATAGTACGGGATTATCGGTGGGGCTAGCCCACTTTCGGAAAAACAAGTGTAAACAGAAAGTGGGCTAAGGAAAGTCCGGTACCAACGGTGGGGCTAAGCCCCCCCCCCCCCCTCCCCCTTAGCCCATCGTTGGTACGGGACTAAGCAAAAATTTGCAAGTGTAAAAAGCCCTTTAGTGTCCGCAGGACGGGGGGGGGGGGGTGGGGGGGGGGGGGGGGAGGGGGAGTGCAGAACGGAGGGAGAGGGGGCTGCATCTCCCCCTTTCAATGCCCCAGTATCACAGTTCACCGTTACATTTCGTCCTGCTTAAGTTTGCTATGCTTTCATCAAGCCGATGCATGACACTTGTTAGGTATTGTTTGCATATTTTTTATTACATGGTCTGAATTTCATTCATAATTATTAAACTTGTGTCGAGCATTGTTTGTTATGACATTGGGTTCATCAGTCTGATTTCGTTTGCGCATTACATAAATATAGTACGGTTGAAGCAAAAACAAAATGAACATCATACCTATGGCTATTTGTAGTTTCTTACGGATTTTGCGACCAACTTGGCGTTATTGAAAACGGCAAATGGGATTCCAACAGCGCCTGGTTTGGTTCCCTGGTAACTCTTACCTGTGACCAAGGATTTATCCTCAAAGGCAACGCGACACTGCAGTGTGTGGGACTGCCTGGACGGTCGACTTACTTCCCGGCTTGGAATTCGGCAATCCCATCTTGCGAAGCGGTCACCTGTAAGTGAAAATGTAGAACACCCCCCCCCCCCCCCCTCCCACAAAAAAAAAATAAATAAATAAATAAATTGCCCCATAACCTGCAAGCAGGGCGCAGGATGCACGACCCGGTGAAGTGGTCAACGCCAAGTACATGTGACTACATGCACATTTGCACATTAAAGAACCCCCCCCCCCCACACACACACACACACACACAAACACACACCCACACTCAAGTGGTCATCTTTACCGCCAGCGCCTTCCCGATATATATATAATATATATATATATATATATATATATATATATATATACATATATACATATATATATATATGTAATTATATACATGTGACCGTGCACCTCAAAACGAACATAAAGTCGCACACACTGATTTTGCGTGAGGACTGAAAATAAGTGAAATGGGTCAACCTAGCCGAACTTGACTTTTTTTATATGTTCTGAAAGAGCGGGTCTTCTTTTACATTATGCTAAAATTTGGTATCATAAAACGGGCAGGAAAGTGTGTTTTGTTAGCAGTTTATCTCGGACATTTTTGGTAGAATAGTGTGATTAGGTGTGTCTTTAGAATCCCTATTTCATTTCTGAAAAACCTTGTCCACACTCTTCACTTTCAACTCTAATAACTTTTGAAAGGATAGTGCTACTGCTTTGAAAGTTGGCATTAATTACGGACAGAAAGTATTAATGAGGCATGCCTTATTTCATTTTAATCTGATAATCGCTTCATTGTTGTTACTCTGGTGGTCTACTTCCTGTTTTTTGACCCATTCATTGCACAGCCAGCACGGTTTGGTAAAGATTAAGCGCTTGAATAGACACTGTACTTCAGAGCCTCTTTTCTCAGTTCACACTTTTCCTGAATTTGTGCTTTCTTTCCAATATTTAGATTTAAAGTCTGCTCTTTCAGAATATGGTCTTAACTAAAAATTCATGTCTGGCGACTTTTTGTTTGTTTTGAGGTGCAGGGTCACACACACACACACACACACACATATATATATATATATATTATATATATATATATATATATATATATATATATATATATACATATATATAATATATTTGACCCTGCATCACAAAACGAACAAAAAGTCGCCAGATATGGATTTTTAGTTAAGGGCAGATTTTGAAAGAGCGGACTCTAGCTTTAAATGATGTATAACTCAATTCAAATGGACTCCCGTAACCTATCTAAACACTGGAAAGAAAGCACACACTCTGGAAAAGTGTGAACTGAGAAAAGAGGCTCTGATGTACAGTATATCCCCCAAAAAAAATTACAACGGGGCTTTCCGCAAAGATATCTTTAAAAATAGTGAATCAATCTAAATACAAATTCAGGGTATGAAACTATAAGTCATTGCCCACATCTTACAGAAAAACCCATTCGATTTGCTTCAGTGGTCAAAGAGAAATGAGGAATTTTGTAGAGAATGTCGGGAATATCTTCTGTCCAAGTTCTAACTATTATTCACACACAAGATCATCGAAATGCTAAACTCCGATTCATGGCATGCTTTACAACAATCCACATTTCTTTGTGACCGCTTAACCAATTCGAATGGGGATTTCTGCAAAATAGAGCTAAAATTTTATATTTTAAGACCCTGAAGAAGCATTTAAAAAATAATCATATTGGGCGTTATCAATGCGAAAATCTGATTGTAATCTTTTGGGGGACATCTGCAGTAAGTCGCCCAAAATATTACAATCAGATTTTCGAATTGTTAACACCCAATATGATCAACCTGTCTAAGTGCAACTTCAGGGTCTTATAATTTAACATCTTAGCTCTATTTTGCAGAAAACTCCATTCAATTTGGTTAAGCGGTCACAGAGAAATGTGGATTGTTGTAAAGCATGTCATGAGTCTGATTCTTCCAATTTTAGCAATTCAATGCTCTTTTGTGTGAATAATAGACAGAATTTGGACAAAAGAGATTCCCGACATCCTCTACAAAATTCCTCATTTCTCTTTGACCACTGAAACAAATCGAATGGGGTTTTCTGTAAGATGTGGGCAATGAGTTATAGTTTCATACCCTGAATTTGTATTTAGATTGATTCACTATTTTTAAAGATATCATTGCGGAGAGCCCCGTTGTATTTTTTAGGGGGACATACTGTACAGGGTCTATTCAAGTGTTTAATCCTTACGAAGCCGTGCTAGCTGTGCCATGAAAGGGACAAAACACAGGATGTAAACCATCAGAGCAACAACAATGAAGGGATTATCAAATTTAGCTGAAATAGGGCATGCTCTATCAACACATTCTGTCCATGTTTAATACCAACTTTCAAAGCAGTAGCATTATCCATTCAAAAGATATGAGACTTGAAAGTGAAGAGTATGCAAACGATTTCAAGAAATGAAAAGGGGCCTCTAAGATATCCCTGATTATTCTACTCTCCACCCAAAAAGTGTTGTGGAAAAATTGCTGAAAACACACTTTCACATTCGTGTTATGATCCCAAACTAAAGTAGAAGGATATCTCTTTCAGAAAATATGAAAAACTCAACATTGACTCGGTTGATCCATTCCATCTTTTTCGAGTCCTCATGTAAAATCAAAGGCTGCGACTTTTTGTTTGTTTTGTGATGCACGGTCATATATAATTATAAATATATGTATTATATATATATGGGTAAGAATTTTGAACGATGTACAATTGCCAATTTTCACACCTTATGACACTCTTTCCCTTAGAACACACCAGGATGATCTTAGAAACCAGTTTCTTTCATGTCATATCAAAGCCTGGTAAATTTCCTTTCAAGAAATGTATGAGCTGGTTTATTTTCGACTGATATTTTGCATTTACAAGGACTTAAAGCGTAAAAATACGGTAAAAATGCTATTTTCACAATAATTTTTGTTTTTCAAACCATTGATGTCAATTTTTAATGTACGTGGCATCTATTATCTGACCATGTTCTGAATCTGACATATCATTGGTATGTACCACAAAATTGAAATAACTCTATGAGCACGTATAAAAGTGCAGAGAACAATTGAAATATCTAAGTCCTAAACAGGCGAACGTCCGTGATGCTTCTATCTCTATCGCTGCTCAGTGCAAATTTTACTTTGTTGTCCCAACTGTAATATATACGAAAATTTGGTGTTCCACCTAATGTACATATCCTACAAAAATTGTACATCTGCTGGCTTTACATGGGATGTAACATTCCTTTTTGCAAAATTATGATACTCAGCTATACACTATACACTTACTAATAAAGATCGTAGCCCATTGAACGTTATTGGCGACATTGTTCTGAGATGTAATCAACTAAGATCTAGCTACATGGTAATATGTATGTTTTGAGTTTCTGTCCATCCCTTGTCAAATGCGAAGCGAAATTACATTTTTAGAAGAACCTCCGTGAAAAAAAAGAACGTCCGTGGTGATTAAAACGTTATCGAGTGGGGCACCATCTTGCTTTGATGGCGCAGGTACATTTTACCTCTGGCTCTTTAGCCGAGGAACTGCATGCCATGTTTGGAGCGGAGTGGGGCTCGTCTGCAGTTTCTAGACAATACGATTCACCGAAAACCAAGCGAAAAGTGTATGTTTTCTCTGAAAATCCACCTCTTACTCCCTCTCTGAGCAATATACATGTTGAAAGGGTGTAAAAACTCTAATAATATGCATTGAAAATACTTTTTCAAAGTTTTGAAAGAGTTAGGAAGGCTACGTACTCTCTGTCGATTAGCTATCGGTCCTGAAATATGACCCTAGTGGTAGAACGAAAGTCCGTGACAATTTAAGCGAACGTCCGTGACGTAGACAATCCGACCAATAGGGACAACTTGTCTCGAAAGTGTCCTTTATTCTTTAAAACTTTCAGCTGAAATAACGTGAAGTAAAGTTTACAAAGTAAACAATGAGCTTAGAGCAGTAGTTTCAGAATTTTTAAGACGGTTTGTGATCATGATGAACAAGCAGCTCAAAATTTACTTGCAATTTTACGCTAGTATTCCCTCTAATTATTTAAATAGAGTTAAACACTGAAAACCAAATTATAGGAAACTGGAATTTTGTGCAATCTGTAATTTCTGTGCATTTAAATTTCTTTCTAATGAGGTTTTGGAGACAATTTGCACTATTATAGGTTCTGAAAGTTTCGCTCACAGACGTTCTGTCCGAGAAAGGAAGTTTGTGATAATTACAATCATATCATATTACCATAAGTTAATGTTACTCGAAAAATCATTAAATCACTGAGTCTCTCATATTCAAAAGTAAATAATTCAACGTTCAACATTCCATTTACCTGCAATAACAAAAGGAGAACGTTTTGCTCACGGATGTTCGTTGGTAGAATAAGTCCATGAATTACATAGTAGGAGATAGAGGAACAGTGCCACTTTTTAGTGACAGATGCTCCCCGTGTGTATCTTCTGAGTAAGGTAGCTGCCATCTCAAACAGAACTCATCCAGTTTTGGTCTCCATCACGGACGTTCGCTGTAATTGTCATAACATTCTATGCCTTATATGCATTCTTATTTTTCTCTTCTCAACGATATTTCTCTCATTCCCTAAGTAGCCTGAACATGCTGCGACAAAAAAAAAAAAAAAAAAAAAAAAAAAAAAACCCAAAGACAAAACAAATCCGAAAAGTGCTTCGAAGTCACATTCGGAATATATTGAAACGAAGTCTCTAATGGGTATGTGTCAAGAAGAAAATGTAAAAGTTTCGAAAGAACGTGGAAGCAGTTGAATGAAAATGAGAAGAAACAGAGGAGGGATCGAGCTCCAACACACAGAGAAAAGAATTGCCAGTGCTCTCCCGTTATACCGAATTCCTCTGGAGGAGCTTTTGTTTGTTTGTTTGTTTGTTTACTTTTTGTTCATCGAAATTCCGTTATAAGTGAACAAAAATACTGCAGTATATAATGATTGTCTGATAAAAACATGCAAATCCTCCGTTTATCATGACATGGTGTTTTTTATACTCATCAATGAAAAGCAATGCTAATTTTGCAATTCTGTCTTTTTTTTTTTAATTAAGAGATCGGCAAGTTGTTTGAGCTTACTTTGAAAACACATGTTGAAAAACGTGATGATTTAGTAATAGATTATTTGAGGTCGCACTTGGATACGTTCGCTCTTCCAAAGATTCGTTACTCCGATGTCCGTTATTACCTGGATTCATTATTCCAAAGGTTTGTTATTCCGAAAATGTAAAAACAACAACATCCGTCTAAGTTATATGGACTTACTGTGTTTTGTTATGACGAAACTTCTTAGTAACAAACCTTATATCATTTCTGACTAAACACTAATTCTCCTCGGTAACAGTGTTGAACACAAGGAGCAAAGTAGCGGAGACGGATTTCTTCTTGCCCACCGCATCTAAACTTTGTATTTCGATAACTGAGCACATTCTTTTTGTTTTTCTTTGTCAATTCTTTGTCATATTCAGCTCTGACCGTGTTCGTTATAAGCAAATTTTGCATCGTAGACTTAAGTTAACAAATTTAGGACCTGAATCTTTACTTTGTGATTACAAAATTTTGCTAAATATTATTCGTTCTCAAGGACGTGCACTTTATCGCGATTGCATGGGCTTGTTAAATTTTTGAAATCAGTCAACTCTTAAAACGATCTGCTATGTTTTCCGTTTATTTTTTTTTTTCATACGGACTTGGGTTAATAACCAATCTTCGGTTAAGACATTTCTATATAGAGAGTTATAATAACACATGTTGTATAAACTGATCCAATTTATTTGGGTAATGTTAATGAAAGCAATGTGTGCGGAAAATAGCTTTTTCCCCCAGTTTTCAGAGGTTACTGATGACCTGCTTACAACTGACAAGGCATAACATTTCATTTGATTCTTTTAACCTGAAGTGTAAATTTACAAATGGTAGTCGTTATAATTACCGAGTTCACTGGTTTGATGATGGAACATAATGACGACAAGGCGTAATGTTTCATCAGATGGACATACGTCACTGAGATTACACGTATGTTTGTACGTTCATCTACGAGAGATGGAAAAAAGTGTTTTCTTTGATTCCTGAGCATGACAAAATAAACAAGCTTTTGTAATTGAGAATTGGTAATAATTACTTAGGATTTTGCAGAAGAGTTTGTTTTTGACAGGAAATCGCTGTTTGTTATGAGTAGAATGCGTTTCCAATCCCAGGGAACTGCATTGTTCAATATCTTGTTTGTTCCGAACGTCCGTGAGCTATATGCGAACCTCCGTGATGAAAACTATGCTATGTTGGGTTATACAGACTGCCTAGATCAGATACATCATAAAAAAAACATCTTATTATTTGGAAGTAAGGGTGAAAGAATGGGATAGGGAACTAAGAGGCCGAAATATTGAGTTTCTGTAAAATGCGCGTAAAGTGGAGAAAGTGTTTAGCGAAACAGTAATATTTCAACAGAAATAACGAATTTGGTTAAATCATCAGTTCTCTACCATTACGTACAGGTTAAGAGTGCAATCTTAATATTCTGAGAACACATTCACATATTACGTAAGATATTTCGTTACGGTTATGAACTTAAACAAATCATTGCAAGCTACATAAAATGGTATTCAAATGTATGTACAGTATTATTCCTGACGGACGTTCGCTGCTCTGGATATGGTAAACTTCCGCGGTGAATGAAAACTTGTTCCTCTGGGAAGATCCTGGTATAATTGAGTTCATATTAAAGCTTGAATTATACTCTTTCAGGTAAGATAAATGGTTTTGAGTAATTCCTACTTACAAAATTTGGTGTTGTTTTGGCTCAATTGTACATCGTTCAAAATTCTGACCCATATATATATATATAATATCAACATACATACATACATATATATATATATATATATATATATGTATATATATATATATATATATATATATATATATATATAATATATTTGCGAAAAGTGGGGTATTTAAGGAGCTGAACCTGGGGAAAATAACTTTTCAACCTTCTTATGTAATTATAATATATATATATATATATATATATATATATATATATATATTAACTAGGTGGAGTAAAATATGCGTGATGATTGGATAGATTGCATCATGTGATTGTGGAACTACTGTATAGTAGCACGGTCGTGAATTGTTTCCCACAGCTGTGTCGATTTGTTGGCAACAATTTAAAACCTCGTAAGACTTTTTTTTTTTTAGACTAGGTTTAAGTTGTAAAAGAACAGTTTGACATCGATTTGAGCAGAATAAGCCAAGCTACTTAGTCATTAAAATTTTGTTCTACTTGTTACTTTTTGGTTAACATCAAGAGTAATAGGGGGTGGGAACCGGAACGTGACTTGAGGCGGGGAGGGGGGGGGGAGGCATCCGAGGGTGGGTGCATGCTTAGCTTGTGCATTGTATGAACAAAATACACAAAGAGGAGACCACCAAAAAAAAAAAGAGATAGAGAATGGCGGGGCCAGCTCCCAGCCAACATTTCCACATGGGACTATTTGGGTAAACTACGAATTGAAGTGAGCTGACTGCAACGGGGCCCATGTGGGAAATATGGGGTACTTTATATACATGGTTTCGTCGCTGGGGCTGTAATGGCAACTCGTGGGCACGCCCGATGGGACGCTGGTGGGCATCATATGGGTACCATGTGTTTACCCTCATCATCCGTTCTAGTTGTAATAAGCTTGCCCAAGTATGCCAATGTGAGGCCAATGTAGGATCCAGTAGAGCTCAGGGTTTTCAGATTAGTACATCTTGGGAAAAGTATGGGTTGAATTGGGCATACTACTCATACGACAGAAATGTTGCATTTTACTCTCTTCTGAATATCAAAATTACACTAGTTCCTGGAACTACCATGCAAGAGCACAGAGACACAATCACGGAGAGTCACAGCAGTGAACTTAGCACCGTAAAGTCAAAAGGTAATCAACAACAGACAAAGAATTGTCAGTACTTAGTTTATTCGCAATGTATTCACGTGCGTGAATCAACGTAACTTGGAAATAAAAGATAGGAATTTACGGAATCGTCATTGATTTTGGACCTATATTTGAAGTCTAAGAGAATGTGGATGATGAATGTAAGTCCTCTCAGTCACACATTTCAGTCATCATTTCCATTAAGAAGCTAACAAGACTTCCTAAAAAAAAAATCATTTTTGTAACAAAAAGGATAAAGTACGTCAAAAAATTATCTAAAATCTTGATATTATTATATATTGGGGGGGGGGGGTATATTTTTAAATCAACATTTGTCGGGAATAGGCGTAATTGTACAATTGATAATCTCTTTGTGAAAGAGCCTTACAGAGAGTATGGAGACTACTTATACATATTCATAAGCCTTCTCCCTTCACTTATTTTCATTGGTGAATCCGTCAAAGAAGGGTGTTTTTATTTCTTATTTTATCCCAGCCCTTTAATCAGCTGGTTCGGGCAATCGTTGCTGTACACTGATTTGCGCACGCGCGTCTCAAAATGGCTGCGCCCCCAAGTTGATATACATGGAACCTATCGCCGCCGGCCTGATATTACACTGACTTGTTCAGCCATCGTTAAACTCGAATTGAACTCGACATAAACCTTCTCCTGGGTAGGTTTGAATTAAACACGATTTAGACCACAGCTGGACTGAGTGTATAATACAAATGAATCTCAGAGTAAGGTGGGTTTTCAACTTGGTGCTTTAAACCCATTTTAAAACCATTTCAGACTCAATTTAGACCAAACATTGGTTTAATCTCGGTTTACGTTTTCAGCAAAATACGGGCCTCATTGTTTAAAATGTGAATATTTTGATAGTATAAGTTGTTTCATAGTCAAATTTAGGGCCTACGCGCATCACGCGAACATAGAGCGAGGTGGGACTAAAGTGCACGGCACTGGCCGTTCACGGCTAGAATTTTGTGTACGCCGTTGTGTAGTGTTGTAACCAAGCGGCGGGCGCAGTAGATCGTAGATGAGAAATGGTGCATTTTATTCTCTTCTGAATATCAAAATCCCACCAATCCCTGGAACTACCATGCAAGATCAAAGTGACACAATCACGGAGAGTCACAGCAGTGAACTTAGCACCGTAAAGTCAAAAGGTAATCAACAACACACAAAGAATCGTCAGTACTTACTTTATTCGCGATGTATTCACTTCCGTAAAATCAACGTAACTTGGAAATGAAAGATAGGAATTTACGGAATCGTCATTGATTTTGGACCTATATTTGAAGTCTTAGAGAATGTGGATGATGAATGTAAGTCCTCTCAATCACACATGTCAGTCATCATTTCCATTAAGAAGCTAACAAGAATTCCTTTAAAAAAATGCATTTTTGTACAAAAAAGATAAAAGTACGTCAAAATTATCTAAAATCTTGATATTATTATATATTGCGGAGGTATATTTTTAAATCAACATTTGTCGGGAATAGGCGTACTTGTACAATGATTGATAATCTCTTTGTGAAAAAGCCTTACAGAGAGTATGGAGACTACTTATACATATTTATAAGCCTTCTCCCTTCACCTATTTTCATTGGTCAATCCGTCAAAGAAGGGTGTTTTTATTTGTTTTTACAAGCAGTTTAATCAGCTTGTTCGGGCACTCGTTGCTGGGCACTGATTTGTGCACGCACGTCTGAAAATGGCCGCGCTCCCAAGTTCAGTTATACAAGGCACCTAACGCGGCCAGCCTGGTATTACACTGACTGGTTCAGCCATCGTTACACTCGAATTGAACTCGAAATAAACCTCTCCTGGGTAGCTTTGATTTAAACATGATTTAGAACACAGCTGGACTGAGTGTAGAATACAAATAAATCTCAGACTAAACTTGGTGCTTTAAAGGCAGGGGATACCTTTTACAGACCCCCCCCCCCAAAAAAAAAAAAAAAAAAAAAAAATGCAGCAAAACATTAAATATGAACCTCAGGGGACTTGGTTAGGCCACTGCTGAGAAATGTGGAAGTTAACAGTTATCTACAATTTGAATAATGCACAAAACTCAACTACTCAGTAGTTCTGTGTGTCAGCCACACTTAAGCCTTTTTGTTGCAGTCTTCTGTATTTTTTTTTTTATCTATAAACACAAATCTAAAAGTATAAGAGCTGATGTAATAACATATAGAGTGTGTGGCAAGAATGTATATAGAAATGTTTGTAAGTTTTGATGAACTTTCTTCATGAAATATACATGATGGACACACATGCAGTGCATGGGACTGCAAAGCCAGCCTAGTAATGTACTGGAATTTAAGGTGAGCCCCGAAAAAAAATCAATTCAAAATCTAACCGTCAATAGAAATGTACTAAATGTTACCTTCCACTTTCAATACTTTATGGGAGTTTCTAAAATGAAACTCTCTTCAACATAACATTGTAGTTATACAACTCTTCATTTAAGGCATGCAAATGGGATTCCCTACCTTTAAAACACTTTTAAAACCATTTTAGACTCAATTTAGACCAAACATTGGTTTAATCTCGGTTTACGTTTTTAGCAGAATACGGGCCTCATTGTTTAAAATGTGAATTTTTCGAAAATATAAGTTATTTTATAGACAAATTTAGGGCCTACGCGCATCACGCGCACATAGAGCGAGGTAGGACTAAGTGCACAGAGCCGGCCGTTCACGGCTAGAATTTTGTGTACGCCGTTGTGTAGTGTTGCAACCAAGCGGCGGGCGCTCTAGATCGTAGATGAAAAATGGTGCATTCTATTCTCTTCTGAATATTAAAATCCCACCAGTTCCTGGAACTACCATGCAAGATCAAAGTGACACTATCACGGAGAGTCACAGCAGTGATCTTAACACCATAAAGTCAAAAGGTAATCAACAATAGACAAAGAATCGTCAGTACTTATTTTATTCGCAATGTATTTACGTGCGTGAATCAACGTTTATTAACTTGGTAATAAAATATAGGAATTTCCGGAATCGTCATTGATTTCGGACCTATTGAAGTTCAAGAGAATGCGGGTGATGAATGTGAGTCATCTCAGTCACACATTACAGTCATCATATCCATAAAGAAGCTAACAAGACTTCGTTAAAAAATCATTTCTGTAACAAAAAGATAAAAGTACGTCAAAAAATTATCTAAAATCTTGATATTATTATATATTGTGGAGGTATATTTTTCAAATCAACATTGTCGGCAATAGGCGTACTTGTACAATTGATAATCTCTGTGTGAAAGAGCCTTACAGAGAGTATGGAGACTATTTATACATATTCATAAGCCTTCTCCCTTCACATTTCATTGGTCAATCCGTCAAAGAAGGGTGTTTGTATTTGTTTTTACCAGCCGTTTAATCAGCTTGTTCGGGCACTCGTTGCTGGGCACTGATTTGTGCACGCACGTCTGAAAATGGCCGCGCTCCCAAGTTGAATTAGACAAGGAACGTAACGCGGCGGGCCTGGTATTACACTGACTTGTTCAGCCATCGTTACACTCGAATTGAACTCGAAATAAACCTTCTCCTGGGTAGGTTTGATTTAAACACGATTTAGACCACAGCTGGACTTAGTGTAGAATACAAATAAATCTCAGAGTAAAGTGGGTTTAAACTTGGTGCTTTAAACCCATTTTAAAACCATTTTAGATTCAATTTAGACCAAACATTGGTTTAATCTCGGTTTCCGTTTTTAGCAGAATACGGGCCTCATTGCTTAAAATGTGAATCTTTCGAAAATATAAGTTAATTGCTTTGTAGACAAATTTAGGGCCTACGCGCATCACGCGCACATAGAGCGAGGTGGGACTAAGTGCACAACGCTGGCCGTTCACGGCTAGAATTTCGCGTACGCCGTTGTGTAGTGTTGTAACCAAGCGGCGGGCGCAGTAGATCGTAGATGAGAATGATGCATCTTATTCACTTCTGAATATTAAAATCCCACCAGTTCCTGGAATTACCATGCAAGATCAAAGTGACACAATCACGGAGAGTCACAGCAGTGAACTTAGCACCGTAAAGTCAAAAGGTAATCAACAACACACAAAGAATCGTCAGTACCTACTTTATTCGAGATGTATTCACTTCCGTAAAGACAACGTAACTTTAAAATGAAAGATAGGTATTTACGGAATCGTCATTGATTTTGGACCTATATTTGAAGTCTAAGAGAATGCGGATGATGAATGTAAGTCCTCTCAGTCACACATTTCAGTCATCTATTTCCATTAAGAAGCTAACAAGACTTTCTAAAAAAATCATTTTTTGCAACAAAAAAGATAAAAGTACGTCAAAAGATTATCTAAAATCTTGATATTATTATATATTTTGGAGATATCTTTTTAAATCAACATTATTGTCGGGAATAGGCGTACTTATACAATTGATAATCTCTTTGTGAAAGAGCCTTACAGAGAGTATGGAGAATGCTTATACATATTCATAAGCCTTCTCCCTTCACCTATTTTCATTGGTCAATCCGTCAAAGAAGGGTGTTTTTATTTGTTTTTACCAGCCGTTTAATCAGCTTGTTCGGGCACTCGTTGCTGGGCACTGATTTGTGCACGCACTTCTCAAAATGGCCGCGCTCCCAAGTTGAATTATACAAGGAACCTAACGCTGCCGGCCTGGTATTACAATGACTTGTTCAGCCATCAGCCATCAGCCACGTTTTTAGCAGAATACGGGCCTGATTATTTAAAATGTGAATCTTTCGATGATATAAGGTGTTTCATAGACAAAATTAGGGCCTACGCGCATCACGCGCACATAGAGCGAGGTGGGACTAGTTAAAGTGCACAGCGTCGGCCGTTCACGGCTAGAATTGTACGCCGTTGTGTAGTGTTGTAACCAAGCGGCAGGTGCAGTAGATCGTAGATGAGAAATCGTGCATTTTATTCTCTTCTGAATATTAAAATCCCACCAGTTCCTGGGACTATCATGCAAGATCAAAGTGGCACAATCACGGAGAGTCACAGCAGTGAACTTAGCACCGTAAAGTCAAAAGGTAATCAACAACACACAAAAATTTGGCAGTACTTATTTTATTCGCAATGTATTCACGTGATATCAACGTAACTTGGAAATAAAAGATAAGAATTTACGGAATCGTTATTGATTTTGGACCTATATTTGAAGTCCAAGAAAATGCGGATGACGAATGCGAGTCCTTTCAGTCACACATTTCAGTCATCATTTCCATTAAGAAGGTAGAAAGACTTCCTCAAAAAAAAAAAAAAAAAAAAAAAAAAAAAAAAACGTCTTTTTTGGTTAAAAAAAGGATGAAAGTACGTCCGAAAATATCTAAAATCTTGATATTATTATATTGTGGAAGTATATTTTTAAATCAACATTCGTCAGGAATACTTTAACCAATAATTACTCTCTTTGGAAAGAGCCTGACAGAGAGTATGGAGACTCCTTATACATATTTGAAAGCCTTCTCCCTTCACTTATTTTAATCGGTCAATCCGTCAAAGAAAGATGCTTTTATTTGTTTTTCCCAGCCGTTTAATCAGCTGGTTCGGGCACTTGTTGCTGGGCAATGACTTGCGCATGCACGTCTCAAAATGACTTTTCCCCCAAGTTGATACACAAGAACAATGCACCCCGACTGGTATTACACTGACTTGTTTGGCCATCGTAGCACTCGAATTGAAATCGAAATAACCCTTCTTCTACGTATAATAGGTTTGATTTAAACACGATTTAGACCACAGCTGGACTGAGTGTAGAATACAAATAAATCTCAGAGTAAAGTGGGTTTAAACTTGGTGCTTTAACTTGGACTTAGTGTATATAGAACCGAAATAAACCTCAGACCAAAGTTTGTTTAAACTTGGTGTTTAAACCCATTTGAAACCCATTTTAGACTTAATTTGGACCACAAATTGGTTAAATCTCGGTTTACGTTTTTAGCAGAATACGGGCCTCATTGTTTAAATAGTAAATCCTTTGGTAATATTAGTTGTTTTATAGACAAATTTAGGGCCTACGTGCATCACACGTATATACATAGAGCGAGGTGGGACTAAGTGCACAGCGCCTACTAAACACGGCTAGAATTTGGTGTAGGCCATTGTGAAGTGTTGTAACCATGGAGCTACCAACGTAGCTCATTGGTTGTAACCAAGCGGCGGGCGCGGTAGATCGTAAATGAAAAATGGTGCATTTTAATATCTTCTGAATATTACAATCCCACCAGTTCCTGGAACTACCATGCAAAATCAAAGTGACACTATCACGGAGAGTCACAGCAGTGAACTTAGCACCGTAAAGTCAAAAGATAATCAACAACAGACAAAGAATCGTCAGTAGGGGCCTATACTTACTTTATTCGCGATGTATTTACGTGCGTGATATCAACGTAACTTGGAAATAAAAGATAAGAATTTACAAAATCGTCATTGATTTTGGACCTATATTTGAAGTCCAAGAGAATGCGGAGGATGAATGTGAGTCCTCTCAGTCACACATTTCAGTCGCCATATCCATTAAGAAGCTAACAAGACTTCCTAAAAATAGGCGTACTTGTACAATTGATAATCTTTTTGTGAAAGAGCCTTACAGAAAGTATGGAGACTGCTTATACATATTCATAAGCCTTCTCCCTTCACCTATTTTCATTGGTCAATCCGTCAAAGAAATGTGTTTTATTTGTTTTTACCAGCCGTTTAATCAGCTTGTTCGGGCACTCGTTGCTGGGCACTGATTTGTGCACTCACTTCTCAAAATGGCCGCGCTCCCAAGTTGAATTATACAAGGAACCTAACGCGGCCGGCCTGGTATTACACTGACTTACTCAGCCATCGTTACACTCGAATTGAACTCGAAATAAACCTTCTCCTGGGTAGTTTGATTTAAACACGATATATACCACAGCTGGACTTAGTGTAGAATACAAACAAATCTCAGATTAAAGTAGGTTTAAAATTGGTGCTTTAAACCCATTCTAAAACTATTTGAGACTGAATTTAGAACAAACATTGGTTTAATCTCGGTTTACGTTTTTAGCAGAATACGGGCCTCATTATTTAAAATGTGAATCTTTCGATAATATAAGTTGTTTCATAGACAAATTTAGGGCCTACGCGCATCACGCGCACATAGAGCGAGGTGGGACTAAGTGCACAGCGTCGGCCGTTTACGGCTAGAATTGTACGCCGTTGTGTAGTGTTGTAACCAAGCGGCGGGTGCAGTAGATCGTAGATGAGAAATGGTGCATTTTATTCTCTTCTGAATATTAAAATCCCATCAGTTCCTGGGACTATCATGCCAGATCAAAGTGACACAATCACGGAGAGTCACAGCAGTGAACTTAGCACCGTAAAGTCAAAAGGTAATCAACAACAGACAAAGAATTGGCAGTACTTATTTTATTCGCAAGGTATTCACGTGATATCAACGTAACTTGGAAATAAAAGATAGGAATTTACGGAATCGTTATTGATTTTGGACCTATATTTGAAGTCCAAGAGAATGTGGATGATGAATGCGAGTCCCCTCTGTCACACGTTTCAGTCATCATTTCCATTAAGAAGGTTAAAAGACTTCCTCAAAAAAAAACCCGTCTTTTTTGGTTACAAAAAAAATGAAAGTACGTCAGAAAATATTTAAAATCTTGATATTATTACATATTGTGGAAGTATATTTTTAAATCAACACTCGTCAGGAATACTTTAACCAATAATTTGGAAAGAGTCTGACAGAGAGTATGGCGACTACTTATGCATGTGTAAGCCTTTTCCCTTCACTTATTTTAATCGGTCAATCCGTCAAAGAAAGATGCTTTTATTTGTTTTTCCCAGCCGTTTAATCAGCTGGTTCGGGCACTTGTTGCTGGGCAATGATTTGCGCATGCACGTCTCAAAATGACTTTTCCCCCAAGTTGATACACAAGAACAATGCAGCCCGACTGGTATTACACTGACTTGTTTGGCCATCGTAACACTCGAATTGAACTCGAAATAAACCTTCATCTAAGTAGGTTTAATTTAAACACGAATTGGACCACAAGTGGACTGAGTGTATGTAGAATCGAAATAAACGGAATCGTTATTGATTTTGGACCTATATTTGAAGTCCAAGAGAATGTGGATGATGAATGCGAGTCCCCTCTGTCACACGTTTCAGTCATCATTTCCATTAAGAAGGTTAAAAGACTTCCTCAAAAAAAAAAACCCGTCTTTTTTGGTTACAAAAAAGATGAAAGTACGTCAGAAAATATTTAAAATCTTGATATTATTACATATTGTGGAAGTATATTTTTAAATCAACACTCGTCAGGAATACTTTAACCAATAATTAATATATTTGGAAAGAGCCTGACAGAGAGTATGGCGACTCCTTATGCATTTGTAAGCCTTTTCCCTTCACTTATTTTAATCGGTCAATCCGTCAAAGAAAGATGCTTTTATTTGTTTTTCCCAGCCGTTTAATCAGCTGGTTCGGGCACTTGTTGCTGGGCAATGATTTGCGCATGCACGTCTCAAAATGACTTTTCCCCAAGTTGATACACAAGAACAATGCAGCCCGACTGGTATTACACTGACTTGTTTGGCCATCGTAACACTCGAATTGAACTCGAAATAAACCTTCATCTAAGTAGGTTTAATTTAAACACGAATTGGACCACAAGTGGACTGAGTGTATGTAGAATCGAAATAAACCTCAGACCAAAGTTTGTTTAAACTTGGTGTTTAAACCCATTTTAAACCCATTTTAGACTCAATTTAGACCACAAATTGGTTAAATCTCGGTTTACGTTTTTAGCAGAATACGGGCCTTATTGTTAAAATAGTGAATCCTTCGGTAATATTAGTTGTTTTTTAGACAAATTTAGGGCCTGCGTGCATCACACGTATATACATAGAGCGAGGTGGGACTAAGTGCACAGCGCCTACTGAACACGGCTAGAATTTGATGTACGCCATTGTGTAGTGTTGTAACCAAGCGGCGGGCGCAGTAGATCGTAAATGACAAATGGTGCATTTTAATTTCTTCTGAATATTAAAATCCCACCAGTTCCTGGAACTACCATGCAAGATCAAAGTGACAGAATCACAGAGAGTCACAGCAGTGAACTTAACACCATAAATTCAAAAGGTAATCAACAACACACAAAGAATCGTCAGTACTTACTTCATTCGCCATGTATTCACGTGCGTGAAATCAACGTAACATGGATATAAAAGATAGGAATTTACGGAATCGTCATTGATTTTGGACCTATATTTGAAGCCCAAGAGAATGCGGATGATGAATGTGAGTCCTCTTAGTCACACATTTTAGTCATCATTTCCATTATGAAGCTATAATAATACCTTCTCAAAAAAAAAAAATCTTTTTTGGTAACAAAAAAGATAAAAGTACGCCAAAAAATCTAAAACCTAAAATCTTGATATTATTATATATTGTGGAAGTATATTTTTAAATCAACATTTGTTAAGAATAGGCCCACTTGCACAATTAACAAGGTCTTTGTGCAAGAGCCTTACAGTGAGTATGGAGACCTTTTATACATATTTATAAGCCTTCTCCGTTCACTTATTTTAATTGGTAAATCTGTAAAAGAAGGGTGTTTTTATTTGTTTTTCCCAGCCGTTTAATCAGCTGGTTCGGGCACGTGTTGCTGGACACTGATTTGTGCATGCGCGTCTCAAATTGGTCGCGCCTCCAAGTTGATACTCAAGGAATGTAACGCGGCCGGCCTGGTATTACACTGACTTGCTCAGCCATTGTTACACTCGAATTAAATTCGAAATAAACCTTCTCCTAGGTAGGTTTAATCTAAACCCGATTTAGACTACAGCTGGACTTCCCAAACCCCAGACTAAAGTGGGTTTAAACTTGTTTTTTAACCCCATTTTAAACCCGCTTTAGACTCACTTTAGACCAAACATTGGTTTATAGTCGGTTTAAGTTTTTAGCAGAGTACGGGTCTAATTGTTTAGAATATGTGACCGCTACAACAAAATGATCCTAAAGTCGGGAGAGGTCGATTATTTGAAAATTGCATGACACAATTCCCTAATCTTTCTGCTTTAAATTGATATATAACACACCTTATAAAAATAATCGCCTGTGGAGACATCGATGTTTAAAAGAGAGCATGTCAAGACGTCTGGGAAATCACTGTTTCGAGAAAAGCGCCCTAAAAGTTCTCCTTGCGACGCAATCACAATCAAGAGACACGCAAGTCAGTATTCACCTCCGGACAATAGAAGTTAAGCCCTAGCAACCACCGAAATGCTCATTCAAACACAGCGTCGGCGGTCTCCTCACCGACCAATCAGCGACCAGGATGTCAGGAGAGGCAGCTAGGCATGGCGCAACCCGCCCGCACGCACCAGTCGACTGGGCAGTGTGCGAGCTTCACGCTTCGGTTACCGGCAAGCAGCAAACTGACCAATGAGATCACTCTGATCGTTGTTAGGGGCGGAGCCTATGTGTGGCGCTCAATCCAAATGTTCGAACCAGTTTCTGCTTCGTTGAAACGCCCCAAAAAAAAAATGACCCAGAAAAACGCTATTTTTTGGTCTTTCCTTTCATCATTTTGCTTCAAAATTTCGACAGATGATAGAAGACATGTCAGACTCTAATAATATGTCAAATTCAGAAAATCGTAAGTTTTGACCAATTTTGATGCTCTAACTTCAAACTCGATTTTCACGGCTTCGACCTTGCGCGACTTTAGGACCTTTTTGTTGTAGCGGGTCACATATGCATCTCTCGGTAATAGTTGGGTTTGTTTTCCTGCACGAAGCTTTCAACTCCAGAACACTGTATACTATGCCTTTTCTTCTCTTCTCACAACTTATTCTTTTTGGTACCCTGTAATTCTTGTCCCATAATTTCGCTTGACACTTGTTATATCGCCACATGTTGTCCTCCCCGTTCAAATGACACTGTAAATACTCGAACGTTTACTTATTCTGTGTGTATGTGTTTTGTTCCTTCAGTAAAAAACAAAGCAAAAAAAATAAAACAAAACAAAAAACATAACTGTAACAAACCATTATGTCTACAGGCCGATTTCCAAGTCAAGCGAATTGCATATCGATAACGGTCTCCTCTACCTGTATACTTAAAAATAAAACATGAATTATACGTACACTTGTACAATCATTCATAATGAGAACGCTTGTTTATATCTCCATGTGAAAAAGTTTGATTTTGTCGTATTGATTTCTTTCATACAAAATATGGAGAAATAAAACTTCCTGAAACGAAACGAAAACTTACACCACATACAATATATTACGTTCATGTTCCCCTACATAAAACTGTCTTGATTAAAGACATCTTTGATATATATTCTCTTCGTTCCAGCAAACAAGTCACCTTGTCATCATCCTGGTACCGTCTCACATGGAACATGGAATTGGAACACCACAACACATGGCTCCATAGTCACCCTGGAGTGTGATAAAGGTTACATCATCGATGGTAGTGCAACTTTGCTTTGTTCGGGGTCTACACAACAACCAGTTTGGAACGCATCCACCCCATCTTGCCAAATAGTTGAACGTAATTATCAAACATTACGACTACAAAGTATTTTATTTTGACACAGGAAAGAAGAAATATGCATACCATATCCAACTAACTTGCTGTGCATAACTGTTTATTGTAAGATTTTCGTTTGTCCATCAGGGTTGATGTTAATCTTGTTTCTATCAGTTTGAGTGTTCTACGAGCGCATTGACAAAATATTGAAATGTTCAATTGTGACCGTGCATCACAAAACCAAAAAAAAAAAAAAAAAAATCGCACCCTGATTTCATATGAGGACTCAAAATAGGTGAAATATGTCATCCTAGTTAATCCTAGATTTGTTATACAGTCTGAAAGAACAATTCTTCTTACACATTATTCAGTTATTCTTCAGTTTGGATCATAAAAATGAATGGGACGTCGTGGGGGAGGGTTTTGACATTTTTTGCCAAAACACTTTTTTTTTGGGGGGGGGGGGGGGGTAGCATATCGTAATAAGGTAAGTCTTACGGCCCCTTTTCTTCTCTTTCAACTCTTTTGAGTATCAGACACAAGTAACTTTTGAATGAATGTTGCTACTTCATGCTCAAGGATGTTTTGAAACACACTTCATTGGACATTTGGAAATTTCGCAAGTAACAAAATTACGACATGCAGAGTAATACCCTCAATATGGATAGGCAATACAAGCCTATAGCCTTAAGGCCTATCCGTCTATAACGGTAGGCCTACAACATGAAATAATAAAATAAGATAATACACCAGAGCATCAAATATTGTCTTGCTATTAAACATATGATGCGTTTTGGAGTTACCTATCGCTGATAAAGGAAAACAACCACAAACCAACCTTAAAAAGTAAGCTGCAGTTCATATTAACCATTATGTATTTGATTCAATTCCTAACCCCCAAGACCAGATGAGTTCAAATGAGGTTAGTGACATGATTTTTATCTTTAAGAAAATAAGACCTCCAACAAGACTAATCTTTTCTCCCTTTAATAGTGCAGTCATCACGATTAAAGTTACATTTCTAACAATAACTCTTTTATTCTTATTCTTTCCTGCTAAAGAGACAAACAGTGATTATCCTGGTAACATCTCTCACGGAAAATGGAATTTGATCTGTCATGTCATGTGACTGACATGAATTGTGACTGACGCTTTTCATAAGAAACCTACTGATCGTATACAGTATTTGAATCCAACAGTTACATTGTAGAAGTATGCATCATTCTTAGTACCGAGTTTTGCATTAAAGGGTGTGTACAGTTCTGGTCAAGGTGAGGATTTAGCTTTTAGCGTTTTGCGAGATATTCCGAAACCACTCTATGAGATGTCAAAGAGCATGCAGTTCTAAGGGGTATCAAAAGTTTATTCAATGAAAATCGGTTTTGAAATGGCTGAGATATCCAAAAACAAGGTGAAACAAAGAGATCCTAATAAAGTTGGGGCATGTCGCCTTTTATTATTAGCACTTTTTGGGATATCTCAGCCATTTGAAAACCAATTTTCATCAAATAAACGTTGAATCCTTCTTAAAATTACATGCTCTTTCATATTTCATAAGAGGCTTTTCATTATCTCACTTAGGAATGTTCAAAACATGAATCCCCACCTCAACCAGTACTGTACAGTCCCTTTAAGGTTTACACATAGTTCTTATCAGTGGAAGTATTTTTTTTTCTTTTCTCGAGGCCACTGACATTCTGTCAGACCTGTTTGGATCATGTAATTTTGTAGTTATATGTTATAATGCTTTATTTCAGCTAACATCACTTTTGCTGACAATGAGAAATAATAAAAAAAAAAACACTTGAGAAGGATGAAGACTAAAAGGAAGATGAAGAGGATAAAGTCTTAAACAACAGCAAAATAGATTGTGATACAAATTGGAAAAAAATTCATATGTTTGCTTTTATCTAATGCTAAAGTAAAATAAAAGTGCATAGTGAATAGGTTTAGAATCATTCATTAAATCGCAGTCCTTCTCTGATCTCTTTTTTGGTTTGTTATGGTAATGAGTTATTTTTTAAAGATCAGACATATTTCTCATAATACAGTATTACATGTGACGAAAGTAATTGAATCCTTAGACTTAGCGCTACCCGTTTAAAATGCAGTAAAAAAACAATAGTTCGAGATCATGGGAATTATATGAAGAAGATTATAAGAAAGAAAAAAAAAAGTCTATTGCCATGGTAACACTGGAAATTCCAGAAAGTAACGTATTTATAATAGAAAAAAATGAACATAATAGCATGTGTAATTTCTTTATAAGTTACAACTAAAACTACGTTTTTCGAGAAAATTTTTCGGTTTCGTCACAAGACGCAGAAATTATTGGTTGCTACGGTAACAATTTTTTAGAAATTGGAATTTGAGGAAATGTGAACATATCTAAATGAAAATATAGCACAAATGATGCTTACACAAATGAACAAAAACACATATAGTTCTGACAATATTTTTTTTTTACAATGTATAGACGTGTATTATGGTAAATGTCATGCCTGATGGGTCTGTTGTCATGGCAACACAATGATGGGAGTGAAAGTTGGTATGCTTTGTTGAAAATTGTGCTTCTGACTTGGAATGTTGTTCTGGAGATTTATAACAAAAGGAGAAACATTTGATTGAGACAATTTTCTCATTTGCAATTATAAGACGAAACGTTTGTGTCTGTTTCTTGCAAAGAAAAGCCCTTTACTGAACAAACTTTAACCTGTGGAACAACAGGAAGGGAACCTAACAATCTCAGTTTCTTATGTAAGCTTGTGTATTGCTGTGTGAAAGTGTTGTCTTCACTTTGATTAGTTGGTTGGTGAAGCACTTACGATATTCAATTTGTCATCATCATGTTGCAGCATTTGACGGATCCCTCCGAAGAGCAGTTATTATATTTCCGATAGTTGTGGGAATACTTTTGGCGATTACTGGGCTCTATGGCATTCATCGAAAGTTTACCAACAGACGTTGCATGGGTACTAGGGTAAGAACCATCTTCAGTAGCTCTTGCTGAGAGATGTTTATCTTCAATCACACTGTCCTCATCCATGAGCTGAAAATATACCTCTCCAAATATATATGTGTCAACTTCTCAATGTCATGTATGGGAATCAACTGCATGGTTTAAACTTAAGAAAACGACATGTGCTAAAAAAAAAAAGAAAAAAAAAGAATCACTTCCGCATGCAATGGGAAGAGCACAAGGTTCCTGAAATTGTTTTGCTATGGTGTGACGAATATTTCTAAAACTGAAACATTTCTGGCAATGTCAACATGGGTAGTCCATGTCTACGTTTAAATGTAAAGTTAATAGTCAGGTGTTCATAGGTTAGCAACTAAGACTGAGTTTACGCTCTTAAAACATCCGGGTCAGAACTGACACGGAAAGGGTCCGTTGGGGTCACACCTCGTTCCGGGCAGAAATGACAAGGAATTTGGTCAGATATGACCGCATTCAGAGTCATGATTTGGGTCAGGGTGACCCCATTCCGGGTCTTCATGACCAAATTCCAAGTCATTTTTTTTTTTTACCCGGAACGGGGAGTGACCCAACGGAGGGTTTCCGAGTCCGTTCTAACCAGGATTTTTTTAGAGTGTACGAGAATGTCCTATTTATTCATCTGTGCAGGATCACACTCCTAGATCGAGAATGAGTCGGTCAGGGGACAATAACTCGCTTCTCGTCCGTGACGTCAATAGGCAAGAAGTCGAAGATGTTACCAATGCTAATACAGTGGAACAAATTAACATGCCAGGTACTGTCCAGAAGGAACAAGGAGAGGACGTCAGATTTGCTCGGTCCACACATAACGAGGAAGCCGAAAAAGATAACGAAGAAGACGCCGGGTACTTGCGTCCCATAGATGCAGAAGACTGTGATGAATCTAGTATCCTTCAGATACCAGATTACGAAGAAATTCCCACTACTTCTCATCAGTCCGCGACCTTCCAAGAACCATATTATGACACCAAGTTAATGAATATCGATAAGACTAAAAGACACAAACCTCTTGAAATGAGTGTGCTCAGTCCGTTTTATTCTACGTCCATCTACACAAGTAAACAAAGAGAAGAGCCCGTGGTCAGATTTACTCAGTCAACAGCTATTGATGGTGACGAAAAGGATTCCGATGAAGACGGATGTTAGCTTTCAAGAGCTGCACACGACTGTGTTGAATCTAGGAATATTGAAACACCACTTTAGGTAGACACCCCTCCCCCTTACTTGGAAATCTGGAAGATTAAGTGAAGGATTAGTGAGCTAGACTGTTCAATTAAGAAGAAAAAAGAAGCATAGACTGCCGTAGATATACATAATAGGATTAAATTTTACAAGGTTAACTTAAATCGATTTTTCTAGTGATGACGTCATCGAAATAAAGCGCTGTCGTTATGACTTAGGTAGATAAATGAATAAACTATAGTATACTGGAATCTAGCCGAAAATTAGTCCAGAATATATGAGGTATGCGTTACGAACAGGAAGTGACAATTTATGACGTCATCACTTGAAATGGTCAAATTTTACAAGGTTAATTTCAGTCGATGATTGTGCACTGCTGACATCTAATAAAATAGCTTTTATCATAATGGAGAATTTTACAAGCTATCAACACCATACGGAAATCTGACTGAAATTAACTTAATGATTAGTGACATATGCTCCAATAAATTGATATTTGATGACGTCAACAAGTAAAATGGTCAAAAATTACGAGGTGAAATTTAATTGATGTTTTAACAATGATGCCGTCATCAAATTAAAAAGTTTTCACAAATTTGATAGGGAAATTCTTTAGCTACAACATGCTAAAATCTGGTTAAAAATTGGTCAAAAACAGGTGACACATTCAAATGCTTAACAAATTTTGAAATCAGATGAAATCACTTCTGAGTATCACTTTTCACATCAATCAACTTAATTTTTAGACAGGAACATCCAATCCAAAGAAAGGAGATGGTCCGATAACCTAACGTATCAGCTACAACATATTGAAATCTGGAAAGGAATTCACCGTAGGATAAGTGAGTTATTCAAATAACACAGTCATGTCCACTGGCATTCCGCGAGAAAATGGACGACACAGAAATAACACATAAATCGGTCAAATTTTATAAGGGTAACTTCAATCAATATTTTCACAATGATGATGTAACCGTATCGCAAAATTGTAAATATAAATTCGACGGACAATACGACAAGTTACAACGTACTAAAATCTGCGAACAAAGTTTTTAAGGATGAGTGAGATATGCTCAAAAGGATTTCAAATCTGGTGACGTCATTATGAAATTAAATATTTATTTTATGCAGGAGTTTGATTACTTTCAATAAATTTGCCAGCATTGAGGATCCCCATGATGACATCTTCAACTCGCCAGCTTTCAGAATATTAAATAAATATGTGGGTCATTGTACATCCTTAACGAGCTATGATGGATTTAAAATATGCACTTTTTCGCACATTTGCACTGTGTATCGTCATTGACACACGCAAAAAAAATTCAACTTTGACGGGCCAATTTGACGTCATAATACCAACTCGAGTAGACTTAACATTTGGTGGAAATATTATGTATGAAATTAGAAACCGATTCCATGTTTGTTTGTTTGTTTTTCATTTTTGCCTTACGAATGCGCAAATACGCGGGAATGACGCGCGCGTGGACATGCGCTCGCGAAAAATTTGAAAATGCTAAAAAATGTCAGAAACGTATGTAAAATGATTTCGAGCATATTGAAAATTAAAAATTTTGACGTGCACGTCTTGGCAATGTTCTGCCTTGTGTATATATAAAAGGTTACGTGAAATACATGTATATAGTTGGCCGATTACATTGCAAAATAATATTTGAAAATGGAGATAGAGACTATAGTGATTTTAGAAAATGACGTTATAATGACTCACGGTCACCAAGGAAAAAAAAAGACGTTTGTCGCATTCTGAACTTTTAAGAAACCCGTGCTGCAAGATTCAAGAGCTAAGAGCTAGAGCTTTTAGAGATGTAGAATGCACAAGATTTGTACAGAAAGAAAAACAAACTAAAGCATAACTAGACTTGAGAATTTGTCAAAACTGAAAGATTAGGTGATCCCATACAAGTTCCTGTATATCCGGAAATAAACGGTTTGCGCCCTGATTCAATTCACATGACCCTTACATCTGTGACTGGGGACGAATGGCCATGTGATTTTTTAGATTCTTATCAAGGAAAATGGAATCAAACCTGCCATCTTGCGTACAGAATTCAAACTTTGATGGAGTGTATACTAACAAAGATGCAAAATGAAAATTGTATACCTTTAAATCTCATTTGCACATCCAAGATGGCGTCTGAGGAAAAACTCGTTATGTTTAACATGGTATGATCATCTTGACATGGTCTTGACATGGCAAAATATGGGGGCAATAGTGTTTGCCAAGATACAGGACGAGATCTTTTGACCCTTTACCCTACTTTAGACAGCCAAGATGACGTCTGATTAAAAAGTTGTTATTTCATGAAACGATCCACATGACATGGTTGAATGTGTGCAAAACACGGGAGTGATAGAGCACGTAATTACCGACAGATGGTGTCTGGTAATCATTGGCCCTGCCTTGCACAGCCAGGATGGTGTCTGAACAAGAAGTCTTTATTTTATAAAATGATCAAGTAAAACGGTCTATGTATGTACAAAATATGACCTTAGTACGACTCTGCTAACCAAGATAAAAAAAAAAAAAAAAAAAAAAAAAAAAAAAAATCTGCACAGCCAAGATGGCGTCTGGGCGAAAAGTAATAGTTATATAAAAATATTTCTTCTGACATGGTCTGTATGAATGGGGGTTCTACCGCATACACTAACAAAGATACATAATGAAACATATTTGACCTTTGACCCCACTAGGTACAGCCAAGATCCCATCTTAGCAACAGGTTGTTATTTTGTGAAATGATTCTTGCGACATGGTCTTTACAAGTGCAAAATAGGGGAAAGATGGGACATGAATTCACCAAGAACAAGGGTTAAACGTCTATCACCTTTGACCCTAATATACGCAGCCAAGACGGTGTCTGATGAAGTAGTTTTTACTTTATGAAATAATGTACGTGACATTGACTAAACATGTGCAAAATATCTCCTGACATCGTAGCTTAGCCTTTATTTCAACTCAGTTTTTCTACATGATCCCGACATTCAGTCAGAGACAAAAGGCAAATTTCCTATAGCCCAAAGTCTCAGCTACAACATAATCAAATCTGAAAGAAATTCACCGAAGGATAAGTGAGCTAGTGCTCGATGAAGACAATCGTGTCAATTCTAATAAAAAAAAAATGCGCTCCCTTAAAGAACACACGTAAAATGGTCACATTTGACAAGGTTATCTTTTATCTATAGGTTTTCCCATCCATTTTCGCACTTTTGTCATTCAATTTCAAAGATTTATTATTCAATTTCGTCCCGAGAAGCAGGTGGAACGCAAATCCTAACTTCAATTTCATCAATTGTCATTGTAATTCGTTTTTCGTCAAACATTTTCGAAGACATAGCATTCAGAATCAACTGTCATTCAAATTCGTCCCTCCCGCTGACGGATGGCAGAATGTGAAGATCAAATTCGTCTTTGTTCACACAATTTCATGAATTTTGCATTCAAATTAGTCAGATGTTGTCGATTCTTTATTTTGATGGTGAACCAACTTTAAGCCGACATATTTTTACTTTCTCTCGTAAATGGTATCGTTACACATTATTCCCTAACCATTTGCTTTAACAATACACACGAAAAACAAGACTGCCAACGAAAATTGATTGAAGGATAAATGACAGTCAAAAGTCATAACCCAGGACAGTATGTCAGTGTCACCATGGTCACATTTTGAACTTTAACTCGTAATGTTCAGGTTTTCGCATCATGATGCATGAAGCAAACTTTAAATTTTGTACCCTGGAAAGCAGCAAACATAATTATGTTATCCATTCTTTGGCGACAATTCTACACTTAAATTTTGTCTTTAATCATGTTTGTCTAGAAATCGTTTGTCAGTGTTTTCGTTTGCGAGACGGTACGTCTGTTTGCATCAGTATGTACTCGGATTGCTTGTGTGTGTGTCTGTATCTGTGGTTCTGAGTGTGTGTGTGGGGGGGGGGCACTTGTGTGTATGTTAACTCCTGAATGTAATATGTGAACGGTTACAGAAAAAGAAAATACTCATGAATGACTGGAAAATCAAACCGGGTAGAGATATGAGACGAATATGAATGCAAATTTAACGAAAATGATTGACAAAAGACGAAATCGATCCTGCTGTTTTGAGTGCTGCGAGTGATACTGACGAATTTGAACTGTAAATGACGAAAATGTATGCCAAATAACTAAATTGAGTGGACTTTATTTGAAAATGAACGACGAAAGACGAATTTGAAAGTAAGACTGACCTACTCCCGACATCCCGCGACGAAATTGAAGTAAAAATTTGTGAAATTGAATGAAGAAAGTTTGAAAATGAATGGGAATTCGAGGTGATTATGTCATCCAATATGATATCTGAGGTTATGTATCTAGAAGAACAATTTACAAGCTCCTGCGTACTGAAATATGGGGGAAAATCGGCCAAAGATATAAGTGAGATACGTTCGAATGAACTTGAAATGTGATGATGTCATTTTGACAATTGACTCTTTTGTATCTTATTAGAGGATTCTCATACCTTTTACTCATTTTGCCATTATTTGCCATATCTGAAGTGTATCTACTACTCATCAGCTTTCAGAATAAAGAAAATGGAGGGTCATCTTCCATCCTAATGAGCTAAAACGGATTCAAAATCGGCTGTGCTTTGGCACATTTGCACTGTTTATCGCTATTGGACGTCACGGATGACTGACCACTGATACATTAGATATGTCGTGTTTGTGTTATGACAGCATGGATAAGGTGACGTCGAACCCAGACGTTGAATAGGAAATGTATAAGGTTTCATGTTGTCATTAACTCAAATATTTTGTTGATATGGTTTCGATGGTATTTTTCAATATTTCATGTAATATCATTTCTTTTCTTTTTTTACCATGCGTTTAGTTTAATAAAGCTTTCACTTTGTTTAATAAGGTCCACATATTGGTCTTGAGTTTTACTTTCAGTTTGTTGTAGGTTACTTCCCTCATTTTTAAGCTGTTTCTCCTGAGGCTAAGACTGTTCTCAAAATTTTCCCACTGTCCATCCACTTTTCATTTTTATACCTAACACACACACACACACACACACACACACAC
Organism: Diadema setosum; assembly: GCA_033980235.1. NCBI lineage: Eukaryota > Metazoa > Echinodermata > Echinoidea > Diadematoida > Diadematidae > Diadema > Diadema setosum. Next base: position 3,681,129 of record CM067065.1, on the reverse strand, counting down.
ATACACATCATATATATATATATACATATATATGAAGAGTTTGTTTGCAAAAACCGATAAGTCCATTTTTGAAAATTTTGAAGTAAGATCTCTGTCATAAAGTACAAAATAATACCTTTAAAATGATATATTGGTCACTACAATATTATAAAGGTACATTTTTGAAGTTATGATCTGAAGAAGCAAAAAAAAATATTATTCCCTTTATTTTTCTTGACCTTTAATCGCAAATATCTCCATTTGGCAAATATGGACTTATCGGTTTTTGCAAACAAACTCATCATATATATATATACATGTATATATATATACATATATATATTTTTTATGTATGTATATATATATATATATATATATATATATATATACAGTATATAAAATTAATTATATCTAGTATATACTATATTATATTTATATGCACGTATATTATACCAATACTACGTCATTTTGAATGCATTATACAGATGTACTAGTTTATTTCCACGAACAAAAAAAAGGAGATTTTGATCGCAAAACGGATGAAGCGCCAATTTTCTAAAATACTTGTCCACCATAGATAACTGTAGAGGTGGGCTATAGAGGGTCGATTTTAGGTCACATTTTCAGAACAGTCTCATCACACCTTAGTTTGATGACTTTCTGCATACTGACACCACTTTTGAAAAAAAAAAAGAACGAAAAAATGCAAAATCCAGGGTGCCCCGGCCGAAATCGTAAAAAATCCAAGATGGCCGCCGTTTCGGCTTAAAAAAGACATGTTTGGCTATAACTCGGCTATTTTTTGGTCTATTGTGATGGTTTTGGTGTCTAACCCCATGTTTTATTGGTCAAGGAAGTGGATTATAATGATAATTTATTATAAAGTGTAAAACCTAATCTTCCACATGATACTAACCTTTTCCCCATATTTAGGGTTAAATTTTCTATGTCATTTACCCCTACACCAACTACCATTTTTGCACTTTTTTTTCTGTATTTTTTTCAGTCATGTTGACTACGATACTCTTAATAACAAGTTCTAGCTATCAATCTGGTGTTTTCTACCTACAGTACTGCAAGAAATATACAAATAATTTACGTTATACATACGTGTGTGTCATGCAGATACCGGTATGTGGCTGGTACATTCAGGATGCATGGTAACTGTGAAGCCTGTGCTTATGCTGTACCTGCTTTGAAGTGCTAATTAACATTTGGTCATTAGGTAGTCACAAGTACAGTTCTAATATATAGGTGCACAAATTGAATTTAAAAAGATCTGAATTCATAAGCCTTCTATGATATGCCAATATTGTCCAGCACAAAGGTTGTTTCGGCTGGATGATGCATCCCATGAGCCAATATAATGGAAGAATCTGCATCAGCAGTACTGACTGCATATCAGCTTGCTGTGGGCATCACTAGTGCTAATGCTGATCTGTCCTATTTATTCTTTCCATGAGCTCGACTTTTGTATATGCCTCATGCTCTTGGTCCCAACACATACCAAGGTACCAGTTTCATGCACCTTTGTATGTAATCCAATATCACAATGCAGAATCATTGATGCCCAGTTCACTATCAACAGTTTCTTCAAGGATGGAATGGGCAGTTGGTTGTATGATACCATTGGTTGCCTTTAGATTGAATGCATTCACCATTGAAGAGCAGGCAGATCAGGGGCAGGGAGATTATCAGACTCTCCTCCAGTCACTAGAAGAGTTAGATTCACCGTCATTTCCACCTCAGATATTTGGTATCAAGACCTTTACATGTGTGGGCACACAATACTCTCAATGGGGTAAGTCTGCAGTATACATGACAGCTCTCTACGTAAAATAAGTCAATGTTTGTTTTTTTGTTTTTGTTTTTGTTTTTGTTTTTTTGTTTTTTTTGTGGGATCTTGGGTATCCAGGCATTCCTTGAGTTCTTCAACATTGTAAATGGCCTCCCCGTGTTTTACATTCCTGTAACAGACAGCCAATGCACATACTCTAACTGCTTGTTGTGCTTGAGCCACATTTTGGAATTGGAAAAGAGAACTGGAAATAACTAATAAAGTCAAAAGATATTTATTACCTCAGCTTTAGGCACTTTCAGTTACAGAGAGTGTGATGACGACTTACTTTTACATCATATGTTGCTATGTGAGGAACATACATTGTAGTATATATATATATATATATATTTTTTTTTTTTGAAAGAAAGATATTATTCAGAGGGGTGAAGGCTCAGGTTTGAGTTTCTTCAGTTTGTCTCCCTCTACAAGTGTTAATTTACAGATCAGCAGTTGCGATCTTAACAAATTTTCATTTGTAGAGGGAGACAAACTGAAGAAACTCAATCCTGAACTTTTTTTGTCATAGAACTGGTTGGATAATCACCCAAATGATATCAAATTTCCCATCAAACATGAGGACTATTGCCTTCACTTTCAGTCACAGAGAGTGTGATGATGACTTACTTTTACATCATATGTTGCTATGTGAGGAACATACATTGTAGTATAACTTTTTTTTTTTTTGAAAGAAAGATATTATTCAGAGGGGTGAAGGCTCAGGTTTGAGCTTCTTCAGTTTGTCTCCCTCTACAAATGAAAATTTGTTAAGATCGCAACTGCTGATCTGTAAATTAACATTTGTAGAGGGAGACAAACTGAAGAAACTCAAACCTGAACTTTTTTTGTCATAGAACTGGTTGGATAATCACCCAAATGATATCAAATTTCCCATCAAACATGAGGACTATTGCCTTCACTTTCAGTCACAGAGAGTGTGATGATGACTTACTTTCACATCATATGTTGCTATGTGAGGAACATACATTGTAGTATAACTTTTTTTTTTGAAAGAAAGATATTATTCAGAGGGGTGAAGGCTCAGGTTTGAGCTTCTTCAGTTTGTCTCCCTCTACAAATGAAAATTTGTTAAGATCGCAACTGCTGATCTGTAAATTAACATTTGTAGAGGGAGACAAACTGAAGAAACTCAAACCTGAACTTTTTTATGCCTCCGCCACGAAGTGGTGCCGGAGGCATTATGTTTTCGGGTTGTCCGTCCGTCCGTCCGTCCGTCCGTCCGTCCTTCCGTCCGTCCTTCCGTCCGTCCGTAATGAATTTTGTGGACAAGGTAACTATCGAAACCTGTTGAGGTATCCTAATGAAACTTGGCATGTATGTGTATTAGGGGGTGAAGTTGTGCCTATCAACTTTTGGTTGCACATGCTCAAGGTCAAAGGTCAAAAGGTCAAGGTCAAATACATAAAATTTCACTATTTCCACCATATCTATTGAATGCCAGAAGAGATTTTCTTGAAACTTAGTGTATACATGTATTACCCAATTAAGATTCTCTGGTGAAAGTTTGGGTCATGAGGTCAAAGGTCAAAGGTCAAAAGGTCAGGGTCAAATACATAAAATTTCACTATTTCCACCATACTGTATCTATTGAATGCCTGAAGAGATTTTCTTGAAACTTAGTGTATACATGTATTACCCAATTAAGATTCTCTGGTGAAAGTTTGGGTCATGAGGTCAAAGGTCAAAAGGTCAGGGTCAAATACATATAATTTCACTATTTCCACCATATCTATTGAATGCCTGAAGATATTTTCTTGAAACTTAGTGTATACATGTATTACCCAATTAAGATTCTCTGGTGAAAGTGTGGGTCATGAGGTCAAAGATCAAAGGTCAAAAGGTCAAGTAAAAATATTAAAACTTCTTTTTTTTTCTCCGTACCTTGGAAAATTGTTCAAGGTATCTTCATGGAACATAGTACATGTACTGACTGGAAGTGATTATCTAGAGAATGTAGGGTTCATGGGGTCATAGGTCAGGGGTCAAAGGTCAAGTGCAAGACTTCAAAATTTTACTATTACCCTCATATTTATGCAATGCCAGCAGGGTTATTTTTTTTTACACTTGGTGTATGCGTGTGTAACCTAATAGAAATTCTCTGGAAATTTTTTTTTTCTTCTTTTTTTGCCTCAAAGGACAAAAGGTCAAAGATCAAGTGAAAGTGCTGAACTAACTTTTTCCTCCATATCTCGGAAGTGGCTCAAGTTATCTTGAAACTTAGTACATATTATGCATGTTCTACCTGAAAGTAATTATCTTATGAATTTTAGGGTCAAGGGCCAGATGAAAATGGTAACAATTTACTATTCAATTCAGAAATTGCACTTTTTCTCCACACCTGTACCTTGAAAATTACTCAATGCCTAAATGTATGAATGGGTCAAAGTCAAGTTAAAGTCCTTAAATCCCTAGATACATGCTCTCCTATTCATCCAATTAAACCTAGGTCAAGGAAGGTGAACATTCAACACATTTGTGACAAACTGTCATTTCAATATTTTGCCAATTTTGTGAAAATGTAATCGCACATTGTCCACATGTACTATCTAGACCTATTGGGAAAATCATGCATTATGGCGGAGGCATACCAGTCGCCAAAGCGACATTTCTAGTTTGTCATAGAACTGGTTGGATAATCACCCAAATGATATCAAATTTCCCATCAAACATGAGGACTATTGCCTTCACTTTCAGTCACAGAGAGTGTGATGATGACTTACTTTCACATCATATGTTGCTATGTGAGGAACATACATTGTAGTATAACTTTTTTTTTTGAAAGAAAGATATTATTCAGAGGGGTGAAGGCTCAGGTTTGAGCTTCTTCAGTTTGTCTCCCTCTACAAATGAAAATTTGTTAAGATCGCAACTGCTGATCTGTAAATTAACATTTGTAGAGGGAGACAAACTGAAGAAACTCAAACCTTAACTTTTTTTGTCATAGAACTGGTTGGATAATCACCCAAATGATATCAAATTTCCCATCAAACATGAGGACAATCGCCTTATAAAATTACAACAACATACATGGTAGGGAAAAACAAGCATGTGAAATATGGGACCAAGTGATGATGGTGAAACACCAAAACTACGCTAAAAGATTTTAAAAAAAAATGACCGAGGTATGGTAAAAATGTGTTTTCTAGAAAAGATGGCAGATACAATGTACATCATGCAGTCAAAACATTACATGCACCTTTGTGCTGGACAACTGGCATACAATAGAAGGCTTATAATTCAAGTCATTTTACAAATTTGTACACCTACAATAGGACTGTACGCTTTGGGTATTGTTAAAGGTCTAATGACCAAATGTTAATGGGCACTATAAAGCAGATCAGTATTAGCACTGGTTGCACAGTTACCATGCATCCTGAATGCACCAGTCACATACCGGTATCTGCATGACACATACGTATGTATAACGTAAGTTATTTGTATATTTCTTGCTGTATTGTTAGTAGAAAACACAAGATTAAAAGCTAGAACTTGTTGTTAAGAGTAAGGTAGTCAATAAATGACTTGAAAAAGTACAGAAAAAAGTGCAAAACAAGGCAGTTGGGTTAGGGGTGAAAGACAAGAAAACGTTAACCCTGAATATGGGAAAAAGGTTAGTATCATGTGGAAGATTGGGTTTTACACTAAAATTATCATTTTAATCCACTTCCTTGACCCCTAAAACATGGGGTTAGACACCAAAACCATCACAATAGACCAAAAAATAACCGATTTAAAGCCAAAAATGTCTTTTTAAAGCCGAAATGGCGGCCATCTTGGATTTTTTTACGATTATGGCCGGGGCACCCTGGATTTCGCATTTTTTTTTTCGTTATTTTTTTCAAAAGTGGTGTCAGTAGGCAAAGAGTCATCAAACTAAGGTGTGATGAGCATGTTCTGAAAATGTTACCCTCTGTAGCCCACCTCTACCATAAGATAGAAGTGATACCTACCTTCTCACAAAAAAAAAAGAATATTTTTGAAGTTTTGATTCAAAATAAGCCGTGATTTCTTATCATGTTCTGTGTTATTTAGCTGGCAGCTCAAGGATGCAAGTAACTCGTCTTGTAATCAAACTCTTCATATGCCTAATTAGCCTCTGTGCAGTTGCATTCCATCGACGCCGAAGGCCAAGGTGAAATAGACTTGCTCGAACGCTAATCATGCTTTTGAATTGTATATTAGCTATAATGGTGCATGAAAGAGCTGTTCCACTTATTATTGTACATGAGGTGTATTAAATATAACATTGGTTAATAACTTAATATTTGACACAGGATTCCCAGTCCAAGAACCAAGAATTAAAAGTACGGTTAGTATTGTAAAGCTCATGACTGTGAACTATAAACATGATAAAGAATTCAATGAATGTCGCATTGTACCAATTAAAAATGAATGTCGCATTCGACCAATCACAAATAATGTTATAAATACACTATTTACTGTGTACATGTTTAATAACAGAGGCTACAAAGTGTATATTCATGTCTGCATGTGTGCATGCATGTATATGCAAGCATGTGTGTAATGGTGGGTGTGTGTGTGTGTGTGTGTGTGTGTGTTACGTCTAGCGTTGAATACTTATGAACACATAGCACTCGGCACACAAGTAACAAGCACAAGCATAAAAAAAAAAAAAAAAAAAAAAAAAAAACGCACAAGGAAAGGAAGTCATGAGCAGTATCCAGAACTTTAAATGTATTGTATAGTTTTGGTTGAGAATTAACTTCAGGTTTGTATCAATTTTGGTGAGGTACTGAGAAAACTCTAATGGAATATGAAAGAGCATATATTTCTATGAGGATTTCAACGTTTATTTGATGAAAAATGATTTTGACATGGCCGAGGTATCCAAAACAGAGTGATCCCAATCACTTTTTGTTTCACTTATTTTTTTTTAATGTTTCTGCTATTCCAAACTAGGTTTTTATCAACTAAACTTTGAATTCCTCTTATTGGTATACTCTATACTATTTTATAAGTGTTTTCTTGGTATCTCGCGAAAGGTTAAAGCCCAATTTTCATCTCCACCAATACTGTACCATCCCAGGCCTTTAATTTGACGTGTCGTATCACAATGTTATCACAATCCTGAAACAGTTGACTCTCCACAACCAGACAGTATCAATTAGATTCGAAGACTTTATGTCCGACAGCCACCCCATATTTTTACAATAGAAAATAACATCAGAAAGTAACATCAAATCACTTGTATGATTAAACCATTAATCAACGGCTCCACATTACGTGCTGTATTGGCGGGATTAACACAATGTGGGGATGGTGTTGAAAGAGGTGATGGCAGTGGTACGTTTTTCTCCCATAAACCTCGTACATCAACATTACATGTATTATGACGTCGCTTTTGGTGCACATAATTATTTTCCTGAAGTGTGAAATGTCATCCTATGCACATATCCATTGTTTCATTATAACTCCCCTTATTTCAAGAGAAGAAATTTTTCTCTTCCTTCTCTTTACAGCAACGTCACACTTTTGATACCACGTGATTGGACCAAATCACCAAATAAACCAAATCACTTAACATATCATTGACCAGCCCAATATGAATCATATTTTATTCTGAATATATCTAATTTAATGTATTGCAAAGTCTCAGCCAAAGCTGTGTAAGTCTATAATGGCCGAAGTATATACAACCAGTTTCACAATTCAAAATCACATTTTTATATGCATATAAATATATATGATTATATACATATACATACTGCATATAGAATCGTGCATGTGTGTTAGCATAGGCTATGGTAAATGGTAATTAATCTTCAGTGAGGATGATATGCTAATAGTGATCCATAGCAATTGTGTAGCGCCATTTCTGGTTTACAAACATCCTTCCATCTCAGTACCAGATTATTTGCATGGTATATGCATATTATTCAATCGTTATGTACTTATGCACTTGAATTGCATAATAATCAGCTAGACTATAGTGCATGAAAGAGTTGGTCAACTTATCTTAGTACATAAAGTGTATTCATAACATTGGTTTATGTCATACATTTTTACATGGGATTCTCCATGCAAGAATCAAGATTCAAGTTAAATCCATGACAAATGAAAAGTAATGAATGACACATCACTATGTACTTGGTACCAATTTGACAGACACATGTTACAGTTCATTCCCGTTATAGCGAACAAGGTTATAAATTTTTTTTTTTTTTTTTTTTTTTTTTTTTTTTTTTTTTTTTTTTTTTTTTTTTACAACAAAGTAAAAATTCAGCCTGCAACATTATCAGCTCTATGTGTTTTTACTGTTTATTTGTTCGGTTATATCGAGTCATAACGAAATTTCAATATAACGAGAGAAAACAGCCGGTTCCGAGGACTTTGTTATAACGGGAGTCCGCTGTACTTACAATCATGTACATTATTAACAAATTATTTGTGTGATAACACTCAATAAAGGAAATGTCTGTCTGTCTGCCTGTATACTGTAAGTAAGCTTGTGTGTGATTGTGTGTACAATGTATGTGCGTGTGAGTGTGTGTGTGTGTGAGTTTGCTACATGTATAGCGTTGAACGCTGATATGTACACATACAGCACACAAACAACAAACACGAATATACAAAACAATATACAAAGCAATATACAAAGCAATATCCAGGATTTATTCTGTAGGTATGATCTTACAATGTTATCACCAATGTGAAACATTTGACACTTCACAATAAACAATGACGTTACAATAAATGTTATGTTCTGAATCAAAGACTTTACATTTGAGGGCCATCTCCTTCTTTCACGACAGAAATCGAACTCAACATCAAAGCAAAGCAAGTTGAGCATGATTCGCCCTTTCATAAACAGCACCTCATTGACACTGCCCCGTGCGGCATTGCAAGGCAGTTACAGCTGAAAGAGATGATGCAATAGTACATGTATTGGTATTTTTCTTCCCTTAATAACTCCAGCAAATTAACATAAATTGACGTCACTTATGGTGCAAAATTCCTTATCTTCATAAGATATTGTACAGCTGTTGTGGTCCAAAGATACTTTGCTTTGTATTTGGGGAGTTGCCTCAATCTTTGAAAAAAGAAAGAAAGAAAAAAAAATACAGAAATTGGAAAAAAAATGTCTGAGATATTTTAGTAGTGTTTGTAATGTGATGGAAATTGTATCTCTCCCCATGCCCTCCACAACTTGTCCCTATTACCATTATGACACTCTGTTCAAGAAGAGGTCATCATCTTTAAACTTTGACCTTCATCGTTGCATCCTCTCTCAACACCATAGAGTTATTGAGATAATTTTATGATTACATAAAATTCAAAAATATGAATAAGTCGTAATGTCGCTACAGCTTTCTTCTCGATTTTCATACTTGTATTCTTTGCTTCTTTCTTTACGTGGAAACGAGAAATACGGAGGATTTACAGTTTAAATGCGGTTAACAAAAAAAAAACAACAACCAAAAAAAAAAAAAAACCTCCACAGCCACAGCCGTTATCCCATTTAATCAAGGACTCGCATGAGGCCCTGTTCAGAAATACATGCAATGCATAATCAGGATTTAGAAGGCAGCGTTTTGTCCAAGCATTTTAGCTGCAGCTGATCTTGTCTTCAAGTTGAACTTTATGCTAGATCTTAACTACCAGTCACATTACATGTAGGTCATTACTCTTCGGAAAGTGAACTACAAAGTGATGGTTACTTTAGTGAACCGAAATTGAAATATTTGATTTCATTCTCATTGTGTTATAATATTTTTCACTGTTTTAAGTGTTGCATGGAATTGAAAATACCTAAGGATCTGCGTTACACCTTGTTTCAAGTTCTCACACAATATCATCACGTTTTATTTTACAGATGTTATTTTTACAGGCAGGTACCCTCCTATAAAAGTATACCTAGCATTATATTATGGTAGCATTCTTGTACGTCATGCAAAATGTGAGAAAAATAATCAACTTAAAAAAATGTAAAAAAAAAAAAAAAAAAAAAAAAAATCCTTGAAATGAACCCCAAACCTTGGGAGTTGTTCGAGATTGTAAGATTGTAAGATTAAATTATATATATATATATATATATATATATATATATATATATATATTATATGACATACATGTATAAAATGACATCATACATTTATGAATGTACTGAAAGCAAGAATTTGCACGTACATGTAATAACTTTGTGTGAGAACTCGAGGTGGGTAAAACGGGTTAGCCAGGTCAAATGTGAAGTTTGTGTATTGACGGTCTTGTATCAGTTTGAACACGCGGCATTAAGGTTTTGCCCCTTAAACGAGATAAAAGCATTATTCCTCTCTATCGATCAAGGGTGTACACAAAGAACATCCCAGGATACAATGTATGGTTCGCCGTTTAGAACAGCATAAGAAGAGTACAGTTTCTGCAGATGGGAGCCAGACCGCAACCACCACTATCCCGGCCAACACCTGCAGTCGCTCCAAGTCGCAACTTGAAGATCACACTTGGGAACAGGATGACAATCGTCTCCCTACCAGATTCTGGGGTGGTTCTCACTCTTCAGGGTCCCCTTTGTATCACGATCAATCCTTAAGGTTGACTGTTAATCGAGGCACTTCCCGCTCCTCGGTCAGGCAAAGGCTCTGTTAAGAACCACCAAACATACAAGAAAGAAAGAACAAAGGTATACTCTCTTTGCAGCCCATGACGTGTGAGGGGCGGTGATAGGTTTTGTTTTACTACCACTCATAACCAGGAAAATGTCTTTCTAGCCACAGCAACGCTGCTGCCATCACAGCCACCACAAATGCCCCGCTGGCAAACACATGCGGCCACTTCATATCGCAACTTGAAGATTATCCTTCAGAACAGAACCATAATTGTCTCCCTACTGCAGATATTTTAAGAATAAAACCTGTTTCGAGAATCATAAACGTCCGATGAAACGAACCCATTCCTCAGAGAGGGTAAGTGTATGACAGAGAGTATCCGAACGGAACAGCGAAGATGCATGCAATAGGGGGAGCTACAAAAGAACATACTTTCCTGGAGAAAAAAAAAAGACATGAAATGCACAGAGAAATGTTGACGCGCTTGGAGTCAATCTCAAATCCTACAAACTCCATAGTATCACGAGCTAAAACTTGTAAATCATTCATGAAAAAGTGCAGAGAATCCATCCCCACATACGTGCTTTACGAATTTCAACATTGGCAAAACGAAACTATCGTCGAAAACAAATTAGGCATAATATACAAGTATGTGCCAAATTTGCACACTGCGTACCGAGTTTACACACTGTGTTAGGAAGATGAAAGCAGACAGTGTATAATCCGCAAGAAGAGATAATGGGTTTTCAAAGGCGACTTTTGACGAAACACATTTTGCCAGTGGCTCTTTTCCAATGAAATCCACACCGGAAGGCGTGCAATCGCTCAAAATCCACAAGGATACGATGGACTGTTGATCGAAGAGTATCTGCTGGAGTACGGCATAGCGCCAAACGCAACTTGGAAGAGAGAACGAAGAGGGATGGCAGTTCGTTTTTCAGTGGTAGTGTCTTGCAAATGGGAGTAAGGATGTTGTTGACATGTACTGCAAGGGAGAACATCATAATTGCGTGACAGCTCTCAAAGTTTTGAAAATTGGCCAACAGTTCGCCTGTGGGCCACTGAGTGGCTCGTCTAGTTCTTGTATTGTTGCAATGTCCTACTGCGTATGTATCGTTCCTGTATTTTTTGTAAATGCTTTTTATCAGGACGTGAAAATATATGAAATGAAATGAAATGGAATATGAATAAGATGAACATCCCTATCAAGGAAGAGCAATTTATGGGAGGATCGCCGCACCCGCCGCCTCCAATGACTGCACCGCCGCCTCCAATGACTGCACCGCCGCCACCACCATCGCCACCACCGCCGCCGGAGGGGCGCTCGTTCCTCATCAGGATCCGCCGTGGAGTGGCGGACACAACAATGCACGAGTCGGAGATCACGCTCACCCTGAGCACCCCCGTCTCCATCACGTTCAACTCGTAGGGTTGAACGTGCAAAAGGCTCTTTTATGAACCACAAAATATACGAGAAAGATTAAACAAAGGTATGTCGTATGAATGCATGTGCCAAAATTGCACACTGCGTACCGAGTTTACAAGCTGTCTTAGGAAGATGAAAGCAGGAAGTGTATAATCTGCAAGAAGAGACGATGGGTCTTCAGAGAGGACTTTTGTCGAAACGAATTTTGCCAGTGGCTATTTTCCAAGGAAATCCACACCGGAATGCGTGCAATCGCTCAAAATTCACAAGGATACGATGGACTGTTGATCGCAGAGTATGTGCTGGAATACTGCATAGCGCCGAAGCAACAGAAAATGGGGCAAAAACTCTCAAACTGGAATACAACAACGTGATATTGATCAACACGCTGACTTTCCTACATGACAGAATTCGCATCCGTAACCCTTCCGAAGCTTGTCTGAGCCCTAGTGGACGTCAGCCCCTACAGGATGAAGGAGGGGAAGTATTTTTTTTTTTTTTTGGCGCTTTTTCTTTTACTGCCTTTACCACGTTCCTCTTGTCCAGACTTATTTCTACGTTCGAGAAGGGCTATAAATAGAGGCGGCACTGGCAGACTTGAACATCATTCCTTTCCCTACGAATCTTCAAAAAGGAACGTGAACGTGAAGCAAGAAAAAGGATCACCGTCCCCGCCGCCGCCTCCAAGGACTGCATCGATGCCACCACTACCGCCACCACCGCCGCCAGAGGAGCGCACGTTCCTCATCAAAGTTGAACGGTTTAGATCCGAAGCTATAGACTTATCAGATACCCGTGTACCCCTTATATAGCCTATTACGTGATCACGATGCCTACGAAGTGGTTCATGCCTTGTTTGACAGCATTTTTACACTGATGCGCGATGGAGTTCAACCGCACGACAGAATTGGTATGACCATTGGTGGCGATGGGTTGAGAGCCCCGATTTGGATACCAGTCATGAGAAATTGTTAGTTTTCAATTGAACAAGTCATGCTAGCCGGAGAGGGCATACTTCTATCCAACGCCAGATTTCTCACCAAAGAAAATGGATTTGAGTCATCGTTTCTCCACATATCCATGCCTGCTGGAAAGGGGAATCGGAACGTTCCAAGAACTGACTTTCAAAATTGGTTCAAAATTGCTTTGTACGTATCAAGAAGCGAGACAGTATGTGCTGTGCCCTCGCTTTAGCGGTGGCCCTAGCCCACGCCAAGAAGTCGAATGACACAGAGGCAGCGCAGTATTACAAAAGCATGATTAACGTAGAGAAGACTCAGAAAGAAGCGGCCACCCGTCTCCACGATATTTCCGGGGTTTCCATGGAGAAGGCTTGCGGCATTGACGAGTTGAAATTATTTCAGGCTGTCTTGCCCGACTATCAAATAGTCGTATACTCCAGGGACACATTCAACGAAATACTCTATGCCGGTCCGCATAAAACTAGACAATTGTTTCTGTATCATTACGACAAACACTGTACACGATGATCGCTTTTTTTTTGTTTTGCGGTAACTGCCTGAAGGGATATTCCGTCAAAAAGCCTCATGCGTGCTCTGAATCGGGTTATGCCTGTTGTCGCATTGGACCTTGCGAAATAACCGAATGGGTGCTTTGTCCCGACTGTCGCATATACTTTAAGAATCCAACTTGTTTCGAGAACCATAAACGCGTGGGGAAAGGAAACAATGCCTCAAGAGGGCGTGAGTGTTTGCGCCAGAGTATACAGGTGCAAGGATTGTGACGTCACAATTGATCGCACCAGGGATGACACGAAGAAAAAACATGTCTGCAGTATACGATACTGCCGCCAATGTCGGGCTTAAGTACATAGAAATGAACAGCACTTGTGCTACATGCTTCCACTTGTCCAACAAGATCTTCAAAGTCTGATAAACGCGGTTGACAAATTTGTCGGATGCTTGAAGAATGACGGAGATTGTCAGACGCCCAGGGAAGATACGCCATATGAGGAGCTCCCAAAACAATGCTTAACTGGAAAAAAGACATGAAATGCTCCGAGAGCTGTTGGTTAAGTTAGAGTCAGTATCCAATCCGTCAACCGCCATAGTAACTCGGACTAAAAGTTGTAAATCGTGGATGAAAAGTGCCGGGAATCCATCCCGTCATACATATTCTATGACTATGAATGTCGGCAAGATGAGGCCATTGCTGAAAACAAACTAGGCGTCATATACAAGCACGTGCCAAATTTGTGTATTGCATACCGGGTTTGTGCTCTGTGTTGGGAAGCCGAAAACAAGCTGTGTAACATCTGCGAGGGAAGAAGATTGAATCTTTAAAGAACAGGGTATAGTGCCTAACGTGATGAAAAACGGAGTAAAGTTCTTATACAAAAACGTAACACTAATCGATTCCCTCAGTTTTCTAGCCTTGCCACTGGCCAAATTTCCTGAAATCCACAAGGATACGATGGACTGTTGATTAAAGAGTATCTGCTGGAATACGGCATAGCGCCGAAAGCAACAGAAAATTGGGCAAAAACTCTCAAACTGGAATGCAACAATTTGATATTGATCGACACGCTGAGTTTCCTACATGACAGAATTCGCATCCGCCACCCTTCCGAAGCTTGTCTGAGCCCTAGTGGACGTCAGCCCTTACACGATGTAGGAGGGGACGTGTTTTTTTTTTTTTTTTTTTTAGTTGCGTCTTTCCGTTTACTGCCTTTACCGCGTTCCTCTCGTCCAGACTTATTTCCATGTTCGAGAAGGGTTATAACTAGAGGCGCCACTGGCAGGTTTAAACATCATTCCTTTCCCTACGAAAATGAACGTCGCTGTAAAAGAAGAACAGTCTACACGAGGATCGCCACCCCTGCCGCCGCCGAGGGAGGATATGCCATCACCAACACCGCCAACACCACCGCAGGAGGAACGGACGTTCCTCGTCAGGGTCCGCCGTGGAGTGGCGGACCTAACCATATGCAATACTGGGGTGACGCTCACCATGAGCACCCCCGTCTCCATCACGTTCAATTCGTAGAGTTGAACGTACAAAAAAAAAGGCTCTTTTATTAAGAGTCACCACATATTCAAGAAAGAATCGACAAAGATATACTTCTTAGCAGACTATTACGTCTGAGGGTCGATGGCAGTTTCTTTAATGTTTTCATTATGCGCTGTAGTGGACGTCAGCCCCTACATGATGGAGGGGAAGGTTTTTTTTTTTTTTCTTTTGTTTTTGGCGCCTTTTCGTTTCCTGCCTTTACCGCGTCCCTCTCGTCCAGACTTATTTCCAGTTAGTTCCAGAAGGGCTATAAATAGAGGCGGCACTGGCAAGTTCAAACATAATTCCATCCCTTACAAAATGAACGTGGCCATAAAGGAGGAACACCCTAAACGAGGATCGCCGCTTCCGCCTCCGCCGGGACTGGAGATGCCGACAGAATCGACAAAGATATATAGTACTCTCTTTAGCACACTATTACGTGTAAGGGTCGATGGTAGTTTCTTTAATGTTTTCATTATGCGCTCTAGTGGACCTCAGCCCCTACAGGATGAAGGAGGGGAAGGTTTTTTTTTTTTTTTGGCGCCTTTTCGTTTCCTGCCTTTACCGCGTTCCTCTCGTCCAGACTTATTTCCAGTTAGTTCAAGAAGGGCTATAAATAGAGGCGGCACTGGCAGGTTTAAACATCATTCCTTTCCCTACAAAATGAACGTGGCCATAAAGGAGGAACACCCTAAACGAGGATCACCGCCTTCACCGGCGCGGGAGATGCCGCCACCCGAGGAAGAACGGCGGTCATTCTTCGTGACGGTCCACCGGGGGGTGACTGAAGTAACCATTTCTGGAGGGGTGACGCTCATCATGAGCACCCCCGTGTCAATCACCTTCAACTCGTAGAGTTGAACGTGCCCAAAAAAGGCTCTTTTAAGAACTACCACACTTTCAACAAAGAATCGACAAAGATATAATCTCTTAGCAGACTATTACGTGTAAGGGTCGATGGTAGTTTCTTTAATGTTTTCATTATGCGCTCTACCTCAGCCCCTACAGGATGAAGGAGGGGAAGGGTTTTTTGTTTTTGTTTGGCGCCTTTTCCTTTCCTGCCTTTAACGCGATGCTCTCGTTGAGGCTTATTTCCAGTTAGTTCGAGAAGGGCTATAAATAGAGGCGGCACTGGCAGGTTTAAACATCATTCCTTTCCCTACAAAATGAACGTGGCCATAAAGGAGGAACACCCTAATCGAGGATCGCCGCCTCCACCGGCGCGGGAGATGCCGCCACCCGAGGAAGAACGGCGGTCATTCTTCGTGACGGTCCACCGGGGGGTGACTGAAGTAACAGTTTCTGGAGGGGTGACGCTCACCATGAGCACCCCCGTGTCAATCATGTTCAATTCGTAGAGTTGAACGTGCCCAAAAAAGGCTCTTTTAAGAGCTACCACACTTTAAAGAATCGACAAAGATATACAGTACTCTCTTTAGCAGACTATTACGTGTAAGGGTCGACGGTAGTTTCTTTAATGTTTTCATTATGCGCTCTAGTGGACGTCAGCCACTACAGGATGAAGGAGGGGAAGGTTTTTTTTTTTTTTTTTTTTTTTTTTTTGTTTGGCGCCTTTTCGTTTCCTGCCTTTACCGCGTTCCTCTCGTCCAGACTTATTTCCAGTTAGTTCAAGAAGGGCTATAAATAGAGGCAGCACTGGCAGGTTTAAACATCATTCCTTTCCCTACAAAATGAACGTGGCCATAAAGGAGGAACACCCTAAACGAGGATCGCCGCCTCCACCGGCGCGGGAGATGCCGCCACCCGAGGAAGAATGGCGGTCATTCTTCGTGACGGTCCACCGGGGGGTGACTGAACTAACCATTTCTGGAGGGGTGACGCTCACCATGAGCACCCCCGTACCAATCACGTTCAATTCGTAGAGTTGAACGTGCCCAAAAAAGGCTCTTTTAAGAGCTACCACACTTTCAAGAAAGATTCGACAAAGATATAATCTCTTAGCAGACTATTACGTGTAAGAGTCGATGGTAGTTTCTTTAATGTTTTCATTATGCGCTCCACCTCAGCCCCTACAGGATGAAGGAGGGGAAGGGTTTTTTGTTTTTGTTTGGCGCCTTTTCCTTTCCTGCCTTTACCGCGTTCCTCTCGTCCAGACTTATTTCCAGTTATTTCAAGAGGGCTATAAATAGAGGCGACACTGGCAGGTTTAAACATCATTCCTTTCCCTACAAAATGAACGTGGCCATAAAGGAGGAACACCATAAACGAGGATCACCGCCTCCATCGGCGCCGGGAGATGCCGCCACCCGAGGAAGAACGGCGGTCATTCTTCGTGACGGTCCACCGGGGGGTGACTGAAGTAACAGTTTCTGGAGGGGTGACGCTCATCATGAGCACCCCCGTGTCAATCACCTTCAACTCGTAGAGTTGAACGTGCCCAAAAAAGGCTCTTTTAAGAACTACCACACTTTCAACAAAGAATCGACAAAGATATAATCTCTTAGCAGACTATTACGTGTAAGGGTCGATGGTAGTTTCTTTAATGTTTTCATTATGCGCTCTACCTCAGCCCCTACAGGATGAAGGAGGGGAAGGGTTTTTTGTTTTTGTTTGGCGCCTTTTCCTTTCCTGCCTTTAACGCGATGCTCTCGTTGAGGCTTATTTCCAGTTAGTTCGAGAAGGGCTATAAATAGAGGCGGCACTGGCAGGTTTAAACATCATTCCTTTCCCTACAAAATGAACGTGGCCATAAAGGAGGAACACCCTAATCGAGGATCGCCGCCTCCACCGGCGCGGGAGATGCCGCCACCCGAGGAAGAACGGCGGTCATTCTTCGTGACGGTCCACCGGGGGGTGACTGAAGTAACAGTTTCTGGAGGGGTGACGCTCACCATGAGCACCCCCGTGTCAATCATGTTCAATTCATAGAGTTGAACGTGCCCAAAAAAGGCTCTTTTAAGAGCTACCACACTTTAAAGAATCGACAAAGACATACAGTACTCTCTTTAGCAGACTATTACGTGTAAGGGTCGACGGTAGTTTCTTTAATGTTTTCATTATGCGCTCTAGTGGACGTCAGCCACTACAGGATGAAGGAGGGGAAGGTTTTTTTGTTTTTGTTTTTTTTTTTTTTGTTTGGCACCTTTTCGTTTCCTGCCTTTACCGCGTTCCTCTCGTCCAGACTTATTTCCAGTTAGTTCAAGAAGGGCTATAAATAGAGGCAGCACTGGCAGGTTTAAACATCATTCCTTTCCCTACAAAATGAACGTGGCCATAAAGGAGGAACACCCTAAACGAGGATCGCCGCCTCCACCGGCGCGGGAGATGCCGCCACCCGAGGAAGAATGGCGGTCATTCTTCGTGACGGTCCACCGGGGGGTGACTGAACTAACCATTTCTGGAGGGGTGACGCTCACCATGAGCACCCCCGTGCCAATCACGTTCAATTCGTAGAGTTGAACGTGCCCAAAAAAGGCTCTTTTAAGAGCTACCACACTTTCAAGAAAGATTCGACAAAGATATAATCTCTTAGCAGACTATTACGTGTAAGAGTCGATGGTAGTTTCTTTAATGTTGTCATTATGCGCTCCACCTCAGCCCCTACAGGATGAAGGAGGGGAAGGGTTTTTTGTTTTTGTTTGGCGCCTTTTCCTTTCCTGCCTTTACCGCGTTCCTCTCGTCCAGACTTATTTCCAGTTATTTCAAGAGGGCTATAAATAGAGGCGACACTGGCAGGTTTAAACATCATTCCTTTCCCTACAAAATGAACGTGGCCACAAAGGAGGAACACCCTAAACGAGGATCGCCGCCTCCATCGGCGCCGGGAGATGCCGCCACCCGAGGAAGAACAGCGGTCATTCTTCGTGACGGTCCACCGGGGGGTGACTAAACTAACATTTCTGGAGGGGTGACGCTCATCATGAGCACCCCCGTGTCAATCACCTTCAACTCGTAGAGTTGAACGTGCCCAAAAAAAGGCTCTTTTAAGAACTACCACACTTTCAACAAAGAATCGACAAAGATATAATCTCTTAGCAGACTATTACGTGTAAGGGTCGATGGTAGTTTCTCTAATGTTTTCATTATGCGCTCTACCTCAGCCCCTACAGGATGAAGGAGGGGAAGGGTTTTTTGTTTTTGTTTGGCGCCTTTTCCTTTCCTGCCTTTAACGCGATGCTCTCGTTGAGACTTATTTCCAGTTATTTCAAGAGGGCTATAAATAGAGGTGACACTGGCAGGTTTAAACATCATTCCTTTCCCTACAAAATGAACGTGGCCATAAAGGAGGAACACCATAAACGAGGATCACCGCCTCCATCGGCGCCGGGAGATGCCGCCACCCGAGGAAGAACGGCGGTCATTCTTCGTGACGGTCCACCGGGGGGTGACTGAAGTAACAGTTTCTGGAGGGGTGACGCTCATCATGAGCACCCCCGTGTCAATCACCTTCAACTCGTAGAGTTGAACGTGCCCAAAAAAGGCTCTTTTAAGAACTACCACACTTTCAACAAAGAATCGACAAAGATATAATCTCTTAGCAGACTATTACGTGTAAGTGTCGATGGTAGTTTCTTTAATGTTTTCATTATGCGCTCTAGTAGAACTCAGCCCCTACAGGATGAAGGAGGGGAAGGTTTTTTTGTTTATTTGTTTGTTTGGCGCCTTTTCCTTCCCTGCCTTTCCCGCGATGCTCTCGTTGAGACTAATTTCCAGTTATTTCAAGAGGGCTATAGAGGCGGCACTGGCAGGTTTAAACATCATTCCTTTCCCTACAAAATGAACGTGGCCATAAAGGAGGAACACCCTAAACGAGGATCGCCGCCTCCACCGGCGCGGGAGATGCCGCCAACCAAGGAAGAACGGCGGTCATTCTTCGTGACGGTCCACCGGGGGGTGACTGAAGTAACAGTTTCTGGAGGGGTGACGCTCACCATGAGCACCCCCGTGTCAATCACGTTCAATTCGTAGAGTTGAACGTGCCCAAAAAAGGCTCTTTTAAGAGCTACCACACTTTAAAGAATCGACAAAGATATACAGTACTCTCTTTAGCAGACTATTACTTGTAAGGGTCGACGGTAGCTCTAGTGGACGTCAGCCACTACAGGATGAAGGAGGGGAAGGTTTCTTTTTTTTTTTTTTTTTTTTGCGCCTTTTCGTTTCCTGCCTTTACCGCGTTCCTCTCGTCCAGACTTATTACCAGTTAGTTCAAGAAGGGCTATAAATAGAGGCAGCACTGGCAGGTTTAAACATCATTCCTTTCCCTACAAAATGAACGTGGCCATAAAGGAGAAACACCCTAAACGAGGATCGCCGCCTCCATCGGCGCGGGAGATGCCGCCACCCGAGGAAGAACGGCGGTCATTCTTCGTGATGGTCCACCGGGGGGTGACTGAAGGTTTTTTTTTGTTTGGCGCCTTTTCGTTTCCTGCCTTTACCGCGTTCCTCTCGTCCAGACTTATTTCCAGTTAGTTCGAGAAGGGCTATAAATAGAGGCGGCACTGGCAGGTTTAAACATCATTCCTTTCCCTACGAAAATGAACGTCGCTGTAAAAGATGAACACTCTACACGAGGATCGCAGCCCCCATTGCCGCCGCCGCTGCGGGAAGATATGAAACCACCACCATCGCCACCACCACCGCAGGAGGAACGGACGTTCCTCGTCAGGGTCCGCCGTGGAGTGGCGGACCTAACCTTCTGCAACACCGGGGTGACGCTCACCATGAGCATCCCCGTCTCCATCACGTTCAATTCGTAGAGTTGAACATGTAAAAAAGGCTCTTTTAGGAGCCACCACACATTCCAGATAGAATAAGCAAAGATATACTCTCTTGGCATACTATTACATGTAAGGGTCGATGGTAATTTCTTTAATGTTTTCATAATGCTGTAAGTAATTCTTAGATAGGCATTGTATAAATGCAGTCTGCTATAAAAACAACTATCAGATGTTTGCTTATAAATTTTGAAATGAATAACAATAACATTCAGCATCCCATGGGAAGAACCGGATGAAGATGAGAACATTGCTCCCGTTGATGATGACCAGAAATGTGGGCCAAATGAAACCTGTTATTTACTTATATTATAGTTATTATCATTATCATTTTTATGACGATTATTACTATCACTAATTGTAGTATCATTATTGTCATCATTATTATCCTCATTATAATCATTATCTTTATCATTATTATCATCATCATTGCCATTATTATTATTGTCATTATTCATATAATTATTCTCATTAGTATTTTCATTGTCATTGGAATTTATGCCTTTTTTATTCATTTTCATGTAAACTTTCTAGTTGACGAAGGTAGGAGTCACTTAGAATGAAAAGAGTTCTACAGCATCAATGTGCACTGAGGCAGGAATGGTCAGCCTTTACTCTGACAGCTGCATCGGGCAGAACAGAAACAGGTTTGTTCTCTGCTGTCTTGTGTAGGGCTGCAACCACCGACATCAAGAGGAACTCACATTCAACTTCATGATTGCAGGATTAGAATCATACCAAGTTACCAATCATGAGTGAGGGAGAAAAGATAACAACAGTACTGTTAATACACATGTGGAGGCAGAGGAACTAGCTCCCAGTGATCGGAGTGTAGGACACATCATGAAGATTTAGTTTTACCCCGTGATGAAGATGCCCAAGTGGTGCCTGTACTAACTTCTGTGACCTAGCGCCTCATGATAGGAATGAGTTATAGCGAGTGAAGATGACAACATTACTCTTAATCAACACGATCAGTACACAAAATAATGCATCTAGAATGGACCACGATTGTACACCCAGCACGTGTGATACATGCAATAACCATACAACACATATTGCCCTTCAACAAAGAGAAAGAGGAGCTGAAAGCATAAATATCATGTCCAATGGCAAAACCTTTCATGTGTGTTTTGTCGACATGCAGAAAACCCTCCTCCTTCCAAAATTGTCGACAACAGGTTATTTTTTCCTAAAGAAAACTTTGTCATACAATTGTATCTTCATAACATTTGCTTCACCAGGAAAAGATGCTCCATCCCATGCACTGCGTGTGTGGCATGAAGAATAAACTGGTCGTTCAGTGTTGGAGATCACACATTCCTACTTCACTCATCTGAACAAGTACAGGGATTAAGAAATACTATTTCTTGGGACTTAAAAAAGCAAGCTTAAGTATAGCATTCCAGCATGACCAACATAAATGTATGTGAAGACAAAACATGCAACAGAAAATCTACCTATGATCGCAGATACGGTATGAATTGATTACGTTGTGAAAAACTAGGCAACAGGTGCACACCTCATGGTACAGTAGACCAAACTTGACAAGTTAAAGATTCATCTGTATAATACACCTTGTCATGTCTTTTGAAATAATAGTAGGCTACATCCTAACTTAATAATGGCATGCAGAAAAATTGCACATGGCACCCAAATTGTCAGGAGTAGGCTGTGAACACAAATGTTGATAAAAATCAATAGGTAAATTGATTGATGGACCCAATTATCAGAAGCACTGACCGAACAGTCAAGGTGGGGGATATACAACAGTCCCCATACTAGAGCACATCAGCTGCTGTATTATGCATCAGGAACCGATGGTTACATGTAGACTGAGACACGTCCTGAAGACGTCGAATTATCCCCTAAAGAAAAATGGTGAAAGTGGTACTTCCCGACTACCAAGCCCCAAGTAACCATGAGATACAGTGTAGAGGGTGAAGATGCCAACATTACTCTTACATGTGCTCATAGAGGAACTACACGTACAACAGTAGCACTCAATGATCAGAGTAAGACGCATCCAGAAAACTTTGAATTACCCCCTAAAGAAAAGGGTGTCTGAAGAGGTGCCTCATGACTACAGTAACCAAGCCCCTAATAATGATTGGTTGGAGAGAGGGGAGGAGAGGTTGGGAGATTCCGCCCCCCCCCCAAAAAAAGGACATGCAACACACAGTAAGATAATCGAGGCCCATAATAAGACGTACAATCAAATGTGCAAATCTTTCCATCTCATTCCATTTTACATTTGTACATCAGAAAAAACGCCTTTAGCCTCGAATGCCTCGTTTGCCAACCTGAATTTTGCTCACCGTAAAAAGTTTTCTTCTCATGTATTCTTTATTTGGATTCAAAGTTCATCCAATAATGTTTCTTCCTCTCATTTTTGACACCCCATTCTACACAAAGGTATTGACCGATTCTGTGACGCGCTATGTGTATTTTTGGCATGGGCGCAACCATAGTGGGTGTATCAGCCGACCCCCCCTCCGCACTCCCCCACCCCTCTCCCTACATTAGCACGCGCGCAGAATGAAAAACTGCTTTAGCCAATAGCCGTCTCGTACTGAGTGCGCGAATGCTTGCTAGTGCGCGAACCTTTGTTACAAGTGCGTGATAAACATGTTGCCCCGGGGTGGGGGAGAGCAGGGGGGACGGCTGATACACCCACTATGGCTGCGCCCTGTGCCGTAAAATGTCTGCTGCCCTCAACGAACCTGAATCGGTCAATAAGAACTAGTGGACTGAACACCTTTTAGAAAAGAATGTTTCATGACATGAGTTCAATACAAGGAAAAAAAATGTCTTTTAACTTTTCCTGGTTTAGAAATTAAAATAAAAAAGTTAAAGAGCTGAATAAGAACAAAAGGGTTATCTTCACACTAGGACGTCTTATATCTAAAGCACTCGATACGTATATCTCATCTCAATGCTACATCTCGGAGCTCCTCTGGATAAATAATCAAGCTTGTAGTCTGCGATTAGCAAATCAATTTCAACTGTGGATATTTCTCGGCCACACAGCTTGGGGTATTACAGCCTTCTACATCTCTGGACCCATGCTTTGGAATAGCCTCCCTCAATGGATCAGGTACACACTGTAAAGTCTATGCCTCATCACCTACGATCACATCCACAGTAAGTATTTGATTTCACTGCGTGTCCTTACGAAACAAAGTAAGAAACCTGTTCAGTTCGCACACGCCAGTTCATTCGTAATCGCTGGCAGCCGGCCTCAGACGCTATTTTCTTCCACTGGCATATTCAAAGATTTTACACAGCAATTTCTGTTTTCTTCAAGTAGAAAGTCCCATCTATGAAAGACAAAACAAATACCGCAGGGCCTTCAGGTCCCGCCAATGAAACTCTGAACAATATTATTAGTACTAAAGTTGAACAATAATACTATGATGAAGTTAAGTCAAACAATAGTAGTAGTCGAAGGGGACATTTTCAGTGCTGGAGCGTGCAGCTACTGCTACCACTGTAGTGGCCACGGCGAGCCCCAAGAGGTCATCCGCGATGTTCAGTGAAATCACTGAGGTGTGTCAGACAAAGCACAGGTCCCAACATGCAGGTAAATCGCTTCCAAGCACACCTATAGTGTTCGAGTTTTGAAGGGCACAGCATAACTAATTAATTGGCCACCTACGTGTATGAAGCAAAACCGAGGAAGGTTAATGGGGAAAAGTATTACTTCTCCCAATCAACCAAAAGTGAAACTATCAAGGTCTGAGTCTTGCTGTCGCACATAAGAAACTTGTCACTGAAAATTTGAAGGACAAATTCAACTTCTAGCAGCTGCACTGCTGGTTTCGAGGTGACCATATTCAGGGGCATATCCACACCTGAAAGTTAAAATGTATCTTGAATTTATGTTTCCAACTCATCGCAACAGTTACATTGGATGTATGATAGAAAGGCTACAGCTCCACTAAAGGACTTTTACAGCAGTTGAAAGGTGCCCATGGTACAATGTATATCACTATGAGTACTAAACTTTTTTTGGGGGGAATGACACTGTAGCACAACCAACACAGTTGACAGCGTGCAATGTTCAAATATTTTGCTCATATGCACAAACCTGCCCTAATCAAACAATGGCAGGGTACAGTGACAGCCTTACTTTCAAATCCTTTCTTCATGGGTGTAGTCTGTGTTCTATAAGTTTTTTGTTGTTGTTGTTTGTTTTGTTTTTTTCTATCGTGGTTGTGTCCATAAAAGGCATGCCTGCCAGACGTGGACAATTACTTCGCTACTAGACATTTTCAAGAGAAATGAAATCTTAATGATCATAGCTTTGTCATAAAATTTATACCACAACAAAGCTTGGAATTTTCTCTCCAATTTTGGTAATTTGCTCATTGACGATTAGGTATAAAAGCTTTTGCAAAATGTTTTTATGGCTTTGAAAAAAAGAGAGTTTTTCAAATGTGCTCATGTGTTGCTGTCTCAGAATAATTTGGCACACAGTGGGTTTACACCATGGTACCTGAGAGTGTCTTGCTTGTAAACATGCCTGCAAATCATTGCAACAAGTTATGTTTGAAAGGCCACAACTCTGTACAGGGACTTCACTCTCTAGCAGTTAAAAGTCCCACATAGTATACTGTACAAGCTATTATTTTCGCATGTGCAGATATTTTCGCGAATGAGATCATAGACATTTACGTGAGATGTTGTTTTCACAAATTGACACAGACGTTATTGGAAAAGCACCATTACCACAGCGCATGGGGACATTTTCACGTGTTGTTAAATTCAGGAAATTCACGAAAATTAAACCCTCGCGAAACAGCTTCATACAGTACCTGTATCACTAAAGAGAGCTACACTGAACAGAGCCCTTTGTCATGGAATGACATAACTATGAGAGAACAAATTGTAAAAGTTGGGTCACCTCTCTGGATAGCAATGCAAATCTAACACGAGGTGATGAACATGGGGTGCGTAGGACTTGACGTTTTCAATGTGCACCTTCTCCACGCACCACACCCTATGGTGGGCATCCTGGAGGTGGTGCTTGATCTTGGCTGTCGTCTCCTCCGCCCATCTCAGCCACTGCTCCTCCTTGAGTGTTGTGTGTGAGGGAGAACAATTCTCTTCCCCTCTGTGTTCATAATGTGATGTCACAGAATCTGATGCATAGTCTCTCTCACCAGGCTTTTCCTCAGCGTCATGATCAGTGTCTATGGTATCCTTGCCTGTACAAGCACCAGCCACACTGGACTGAAGTCTATACTTACTGTCTTGCTCCATATCCCCACGTGGATTGGACCATTTGTTCTGGGGATGGGAGGTGACATTTCCATGGATGTGCAGCATGCCTCCTGACATGGGCTTTAGTGCAGCACACGCCACTGGCCACCCCTCCTCTGATGATGGAATCAACCCGAGGTTTACACGGTCTGCAACACCTCTTGGACAAACCTGTACAGTAAAAAATATTATGCCAGTTTGGTGTTATATTCAAGGTCCATCAACCTACTACATTTTAAGGTTACATCTTCGTAAACATGTACCAGTGACACACTCCATTTGTTTCTTTCATGTGACATACACTACACTAACATGTGCTGTATACTTCTTGCAAATGGCACAAAGCAATTTGTGCACAATGCACTGGTGTATTTATTCAAGTTAACTTGTTCCTTACAGGAACCTGGTGTTCCAAAATATAGGAAAGAGTGCCTTCATTCAGGGCCTAAGTTCATGTTTGTGTCATACTGGCCAGAAAAAATGACTTTGATGGAAAGACTAGCGTATCTTTTAACAATATTGTTTCTCTTTCCCTAAGAAAACTGCATGTATTACAGTATTGATTACCTTTCTTTAACTCTTATGTGCCATGGTGGAAACCCCCTGTGTGCCTCATTATTCCGAGACACAAAGGTATTCATGCTTTGCGAAATAATTTTTTTATTTTTTTTCCAATTTGTATAACTTCTACAAATTTCTGTTAAGGTGGACACAATAGTGAGCAAAGTTAAAGAGGAATGCCAAACTTTGCTTCGACATAAATTGTATGATACATCTATTTTCTATTTTTCTTTTGAATGACCAGTTGCTACATTACTGTAAAGCCATGACTTTTGCACATGAAACCATAACAGAAACTAAGAATGTAAACGCAAATCTAGTAGGGAACACCGCTTGATAGTGAATCACCACTTTAATAGAATGCAAGCCGTTTGTGAGAGGAACAAAAGCATGAGAAACGCTTTCACTGTACCGCGGGATTAGCGGTTTATCGATAGGTTTAAGAGGCTTTGAGTGTTGAGCAGTATATGCGAAGTTGGCACGCTGTCGACTGAGTCGGACGTGCGAACGTGGCACATAAAGAGTTAAACGTAGTGTGCGCTTTACATTTTACAATAAATCTTGTATGAAAATGTTTCATAGTGATTGAGACTGAGCTCAGAAGATTTTGAATTTCACTGGCCCCATTCAAGTGTCTTGTTCTGTGTATCAAAAAAGTCTATGAGCCCATCAGTAAAACACACAATTCATTCGTATACCTCACACCCAATTAATATTTTCCTTGTTTGATGGCAAACGTAGTTGACTGTGGAAAGGTGAAACGTGTACACTGTACTAACCTGTTTGTTTTCTATTGGTTTGCAAATTGGCCTTCCATCAATCTCAAGCAGGACCTCTTGAAGTACATGTAGTTCACAAAGTCTTTTAGGATTTCACAATTGGTCAGGGCATGGGCTGATTTTTACAATTTGAAAACTAATTTCCCCAAAGGTTTATCTCATCTTCAACCAATTCTAATCTTCATTACCTTGTCACCCATTGCATCTTTGGTTATAGATTGGCTCACATACATGTTCATCACACTTAAATTTCACTGGGAAAAGCAAGCACCACAGAACGGAGGGACAGAAATCAGTTTAATACCTAAGCATCCCTGGAAGAAAAACAAAATAAAGGATGACAAGAATGAGTAGAAAATGTAAGGCTCAACTATGGTCCCCACAAATACTGTGCATTTTCTTTATAACGGACACAGTCTTACAAAATTCCTTTACAACGAAGTAAAAATTCAGGTCCCTCTTTCTTACCCATCAATCTTATATACACAAACTGTACTTTATTTGTTCAGTTAACCCGTTGAGGATGAGTTCTGAGTATGCTCAGGCAGGTGTCTATGGGAAATGCGTGTAGTAGCAAAATCAGTCCGTCCTCAAACGGGCTTTAAAACAAATTTTCGATATAATGAAAAGAAACCTGCCAGTTCCTAAAGACTTTGTTTCAATGGGGATCGCTTGTATTACATGTACCTTTCTATTGTCACCCTCTAGAACCTGACACCTTGCAGCTACCCCGTTCAGCTTCAGGTTTCTTGATAGGGCCGTCACCGCATGGGGGTTCCATTCACACGCATAGACAAAGTCTGCCTGGCCATGGACCAGGTAGGGTAGTGTGAAGTAGCCTATGCCTGAAAGCGTAGGAAGATTTCAGAAGGATCAGGAAAATATGACAAAATAAAAATTGAGCCACACACGTTTCGTCTTGCCCCTTCAAAACACTTAATACTCAGGATTAACATGCAACATACAGTGTCACAGCAATGGCCATCATTTAAGCGTTTAAATGACCCACATTTAAATCTACTCTGATATAATTTATGTGACCCGCTGCAACAAAAGGATCCGACAGTTGGGGGGAATACAATTTTCTGAAAATGACATGAAAGTATTCCTTTACTCTTCCACTTTAATGTCATATATACCATGACTCATAAATATTTGGTTGCGGAGATTTGGATGATTTTATTAGCGCATGTCGAGGGGTGTAAGAAAGCAGCGTTTTGAGAAAACCGCCTTCAAAGTTTTCCTTCCGACACTCTCATGATCAAGGGGAAGCAAGACAGTTTTCACAGTTTGACAATAGAAGGTACACTCCTAGCATTCTCCGCGATGTTCATTCAAGCCTAGAGCCAGTGGTCTATGCACGACCAATCAGTAACCACGATGCCATGCACTGACCAATAAGATCACTCTCTCATTGCTCGGGGCGGAGTCTAGCTGCGGCGCTAAATCTAAATCTTCGCACACGTTTCTGTTCCGTTGAAAAGCAGAAAATCATGGCCCAGAAAAATGCTATTTTCTTGCCTTTCCTTTAATCATTTAGCTTCGAAAATTTGGCAGATGACAGAAGATACATTAGACTACATAATTATGTCGAAAACAGAAATCCGAAGGTTTTGACAGACTTTGATTATCTCACTTCAAACTCGATTTTCTCGGCTCATCCGTCAGCGACTTTAGGATCTTTTGATGTAGCGGGTCACACATTGTTACACGGGATTGATGAGCGAGTTTGATTTATCGTAATCATTTTACGTTGAAGTTCACAAGAAAACAAACCGAATCCTGATGAAACAGAATGTGCTTGCAGGTGCCTTGTTATAGAAAAGATTAAGCTGGAAGGCAAGATAATTTTGCAGCATAAAATTTGTGTGAATTGGAGCGACTACCTTTTCTGCAGCAAAAGATTTACACAAATTATCACTGGCATTCAACCCAGTAGTGCAGACTAGAACCTTTGCATGCATTTCAATTTTGTGAATCTCTCATTTCTTGCAAATTTTGCAAAATTACACTTCTTGCAAACATTTGAGGTTTTACAGTAAATTAGTCAAGACTGTCAGAGTAGCACACAGACTGGTGAAGAAACTGCCCAAAAAATACACAAGATTTCAAGGAAGTCTTTTTCAAATCATGACCGCTCCAAGAAAGTCAATGAAATCCCACAGTAATTTAGCTTCCTCTGCCGAAGTGTTTACCATTTTACCTGCATAGAGATCAACAACAGTTTCTCTGACACAATCCAGGCTGGCAACCCGCAGTTTCTCTGTGATGTTTCCAGCGGAGAACATGCTGTACCTGATGTCAAAAGTGTACCTGTAATGGTAAAGTTCAATATTTTATTACCCTAAACATCTGGAGAATTTTTTTTTTTCCCATGGTAAACCTCACTTCACTGCATTACAAGGCAGTGAAATAATGGTAACCAGAATACACATCAAATCTCTACAGCCTGCCAATTACACTGTGGATATTATCACAGAGAATAACCTTGTTTATCTTACCTGGGAATCTTCCAGGAGAAAAATGTGACATTAGGGACTTTTCAATAAGCCAGTTCGGAGTTAGCTCATGGGCACATTGATACGAATGACCTGTCTTTTTTCTCAGTTGATTAGGGGCACTTCACTCGTTTTCAGAGCGACATAATGCATATAAGCTTTACGTAACAATTTATGGGATTCATTAATCCCGTTCAAACAAAGAATAAACTTGCGTAGACCAGATGAGCAGAATGATCTGTCAATTCACACTTGAGAAATGATCCATTTCATTATTTTGCATTGGATGTATTGACAATCTCTTTCTACTGATATCTGCCAAATACCACTTCTGCTGTCAGGTGGATGTGCTGGCAAGCACATGAATAATCATTACATGACAGATGTTTATCCCAGTAAATTTAAAAACCAACATGCCTGTTGGTCCGAATGACCTTGTTTCTGCTCAAGCGCAAAGTGGAACTCCAAACTGGCTTATTGTGTGGACAAGGACACCTCCGAGGTCCCCCCCCCCCTCGACGTTCCGTGTGATGTATTGCAAACACGAGCTATCGCCGCGATGTTTCATGACTTTTTTCTTTCGAGTCTCCCGCATCTTCTGACACCAAATTAGCAATATGCCCAGGCACGCGGTGGTTCCAAAGTTGCGCATGTACGTGCATGTCAGACCAAAATTTGCTCAAAAACATAAATTCGTACACGTACAATTTCAATGCAAACTTACTGTGCTTACAGGCAAATTTTATAAAAGCATGATTATTTGTGGGTTTTATTGATTAAAATCAATTAATAGCATATTTTTTTGTTCCGAACAATGTCGCGGACAAGTTTCGTAAAAAAAACAATGAAGATCATAAAGTCAAAAAAACAATGAAATACATAAGAAATAAAAAAAAACAATAAAATACTTTAATTTTTTTTTTGGTGGCACAATTTTTTCTCTCTCATATTTGCTCAGGACACTAAAAAGAATCATACACTAAAAATGTGGCCATTTTGAGCTTCATTTAGTGATTTAAATACCAAATTGTCTGATTTCATGCATCATTATGCATGAATTAGCATAATTTAGCATAAATTTAACTTTGTGTTGTGTGTACTTCAGATTACGTCATAGGCAATGTGTGTGCCAATTTTCGCCGCGATCGCGCGGTCAACGGCCGAGATCTGGAGGGGGGCCTTTTGAGTTAGGGACAGATTCTCAAAGAGCAGACTGCAAGCTTTAAAATGATATATTTAACTCATTCAAATGGACTCCCCTAACCTATACTGGAAAGAAAGCACACACTCTGGAAAGTGGGGACTGAGAAAAGAGGCTCTAAAGTACAGGGTCTATTCAAGCGCTTAATCCTTGCAAAGCCATGCTACCTGTGTGGTGAAAGGAACAAGACACAGGATGTAAACCACTGGAGCAACAACAATGAAATGATTATTAGATTAAGCTGAAATTTAGTATTTTTTATCAACACAATATATTCATGATTAATGCCAACTTTCAAAGCAGTAGCTTTATCCTTTCACATGTTATTAGACTTGAAAGTAAAGAGTCTGCAAAGGATTTTAAGAAATGAAAAGGGGCCTTTAAGACATGCACCTGATCATTCTACTCTCCCCCCAAAAAGGGTTGAAGAAAAACTGCTGAAAACACACTTTCCCATTCATGTTATGATCCCAAACTACAGAATAGTGTAGAAAAAGGATAGCTCTTCATCAAATATGAAAAAACCAAAGACTAACTTGGTTGACCCATTTGACCTTTTTTGAATCCTCAAGTAAAATCAAGGGGTGCGACTTTTTATTTGTTTTGTGATGCATGGTCACAAAATGTACAGGATCAAAGGGCAATAAAACGTGTGTGGCATAGGAAAATATACTCATCTGTGACAAGTTAGCTCGTTTGTTTAATAGCAATGAGTTGATTTTGTTCAGGTACCGGTACTACTAACATGTATTTCCCATAGACTCATGTACCTGCCCGAATATAAACATAATCTCTAATGGAAAAAAAAAAAAAAAAATACATATTATACTAAAATTTCCAGTCATTTAATAATGGAACCCATTAAATTCTACTCAATGCGGTACCAGTACTCAAATATTGCATTTACTGTACAAAGTCTTACACAATCCATCCTATATCTACATAAACTTGCACTGTACCCTAGTCTTTGATGATGCCAATGAATTGTGTCCTTATTCTTTACTAGAAATTCTATAACAAACTGGTAAATAACTTTGAAATGCCTCCTCACAGCATTTACTACAATGTAGATGATACACATACTCACACAATGCCATTGTCCCTGTGCTCTACGTAAGGATCAGAACCGAGCAGCAAATCCGTCCTTGGAGATCTGAAGTCATCCGGTCTAATGCGCCCTCTCTTGGCCAACCTCTGACAGTCCAAAGCCTTGGCAACATGGGACCATATTCCTTGACTATAAAATATAACAGAAAATAAAGTTGCCTTGTACTACATATACTACACTAGTGTACATGTTTGATTCCTTCGTGTTGTTTAATTGGATATTGGACTTTGTTTGGTAACTTGATTGCTTTGTTTTTCTTTACTTTTTGTTTTCTTTTGTTTCTTTCTATTTGGTATGGGAGGGAAGATTATAAAGAGAGGATGTGGTAGGCCTACATTTCTGTGTAGGTGTCTAATTTTGATTTGACTGAAATTAATGTTCTTTACAAATGAGACTGCTATGGAAGTAGTGAATGCTTGTAAGCATGCGATTAAATGCAAGAACAACAGCTTTCGAATACCTTCCTCGATCACTACGCAATAAGAACTTGATGCCAACAGCTGTAGCTGGGTACTTGATAGGGGATCTATGATTGATTGTTAAGTCTACAATTTAATCCACACAGTCATAACAGTGTCTTGAAATACTACAAATGAAAGACAAAATGTTAACCCTAAAAGGGCCGGGGGGGGGGGCGGAATCCGCCCCCCCCCCCCCCTCGACGTTTCGCGCTATAATTCTGTTACGCGAGAAGGCCTCGTCGCGAGGCTTCTTGACTTTGTTTGTTCAAGTCTCGCGCAACTTTTGAGACCAAATTTGCGACGTCCGCGCGTACTTTTGCGAAGTCATGCCCATTTTTGTAACGGAATGTCGCCCCAAAACGGGCACAATTTTGTGATTTTGTGTACATTTCCTATGGAAAACAGTGCTCTGTCGTGAAAGTCATAAAAACCTGATTATTTTTACAATTAATCACTTTCATTGATTAGTTTTGTGCTAATTATGGTAGAAAAGTGGTCAGTGACAATTTCCAATGAAAAAACAAAGAAAAAACAAAAGTTGAAAAACAAAGAAATACATAAGAAATTCTGAAAACAATAAAATACATAAGAATTGAAATGAATTTTGGAAGTTTTTGTGATGTACAATCGTTGAATATGCTGCAACAGATTTACAGACCAAAAATTAGACTCTCAATGCTTTTAATTAGGCTAAAATATGATCTTGAGCTTAATTTGCATAATTAATTAATTAAAATTAGAAATTGATTGTTTCAAAAAATCTTATGACACAATCTTGTAGATTATGACGCAGGTCTCACACATGCAAAATTTCATCGCGATCGCGCCACCGATGGCCGAGATCTCGGGGGGGGGGGGGGGGGGGCGGAATGCGCCCCCCCGGCCTGAGCATAGCCAAAAAAGCCCGGCCCCTTTAGGGTTAAGGTCATAATTCATTAAAACCATCATTAACACATTCTATCCATAATTAATGCCAACTTTCAAAGCAGTAGCACTATCCTAAGTTATTAGAGTTGAAAGTGAAGAGTGTGGACAAGGTTTTTCAGAAATGAAAAATGGATTCTAAAGACACACCTAGTCACACTATTCTACCAAAAATGTTCGAGAAAACTGCTAA
Source organism: Diadema setosum (assembly GCA_033980235.1). NCBI lineage: Eukaryota > Metazoa > Echinodermata > Echinoidea > Diadematoida > Diadematidae > Diadema > Diadema setosum. The sequence continues at coordinate 3,647,562 of CM067065.1, read as the reverse complement.
AAAACCACACTTTCCTGCCCGTTTTATGATACCAAATTTTAGCATAATGTAAAAGAAGATCCGCTCCTTCAGAAAATAAGAAAAAGACAAGTTCGACTACGTTGACCTATTTCACTGATTTTCAGTCCTCACGCAAATTCAGTGTGTGCGACTTTATGTTCGTTTTGAGGTGCATGGTCACAAATAATATGCCTACCGTAAGAAGACAGTAAAGCTGAGGAAAATTACGAATTTGACTGAAACAAAAAGATGTATCCACTCTGGGAAAAAAAAAAAATAAAGTTAACATGCTGACTACAGTACCTCTACTTGTAATTCCAAGTCAAAGAATGCTTTGAAGTCTAATAACTCTCACTTAATTTATCTTCTTCTTCTTTTTTTCTTTCTTCCTTTTTTTTTTTTTTTTTGGGGGGGGGGGGGGGAGTTTGTTTTTGTATCAACCCGTTGACGAGGACGAGTCCCGAGCATATTTGGGCGAGCATCTACGGGAAATATTGTAGGTGTCGTAGCAAAATCAAACTCTCCTCAACGGGTTAACCCATTGAGGATGGACTGATTTTGCTACAACACACATTTTCCATAGACACTTGCCCAAGTATTCTCGGGACTTGTCTTCAATGGGTTAATGCCTACTGCACCTCATTTCAAGCATCTTGAGCTGGTAGTCAAATCCATAAGTTTTATATGATAGCAGGTTTTTGGACATGACAAATCATGCACTATTGGAATTTAAATTAGGATCTTGAGAATTCAAGAACACAAATACATATGTATCAGGGAATTGATGTTTGGTGTACCAGGCAAACCTGGAGATAAAATGTAGACTGTACAATGTAACAATGTTTCATTATAGATGATGACTGGCGGGGGAGGGAACACACCGAATGTTCTACCCGAAGGGTTTGAAATGCTACTGAGGGACTTATTAGCCTAACGAAAGAGCATTTCAAACCCTTCGGGTGAAACGTTTGGTACATGTTCCCGACAACAAAAGTCATCATCTGTTAAATATGGGTTAGTCAAATACCATCATCTGTTATGGGTTATCCTATCAATTGCATGAAAAATATGATCGTTCAATCGTTTGGTATCGTTTACCCAATCACTAACCGGTATTTGACTAACCCATTTAATATTCAACAATGTACCTTCATCACATTGCGCAATACTCACACGGAACTCCAGACGCTATCCTGAAAGCATGCTTGTGGTAGCAGAACCAGATCGCCGTGCCTCTCCCAGCTACGAGGCAGATCCCTGTCTAGAGAATCGCTCCAATCGATCCCCGCTTCCTTCAGCGATTTCTCCACCTCCTCCCTCAGCTTAGAGAATGGCGTTCGTATCCGCGTCTTCTTTGATGGGGGCAGACAGATTCTCACCAGTTTGCACTCACACTCAAATAACTCTCCTCTCCATAGTTCCTTGCAGTCTCTCTTCGCTCCAGAGTGGTGATACTCCTTTCTTGCACTACTGCTACATGTGACTGTTTGTGAAGATTTGCTGCAAATGGATTGGCTGCCACTCTCGCTTTGGCCAGAGCTTTCTGAATCATGATTATAACCACTCACTGCTTGACCTGTCCGAATGGTGAGTGAACCATTCTTCGGGTCTGCCCCTACGGGATCTTTACCAGTATTTTCAGATGATAATGGACGTGCACCAGTCAGTGAGTAATGAAACAATTGTTTAAGTAAGACATCACTTTCCTGTTTCAAACACTTGCTACCTCTGTCTACAACCTTCCTATCCATGTGATCCTTTTCACTATCTGCTTTTCTCGATTGGAAAGAAGGACTATCTATTTCTGGAGCATCTTGAATGTCCTCTTGTCTGAATTCATTCCACAAGAATTGAGTCAAAGTCGGCCTCACAGGGATGGCCACTTCTAAATTCTTCAGCTTCACCAACCTCCTGCCGTCATCCCAGAGAGCCGCTTTCTCCAACAGCATCCTGCAATGAATGAAGCAACACAAAATATCTCATGGAATTTTACATTTTTTGAAAAAGCAACATGTTCCAATTTGGACAGTATCTCGCATTATAATATTATAACATTATATTTTACAGCCTCATTTCTCAACCATTACTTAATATCAGCCCCCGAGGGTCCACTTTGGTGTACGGCCCAGTTTCATCAAATATGAAAATTCTCTCATTTATTTTCATTAATTTTTGGCCAACACCCCGTCCCGCCTGCCAGAGAGAAGTTTTATGCAGATACATGTACTATGCCGTCCAAGCATTTCAATGGACATTGTCAGTTGTTCGGAATACAAATTATGTAGTGTAGACATAATTTCTAGATTTGGGCAAGTCCAAGATAACGCGCGCGTTACGTATGGGACATTCAGAGACTTTTATGACCTGAAAAATAGTGTTAATGGCTTTTAATCATATTAAACTTTATCATGGTGATTGATATCTAAGAGATGTATAATCATGCAAAAAATGGAGAAAAATGACCTTCACAATTATATTCTAGAAGAGAAAATATGTGCCGTTACGTATGGGACCAGAAAAATTTTGTTTTTTTGAACATTTTTTTCAACCTCAAAACTCTCTGAAAGTATTTCATTCTACAACTTGTAACTCACTGTGATGAAAGTCACAACACTCAAGATTATCACAGGTAAGTTTCATGTCATTAGGCAAAAAGCTCTAATTACAGGTTCTAATTAAAGACAGACATGACGTGTTACGTATGGGACAGTTACGTATGGGACAGTTTGTCCCCCATTCATTTAGTGTGTGAAGGACCATGTTTATGGGTATTTTGCATAATTATTGAAGTAAAATTAGTTGAAACGACTCAAATACTGATCCAGATTGTCAAGGAAACAATATTCCCCAAATATTCACCATCCTAATCATATTCAATCATATTTTTATATTTTTATGACCAACCTGAGTATGCATGCCCTTTGTCCCCCATTCGTTTAGTGTGTGGAGAGACATGTTTATGGGTATTTTGCAAAATAATTTTGCAAAATACCCATAAACAAATTTTTGCATAATTATTGAAATGGAATTAGTTGAAATTACTCAAATACTGATCCAGATTGACAAGGGAACAATATTCCCCGAATATTTACCATCATAATCATATTTAATCAGGTATTCTATATTTTTATGACCAACCTGAGTATGTATGCCCTATTTATATCAGGATAGTTACTACTGAAAACTTGAATAGTTTAAAGTGTTTACTTCCATTGATGAAGGGCAGTTTGCCATTTCGTTTCAATAAAAAACAACTTGACACAAAAAATATTAATTTTTATAAATAAGCAATACCTGCTGCGTGGAGCCCCAGTGATCAAGTAGATATATGATGTCTGTCTAGCAGTCAGGTCATTGATTCGAGTCACACCTCAGTATGTATACCCATGAATTTTGTCATGGCTATTATTGAAAACTGAATAAGGACAATTTGTGTATCACTTGCAATAAAAAAAAAATCATTTTACTTTATTTTTTTTTAATAAATATATATCACAACCATTTCAAATTGGATCTCCATCACTAAACTTTGAATTCCTCTAGTCTTAGGATTGTATGCTCTTTAGTAATTCATATAATTGGTTTCCAATCATCTCATTAAATGTTGAAAACTGAATCCCCATTTCTACAAAAAACTATACCATCCCTTTAATGCTGATTTTTCATTGTGTATTTTGCCATTTTCCCCTCCCCCTTTCTAAAAATTGTTCAGTCAAGTACATGTATTGTGTAAAGTGTCTGTAACTCAAAGAATAGCTACAATGTTGGGATGCTTTCTTCAGGATGATTGACCATTTGTGTACTGAGAGACCTTCCCAGCTAGCTACATGCATTCACATGCAATATGTATGAGGATGTCCCATACGTAACGCATTTGTCCCATACGTAACATTATTTCAATGCCTAATAAAACATATTTCTTTTACTGTTTTTTCTTTTTTCTATGGTATTTGATTTCTCTAAACGATAAATTAGAACTTTCCAAAAGGGCATTAATATAACCTTAGCAATTTCAGAAAAAACCTAAAAAAATGACCTCAATTTGTTACGTATGGGACATCTCATGATAGGACACGAGCTAATTTGCATAATCATTTGCATAATCGCTAAATTTTCATACCAAGTTAAACTATATGATGAACTTCTTATGTCCACATATTAATCAAATATCATTTGCTTTCCCTTGAATTAATATGAATTTTTATAAATGTCCCATACGTAACGCTGTGTTTCACATTTAAATGCAAATGAAGCCCTTGAAATTTGCATAAATTTACGTAATATAATTTTTTCCTCCATGGAAATCAAAACTTCAACTCATAAGCTTCAAAATGATAGCAAACATATCAATATTGAGCAAAGATGAAATTTTGCCTTCTGAGGGGACCTTATCTTGGACTTGCCCATTTCTCTATCTACCAGACACCATTTGCTGGTATGTAGGACTACAATGTAATTCTGGACACATAAATCTCTGCATTGACATTCTAGTTATGGGACTTCCCAGACTTGTCTTTATTCACTAAGCACTGTATGGACCAGAAATCGCTAAAATGACAAACAATTCATCCTAAAGAATTAACATTTCACCTCATATTTAGAAGAAAATGTTGATTTATTACGATATTTTACCACGTAGATTGTTTATGTTACACCTTTTATACCGCACAATGCGACAATTTGAGCCTCATTTCCTCTTTTTCTATTTTTCGTTTCCTCTCGGTACGAATGGTATTTACCGGATTGAATTTATATTATTGTAAAATAGAGATCATCACCATGGCATCTCCCAATGGTAGGTACCTACTAAAGTATTAAACTGCGAAACACAGCCCGAATGCCAAACGCAAAGCGTTCCCACAGTACCCGGTACCGGTATATAACAGTGTAATGTTCAGCCTATGCTACATCATTGTCATTATCATGTACAAGCAAGGAGTATAACTCTGTACAAGCTCCCACAGTTCACTGTGAGTCTGCAGCTGCCTTGCCCTTGGCACTGGCCTTGTTTTTCCTTTTGGGCCTTGTTGTATTAAAGTTTGCCGTTATGCCACCACTGCAAATGCCAAAGGCAAAGCACCACCAGCTCTCTCTATGTCCAAAACGCTAACATCACTTTTATTACTATTTCAAACAAAAAGCATGTTAACCAATGGCACACATAGACAACATCTGTACAACTGTGTACTGTAGTTCATCCCAGTGGGCCCTACTATAGCTTCTTGGAGCTGCGAGAGGAATTACACTACACTACAGTATCAAGTATCAAGTATGGGTAAGAATTTGCGGGTATGATGAACACCGATTCTTATTCTGGTGCATGAATATGATGTGAAAGAGTATGGACCACATTGACTGCGACAATCATGTTTGAGCTTGGACACTATGAAAGATGTAGAGTGGTCTACACAACTAAAATAATCCATCTTCCACACGACAAGCAATGAAAAACAACAACAAAAAATAAACTGGTTCTAATGTAAACTATACGATTATATCACAACTTGTCAATGTTGGTGGTGCCATAAAGAACTGTAGATTCTGTGTTTGCTAAACAATTTAATTTCTGTGCATACCAACAATACCATGCATACCGACGCAGCCGAAAGAAAAACTGAAATAAAATTAAAGTGTCCAGCAACAAAATGCACTGTAGACTCTCCTAGCTACGCGTACGTGGTCCTGGGGCCCGTTGCCTTTCATAAAACTTGATTGTCATCAGTGACAACTGCCACATTTCTATGACATTCTCAGCCAATCAGATGCAAGGATTTCAGTAGCTTGTCATTACTACATGTGTTTCATTAACGTTTGTCGGCGCTGACAACTTGAATCACCATAGTAACAGTCGGTGACCAGAGCATCTCAGCCAATCAAAACCAAGGATTTTGCTGAAATTGGTCAGCGCCGACAGTTGTCGGCAGTGACAAGCGTTGATGAAACACCCCCCAGGTCATAATTATCTATCAACATGATCAATTCACGTCTCTGACAACTTGTCACTGATGACAAGTTTTATGAAACGGGCCCCAGGTGTGCTACTCTCCTTTTCATGCCATGTGTTAGTTGGGATGGAAAACAAAGTTGTCACACAAAGACATAATATGAACTACTACAGTACCTGGATCACTACACTGTCACTGGATGTCTTAAGAAGCAAACAATGGCATGAAATTTACACCATATTTACAGCACACGCACCAGTGCCTCGCAGGCGCAGGCCCCCTAAACTAACCAGGCATCGGACAAAGTCGGCTGCTGAGAAAAAAAAAAAAAAAAAACATTCATTCAACAAAACATGCCATGGAGCTCAACCTTACCTAATTTTCTGAGCTTGCTTTACATCGACAACAAGAGCTAGCATCTCGGTTGTGTTGTCGTCTGTGTTGGCAGTGGGTGGTGAAGCCATCTTTTCGAAATCTAACATACAATACGGGCGTCCTCCCCTTGCAGATTCAAACCCGAACACTGAATGGCGCCTACTACTCAGCACCTCCAGTGGGTCGTACCTTTACCGTCCACCCCAGCCGTACATTACCCGTGAACGGATGCTAGCGAGGAGAGCCACCGGCGCGAACGAGCGAGCCTCGCCAGCGCCAACACTCCAGGCCGTGACCTCAGCTCACTAGCAGGGTCCTGACCTCCACCGTACACGCCCAGCCAAAAGGGGCGTGCGTGCGACGATAGCTGCAAGAAGGACTGTGGATACAAGTAGAGTACACTAGCCACATAGACATAGAGTATCCGTACTCGTACTCTCACAGTCGGCCGCGGCAAACCCACGTGGCTCTCACAGTCACGTGACACAACAAATTGGCTACTCAGTACTTCCGGATTTGTCTGACAAACAACGCCACTGATAGCAGCTGTATCACAGTATACTGTTATTATTTTCCCCGCCAAAATATTTGCTGAAAATGCATTATTTTGCAGATTCTGTGGACCCCCCTCCCCCGTTTGCCCCTTGCCCTGCCCTTGGTACGGATCGGTACAATACAGGGCCTACTATGTGTAAAATAACGAAACTGTACATAAACTTGAACTGCAGGGATATTATAATGGTAGTGGTGGAGATGAGGATTGGGCTTTTCAATGTTTGCGATAATGAACCACTTGTGAAATAGTAGGCCCTTAGCATAGCTACCATTCTGAAAAGAATTCAAAGTTTAGGACCGTATTTGAGGAAAGTCGGTTTTGGAATGGCCGAGACATCCAGCATGCACAATTTAACAAAGTAAAACAAAGCGATCTTAAATAAAAAGTGGGTACCACCTTCTATATTATTGCTCTGTTTTGGTTACCTCGGCCATTTAAAAACCAATCTTCATCAATAAACATTTAATTCCTCTTGGAATTACACCCTCTTCCGTACATCATGACAGCTTTCTCATTTATCGACTCAAAATGTTAGAAATAATTATGAAGTTAAATCCAAACCAAAATGGTTATACCGTCCAATTTTATTCTTTCACCCCCATAAAATGATAATGTCCTATCTACACGTGCCTGTTATTGTTAACAATGCGATGATGCGTTCAGTTCAAATTTGAATGATCACCGAGATAAGGATTCAACAAAGATCCAGAGTCCTTTCGGTTTAATTTCATCGCCATGCGATTCTTGATCGAGTGTCTCCAATTTGTAAACATACAAAAGATATTGTGCCTATATGGGCCTATATAAATTAGAAATATTATTGAATTGATCCATTTTTTTTTTTCCGGGACGATATCTGATCCGGTCTTATTTTCTCCACGAAGGACTCAGGGTTGCAGTTATGGCTAAGATTGGGCATTTAACCCTATAAACTGGTCTTAATTTTCTTCAAGGACTATAATATGGTTAATGCTTGGCACCTCAGGACCTAACAGAGATACAACAGCGTACGTTCAGTTCGAACACCGAATTGCTACAACAGACTGAATACAGCTTTCGCCTATACCAACCGTCTCAGAATACCATCCCGGGACTATCTATAGGGTTAAAAAAGGGTTGTGATAGATAGGTTTAGTTTGATGCGAGGACTAGGATGAGGATTAAGGTTCTATTGTTTGTGTGTGGTAGGAATTTGATTTAACGTTTCATATTTCCAAAATATTGAAATTTTGAGTTTGTAGATTGATAATACAACAAACGATATTACAGGCAAAGCTTGTAAGAAAATAACCTAAAATAAAGGGTATAGTCTTTGACAAATGCTGTATTTTCAATTATTTCTATTTTTTGATGCCTATGTCGTTTTTAAAAAAAATAAAGGAAATAATAAAAGGAGCAATTCAGGGTAATTCACAACCATTATTACTTCACATTTTGATCCTTCAGCAAATTCCAGCCAAGGAAACCCCCATTTCATCCATTATTATACTGTTATCTGAAATTGGAACAGAAAATCACGCAAAATCTGACGAACATGATGGCAACCAGCAATATTGGACATGGCTAAATTATATACTAAAATGTTTGCAATAAGATTCTAGGGGGAGTCACCAAATTTGGTTGAAATCGAGTAAAGGGTGTGGGAGTGGCGAACGAAAATATGGTAGGGGGGCACCATGTGCTCCCCTTGGGCTTTATAGGATTAAAGGGATTGTAGGCCTACAGTGTTCGGGTGAGACCTAATTTCAGGTTTCTAACATTTTTTGTTGAGATAATAAAAAAACATCTTATGAAAGAGCCGTATGATGTAATTCTATGAGGAATTCCAACATTTATTTGATGAAAATTGATTTTGAAATGGCTGACTGGGATATCCCAAAAAGAGTAATTCTAATAAACTGTGGGACCCACACTTTATTACAACGATATCGTTTTGTTTTACTTTGTGTTTGGATGTTTTAGTCATTCCAAATCCGATTTACATCAAATTAGCTTTGAAGTCCTCTTAAAATGGTATGTTCTGTACTATATCAAAAGTGTTTTCTTGGTATATGGCAAAAAGTTAAAAGCTCAATTCTTATCTCCACCAATACTGTATCATCACTTTAAATACAACGGCGTAATAGAGTGGAGTATAAGTGAATAGAGCACAATATTTTACAATCAGCAAAACTCACAACATAAAATTGGCGATACTCTTGGATGAAGCATTGAGTTGAGCTGAGCCAATTATTGCAATTTTATTTGAAAAAAAAAAAAAAAAAAAAGGCGTCACCCTACAGGACACAAACTGTGATATCACGTTCAAACAAAATAAATGCTGACTTACCTGAAGGAGAAAGGCGCCGCCAAGCGTTGGGCAAGTAAGCTGGCGCATGGTGTGCTAGATGCCAGCTATAGCAAGACAATGGTTGTGTATAAAGCCCCCCTCGTACGGAATTCCTGGATCCACCTCTGAAGTGGCATAGGTATGGTGAAATGACTGCTTCCGCCCAAACGCATCCAGTCGCCTCCAAACAGCAGACAAAGCGTAATATTATTTTCCCGCCAAAATGTCTGCAAGCTTGCATTCGATTTATACCGATGCGATCATTCAAGTTCGAGTGAATTTGAATGATCACCGAGATCATCATTCCAACGGTTATGACTAGTCTCGACAATTTCATACGAGTAAGCCCTATGAAAGGGAAGCTAAAAGCAAAACAAAACACAACAAAAACGTACGGTTAAAGAGACTGTACAGTACTGGTTGAGGTAGGGATTCATGTTTTGATCATTCCCAAGTGAGATAATGAAAAGCCTCTTATGAAATATGAAAGAGCATGTAATTTTAAGAAGGATTCAATGTTTATTTGATGAAAATTGGTTTTCAAATGGCTGAGATATCCTAAAAAGTGCTAATAATAAAAGGCGACATGACACAACTTTATTAGGATCTCTTTGTTTCACCTTGTTTTTGGATATCTCAGCCATTTCAAAACCGAATTTCATCGAATAAACTTTTGATACCCCTTAGAACTGCATGCTCCTTTACATCTCATAGAGTGGTTTCTGAATATCTCGCAAAACGTTAAAAGCTCAATCTACACCTCGACCAGAACTGTACACACCCTTTAAAGGGATCGTACGTATAGTTTTGGTTGAGACCTTACTAAGTTACTTCTCTTTTCTAACATATCAGGTGAAGTAATGAAAAGCCTATTAATATGACGAGCACTAAAGGTCCAAATCCAAGAGGAATCATTAAAATGTTTCAATTTATGAAAATCGGCTTTGAAAATTGGCTGTGGTATCCACAACAGAGCGATTACAATAAAAGGTGGGACCCATCTTGTTATTTACCAAAATCGCTTTGTTCTATGCTGTTTTGTGTCTCAGCAATTCCAAAACCGATTCTCATCAAATAAACCTTTATTTCCCCTTATACTCTGTTCTATTTTAGTTTCTTGGTATCTCACAAAGCCCTATATCCTCATCTCTAAACCAATATAATTACAGTGGACCTATTCATTACCGTCTCTTCAGAGCGATTTTTTTTTTTTTTCTTCCTCCGCGACAATACTCCGGTTTTTCTCCAGGGACTAAGGGCCTTATAGGGTCAGGGTTAAGCGAAAAGGGTCACAGGGTTAGGGCAAAGGGTAATATGTTTGTGGCTAGAATTTGGCTTGGCGTGTAGATAATTTCGTGGGAGCTTGTCGCAGTCTCTGAGCGAACGTCATGGGAACCCAAACGTGCAATGTGCACTGTGCTGATGCAAGCGGCTGATCTGCAGGCAAATTCTCATCAGCATTGTCACTATGTATCAAAAAAAAAAAAATGTCATTCTTAAAGGAGTGAATACAAAAGAGAGTGAATTTAAAGTGATATGGAGTAAATTTTAAGAGAAAAGGTTCCTCTGGTTACAGCTCGTTATTCCGGAGGTTCGTTATTCCGAAGGTTCGTACGTTATTCCGAAGGTTCGTTAATCCGAAAATGAAATAGAGTTTGTTATTCCGAAGATTCATTAATCCGAAAATGAAATGAGGTTCGTTGTTCCGAAGGTTCGTTAATCCGAAAATGAAACAAAGCTCGTTGTTCCGAAGGTTCGTTACGGACCCTATGCCTCTTCTGATCAACGAACCTTCGGAATAACGAACCATATTTCATTTTCGGATTAATGAACCTTCGGAATAAAAAACCCTATTTAATTCATTTTCGGATAAACGAGCCTTCGGAGTAGCGAACCCTGTTTCATTTTCGGATTAACGAATCTTCGGAATAACGAACCTTCGGAATAACGCCACAAATGTTCGGATTAACGAACCCTTTTTCATTTTTGGATTAACGAACCTCTAGGTGTAGGAAATTTGTGTGCTTCGGATTAACGAACCTTCGGAATAACGAATCTTCGGAATAGGCAGCACCCGTACATTAATTTTCACTCATTTTGGAGTGATCTCAAGAATCACTTATAGAATTTGGAGTGATCCTTGAGGTCACTCCAAAATGAGTGAAAATGAACAATATTCACTCAAAATTAATGCCATCTGCACTCCTAAATACACTCTCTTTTTGTATTCGCTCCTTCAAGTGTTAATATTTTCACCCGATTTTTTTTTTTCTAAGAGTAGAAACTTTGCTAAACGTCACGGCAAAACCTAAAAACATATTGAAAACTTTTTTTTTTTTTTGGGGGGGGGGGGGTTAGGTTTAACAATTCTGTTCATTCTCGCATTTGTGGACATTTCCATCTTGGGAATCCCAGATTATTAGTGGCTCACAACTCGGACATAATTACTTGTATATTATGAATAATCACTCCGACAATGAAAAGTCTTCTTAAAGGCTACACTATTCATTATTATTGCTTCTATATCAGTTTTAGGCCTATAATCACCAACTCACTTTCTATTTTCCACTCTTCTTCATCGATGCACCTGCTCATTCAATTTCCGCCACGAGCAAGGATCTGGGTCGCCAGATGGCAGGGCCTATTCTCATGAGGCCCGGGCAGTGGAGAGGAGGCAAGGATATAGGCCCTGATATGGCCGCTCGATCGGCAGCACCTACTTCAGGTGGACATTGCCCTGTAGAAATGAATTGTTTTCTCTATTATATTCTTCTTCTTTTTCTTTTTTTTTTTTCTTATTTTTTTTGAGGGGGTGTTTGTTGTACTGTGCCACAGCCTAAATTTAAAACCTCCATGTGGGAAAACTGCCAGAACACTGGTAATGTTCACACACACACACACACACACACACACCATCACCATTACCATTACCATTACCATTATCATTACCACTACCAGTACTCCCACAACAATCTTCACACGAAGACAATTATCATTTTTATGGTATATGAGACTTCTTTCGGGCATGGACAAAATTAGCACACAACTTCAGAATTACAATAATACCAGTGTTTCATATTATGAAATAAAACAATGAGAACATGATTTCCGTAAATAAGCTTTCAGTTTAGGACGCTAATTCTAAATGTAAATGTTATTTCTATAATTTCATATTAGATTGATTTGTCAGTTTTATGCAAATTCATATTCTGATCCCCCCCCCCCATCACACACTGCATGTCCAATGCAATTAAGCACACAATATACAATTTACAATAATTATTCTCTGTACACGTCGATGTAAATGTAGACTTTAATGATTTTGATAGCTGCAGTTCATCGTATAAATAATATGTCGAAAATAAATCTTAAACTGTTGATACTTAAAAAAAAAAAACAGAATACGGCGGAAAACGAAAATAATTATGTTCCCTTTAACTGTACAGTCTTCTGAAGCAATACATTTAAGCGTCGTTTTAAAGAATACAAACCATAAAACCGCAGAAGCAAGCATTTTATTCCTTCTTTTAAATTTTCAATTCGATTCGAACGTTACTTCCAATTTCACAACTCTTATCAAATACAAATATTCAGATGGATTATAAAATTACAAAATAGTAAATATGAGAGCACAAAAGACAAAAACAGAAAGAAAAAGGATACGGAGATTATACGTTTGGAACAAAATCATTCTTTGTGATTATTACGGTGTCAAAAAGGTAACAGAAAACCATGCATGTAATAATAATTTGGGTGAACTTATAGACGTAATGTTGCAATGACAGTAATAATGATGTTTTTGTTTATAATAATGCTGATAATGATAAACGATAATTAATACCGATGATGATGCAGCGATACTAACAGTAGAGCAATGATGAACATGTTATTAAATATTACAGAAGTGACAATCATGAGCAATCACCATCAAATATTTTGGAGAAAAAAAAAGAAACCCCAAAGTGGATACTACTTTGTTAGCAAATCATATTATTATTATTATTATTATTATTATTATTATTATTATTACTATCATTATTATTATTATTATTATTATTATTATACTATTTTGTGTATGCGGTTGTGCGCATGTTGGTGTGTGTGTGTTGTTGTTGTTGTTGTTGTTGTTTTGCCTTGTCCTTTCTTGTTTTTCTTTCTTCAGACAATTTACCTCGTTAGTTCCATTAGTTCAGTTCAATATTGTGATTAGATATTGTTCAAGTGGGAGCTGCATAATACTAGCTTCTCAGTGCTAGCAGTCCCCTCCATTTTAGGCTGCAAATTTTCTTTCGTAACATAAATTCCACAGTGCATGACTGCACTATTTCATTGCGTATTATTTTAACTTATAACGTGAAATACAAGTTTCTTTTATTTTTTTTTAACTATGCACTAGCAAATGATTATTGTTATATTAAGGCTTTGATGGGAATAAAATAAATGAAATGAAGGGGGGGGGGTGAACTGCATGGGTACACATGCAGCTGTAATTATTGTAGAGACCGCGACAGAAAGCGCTTCCTTTTTTTTTTTTTTTTTTCTAGGACTTCTTACAACAATCAGCCAGGAATGACAGCAAATAACTCTTGCTTGCGATTACTGCACCTCCGTCAAAACATGGACTGAAGAGCACTTGAAAAATAGCCAGGCAAAATGTAATAACATCATTATGTAGGTACATAATTATGTATATCATCAGTATACTTCGATAAATTGGCTAAGGGGGGGGGGGTATACATGTATACATTCTCCTCCACATGTCAATACGAATAATATAGTTCATACACTGATACCTTATTTCAACTGTTTTCATAATGACTTTGAGCGGAAAATAAACATGTACCTCAAATACAAAACGATGTATTTCAAGAGAAAGTCAGCCATGTCCTTCATCCATTGCACATTATCAGATTGCAACCCACTGTGAACTGGCTTAATTAAAGCTGATTGCACATTACAAGACGTTGAAGTAAAGCATTGCACATGTATTTCACTGTTTGGTTACAGGCATTGATGATAGTGTCTCTGAATCTTTGGCTAAGACGCTGAAGTTGCACTTTGTAATTTGAAGAATGGACGATCCGTTGGGCCTATCACATCGGATAGTGCCTTCATCAATTAAGCTTGGCGACCATGGAATCACCCAATAAACACCGACAGTAAATCAGTAATTCTTCGAAGCGACATGTCTTCACTTCACGGCACAGGTGGTTAAATTATCTATTCCCCCTTTTTCCATAAGGTGTCACTGAGTGTCATTGTCAAATCACGTCACCATGGAAACGACCAGGGTTTCTAAAATGATGAGCAAAACTGCAAGCGCGCATGACGAAATCAGACTCTGTTTCGCATGGCAGCTGTCTGCACTTCCCTTTCCCACTTCTCCGATGTTGATCTCAAGGTGGCGCACTCCACGTTCAACGGTGGCTATTTTCAGGGTGGTCAGGACGGGATTGTAGGCGATGGCTGGATGTTTGGTGTTGATCATGTTTGACAAAGTGTAGAGCTGGCTGTAACAAGAGTCCTAGACCAGGGAAGAATGACTGAACATGAAGACCCTGATCCCAAGAGTGATTAAATACCATTTTATACATTTCAAAGTAAGTATGTGGTCAGATAAAGCAAAATAAACCCGTTTTAAGGATGCCTACCTTGGCACACAACAGGAAACATTTTGTTGAAATTACACTTTAAAAAATCTCGCTACTTTCCCCCTTTCTGCAGAGCAAATTGCAAGTAAACGTATCAAATTAAGAAAAAAAGAATGTCCCACCTCCCTGCTTTTCACATATTATATTATAACAATACATTATTATTAGACCAACCTGCAGATCGGCTATTAAGATCAAGCAGCCTCAAACTGGAGTTTTAAACAATGATAGAGTATTATGAATTGTTAAAACCCGTAATAACTTTGTATGATAGTCATATCTTGTTAAATGTGCTTATGAAACAGAAATGCAATATCAATGGTACATAATATGATACAAATCATGCGTAATTTTACAGCAGGATTGTATTCGATTTATCGTTATCTCCTCAACGCAGTACAAAGACATAATGATTATCTTCTTTTTTTTTCCCACTAATAATACCCCAACATTATATCATTCAATGTTATTTTTTTCATGAATATCAATTGAACAGTAAAGGTTGTATTCGTCATTATTGCTTGACAGTGTTGACAATCATCAATTTCATGATTTCAGGACCCTTAGAATCTCAAGAACAGCTCTTTACGGCCAAAATTTATGTCACATTAAAAAAGGGTAAAATTGAATCTAAAGTTAAGTACAAATTAATGAAGTATGTGGACGATCTGATATAACATCATTTACAGGACAAATCGATTGAGAACAGAAGTAAAAACTATGCTCGGCAAAAGATACACGTTTCGAAATGTGAAATATTCATGCAAATACAAACTGGACAGCTCCCTCTGGAGTAACTAACAAATGCAATATTTATTTTAACCAACATGACGGCTGTATGTTTTCCCCATTTTTGTTCTTTCCTTTATCCCCCCTCCCCCGTTTATACAGCTTAACCTGGTTTTGATTTTCCAAGGATCATGATGACGGGTTAAACAACGATACAGTACAAATCAAAGCAAACAAACAAACAAACAAACAGTAAAATAAAAAACCAAAGTCTTCACTGTACAGAGCTGCTGAAAAAAATAAGAATAAAAACTTCATTATTGTATTTTTCATACGTGCACAAGTCATTGTGTTTGCTCTCCTTTGCACTAAACTAAACATTAAACACTTTAGTTGAAGAGAATAACTTAATTCGGTATAAGATTAAACACACACTCATACACACACAAACACACACACACACACACACACACACAAACAAACAAATCTATAAAATCAAAAGGGCTATCCGAGACAACGTAACTGATGCACAAAAATTATAACAATATCACCATAGTGATTCTAGCAAATATTATAGCAACAATGATAATAAAAACTTATCATAATGTCATAAAATTTAAACATATTTATTACCATTTGATTTTCCACATAGTATACCGATATCAGGAGTGTGTTGTCGGTGTTTTCCAAAAGCTGCAATTGACACGGACTCTAAAATAAGATATAAAATGAGATTAAAGTCAATTGTTCTCATTTTTGCTGTCTTAAACGGACTGTGCAGCATTGGTTAAGGTGGGCATTCAGCTTGTACCGTTTTGCGAGGTATATAGAGACCACTATATATGAAATGTCAAACAAAACAAACAACACGATTATGTACGACTCTGGAATTCTTTCAACGAAAGTATTTTTTCATACATAAATGTAAAGTAAAACACAAGTATAGATATAAAAACAATCAGATGCATACCATGATTTCATAAAATAAATGTAGTTTTTTTTTCACCTTCTTTTTAGAGCAACCCTTTTCCATTTCTACTATCAAAATTTTTTTTTTGTTTTTTTATGAGGTCTCGATAACTTCTTCAAAAACAAATCTCTTTACACACCCTTAACTTTCACCTGTTGTAAAATTTCCCTGAAGCGTTTGCTTTGAAAGTTTTCTGGTCCTATTAATGAAGTGTGTCTACATGTGAGAAATATTTCAATTTGATTTGATTATCCCTTTATAGTGTATAAAATAATTCACAAAGCAGCAGCACCACTAGGAATAAACCCTATTTTAAATCAAAAAGTCTCTTTTCTCATTTAACATTTTTTTTTTTGGGGGGGGGGAGTTGGTGGGGTGGGGTGGGGGTTGCAAAAAAAAAAATGTACTATCTTCTCATTATTGACATGAGTTATCTTCAAAACTCGTCTTGATTAGTGATATGAAAATAACAAGGAAGCGCCATCTTTTCTGTAACATATCACTGTGTCGCATATACCAGTACCTGAAAACGATGGTCAAGTATTATCTGCAGGCGAGCAATAACAATACCGTCAGTGGTTGGTTCGTCCAGCTGTGAGCTCAGCTGATATCTCATGTGACTGTCAACGGCAATACTTATACTAGGAAATACTTGGAGAGAAAAAAAAAATGTAACATATAGAAAATTTACAGCATTAGCTCTTGATCTCAGTCTCTCTCTCTCTCTCTCTCACTTTCTATACTTATTTACTTTTGGATCTCAATCTCAATCTCAATATCTCTATATACATATTATAATTTATTATACATAATACAAAAGGTTTATTCATTTGTAGGAAGATGAAGGAGAAAACAAATCAAAAGTTTTTATCTTGTTTAGATTTTCCGCGCACAATTATAAATTGCATAACAGAAATAGGAAGAAATAACATGCGAAGTTTAAATGCAAAAATAGATGAACCATTTTTTTTTTTAACTTGAGATATTTGAGACTGAAAGTGGTAAAAAAAAAACCAACAACAGTAAGATTCAAGTGGTGATTTAAACGATAACTTCAAAAATATTTGTTGTAATATAGCGAGGACTATATCTGTGAAAAGATTTAAATTTATCTTTTCTTTATGATGATGACCTTTCTCAAAAAACATTGACAATGGTACAGGGTGTATCAATTTTCCTTTGCATTCAAAGTTTTTAAATATATTTTGTCTATCTTCCGTTTCTGATTACATACTCCTGGATTTAGCATCTTTCGTTCAATATTCGTCATCTGAATTCTCTGTCTTCTCAAAAAAAAAAAATGTCAACACTTTGAAGAGGCTATGGGACTGCTAAATAAATGGACGTAATATATAATTATGTATACATACTAACAAACATGCACAATACAAACTCCAGGTAAATGTAATGACTTATTATTGTTATGGAGTATTATGGAATATCTTAAATTTTTTTATGCTCATTTAAATATATATATATATATATATATATATATTTAAATTTCAAATTGTAACATGGTACACTCTAAACACGCAAATGTTGAATCAACATTTAAAAGGGCCGAGGAGTGACTGCATTTTTGAAGTGTTGCATCCAACTTTTAAGATAACATTTTAAATGTTGAATCTAGCAGGAAAACCAACACTTTGGAAATGTTGTCACTCCTCGGCCCTTTTAAATGCTAATTCAACATTTGTGTTTTTAGAGTGTATCTGTACTACTGAGTAATGTATTTATATTTGCTGGGAATAATCAATGTTAATGAACTGAAATCTGACCTGACATAAAAATTCCACCACAGAATTCACAAAAATTTGGTTATGAAGGATGAAATTAATCAAATTACTTGGTGTAAATAATGTCAAAATGTAAAGCTTTGCATTAACTCGTCATACAATCATTGCAAAAACACATAAAGGAAGACAATATTCTATTTTGACGCAAGCCAGAGAGCCAAACACAACATTTAAATAACAGACATAATTATACAGAAATATTGCAGCTTAGCAGTAAGGAGATAAGTCATCACTTACCAAGTAGAAAAGAAGAAAAGATGTGTATGGTATCTTACCTAACTGATTTTGTGTGTTTGAGGCCGAAGTGTATCTGGCTGTACAGAGCACGTTTCCAGACACACAGACACAATAACCACGTGACGGGTGGGAGAAAAGGTCGCCGTGGTCTATTCGATAAACGAAATTGACAAATATTCATGGAAACATACATAATTATGCATACAGACACGTGCAAAATAAAAAAACACGACACAAAACAAAGATAGAATTAAACGGTAATTATATCATGCCAAATGTCATTCAATTTCCGGTTGAAGTATTTTAAAAATTCTAGGAAATCCAATGATCCTCATGTTGGCAGTACATCAGGCCTATGGGGGGGGGGGGTATGTAGAGGCCTACAGTTGTAGGTAAGTCCCCCCCCCCCCCCCCCGCCCTGTTAGATTACTTGATACACACGTGACATTGAAGAGTTCCATTCCATCTTATCTTATAATACGGGGTAATATTCAGACTTGCCAATTTAATGATGTCAGGGTAAAACACTGATCTCTATAGGAGAGAAATCTCATTGGCCCATTCACGCTGTATAATCAAACGCCGCCATTTCACGAGACCACGTGATGTCGTGAACTCCGTTTAAAAAATGTATAGGCGATATACGTGGCAAGATGGCGGCAAGGTGCCTTCACAGTGATTGGCCCATGAGACATCTAGATACATGTTACAGAGATAGGAGGTGTCACTGTATGCATTTCTGCTGCCAAGATAGGGACATTTTCCTTCGATCACCTACAAAGAGATGGGTAAGTCAATCCAGTTAGAAGAATTATTACATTTTCCCCTTTCAGTATGTGGTCATCTATTGGAAAATGTCTGCTTTTAAACAGCGCAAGACGACTGCTTGTTAAAATTGCATGCGAAACTAACTGTATTCGATGTGGTTCACCGTGCACGACACGGGCTCTTGACAAGGCTGCGAGACACAGTTCTCCAGGTTCCCGTTGAGGCACCGACAGAGAGAGAAACACGTGGGACTAAGAGGCTCCTATAAAG
Source organism: Diadema setosum (assembly GCA_033980235.1). NCBI lineage: Eukaryota > Metazoa > Echinodermata > Echinoidea > Diadematoida > Diadematidae > Diadema > Diadema setosum. Next base: position 3,627,936 of record CM067065.1, on the reverse strand, counting down.
AGGCAATGAAGCATGGTTATTGTCATTCTTCTTTCACAAGTAGTTCTGGCAATATTTCTATTTTTTTTTTAACAAAATCATTATTTATGGCATTTTTTTTTTCTTCATGCAATTGAGTATATGAATATAAGAACGACCCAAGTCCAATTTTTGGCCAAATTTAGTTTGACATGGGAAATTGTAGCTTATGCATGGACTCATCTTGTGTGTAAATGATAAATCCTAATTACCCCCGGAAGTGCCTGAAATGAATGAGTTAAATCTTATATTAATGTAAGAATGAAGGACTTGGGTCATTCTTACATTCATATAATAGCGCCCTCTCTCATCCTTCTCCCATCTCTATAGCAGAATATCATGTATATGAATCAAAGAACGACCCAAGTCCATATGAATCAAAGAACGACCCAAGTCCACCACACAAAATGGCCTCTCCACAATTAATGTAAATGTTAATTGTCATAATAATGTATGTTCTAATTTGTATATACAATGTTGCCTTCCCATCACAGTTAAATAGAATATTATTGGACAAATAAAAAAGATATGAAGTTTTTTTTAGTTTACTCGAAATGATCTTCCATGGACTTGGGTCGTTCTTATATTCATATACTCAATTTCCCTTCACTTTTTTTTTATGGCCCACAAGAATATAAATGAAGAATATATGCATTCCTTTAATTTGAATTTCGCTTAATAAAGTCAAAATTAAGACGGTGCTGTCACAATTTGAGAGAATGCACTGTTTCTATCCTATAATACATATTCATTCGATAAAATATTTTGATAATTTATTACTTTGATATGCATTTCTCACAGATTTTATTAATATGATGAATGAATATAAACTGTACTATTTTGTATTATTATGGGGTTTTTTCGTATTTGTATTTTGATTTGTTATTATTTTTCATTTTCATTTTCTTGGATAGAAATAAAACAATTGGGTTGAATTAAATTGAATAAAGCAGAAATTGAACTGTAGATCAGCAATCAAAAGATGTCTAAACATAAAAACTATATAACGTTGTGTTTATAATCACTTACCAAGACCTGGCTCCCTGACTGGACAGTAAATCGATGTCCATTGGTTTTATTCGTATTAAGGCTGCACGCTGTATAACAAAGAGAAATGAAATAAATTTCAAGATAGCAACAGTAATACGAATATAGCTATAACCAATCATTTTATTCCTTCTGAAATTCGAAGTTTAAAGTCCATGTACCTTTTAGGAAAGCTGTAAAAACAGTGTTGTTCTCTGGATATCAGTAGATTCACCGTCATTATTAGTGTGTTATATTCGAAATTATTTCGTAGAAATATCGTAGCATTTATTTAACGCAATCATGTAACAGACCTCGACCTGTATAGACTGTTCACCAACCTATTATGTCATGCCTTGCTGATCTGCGATCCAGGTGAACTAATTTTTTGTAAACCTTTATCTAAAGCAGACAGACTCCTCCCCTCCCTTTTCCCTTTTTCCATCCTCTTTCTAAACAAATCATCCCTCCCTCCTATTTTTTTTTCAGTTATGTATCACGTACGAGGGTGGCACGCAAATCAAGCTACGCTTTTAGCTGCTGCCTTTCTTTATTATTAATGTTATTCCTGATACGTTTTGTTGTACATTGTATAAAGGCAATGACGAAAAAAAATGTTGTTGTCAACTTATGTTAATGTATGTGCATGGCACCAACAAAGTATGTATACAATGACAATACAGGAACCAGTAAATCAAATTAAATCAAATCAAATCAAATTAAATCATATATAAGACATGTGACCGTACATCACAAAACCAACAAAAATTAGTTGTACACCCGATTCTACGTAAGGACACAAAGTATAGATGAAATGGACCAACCTAAGATTTTTGTTTATATTTTGTGTTTTGTTGTTGTTGTTGTTGTTGTTGTTTGTTTGTTATCAGTATGCTCAATTGAACTCGATTTTATCTATTTAGCATTGTGATATACTTTGGGAAAACATTCATTGTGGTTAATGTTTAGTATAAATATAGATGTTAAAGGGATCGTATAGTTTTCGTTGAGACCTAATTTCAGGTTTCTAACATTTTTGATGAGATAATGAGAAACCTCTTATGAAATATGAAAGAGCATATAATTCTGTGAGGAATTCAACATTTATTTGATGAAAATTGGTTTTGCAATGGCTGAGATGGTGACCGTGCACCTCAAAACGAACATAAAGTCGCACACACTGATTTTGCGTGAGGACTAAAAATAAGTGAAATGGGTTAACCTAGCCGAACTTGACTTTTTCATATTTTCTGAAAGAGCGGGTCTTCTTTTACATTATACAAAAATTTGGTATCATAAAACGGGCAGGAAAGTGTGTTTTTTTTAGCAGTTTATCTCGAACATTTTTGGTAGAATAGTGTGATTAGGTGTGTCTTTAGAATCCCTTTTTCATTTCGGAAAAACCTTGTCCACACTCTTCACTTTCAACTCTAATAACTTTCGAAAGAATAGTGCTACTACTTTGAAAGTTGGCATAAATGATGGACAGAATGTGTTAATGAGGCATGCTTAATTTCAGTTTAATCTGATAGTCCCTCCATTCACTCTGGTGGTTTACTTCCTGTTTTTTGTCCCATTCATCGAACAGCGCCAGCACGGTTTGGTAAAGATTAAGCGCTTGAATAGACACTGTACTTCAGAGCCTCTTTTCTCAGTTCACACTTTTCCTGAGTTTGTGCTTTCTTTCCAATGTTTAGATAGGTTAGGAGAGTCCATTTAATTTGAGTTATACATCATTTTAAAGCTTAAAGTCTGCTCTTTCAGAATATGGTCTTAGCTAAAAATTCATGTCTGGCGACTTTTTGTTTGTTTTGAGGTGCAGGGTCACAAATAAGAGCATTTCTAACAAAGTGTGGGACCCACACTTTATTACGATCGCTTTGTTTTACTTTGTTTTTGGATGTATCAGTCATTCCAAACCCAATTTTCATCAAATATGCTTTGAATTCCTTTCAAAATGGTATGCTCTAAACTATATCAGAAGTGTTTTCTTGGTATCTTGCAATAAGTTAAACGCCCAATTCTCATCTCCACCAATTCTCTACCATCCCTTTAACATACAGGCACATAGGTATAATTTTCTATGAAGTGTTTACATAAAAAAAAACACACCTTACGTCCGTCCTTTTTTTTCAACATGAGATATTTGACATTGAAGCTGCCAAAAATAAATTCAATTGAATTTAAATTTTTGAAAATTCAAGTATTTTCAAGGAGAGATCCGTGTTATATAACGAGTGCATGCAGTGTCTCTGAAAAAAAAAAAAAAAAAGATGCGTTCATCTGTTTGAATTTCCATTCAAACTCCTCATACATCACCAATATTATACACACGAATACTATGATAATATAACTCATATCGTATTCATATTATATTCATAGTTTACCTGTGATGCATTCAATGTTTTTTTTTTTTTTTTTGTGGTATCCATTGTACAAAGATTTTCGAGAGTGGACTCTAAAGTAATCAATTAATCAATCTATTATTATACATGGTTGTTGTGCACATAAATCATCAATAATGTGATTTGCATCACACACAAAACCAAAGAAAAGAAAATGAACAAGATAGATCTTGAAGTTTCTGGTTCTAGCTGAAATATAATTCATCAACACCTGATATTCCTATTCAACTAAAATCAACAATTAATATATACAAGAGTAAGGTTTGAAGAAGGGGGCTTTAAAGCTATGAGTCTTTCAAATGTCTCAAAACAACGATAAATTGTTTCAAGCATTATCAGAAATGTTTTACACTTATTCATGTAAATTTTCGAAAGAATTGCTGATTCTAGATTTTCTGTAGTTTTTGGAAACACTTTTGACATGCCTAGAAAGTATTAAGCAGGGAAAACACGCTTGAAAAACAGATGGCCTTGAGAAAAAACAAACAAACAAACAAACAAACAAACAAATGATATAATTTAATCCATGATCTATTTGATTTCAGAATATTGCAAATTGTGATACTTGAAATGAAACATTTGCCAAAAGACTATAAAAATGAATGATTAGCCGAATGGACCTTACATGCGTATGTGTATCTTCATCCTTACCGGACAAGACGACTGGTGAGACCCTTTCATTTGGTGTTTTTTTTTTTCCTTATACAGGGTCATGTAAAATATGTAAATATATCTTCATCTTTATCTGTATCTATTTATAGATATACAGTATCTGTATATAAGATGAAAAGTAGAGTGGTAATGCATTTTCAGAGTATCTTTATATATATATATATATATATATATATATATATATATATATATATATAATTATATATTGATATGCTATATTGACGATTTTGAACGCAAAACAGATAGAGGCAATTTCAAAGTTTTTTTTTTTCTTTTTAAGGTAGGTCATGATTAAGTACGACAAAAAAAAAATAATAAATTCTTCCAGTAATACTGTAAGAATTTGATATTCTTAAGGGTGTATGAAATATCACCCACAGTTTAATTTGTTTCCTTTGTTTTCAGAACCTCCATCTCAAATAATTTATGTCAGATTGATTAAAATTAATATGTCGATTTTGGCACATGCGTAGACTGTTTATATTTGTGTATATACACATGTATTATACAAATATAATACAACTGTCGTATTCATATGTAATACTATAATACGCGCGTGTGTGTGTGTGTGTGTGTGTGTGTGTGCTTGTGTGACGAGTGCGTACGTGTGTTTACACCATGCACTGTAGCATTCGTCAACAATTCTATTTGCATAATATATTGACTGCAGTCAATCCGCAGTTGATGTCTATGCTTGATTATCTTATTGTCTTTTCAATTAATTTGCATACTATCAAGGATTGACAAGCCTGCCTGTTGAGAGTTTTTCGCATTGAGTACCTTTAGCTATGTTTAGCAAAATTTCAAGGAAATTGATTCACTGATTGCATATTAAATGCACATAAATTTATCTTAAAATGCACAATCATACACACCACATGCAGAGATTACACACTTTAATACTCACACTCGCACGTAACACGCACAGTCACATTCACTCATACAAAAATGGAATATAAGGAAAATACAGATACACTGGATCTCATTTTGTATGATTTTGTATTTCTTTTCTTCTTCTTTGTTGTCGGGTCGCACAATCCATTTTTCTCTTATCTATTAAAACATGGATCGTCATAAGTTATTCTGGTCCTCCCAAAATATTTTAAGCTGCTTTTACATGTCTACCTTATCATAACTCCAGCAGAATATGTTTAAATTCTATCTAATTTGATACTCATTTATCTTTTAGGGATTTTAGTTAATGCATAAAACGCTATGGTGATTCAAAGCACGCGATGAGTTACTATTTCCTTTCTCTCCAATCTACGGCATCCCCCACAGACTTCATACAGAAACCACAGATTGTCGAATCAATTGCAAATTTGCAAACTTTAACAGAGGTCATGTTGTATCCCATATCGTTATGCGAACATCACATTATGTAATGTTCACTGAAACTATGTCGCCGTCACAACCGTTTGTATCACTTCTTCGCAGATAGATTATGCAACAATAATACGTTTTGATACGAAATACTACCCCACAGCCCGTAAAAATATGAAATCCTCCCGAATCAATTATTATCATTAATTTGTACAACCATCATAATCATTATCATTATCACTAGTATTAATATCATAAATCACTAGTATTATTACCCTAAAATACATAACTACATTAATGTAATGAATTAAAAGATCATTTTCCCTTAAAAAAAAAAAAGTAAACGTGTTAATTCGACACTGCCTTATGCATAACTTTGAAGTTAAACAAATGACCTTTTTTTTTATCGTTTTGACTAGGTATACTTATTAAATTTGAAATTATTTAATTAAGAATCAGTCATAAATATCTACAAGGATTTGCTCAAAGAGAAATTCCGGACTGGTTGAAAGATGTCAGAAAAAAAAACCCAAATAAAATTGTATCAGAGTCTGATTGAATTCAGGGAGGTTATGAGGTTAAGAAATTTCGCCATCCGTAATCACGTAATCATTTTGTTGAGAGTATAGTGTGACACCGAGGAAAACTCTGTATCGTACGAAGCACGTCCGGACAGTGTCCTGCAAATCAATTTTATCGTCAAACCTCATTGGTAAAAAACATCTGGCCCTCCACAGTATCAAGTGCGTGCTCATTTACAATTTTCTCGCCGGGCAGTTTCTGGGCTCATCGATCAATTTTGGCTGATGTAGGCTTGTCTCTCGTTCGTTCCTTCACAGTTCTGATTGTAGAAGACGATATTTTCGCATATTTAGGTGAGGCATGGACATGTTTGTTCAGTTTTGTTTGTTCTTTTTTTCTTCTGTTCGTTCTTAGAGGAAGAAGCAGTGACGACTTGAAAAAGTTTTCGCTGCATAAAGTCGTCGTTGCGACAAAGCTAAACTTTTTGGTCATAGAAGCTTCAAAAATATGCCCTAGTTTGTACGCGTCCATCATTATTACAATGAATGTCTGAACACAGTGGATGCTCTCGAAGTATTTCCCTTCAGTGATTAAACAAGAAGATTAAGTCTCGACTAACGTTGGGCTGGCAATTGATGATTCCTGGAGATTCAAAGAGCTGTCAGGGCTGAACTGGTGTCAGAAACGATCCACGAACTACCGTGTTGACGTCAGTAGTAACTGGTCGGCTCACTAGAAGTGGCGGTGTTTTCGATTCTTCTCGAAGCCCAGGATTATACACCTCAGAATGAGTCGGTTTGACAGCCGAATGTCCGATGGTGCTCTAAGGCACGGCGAGACGGGCGGTGTAGGTAACGGGTCGTCGACTTCCAAGGGGTGCTGCGTCGTAGAAACTGTGGAACTGCTCGCCGCATCGGCATTTTCTTCTCGAGTCACGTCAACGTCGATGCCGACGTGCTGATGGGGGAGCGGTGTGCGGTGGTAGGTAGGCGGGCCATCGTCTTCTTCGACTGGTGGTTCCGGTTCGGGTTGCGGTGTAGTGCAAATGGTTGTGGCAAACGAAATCGCTGTTGTGTTAACGGCGTCAGGAGAGCTATCATCATTTTCTGACAACAGGTGAAAAACACATCTGGTTTATACTTTCCATGAATGTCCCTGCGGGCCCTTCAAATTAAGCGCGGAAAACGTTCAAAAAGTTCCTGTGCATATGCATAGATGGTGCGTAGTGCCTTACATACGGAGATTACGTGCTCAATTTCAGTGCTGTTGTTTTATTCAATGAATCAAAACGTGCATGAGTGTGAGTTGCGTGTGGCACATCATTACTGAGTGGAAACAATTAGGAGCTTCAAGCTCCTTGGTGACACAGACAAAGGTGGCATGCTATATGAGTTCTTTATGGCCGGTGACGTAAAACTGTGACGATTCCGTTGATCTGACAGCACATTATTCAACGTGTCGCAATCACTGACACCCTTGTAACGCTTTTTCCGGTGACATTTTAATGTACTGGATTAAAGGTGGAATACGTGATGACCCTCTCACTTTTTTTTATTTCATTCGTATGTCTGCATGCGTGCTGTGGAATTTTTGAACGAAATGTGGCATTAGGAGTTTAAGCATAGCCTGTGCTGTGGAATTTTTGAACAAAATGTGGCATTAGGATTTTAAGCACAGCGCATACATGCGTACCCTGACTCGCTTTCGCATCGCATGCTTTTGCATTATTTGCCTTTAATTCTGCTTTTACCAGTGTCAAATTGCTTGTACACGTTGTCCACAACATGCTGTGCTCAAGATCCCTATAGGGTGTAGAGTAAGAGAAATCTGTCCGTGCAGCATCATTACGTATACATTTATGAGTGCAAAACAGTTGTGTATGAAAGACGTTTATAGCTTATAGCAAAAAAAAAAAAAAAAAAGGAGAAGCAAGCAAACATCTGTTTTGTTGATGTCAAACGTAGTTGTAACTTTTACCACATTTGCATATAATTTACTATATAAAGTGTAAAAAAAAAAAAAAAAAAAAAAAAACGCCAGCAAGGGTAAGGAAAACAATTCTTGCGTTACGCATTATAGGCAGAGAGTGTTAAACAACAGGTCGATTAATAGTGAAAGTTTTTTAACTTTACTCTTATTGAGGGTGCATCTTGTAACGTCTGGGAAATGTTTTTCTTGTAGGAATCGGACAAGATCTCAATAACAAAAAATTACCAAGGATTGACACACCAGACAATACATGAACGAAGCATTTGATTAAAAAAAAAGGATTATGGTAAATAAAAACGTTCCTTGTTTTTGTTGGGAAGGAGGCGAATATTAAAGAAGCAGAATATTTCCAAAGAGGGTCCTCCGGTTCATCTATTACCTAGCTCACAGCTCGTGAACATTCAATATTCAAGGGGACAAACAACAAAACAAGTATTAAAGACAAACAAAAGCAAAACAATTGACAATCAGCAAAACGAGCACAACAAACAAAAGGCAAACAAACAATCATCAACACCAAAAAGGGTTTTCTAAGAGGGTCACATTTGTTGCTTCTGCACATTCTGAGACCTCAGATTTTGATTGCCGTAGAGTAAGAAGCAACATCATCATGAATATTCTGCTCTGGAAAGTGAAGAGTGCATGGTTTTGGAAGAAAGGGGATCAAGCCGAGGATTCGGTCATTATTGTGATACAGTGTGGAGATATTGTAACGTGACACAACAGGTCAACCAACTATTCAGAGATGAATATAAGTGGTGAAAGAGTACAAATGAACTTACCTGTTGGAGCTACCTCCACCATGTCAGTGGGTGGGACTGAGGAGAAGTACTCCTTGGTGGCCCTTTCTAAAAATAACGAGCATGCAAAGTTCTTAGGTTACTTTTAGAAGTGTATAATTTTCACTTGTTTATATGTTTGGGTTTTTGACGGCAATAAAGTTCTCTGATAGAAATGTAGGGTTTTTTGGCATTTTTGTGAAGAAACGCTGAAAATATCGTTAAGCCAAACAGTCATATCTCATAGCTAATTGCTCATAGCTAATTGCACTTTAAAAGCAGTCTTTGCAGACATATTTATTGAAACTCACTCAAGAGTTTGTACATCCTGATTTGCCCAAAGACTTTTGCTTCCAGCGAGGAAATAAATCCTTGATTTCGAAAAAAAAAAAAGACGACAAAGTACAATTTGATATCATGAAGTCAAAAAAAGTCCACCTGATGTCCACCTGACTGCTGATTGGCGAAAGTCGATGAACTGGTCGGAGGTCACCATTATAGTCTCTTTTCATAATTAGTGTTTCAGCCAGTGAAGCACATACCAAAAAATGGGAAGAAAAGTGACAATAAGGTTCAACCACGCACTTCATCTCTTACCAGGTAAACATAGTCATAGTCGTGGCAGTCTTTATCGCTTATAGAAATTATATTTAGGCCTATTGTAACACCATATCAAAATGTAATCGAAATAATCATACAAAATTATAACAACTTAACATATTCTAAAATAGCACAACCTAGCAACCTGGCATATTTCAAATACTTTAGAATAATTATGTAATAATGATATAATATAATAATAATAATAATAATAAATAAAAGAAACCATTATTTTACCGAAGCATCTGTTCTCGAAGGTGATGTTCTGATGTAGTCGACAGGTATCTGTGCTGTTACTGACACATTTGCAGCTGGATGCTATGACTGTTCCCAAGATGGCCACCCGGGCGGTGCGGCAGGCCCCGTAAGGGTATTTACACCCCGTATCCGTGGCAGCACTCGGCTGGCATAGCTCCTTGTAGTTGGCGTACGCGGACCTGTTGAAATTTTGAAGTTCAATTTTAATTTCAAGTTTAATGGCATTCATTATTAAAGTTCAAGTTCAATGACACAAAATTAATGCACACTGTATGAAACGTTTCTATGTTACATGTGTGTGTTGTATGCACAGTGCGCTCCTGTTAACGAACACAGCCATAACGAATTTAGTTACAAAGAAGAAGGCCTATCTTAGGTACCAAATTTCCATCCCATTTGATATCATTAAATCATCTCTACATACCGTATTTGCTCGACTTCGAGGAAATATCGATACATTACACTTAACGAAAACGTTGGAATCACTTCATCAATTCTCCATTGTAAACTTAAAGACATTTACTATATAGACGAGGTTCCAATGACGTCAGCAAGCCATGCTGAGGGGCAAAAACTGTGATTGTGGGCTCCCATACTGGTATGCAGTACGCGTACCGCTAGGAGTTAAACGCTACGCACGTGATTTGTTTTTTTTTTTTTTTTGCATTTCAGGCAACGCGCCATTTTGACGTTACGGAAATTCGTCTATAGGCACAATAGGTCACGCCCACCAACAACGATGCACCTGCAAGTCGCGTCTGCGTTGCATCTCTCTACCAAATCTTGGCAGTCTGGTGTTGGCGTCTCCGACACTGCACATGGCGGGTTGAGCCCGTCTTGGACCGCCTCGCACTTCACATCGTCTTTCTCGCAGCGGCAGTAGACCAGCGCGTGCGTGTAGAGTGGCGAGACTTGGCTGAAGAAATGGCGGATAACGTGTCGGCACGACTCGCGGTTGCAGTGACCCGTGACGTCATCCGGTCGGCAGCGCTTGAGGTAGTCGCCCAAACTCTCCCTACAGCGGTCGTTTCCTGTACACTGCGTTAGGGCACCCACGCAAGTGCTCTCTACGTGAAGACACCACGATAGATTAAAAATGAAAACGAAAAGAAGGTGTCATTAAATGTAAAAAAGAAACAAATTCATTGTAACTCATCAACAGATAGAAAAAAAATATTTACGAGGCTTAGATTAGCAAACAATACAGAACGAACTGATATATTATGACGTCATCTCACTATTCGCTAGAGCGTCAAGTGAAAAAAAAAATCCAGATCGCGTCACTTCCATTCTAGGACAGATGACGTCAGAGCTTGGGCATAAAACACTACGTCATAGCTTTCGACGTCTTGAACTAAGAATAGCAGTTGGTGTCCAAACTTGGTGATAAAGAAACGTTGTTAGGAGTCATTTGGAACCGTAGAAGTATGAAAACAGAGTAGGCCTACGCTGCCACAAAAACGTATAGCCCTTGAGGAAATTCCAGTTGTTTAATTAACACATCAAGTGAAACGTGAAATAGTCTTTATGTTAAATTATGAAAATTTATTATCAATGAGAATTCTCTTTTCTCACCATACTGCACATGAAACTGTGCTTTATCAGACCGTTGGGGTTATGTTAGAGTTTATCTATCAATATATCTGGCTTGAAAACGCCATTTCATCATCTGTTCCAGAAAGCTAACGATTAACAAAAAATAAACACTAACGACATAAACGACAAAAAATATTTAGAAAGGATTCGTGACTTCCTACCTCCATTGTTATATCCGCCTGTTGGTCCTATCACAATCGCCCCGACATGAAACCCGCCGTCGTCTTCTTCTTCGATCTCCGATGGCGGTGTGTCCACTGGCGGCATTTGTAGAGTTAGTAGAGAGTTTTATCGCAAAAGGGGCTTAACGCTATTTCTAAACATATTATTTCTAAGGTAAGTCTACCATCACACAAAGCAAAATGAAACCTTCCGAATGGTAACTCATCTGTAATATAATAAAGAATATTGCGTGAGATTATGGTTAAAAGAATATTCCTTGCTACTTTTTAGTTTCTTTGGTTTTTTTCAGCAGATGTCGGCAATCCCAAATATCTCGACTTAAAAAGAAAAAGTATCTCCTTTTGCAGATGAAACAGAAACCCAGCTTTTGCTTCTAAATAGCTTCAGTTCTAGAATGTGAGTTTGGGATAGAGACCAGCAAAAAAAAAAAAACAACAACAACAACAGCAACAACAACAAACAAAACAAAACAAAAACACCTAATCAAGGTAATGTTGATTATTGTTAAATATACAAAATGTGAACAGTAGTTACAATAAAAGTGTTTCTAGACTAAACCGTCTACATAACCAGTTATGGTTTATTTAGAAAAACTGTTGTATCTCCCTATATTTTAGAGTTTATTGCAAAATGTGGATAATCTATTATAGTAGGATGTTTTGTGATGCAACTGACCGACACATCTAATGCATCCAACATGATAACTCGAACATAACGTTAAAATCTCTGCTCCGATTGGTAAACTGTACCTTTAATTGTTTTGGCTTTGGTTTAGCTTCTTTTTTACTTGTTTTGATTTGTCATGCGTTGTATCTGCGAACAAACTCTTCATATTTTATAACATATATATATATATATATATATATATATATATATATATATCCTTACCTTCTGTCTTGGCAAGAGATGTCGTCGTTTGCTCGACGGTCCCGCCTGTATGAGCAAGAGTTGAAACAGTGATACAGAGTGGACAATATAGCAAGAATAGTTTTATTATTGTTCGCTCGAGTCCCTGCTTTGTTTGGGATGATACTCCCCCAAAAAAAAGAAAACAAAACGAAAACAAAATTAATTAACAATGATTTCACAAAATTATAATCATCAATTTATTCACTGTCGCACACAAATTTATTCATTGTTGTACTGTCCTTGTTTTATTTGAGGGATAAACAGAACACAATTCATAATGTTCAGCCTACTTGGAAATAAAGGCAAAAATGTGCATATTTCAGAAGATCACGTAATCACACCTACCAATACACGGGTTTTGCTGAATCTTTTTCCTGCGCCGCTTGCACAATCTCTGGTTTCGATCGCAGGTACACTGGAGCAGCGAAATATCCAGCTGTCCCAACGATGACGTACAAGACTCAAGCTCCTCCTCCGAAGTGAGACGGCACCGCCCCTTCCGACTCGTGCAGTCTTCGTAGAAGGCGTTTAGAGCCCTTGCGCAAGTCCCGTCCTGCTCACACTCTTCGATGGCCTCTAGGCAGTCCAGCGGGGCCGCGGTAGACATGGCTAGAGAGCTGCTCAAGGACGTTTCCTCTGTTATAATGCCTGGTGAAGAGGCTAATTACATGTTTTGGTGCGAAATAAAGTGTTACACAAGTCATGTACACCTGATATAAAAGAATTTCTTGTCGTGTACGAAAAGAAGCGGCTTGTTGTACTCTGTAGACTCTACAATTGAGTGGTGACTTAAAAAAAAATAAAATAAAAACTTCACTAAACAACCAATGTCTTGTGAATATACCACAGAATTTGGACCGAAAAGAGCATAATTATGATTGAATATGGAATTATGTGCCTGTTTTTTCTAAAGATATAATTGTTAATAAACTTCACATGAGAAATCACATAGTAATCAATATTGCTGCAAGTAGTATTTTTTTTTTTTCGTGCGATTCCAGTCTGCATGACGGTACTATAAGATTATTGAAAGGCTCACAAACAGTATACACATTGTTGAGTGTGCAGATAATTATCATAAATGCTATTATTGTAATTATATTAATACGCGAATGATGTATAATATGATTGAATATTGCCCACTGAAAAACAATGATGATATTTTGACTCCTTGGCGCAGAAAGGGTTAAATGGAATACGGCCCCTACTCACGGACGCTGCCCGAAGGCGGGAGGACTACCGTTGCCGTTTCCTCCCGGCAAGGGTTGTCGGCCACCAGCCGCCTCTGGTAGGTACATAGCTGGAAGTCCGAGCTGGTTTCGTTACAGGTGCAGCTATGATAGGCGTCCATGACGGGTATGTTCCAGCTCAGGTACTGGAGGGTGATCACGCAATCACTCAGATCGCTACCCGTGGCGTGGCAGGTGGAGTCATCTGCGAGATGGTGATGACGTGGAACAAAACATTTATTGTGACGTATAAATTCGTCATTGTTTCACTACAGGGCTACGGATACCTGCTGTCCAAAATTGTGCACGGAAGGATGGTTTTGCTTAAACAGATTTACATATCTAATGTAATAATGATAATAGATGGAGTTGTGAAAAGAGTGACCATCTATGTTTCATTTTGGTAGCGATGAAGAGGTTATTTCGAAGATTACATGGTGAAGTCATAGACTGATTAGTAAGGGCAAGTAAGAAAAAATGTTATTGTCGTCATTAAAGCACTCTTGAATCATGAAAACAGTTTTCCAAACACACTCTACAGAAACTAGGCTCAACCCTGCACGTTTACTCTGCCCATTTCAAACTTAAAGTGCAGAAGATTATAATCTATATAATAAGTTGGCTCACATTATGGAGAAGATATTGTCAGTTTCCTTAGTTTATGCAATTTTTTTTTTTTTTTTAACGACGTAGAAAAAAAAAAGTGGCAGGAATGTTTCTCATCCACAAACATTGCTGCCATTTATGTTATTATTTTTCATAATTATTTTTTATCTTTATTAATGCTGTATTATTTATTTATTTATTTTTTTATTTTTTTTTTGTTACGGCCTTTCCCCCATGGGTATTTATCGTATTTTTTGTTCTTATTTGACGTACTTTCAGTATTTGTTTTGATTTGTTTGTTTGTTTGTTTTTATCAGTGCTCCTGGAAACTTACCAACGTTTCCGCACGACCGAGTCAAGACCGGAAGTGCTAAGCGACAGCTGGGTTGTTGGTTGCAGAGATCTCGCGCTTCAAGGCAAGACATTGAGGGCGCTGTTTCACATCTTACAGTCAGCGCCAAACATGCTAGTTACATGATTGGGTGTAGGGTTAAAAAAGAAAAAAATGATATCAATTTGAGTACTTGAGTACAAGAACGACCTTAGTCTATCAGAGAAAATTTAGAAAAAAAGTAGAATGAATACATAACTTCTTAATAATGGTTTTTTTTTCGTTTTTTTTTTCAGTTATTGGAGTGTTATTTATACATACTAGTACTTAAATTTAAAACAGTCATTTAACTGATTATCAATAACATTGCAAGGCTTCGTATAGGTTCTCCAAAGGCGATAGTTAGATTTGGAATATGGCCTTTCTGATATTCAGGTACACTTATTCAATATTCCACAACAGGGTAACCGTCATCTTCCTAATCGCATATTCGGTGAGGTACACACACACACACACACACACACACAAATGTAGTTATGACACGATAGTCACGGGGGTTGCCTAGTTGGTTCGAGATTTCATTACTTTACAAGCACACACTTTGAGAGTTAAAGATGAGCCATCCCTTGTATTCCTTCCCAAATAGCACAGAACATGATATATTCCACCGGAATGACAAGATTTGTAAAGCTATAATATCTTTGTGATATTTGAAGGTTGTTAGCCGGTAAAATTCAAATAATGCACCAAATGCTCACCGTAACGTATTCTGTGTACGAGGCACAGCTGCATATATCAATCCTCCTGTGGTTGTAGTATGATACTTACACTTCGAACAGAAGCTATGCATGTTAAAGCTGCCAGAAAGGAAGAATTCACTAGCTTCTTTTACTTTGTTACCTATGTCAAATGACAACACATCACTTACATGAACTACATAAGTGCATCACACAGGTCTGTAAAACTACACTAGTAGTTTATTTGTAATTTTTTTCTTAGTACGAAATAATTATTCGAATCTTAACGGTAAATTTAACTCCACAAATAAAGACCCTCTTGGGTTCAAAATTTACAAGAGGTTTCCAAATAGTTTTTTCCTCAATACCTAAGTGTTCTCACCAAATTTTCAAAAAAGAAAAATGTATGCAAAAGGGATGACCTATCTTTAAGCGTCTTTTGTAAAAGTAATGAGTCTAGATCACATGAAAAATCCTCTGGCACCAAGAGAGGCACCAACGTTCACCCGCCTCACCTATGGTGGAATTAGTATTGAGAGAAGTGAATAAGAAAAGAAAGGCCGCGGGGGGGGGGGGGTCAGGGAGAAAGCAAGGGAAAGAGGCCTTGAAGAGAATTGGAAGATCGAAATCTGGAAACAGACTGATAGAAGCACTTGCCAAGCTCTAATCTTGACTCGAGTGTAAGTTATCTGACGTCTGATTTAGATTGAGCTGATTTTAGGCATACATGCGTCTTAAAAATGACTTTGGGGTTATTTAAGAAATAACCAGAAAAAAAACCCAGTAAAATTAGCACAAGCTAAAGAATTGCTGACATCTAGTAAAAAAAAAACAAAGAGTGAAGTTAAAACGTTTCGAAGTTTCTTGCTGATTTCCGGGATTCGATTATCGAACAGTAACTGTTCATGTGATAATTTATGAAAATTAATGCACCCTTAAGTGATAGTGTTTCCACTTTTAATCTATTTTTCATCAGTCGTGTACGTTATTACTACAATTTTCACTACTCACGAGGGGATTTCATTCTACAAGCTTGGCTTTTTAGCAGTCCCCTCCATTTCCGACCTTTTCTTTGTTATGATTCAGTCACATTTTGTCCATGAATTTCTTCAACTAAAGTATGTTTATTGTTTCATGTAAACAAATGAGGTTTATTCAAATTTCATTTGGATATTCAAAAGTTACATTGTACTTAATTTGTTTTTATGCAATCATGCTTTGGCCGGAAATGAAATAAAAATGAAATGATACGTGTAACAACTGACGAAATTTCAACTTTATGCCATTAGATGTTAAACATGTCAATATGATTGCAGACATGAAGGATAGCAATACTCTTTTAATCAAAATAAGTAAAATTTTCAAGCCGATATATAACTTAGATATGTCTGAAGTGGCCTTTCCCAAACCTGAGGATAGTTATCTCTATCAATTTAGAACAAAAGAAGTCATTATCCATTAAAACTGTCTAATCTATATGCTTTGAAAGTATCCAACGCATATTTTTAACTCTAGTGATATGCGTCCTTTTGCCTGTTAGCACGAGCAAATCAGTTGCAAACAGCAGAGTGAGAATTGTTTCTTCAACCCGGCCCCCTTTTACAGCTTCCATGAAAACCCTGCATTAACTCGCAGCATATCGAGAGCATTGCTCCTCACATAGTAACGTTCTATGAATACTATCTTTCTGACCTGCACGCAAGGACAGCTCAAGGCAATCAATCAAGATTGGGATAGCTAGCACGTGACAAAAATGCATATCATGATAGCTCTTTGGAAAGGCTCCCGTACCACGCATTGCATGCACACTCTTCATAATGTTTGTTTCGTTGAAGGCACTGATCCGGTAGCACCGCGATGCAACAATATCGCAGCATGCGTGAATTATTTACGTGCATCTATTTATCATAGGCATAACGACAAGACGAGTGTTGAGCAAATAGCAGCAGAGTCACATATATATAAGTTTTGTGCCCACTTTGTGCGACAAGACGCAATATTCTCTTCCCCCCTTTTTTTTCTGACTGTTTTCACACTGTCAAAGGACCGTATGTCAAGTATGATCTCAAACTACATACTGTTTCACACACTACGAATCCTACACTGCAAAAAGTCCGGTGTTAAATATGAAACACCGAGCTGGTGTTAAATTTCCGGTGCTCATTCATGGTGTTAGATTAACACCTCCGGGTGTCATTTCAAAATATAAAATTGTTTTTTGAATAGTTTCTTAGTTACTGCACTTCTTGGTAATTTTGAACTTGAACAAGACGATAAAGAATTTTCCGATAAAGTACTTGATTTTTGAAAAAATGTGTAAATACATTTACACCACAGTAACACCAGTTGGTGTGGTCTCCTATTGAAGCTGGACGGGTGTTATACCATGGAAATTAACACCACCAATATCAAATCAACACCATGCGGTGTCATTATTGAATTAACTCTAGCGCAGTGTCAAAAATATCACCAGCCACAGTGTCAAATTAACACCACGAAGTGCCAGGTGAACACTTTTTAACACCATCACAATACATTTTCTACACATGTGAGTGTGGTCCTCTATTGAAACTTGATCGGTGTTAGATTTAACACCCATGGTGTTAAATCTAACACCGATGTTTTACAGTGTAGGCAAAGCAATTCTCATCTCCCCCTCCCACCCCCTCCCCCGGCATCTTTCTTAGGCGTCGAAAAATCATAATATGAATCTCCAATGATAGTATTCAGTATGGCAACATCAAGGGTCATGGTAACAGTTCAGTCTGCATCAACAGCTTTTAATGAGAAACAAATAAATGACATGAGTAAGAAATTCATTAATACCATCAGTACCCTTTCTTCCAAATTTGTGGTCCTTGGAAGCTTGTTGTGTCAAAATACACACACAGCAGTCAATTAAGTCATAGAAAAGCAGATGACCCTTTTATACTCTTTTGGTTTTCACTTGCATTTTCTATGATCATGGTTAAAGAAATCGGCTGTTGTACAATCACCAGGTCATGTAGGTCGGCTTTTGACATGACCCCCCCCCCCCTCCACACACACACACACACACACAAACACATAGTGGCGGATCCAGGAACTCCGTTAAGGGGAGGCGCCTTTACAAAATTGAAGTGGCGCTCGTGCCCCACCCCCCCCCCATTTTTTGGTTTTTATTTCTTTTGTTTTAACAACAAATAAAGAGGGGCGCGCGCCAGGTACGCCCCTTCTGGATCCACCACTGCACACAGAACAAACTACAAATTCAGCTTTATGTTTGCTGTGCTTGTAGCAAAATGAGAGCAAAAAGTCATGCTGCACTTAATTCATGCTCTTAGTTCGTTTTCAACTTAATTTCTACGATACTAATAGGCAACACTTTGCTCAATTTGAGTATTGAGTTACATTCTTAAGTACAGCTATAATAACATGGCAGCCTCACGCTCAACAACAACAACAGCAACAACAACCACTACGTCATAATCAACAACAGCAACAACAACAACAACTACTACTACATATGATAATATACAATTAAACGATTTTAAAGAGAGGATTGACACACATCAATGCACACACGAATTTGGTTCACAGATGGCATAAAACGGTCCATTGCCCAACCCAGCACATTTCCTTTGAACCATCATTGCATTCATCTCTACCGGGGATGGTGTTCGATGGAATACTCGAAATGTAGGTTGATGGCGTCACCCTTTTCTTCTTCACACTTGGCCCACTTGTGAAATGCGGGTTGGGTAAAGTATCCCCCTTTTAACATTAATTTATTGCTTTTTTTATCTTTCATTCACATTATATAATACCTCCTGGAAATTCATAATTGTGTTTCAAGACAGGAGGAGATGGACAAGCCGTACCTCGAACATTTTCAATTCACTGCTCACAAAGGTAAACAGGACCTTTAACGAGACTTTGGAAGTAAGAAGATAAACTAGTATAATATCTACTGATATCTACTGATATCATTCTAATAAATATTTGCTATGACACAAAAGTGTGTAAAGTAGGAATAAAATATAAAACTTTCGCATATTATCAAACATACTTATGGAGGATTAACATGTCATTGGACTGTGAAACTTGTGTTTAGCTCCGGTATAATGCTTTTCTTTACTAGCAGGTAAAAAAAAAAAAAAAAGTTGAAAATTACTCATTTTGTTCATTGTATTCAACACGGCAGCTTCTCACTTTGCGCATAAAGAATTATCAATAATCTAATGGCGAATCGTATTTCATTACACACAAAAAAAGCAATGATTTCTCCTTACGTGTTATATTCACTTGCAACAAATCGATCCCGTATTTCATCTGTTTAAAAAAAAAAAGGACCAACGCTACTATCGATTTCCACTTCTTGGCAATCATACTTCAAGATACGGTTATAGCGTTACAACTGTATATCACAACAGTCGTGGTATGGGAAGGTTTACATATCGCAGAAAGGGATACTGTGCTGGAAAATTAAAGAACGACAAATTGATTCGCCACTGCGAAAGCTTTTATCATAAGGTCAACCGACATTGAGTCCCCCATTTTATACTCCTATACGTTTCCGACTTCTAAGAAGGTCTAAGTGATACATGTAAACACATTTTTTTTTTAAATTGTATCCGTAGCCTATATGTTATTAGTCACCACCAAAATGGTGACAAATACCAGAAAATGGGATGAATACCATTTTCATTATTTTTAATGCTGCCAGGGCTTTGAAATTAAGAGGAACTCAACCATGTAAGAGACCAGAGATTTAGAGAATACAAAAAATCAGAGTAAAAAGGAGACAGAATACAGTCAAAATCAAGTTTTAGAATGAATTTTACGAATGACAAAGAGACATGGGAAATGATGCTACTCACCGAGGATGATTAGTACAGAAGTCTGAAACATGATTACTGGGCAGATTTAATATGCGATGAAGAGCAAGTCAAATCAAACAGAGTTTTCTCCGAGGCCCTCCCCGCTCCTTGTTGATCGCTCTGCAAATTCAAAAACATTCAAGAAACAAGATTAGATCTACGACAATGGGTATTGGAACTCACTCAATCATTTCCAACATATCAGTCGCTTCTTTCCCGATCTCTTCCTCGCTTTAAAAATTCTCACAAAGTCAAACGTCATAAGGCATATACCACTAATTAAAATAGTCCGACGTATTTCGACAGAAAATGCTCGAGAATAATACAGTTGGCGTAAAAAGGTTTAAAACATGAACAGTTTAAAATTTTCAACACTCGATCAAATCTTGATTCAAGATGAGAGGCTGAACTTCAATTAAATTATTCTCAGAATTCAAATTGTAAAAATTCAAAGAAACAAATTTTTGGATTAAAACTAACACCAGCGTGCGTGATGAGAATATGACGAAAATTCAAACTAAAAGGCTGTTGAAAGACGCATCATCATCACGTTTCTGAATCAAACCGATAGTTGTGCTTCAGCTGATGGTGATGTTAATACTCACTGAGAAACTAATTGCTCTACAAACGCTTTATATGAAGCATCTTTTCATTGAAAATATTGAAAGAAAAACAAAAATAAGAAAAAATAAACACGTTCACGTTGTCGTGGATAGTTCGAGGGAGTGCAGGGATTACGCCGGAGTGTATAGCCTGTGGTGTTTCGTTTTTCATCTGTTAACTTTCCTCATTTCTTTTTTTTTTTCTCTTTTGTTTTTCCCGCACCTGCAGCCATGTGCAAATCTGGTGAAAATACAACCGATCTTTAATTTTATGATTGATGGGGTCTGTTTGGTATAATGGTGAGCCTTAGCTTATCAATAGAATTATGAAATTCTTGTGGTCATGGATTCATTGGTGTTTTAGGCCGTTATTCCGCCAAAAACGTTGCTGTCACTTAATATTGCTGCGGACGGCTTTCGCTCGATCACTATCTTACCTCAGTTTCCCATTCCCTTAATTTAGGCTTTCTCAAAGCAATGCAACACCCACTTCATGTCATCCCCCACACAACCGAGCATATCATGTCCCTTTTTGTTTGAAGTGTAGCTCTTGTGCTGCAGTCCTTGTCCTTTTCCCAAGGTTGTTATGTTCAACTCAAGGGTTAAAGACTCCGATCTCATCCGATAGCAAGTTGACCACATCCTGCGAATATAAAACGTCTTCCAAATATGTGAAAATACAATGATAAGTTTTGATTGCTATACTTAACGCGGTCTGTTTATATCTATGCGGGCCAATTTTATTCCCGTAGAGCAAAATTGTGTGATCAGAGGCAAGGCATTATTTTTATATCCTTTACACTGCCTGGTCCTTTGTAAGTTTGAAACCCTGGGTCGCCATCAGGAACTTTATGTGCTATGTCACAAGATAAAAACCCACAAGTCGTACAGCCCATGAGATATACAGCTCACGAGTCACACTACTCACGAGCTATGGACCCTAATGCGAACAAGAGACACTTTTATTTATTTATTTATTTATTTATTTGTTAATTCATATTTTATTTATTTATTTATTTATGTATTTATTTATTTATGTATTTATTAATTTATTTATCTATTTCTTTTTAGGTGAAAGAGAGCCAAGACTTAGATGCAAGGCAAAAAAGTTCCACGAATTGGACATGGTGTCGTGAACATCATATTATTATTATTATTATTATTATTATTATTATTATTATTATTGTTATTATTATTATTATCATCATCATTATTATTATTATTTACGTAACGTTGGGCTCGTGGGCCTTATTTGCCTCATTGCTTGGTGTCGAGCTTGAGGACCTTATTTGCCTGGAGCATGTCATGCTCGTTTTCCAGTTCTCCTTATTTATTACCTCGTGGACCTGTTTTATTTGATGTTTAACTCTTGCATTGTATGACTCGCGGGCCGGTGACACGTGACCTCATGACTCATGGACCTTCTTGAATGTTTAACTCCTGTGATGACCACAGGACTTCTATGAGTGTGTACTATATACTCCACGGGATTTTCTGTACCAATGGGCACTCAATCTCAATCTGTCTCAATCTATGCAATTACGATGATTTACTCTTCGTGCTAATCCATTATAGTTCGATTATTTCTGATTTCTGTGCTATATCGGGTAAGGATACTTTCATCAGAAATAAATCGTGTGTGACAATAGTGTTGTAATCGTTCGTGTTTGCTATCCCGTTTGTCTTTTTATTTTTTTTTTTGTATGTTCTTTATTTTGAATTACTTCAAAACATATTACATAATCATTATCACACGTTCATGGTACGCCCTGATTTTGCCGACAAGACAGGTGGAATCAAACATATTTAGACAAACATAGTTTAGGTCGCGATCAAGGAGGAACATGATCGTAATGAGCATGACCAAAGCAAAGATCACAATACTAATGTTAATATTATAGAATGGTAGTCGTATTACAACTTATAGCAGTACAAATAACACGGATTTACCAAACAAGAGAATTAACTGCTTCATGTTAAACATTGTTCTTCCACAGGGCCCTGTTTTAATCACTACCGCAATACTACCAGGTAGTTTTGTGTTGTTGTTGTTGTTTTTTTTTTTTTTTCTTCTTCTTCTTCTTTTGCACCTCCTGGATGGTGAGGGACATCTTGGGTAATACACATCTTGTCCAATGACGTAAGCACTTGGAAGGATCCGATCTGGGGACCTTAGTTTAAAAGCTACGAATATTATCCACTATACCACAGTGACCACACTTACGGTTTTCATTAAACAAATACAAAACAAAACAAAAAATCCCAAAACTAAACAAAACAAAGCAAAGCAAAGCAAAATAAAAATAAAACGTGTTGAGATGTCACGAGACAATAAAGTACCCTCAAGCGAGGTGAGAGAAAAAAAAAAAGAGAGGATGAAAAACGGGGAAATCCCCTTGAAATGTGACCAACACCTAAGTTTCTGATACGAAAACCGCGATGGGCAAAAAGCACTGCTTATCCCGCTACCAAATTCAACCATTATGATTTGTTTGACAGCTATAAATTAATCCTCTAAATCCCTTCGGTTCACTGTAAGCCGTTGCGCGGTGTTCAGATAACTTGCGTCAGTCCATATTTGGCCCCGTGACAAGAATGATCCCCTACCTCCGCTCCTACTAAACGACCATACGGATATATGCTAATCGCTTGACGAAAGAAAAAAAAAAGGGAACAAGGAAAGAAGGGGAAAATGCTTGAAAATATTGATAGGCATGCCACTGTTCAAAGGCAATATATAATGCTCTTGATAGATAGACGAGATAAGAGTGAAGGATTAAGGAATATAAAAGGGATTTACTGCCATGGGTTGTCACTAAGATAATGACAATGCTAAACACCACAATCCAGTTTTCTTTACCTGTGGTATAGCCATTTAGGAAAGGCCCTTTTCTCCAAGAGTGAAGGCTCTGACGTCATTATTACGTCGGTATTGCACGGTGTTACGTTAAATGCATTGATGGGGGGGGGGGGGGGAGGGTAGACCAAATGCGGGAAAAAAAAAAAAAACTCAAAACAAAACAAAAAGCTTGCACGTTTGAACGCCTGACTGGACTCGGATCAAGACTTATTGTGTGCGAATCTACGAGCTTTCTGTATCGTTTGTACCTCAGACTTGAAAAGACAACAGTCATCAATGTTATGGATGCATTTAGGACCATGCTGTATTTCCCCAAAGGGTCAAAATCTTGAAATCACCATAGTGAATTATATCTCTTCCTTTTCCTGCTCTCTTCTTCTTGTTTGAAAGTTGGAGTGAAAACGTACATGTCTGCAGGTGATCTTTCTTTTTTTTCTGTCGCTTTCCTCGGGTTCCCTTTTAACGGATTAATTGGGTTTGCTTTAAGATACCGCGTATAATCCAAAGAGGTTTGATACAAAGTGCATACAGCCGAGTTCATGCATGGGTTCATAAGAAGCTGGACTAAGGCCGGCAAAACATATGTTTTCTCTTGGTGTTTTTTTTTTTTTTTAACTATTGGCAAACTTGTGTATTCTTTGAGAAGTGTTTAAGCTGCTTAGAAGAATTCAGTAAAGCTATTAAGAGGTATTAAAAGCTATTATTAAAAGGGCATAGCAATACGATTGTTTCCTTCAACCGTCTAATTAGATTCAGAGCAGTGATCAGCTTGATTAGCAACTAATCCTACTCTAGAAATTAAAAAAGAAAAGATCACACCCACACATCCTTTATATCACACGTCTTCAGATTGTATTCATTATGATAATAGCTTGGTTTAAAACTGGTTTGTTTGTTTGTTTGTTTGCTTGCTTGTTCATTTCCATCTGAGAAGATGGCTGGATAGCTCATATTAAGCTACACTAAGCTGGTCTTCCATGGGGTCCAGTTGGATGTGAGGTGGGACCACTTCACCGGGTTAAACACCCTGCTCTTTGCGATGAATGAATGAAGCGGGACCTTTTACGTGCATGAGTTGTGACTCTCTCATACACGGGACCTCCATTTTATATTTCTATCCATGGGACAGAGCATTTTGCCTCTTGCTATGAGGGGACGGTATGATTACACACAACATTGCTCAATCCAGACTCGGGTTTGAACCCGGGTCCTTAGGATCGTGAGGCAGACGTGCTACCGACTGAGCCAACTCAACACCCTGCACTGCAAAAAGTCCGGTGTTAAATAGTGAACACCGAGCTGGTGTTAAATTTTCGGTGCTCATTTATGGTGTTAAATTAACACCTCCGGGTGTCATTTCCAAATTGTAAACTGTTTTTTAAAGAGTTTCTTAGTAACTGCACTTCTTTTTGATTTTTAATTTAAACAAGACGATCAAGAATTTTACATTAAGATACTAGATTTTTGAAAAAAAATGTGAAAATAAATTTACACCAAAGTAACACCAGCTGGTGTGGTCTCTTATTGAAGCTGGACGGGTGTTAAACCATTGATATTAACACCAACAAATATCAAATCAACACCATGTGGTGTCATTTTTGAATTAACACCAGTACAGTGTCAAAATAACACCAGGTACAGTGTCAAATTAACACCACAAAGTGTCAGGTGAACACTTTTCAACACCATCACAGTGCATTTTTAACACCTGTGGGTGTGGTCCTTTATTGAAGTTTGATCGGTGTTAGATTTAACACCCGTGGTGTTAAATCTAACACCGATGTTGTTACAGTGTGGTAATCTATACTTTAAAGTTACTTGCATTTACTCGGGGTTTTTTTTTTTCTGTGTAGCTGTTTATCTTGTTTTATGCATCACTTATCACGCTCCAGAGTATCAGTTTTTCCACTGTCTTCCTTTTTTTTTTTTTTTGTGGTCATGTCATACTTCAAAGTATGGAAGAAAAATATGAATGTAATGGGATCAAATTGAATTGAATTGAATTGAATTACTTCTCATATTTCACGGCAAAATCAAGTAACAATACATAACTAGACAAAAAACCAATGCAAATAATCAGATTACAAGTCGAAGCACACACACACACACACACACACACACAAAACACGTATTGATAAAAATTAAATGCAATGATATTAGACAGAGTATTATCCTTAATGCAAAGTATACATGTAAAAATTTGATAGTTATATACACTACATGATTGTGTATATGTGTGCGTGTGTTTATTTGTGTGTTCGTGTATGTGTGTGTGTGTGTGTGTGTGTGTGTGTGTGTGATTACCCCAGTTATTCTTGGTAGATCTGCTTACAATATAATTTCTACTTCTTAAAACAAATGTAAATGAATGTGAAAGGAAAACGCTGGGTTTCAACATTGAACATGTCCAGTCCCGAACACTCGAACCGCCAAAAGATAAATCACCCTTTAACTGGTCTCCACGGGCAGGGCAACCATCCAAGCGACCACCATAATGGCCCCTGTAACTGGTACCACGGGAGACTAAGGAGGCCGAAATGCGACACATATTGTACACAACACTGACCTGTTAAAGGACTAGTTCACCGAAAATGTGCGGATTGACTGAATGTATCAACTTTAGTAGAACACATCAGTTAAAGTTTGAGGGAAATCAGGCGATCCTTTCAAAATTTATAAGAATTCTAAAGTTTCAGTGCCGCCATTGCTTCGTGAGAAGATGACAAAGAGTCTGTGACGTCACTGCATGGCAGCGAAATAAAAGCAATATCAATAGAACTTGGTAAAGTTTTCATATTCCTTGCAAAATGAAGGAGCACTTTATTAATCTCTTTTAGAATGCAGGAGGAAACATAATTACCCCTAAGATGTGAACAGGTACAATGCGAAGGAATCTGTACTTTCCACTAAAAAAGAATGAAATTGTAGAATTCTCTATAATGATATTTTCTTTAATATAGTTATCCTGCCGTGATGTCACAAACTGGGTTTGTCGTCGCATCCAGCAACTGAAATAAAAACAAAGAAAAAACAAACAAACAGTGGTTCGTCCGATTTTTGTCAAACTTCCTTGGTGTGTTGCACATGTTGTAGTAATGTTTCTGCATTCACTCAATGCACACACATAACATAAAGCAGATTGTTTTATAATCTCGTCCTTAAAATAGGATTTTGTGTTTGATGGCGCCGAAATGTACATGTATGTTCTTCCATAAACATAACGGAGACCAGGAAGAAGATATGCCAAGAGGTAGACTGCCCTTTCAGGATTCCTTACGGACTGTAAAGGAAGGCATTTTCGCGGTGTGAATTTTTCGCGAATCGGAGTTGACTGCCTTTTTTCGCAAATTGCCAGCGTAGACAAGGACTTTCAAATGCATTTTAAAGGAGACCTCCGGATGATTTTCAGATTTTTACATTTGAACCACTATAAATTAGTTATGCTGTGGACAGAGTTTCAGACTTTATGATAATTGGGATGAAAATTAAGAATATTTTCGAAATTTATAACAAATTGCAATGAACAAGGATGACATGGCAGGTTCCCCATTAGAATACACGAATTGGGGCTCAAGGAAGCAGAACAAAAGAAGAAGGCATGCATAAATTATACACAGGTGAACTCGTAAGCAAGCGGTATTGTAACGGAATTACACTGCTACATTTCTGGAATATGTGAACCTCTATGTCATCATCCTTGTTCAGTGTAATTTGTTTAAGGTTTTTCAAAGTATTGTTTTTCTGCTCAAGAACCAAAATTAATTCCACATCTTCTATGCACGGAGCTGTTGATGCATGTACTACATGATGTAAAATTATGAAAATCGCTTGGAATGTCCCTTTAATTTCGCTAATCTTGGCTCTCGTTAAATTCGCCGAATCAAAATACACGCTAATATTGGTGACTTCATACAGTATGCCTTCTTTTAGCCACTGAGGCCAATGTTTCTCTTCTTTCTTTTTTTATGTAATGTTATGGTAAACAACAACAACAAGTCTAGAAAAGGGTTGTAGGGTGCGACGGAACATGTTAAGACCAATTCCATATTTTTTTTCTCCCTCTCTCTCTTCTCTTTCCCTTTTCCTTTTTTTTTCTATAGATGTCTCCTTTTCTTTCATCTAACCTGTACACACACAAACACACACACACACAGACATACACACACACACACACACAACTTGTCAATCGATCTCTCTCTCCCTCTCTCTCTCCCTCTCTCTTTCTCTTTCCTTATTTCTTTTTTTTCCCTTACTGACATGACTGATAAAATTAAATGGAGTACAAGAATATTAACAAGTAGTAGGAAAGTATATACAGAATTAGTACTACATGTTTTGCTATTTGTTGCGTTATTACCTTTAATATGCAATTCCTTTCAATGAAACCCGTTCTATTCCCATGCAAAATTTAACACATTGAATCCAAAAGGCACTGTTCGGAATACTAACATTACTAATTATGTTATACCCTTATGTAGTAATTGATTTGGCCAATTTAACGGAAATTGATTTGTCATATGAATTTTGAGTTCATCAAAACAGAAACGCTACTTTGGATAAAACGTTTCACAATGACGGTAATGTAATAAACACGGACTAGTAATCTCTTAACCAACGCACATTCGGTCCATAAACTGACTGTTAGATAATAATTGATTTGTTGATGGTTTGTTGATGTGATGATTAACTGTTAAACTGCATGAAGTAGGCCACACAAAACCACAGAAAATGGAAGTTGATGATCCCCTTTTCATTATTACTGTAATCATAGTCATTTTCTGGTAAATCTTAGCTGCCGTTAGATGATTAAATTATTTACTAATTTATTAATCTATTGATCGACTTATTGGTTGGTTGGTTGGTTGATTGATTGATTGATTGATTGATTGATTGATTGTTTTGCTTGTTGATTTCTTTATTTATGCATGCATTTATTTATTTGTTTAATAAGTATTGTTATTTGTTGATAATTTAAGGCAATTGTCAATCGGTTGCAAAGACAATGGCCTTTCTTCTCATAATATAATGCAGAGTGCTGCTGTTGACGTATAGCGTCATGTTTTATAGCGTTTATGGTGAGTCGACACCGTTATGCGGTGAAATATCACGTATAGGAATCGTGTCTATGTCTTAGGTATGTATGATCATGGTATCATAATATGTCTTTCTCTGTTGCTGGTTAGCTGTATTCCAATGAATCCTTCATGAAACATTAAGGGTATCTATTCTTGGTACCTCATACAGTTGCAGTTGGACTGTACTCCCCCCCCCCCCCTCTCTCTCTCTCTCTCTCTCTCTCTCTCTTTACCCTCTCATAAAGCCACAAATAAAATTACACCAACAGTTTATTCATAATGCATGTAAAAGAAAGTAGCAAGGGGGTGAAAAAAAAGACAGAATCGAAGGTATACAAAGGTGCACTACTTATCATTTCCGTTATGTATATCATATGCGCGTAGTAATTGCAATCAATACCGAGGTCTGTTGCGTAACTCGCTCTCTTTCCTTGGCCTAGCGCCGGGCTGCAGCAGCGGAAGTGAGTTTCGCTCGCTTTATTGATCGCTAATGTCGACCGCGGTGGTAGAATAAAGAAAGGATGTTTGTTCGGAACGCTAGAGCATTCACTCGACATGCTTGCATGTAATTTTGTTTCAGTTTTTTTTTTTTCTCTCCAGTACCAGGGTAGTAAGAAAAGAACGGACACTTGTGAGACCCGTATGTCTGTAGAGGACACGATGAATGGTGCGCTCTCCAGTTTGATACAACAGGATGATTATAGAATCTATACTCATGGTATTACACGATTTATACCACAATTATCACAAATGTGTATATTAATTCATATCATACAACAAATTATTCTTGCATTAATATTTAGATTCATAGAATAAAACATAAACATATTCATATTGATTAATCTTGCTTCTTTCATTTACTCACCACGATGACTAATCATAATTATCTTTCGTACATTTATTTTATCAATAAAACAAAAATATATATATATGTAGATGGAGCAGAAAGTACATGCTTCTTCAGAAGTCAACATTTTGAACTCAGAAGGCCTACTTGGAATAATGTAGACATGTATTGGCGCCATCTTTTTCATCCTCTTTTCGCTTGTCCTTGCCCAATCGAGGGTACAATAAATTATAATCTCAACACAAAGGTGTGATTAATTTTAATTGACAGTACAACACTATTCTCCACCGTGCAATAATACTGTCCCTTTCAATATACGACTATTAACACTTGCAATATTGCAGTTCCCAGGGCAGTATTTTATAAATGCCGTATATAGGGAACAAAGGGGGCGTCCTTATCGTTTTTTTTTTTTCTCTTATGAATAAAACAAGCTATTTGCCAACGCACTTCATCAGAACGAGTTAGCCGGCTCACGTGATATTTATTTTGTGTGGATGTTCTTGGATTTCACACTACATGGAGTGCAGGTGCAACCAAGCCAATAGTTCTTAGAGGATCATAATAATTACGACAAACTTGTTGTGCGTTCATCTACAGGAACGGGATTAAAGTGTGCAGATATACTGACAGTTTGAGTTAATGAAAAAAGCAAACAATATTCAAATTCAACACGCCTGAGCTGACGTCTTCCAAAGATAAGAAATAATTCCTCCTACACTTACACTTCTGTTTTAATAAGACCAGTGACCTTCCAGAATGATATTTAGTTTCACTATATGCTTTCATGATTTATAAGATAATTCCATATTCATGTAAAAGAAAGTGCTATCATAGATGTTGGTTCCAACTGAATCTATCTGTTATTAGATACTTATCTGCCATGAAATCCTCCCATATGGTAGCAGACGTAAGTACCCTATATTGTAGAGTATCAATTTTACTTTCTCACTGCCAGTTTAGCATGAAAGAAAATTTCGGAAGTTTCAATGACACCACAATAATCATTTAAGTTTATTTTCTTTTATCTGACGTGCTGTAGGGAGAGGGAGAGAGATGGCATGAAGTGGAAAGGGATCGATTGATCGAGGGGGAGGAGGTGTAATGATATGGAGAGAGACGGATAGTAACTTACTCTGCATAATAATAGAATAAGGCTGTTGTTGGTTTTATTTTCATATAGTTGTTTGTTTGTTTGTTTGTTTTTTTGTTTTTTTATTTTAGAGGGAATTTATTTGCCTTTTTAGGAGATACACCTCCACCGTATCTTTTAAACCTATTTGTGGTGCCTCAACATGAAAGTCATAAAAAGTCGAGAGAATAATATTTTTGGGTTTTGCAATGGAAATATAAAAAGAAAACAAACTTTGAAGTTAAATAAGAATGTAAACTTCATATAAATTGTCAAAGTTAGTTTTAAATGCGTTTTCCTTGTATAGGATCTCCAAATTCATACGGATAACGTGATGACGCACCATATTATTTAATTTAATACAGACACAAGCACATAGCCACAGACAGGCAGGCAGACAGACAGACAGACAGGCAGACACACACACACACACATACTGATATAAGACATTTAGTAAAACTGCTTTTAAAAAACGCAGGTGTACTGTTACATCCTCCAACGCAAGTCTTTTCTCGAGTGGTGGATCAATATTATTTTGTTAGCATATTATGCACTAACAATAGTATCATTTACTAGTCTATTAAGCACGTACCTTGGCTCCTGCCATAATATTCGTACTTGCGTATTTTCTGAATGATTTGGTAAATACAATGAACAAAATAGAGAAAATCGGAAACGTTTGACTTTTCTTTTTAAAAGGGACTTGTATTCTCCTGGCAATGTGCAATCAAAATATATCTGTCTTGCAGGTACTGTATTCCCCTATTTTCGAAATATTTTGCTCACAGAAACTGAAATGAAATAACCAAGACATATTTTGGGATGTTCTCGAAAGATCTACAAGTCTCACCCCATTATCTTGTCAGGCAAATTTTCTATTTGAACATTAATTTTTTCTTGTAAATCAAAATCAAAACAAAAGTGAGTTTACCTGCAAATGGGTTCGTTTTTGTTTTGTTTTTAATCATTCTTTTCCACTGGAATTGTGAAATTAAGGACCAGCACAAGAAGGATATCTATGCATGTTCTTGACAAATATCGTGAAGTGCGTGGTAGAGTTTGTATAACAATGAGAGAAAGCAGATGTAACATGAGGGTTGCCCTGATCCTCCCTCGTTGATTCATGTTTGAGCTTTGCGCTTAAACTTTTGAGGCCCCAATGTTAAGTTCTGCTCACTGGGGATCCTCCTGTATATACGGTTTCCTTTTATTGTATCCCTGTTTTCTCTCACAATGATCTCCTTACCTCTTATGTGCAAAGTCAGCCATGGTTAATGTTGAATCAATGTGTATGTTTTCAAAAATGATTCGTTGATTGTACCAAGCAGAAAAAAAAATAAATGAAATAAAATAAAAATGAAAATTGAAATGTTTGCGAAATTTACACTTGTTATAATAACCACATAAAAAAAAAAAATGAAAACGTATGACGGAATAACTGGTCTTTATAACAGATGCATTCTCTTTTGAACTCTCATTGACTGCGGCTGCTCTCCCTCTTCCTCTCTCTCCCTCACACACACACACACACACACACACACACATACACACACACACTGCCTGCCTCTTTCTGTGTGCATGGCAGATATATTGAATGAGTCTTTCATGGAATATGCCCTTTTCTTTTCTCTCATGGAAACAGCAGCATTACAAGGAAAGAACTTGCCTTCAAAATACTGATGTCGATATATTTCACTCTTCCCGACGAGTCTTTGCCGAGACGTCACGGGCAATGACCGGATTAGTCAAACGATATGACGCCATGATTCCCGGGGAAGAACAGGTAGGGATTGACCCCAAATGATACAGGTTGGCTTCAGGGAGGATTTGAAGACACGCTCAGAGCTGATAGGTTGACGTCATTACTAAATCCACTTTTCCCTATGACATCCAACCTGCAAATGGAATATTTGCATAACAGGTATATTTATCTAGTGTGTGGCATTGACGGTAAACATTCTGACGTAAAAATAATACACAATTTCGGACAATGAGGTTATATCTTAATCCATATTCAATGCATGCAAACACAATAAGAAATTAATTACGAGATATAAAGATACATGCATTGTCATAAGTGTTTTCAAAATACTAGATAATTGAATTACTAAATAAATAATTATGCACACTTTCAATCGTTATAATCTTGAGCAGTACGTCTATTTTGGTTTGTTATGTCCGACGTATAGTGCTGGGAAAATTTTGCCGAAATGTAAATGTCGATATACCGTCCAGATTGAAAGGGGTCTTTTTATGAAAGCGTGAAGGTAAAAACTGATGAAGCTAGGTCTTTTTTTTTTTCAGGTTCCAAACGTTGTATAATATGAAGACGCTCAAACAGAGGGGATCTTTTCGCAAAAAAAAAAAAGCCTCCCCCCCCCAAAAAAAAAAACAAACAAACAAACAAACAAACAAACAAACATACAAAAAAAAAAAGAACCTGGATTTCCCTCAAAAGCGAAACAAATAAGACGAAATGTAACCATAGACATTCTCTTGAACAGCAATTTATTTTGTAGTACATCGTTTCTCCTTATGTTTTTCATCCTACTCAGCTAGGCATTTGCACTCTATCTTATCTTCCTTTTATGTCATTATTCATATTGGTCGTATCTGTTGATTGTAATCGAACTGATTCATTTGATGTACTATTATACACTTCTACTTTTATCCTATATATAAACATACACGTATACAATTGGTGCATAACATGTTACGGGGGATCTGATAAATATATGTATGCATGTATGTATGTATGTATATATAATTATGTATAACCTGAAGGAAAGTTAGACTGAATCATACATATTCTACGTCGTACGTACTAAGGCTATAAAATGGCGTTTTGAAAGAGTATTCGAATCAAAGATAACGTCCACAGAACAAACAAACTCGCTGGTGATCGATTGGCGTATTTACTTTGTAGTCGAACGGCGTTCAACGAAACCACCCCCCCACACACACACATTTACATGCGCACGCGAAATCTCTCTACATCTTTGAAATGTCAATTGTCTTGTTTTCAAAAGAGATACGGATAAATAATATACAAATTAGCTGTCTTTTGATTTTTTTTTAAACAAATGTTTTCATATTCTATCTGAATAAAACTAACTGACAATCGTCATCTATAAATCAAAACCATGTGAAGAACTTAGAGAAATATTAAACCCTTTAGGTATGGGTTACAATATCACCCTCATTTCTTACAACCTTCGAAAGTCTTTACATAATGTCACACGCGACATAATAAATAAAATCTGTTTTTGCCTGATCTTGCCTCACGTTAGTTACGGCTAAATGACGTTTAAGATGAATGCCAATATAAGACATGTAAGGGAATCTCACGCATTAGATAACTTTTCAGTTTGTCGTCAGGTTGAAAATTCATAAATTCCCATGATACATCAGGGAAGTGGCCTATTGTCCAGAAACCTTCATGTAGGAAATTGCACTCTTTCATACTCTACTCGGTTTACGTCAGCCATACCTCAAACTCACGTACTTAAGGATTAATAATAGTACTCTGATGGCGTTATTCTACTCGTATTATGTGAGGAGCTCTAGACTGATCCTTGAACGTGACGTCATTTTGATACAAAGTTAGGAAAAAATTGAGATTAGTGGTGGCTGGCGACAACTTATGCAATTTACGACTCCCCTCAATCACGCATTGCAACCTATACGATGAGTGCGACGCATTGGGAGTTCCGCACACCGGACAGGGGAGAGAGAGAGAGAGAGAGAGGGTGGGGGGGGGGGGGGTGGGGTGGAGGGGAGGGGTTGAAGCGGACGTGACTTAGGTTGAAGGAGAATAACAGATAGATCATCTTTCCACTGGAATACCGTTTATTGCAAGTTCAGAACCAAGGTCCCATGTATTCATGCAATTGCACTTTATAAAATCAGTCTATTATTCAAACATTCGCAAGAAGTCTTGTAGTAAATATCTTCTGTATTTAAAAGCAAAGGATACATTATGTAGTATGTAATGTGTGTGTGTGTGTGTGTGTTAAGGCTTGTAGAAAGAGCTCTCAAAAGAAATAGCTTTACAGACCTGAAAACACCGAAAATATTCCACATTGCTATTTTTTTTTCAGATAAAAGCAAGAACAATTATACGAGCGTCAACATCGAGTAAACAAATAATCGATTAAATAAATTAATCTTCAAGGGTTTGGATTAAACGGACTGTACAGTACTGACTGAGGTGATGATTCAGTTTGTAACGTTTTGCAAGATATTTAGAAACCACTATGATAAAATGTTAAAGAGCATGCGATTCTAAAGGGGATCAAAAGTTACATTTAATGAAAATCGGTTTTGAAATGACTGCGATATCTAAAAACACAGGAAAGCCAAAGAGATCCTAATAAAAGCCGTGGCCTGTCAATTTTATTAAGATCGCTTTTCTTTTTTTTTTTGGGGGGGGGGAGGGGGAGTACCTCAGCCATTTCAAGTCCAATTGTCATCAAATAAATGTTGAATCCTTCATTGTATTGCATGCTCTTTCATATTTCATAAGAGGTTTCTCATTATCTCACCATAAATGTTATAAACCAGAATCCTCACCTCAACCAGTACTGTACAGTCCCTTTAAATCACAATATTTACATACAGTATTTTAAATATCACATAAACAACTACTCCAAAGTAGATTGCACAAAATCGTTTGCTTCGCATTTATCCATCTGTCTTCTATTTGACTGTTGGGAGTCATTTGTGTTCGAAAGGTTAGTTGATCACAGGGGCGGATCCAGGGATTCCGTAAACAGTATAGTAAAGGGAAGGCGCCTTTACAAAATGACAGGGGGCGCACGCTTTTTTATTTCTTTTGTTTGAAATAAATGAAGAGGGGGCGCGTGGCCGGTGCGCCCCCCCCCCCCCCTATGGAACCACCACTGCATCATACAGTGCCTCGTGTATACAGCCGTACTTTTCAACCCCTTTTAACCCGAGGCCCACTTTGAGGGTCCCACGATTTCTTTCTTTCTTTCTTTCTTTTTTTTTTTTTTTTGAGGCCTAGTGAGATCGGATATTAATGACTTGTCATTTATTCGGCAGTGCGGTTCACCGGTTGAGAAGCGCCGTTTTTGATACAATAGAGAAATAATGAGCTAGTACATGTCTATCCTTCGTAAGCAAAATAAAGACGTACATAATAAAATACCAAGTATGTACCTATTGCCTATAATGACGGCTCGAATCAGCAAGAGGTACGATATGCAGAGACGCCGTTTACTGGACACGACTTACACACAATAAGAAGATCGTTCTCTCTGTTGAAATCGAAGTCTGGTGTGAAGGTGACCGTGCCGTAAATACATTGAGAAGTCATATGGACAAAATTAGACTGCTGGTCAATTTTGAATACCTGTAGAACCTATGCGGCAAAAAGAAACGTGCACTCTGACAGAGGGTCGTAAAGAGAAAGAGAGAGAGGAAAAAAAACTGTGCTAAAAAGCTGTTAAAGTTCACAACACAATTGCTGTAGAGGAGATAAATGGTGTGTGTTTGCTCATTTAGAATGTTGAGTAAATACAACTGTACCGAATTGACGAGAAATTATATAATATCAAATGCTATTGACTTACCGTGACCATGGTGATGGCGAATGTAGTCGCCATAGGTGGGACAAAACACACGGGCAACCTGTGGATTCCTGCCATTTAGAAATCCCGAACGTCAGAGAGTTTGTGCGTCTGTGCCGTCTGCGAGAACAATCAACTCTCCCCGCGCGCGACCCACGCCCGGCTTCTGCGGCCGGCCCACGCACTAATGAATGTTTTATAAGGTGCAGGAGTCTTTTGAACCTAAGAAGAGAAATGAGAGACGGTATTGTGGCGGAATGATTACGGAATAGAAGGACTGCGGAAATATAAATGTCTTGGTTTTATTGC
The DNA here is from genome assembly GCA_033980235.1 of Diadema setosum. NCBI lineage: Eukaryota > Metazoa > Echinodermata > Echinoidea > Diadematoida > Diadematidae > Diadema > Diadema setosum. The sequence continues at coordinate 3,591,478 of CM067065.1, read as the reverse complement.
AGTTGAACAACCCGGCGTGAGGATAAAGAATGCGAGTACTCATTTCATTTAGATTTGTCAATGCGGAAGCACAGACAGACAGACAGACACACACACACAGAGCACAGATACACGCACACACATACACACACAGACACAGACACAGACACACATACTTAATATAATACTGAATATAAGAACGATCCAAGTCCATTAGAGAAAATGTAGGAAAAAATAGAAATGAATAAGTAACTCCCCACTGCTTTAGTGTTTTCAGTCATTGGGGTGTTATTTATACAAATTTGAATATAAAACAGTCACTCGAATGATCATCTGTATCTGCATGACTTCGTAAATGGTTTCCAAAGGCTATAACCAAATTTGGACTTGGGTCAATCTTATATTTAGGTATTCATATATATATAAACACATGGTATGATGTTTGTTTGTATTTATTCATAATAAAAACAAAATATCTTTTTTTTTCTTCAACCTATCAGGTTGAGGTGATTAAGGCTGTGATGCTAACACTTTGCTGGCAGATGCGCGCTTCTATTATCTGTGTGTTTATGTGTGTGTGTGTGTTTGTATTATCCGTGACCCTGCATCACGAAACTAGCAAAAAGTCGCCAGACATGGATTTTTATTTAAGGGCATCTTTTGAAAGAGCAAACTTTCAGCTTTAAAATCATGATGTATAACTCAATTCAAATGGACTCTCCAAATTTATCCTAATGTTTGAAAGAAAGCAAACACTCTGCAATGGAAAGTGTAAAATTGAGAAAAGAGGCTCTGAAGTATAACAGGGTCTATTAAAGCACTTAGTCTTCACCAAGTTGTGCAAGCTGTGCGATGATTGAAAAAAACAAAAAAAAAAACAAAACAAAACAGGATGTCAACCACCGGAGCAACTGATTACAGTGAAGGTATTAGGGAGCTTTAGATTTTGACGCGCGGACGTTTGAGCCGACGCTTGCGCTGGACGTTCTCCTCTCCCCGCGTCGTGTGGAAAAGTAGCTTTTACGCTGGGACGGAACGTATAAAAAATAAAATCGCGCCCCCATATGAGCAGTGCATGAAGAAGCTCTCTACGTCGTAAGGTGCGTAAACTGTGCGGACGTGAAAATAGCCCAGTACGCGTAGTGAAAAACTCAGGCGACGCAAGCTAAAAATAGATTGACTTTACGCGCGCTACTGCGCACGCTCAGAACATATTTTTTTTTCTTTGAACGTCCGCGCGTCTAAAATCTAAAGCTCCCTATTATTAGATTAAACTAAAATTGTGCATGCTTTATTAACTTATTTTGTAGATGATTATTGTCAACTTTCAAAGCAGTAGCATCATTCTTTCTTAAAGAGTTGAAAGTATAAATATACGTGTATTTGTGTGTGTGTGTTATGCGAGCGTGTGTGTCTCTATGTTACTAATTTCGCAATGAAGCCCAAGCAAGAATTATCTTCGTGACGAACAGCTTCATTCAAACAACCATATGAAATGACACAGGATTCCTGTAGTGTACGACCAAGTATCAATTAGCTGTCTGCAGTAGATGTGGACTTCCCATTTGTCCTTTGAACCGCTCGCTGCACGTAGATCTCCCGGAAGAATAACATTGACTTTACCTTCATGTTGTACGGGAAGCTGGAAGTTATCGTACTATCATCAGCTAAATATTTTCATTTGACTATTTCTGCTGCTTTATTTAAAATGTACTTTTGCTCTTAAACCTTGGAGCCATTTATGATTGTGTATAACTGCGAAAGTGAAAATGTTTTTTTTTTTTCTGTCTTCTGTTTGAAGCAATTTTCTCCTTATAACATGCGCATGTCTGGCGCCACGTTTTCAATAATGGGAGGGGGTTAATCCCCCCCCCCCCCCCGTTGCGTCTGATGTGTGTGATCTGTGTGTATGTTTGTGTGTGTGTGTGTGTGTGTGTGTGTGTGTGTGTGTAGGTGTGTATGTGTGTTAGTATTGGCGCGTTCTTCAGTCCGCATCACGTGCATAGCTTACCATCCCTGGCATACTTGATATTTATCGGTGATTGAGAACAGATTTGCGAATAGCCGCCTTGAGCCCTTTTCTCGCGACTATGACAGTAAGTCTGAAATGGCACGGAAAGAATCAGCTAAAAGTGGAAACGCAAATCGTGAGATGCAATGATTTCACTAGTTGCCTGTCACATTGCGTTGCTTCCACCGACCTGGAATATACTCGCAATATGGTACATTTCATTTCATTTCTTCTTATTCACCTCATAAAAAAAGTGCAATGTTACATGCTAAAACAATTCAAAAGCTCAATTACATACAAACAAGACATGAACAAAATCAAACAAACCATACAGGAAGTACCGATATAAATTATGTATATAAAACTTTCACATATTTAGTTTGCATAAATTTATAAATCCACAACCGAATACAAATATGAATAAAGGATACATTATTTATGTAATAATAATAATATATTATATTGTAATATCATACAATATTACACTATAATATTCAATATGCATTTTGTGGCGCATTAGCACAGCAACGTGATTAAAAAACGCCACATGAAAAAGAAAAAAAAAAACAACTATCAGGCTATTACCATGTGTTGGGTTTTTTCTGCCTTCTGACGTTACAGTACTATGATGTTCAATACATTACATTTCGGATGGAATAATCATTTTGTTTTCCTCTATTCCTTTAATCCATGGTCCTTTATTCTCTCTATGAGTTCAATACTAAGTTTTGAAACCCAAGTTCCCCTTTCTCCTGAAATTGCTATACTCTGCCCGCAGCTGGAGCCCTGCAAGATTAAAAACAGATCGAACTGACAAACATGTGGAAGTATATCAGGGGCGGATTGAGGAATTCCGGAAAGGGGGCGCAAAAAAAAAAAAAAAAAAAATGAAATAAACGGGTGGGGAAACTCAGGCACACAATATTAGTCTTCTTTTTGTTTTTTTATTTTTAGAAAAAAAAAATAAAAGGGGCGGCGCTTGGTGCACTGCTTCTGAATCCTTCACTGTATACATGGTATTTTTTTAGGTATATTAATTTATGATTCTTTAAAGGACAAGTTCACCTTCATAAACATAAGGATTGAGAGAATGTAGCAATATTAGTAGAACACATCATTGAAAGTTTGAGGAAAATCGGACAATCCGTTCAAAAGTTATGAATTTTTGAAGTTTTTGTGCAGTCACTGCTGGATGAGCAGACTACTGCAGTGTATGATGTCACATGCGTACATTATAAAGAAAATATAAAGAGAATTTCACAAAATTTCATCTTTTGAAAAAAGTACACATTCCCTTGACTCGTTACTGACATATGTTATGGGTAATATTATTCCCATTGCCTTTAGAAAGAGGCAATTCAAGTGCTCTTTTATTATGCGAAAAATGTGAAAATATGTTGAATTTTCTTTACAATTTCTTTATACTGTTGTACTCATATGACATCACTAGCCTTAGTAGTCTCCTCATCCAGCGCTTCCAACACAAAAATTTTAAGAATTCATAACTTTTGCATCGATTGTCCAATTTTCCTCAAATTTTCACTGATATATTCTACTAATATTGCTGCATTCACTCAATCCTTATGTTTATGAAGGTGAACTTGTCCTTTAAATGAATATAGTCAAATATAGAATCTTGCAGATAACCCATTAAAGTCACGGGTACAATAAAAGACACAAAAGTTTATAGTTTCTCTCGTTTCATAATGATGAATTTAGATGCAGTCAGAGCAGACATTACTTTAGGAGACAAACAATATTCATTCACAACTACCTAAAACATTGCCCATGCCTGCTTGTCAGCTGATTAACTTAAATCCGAAAGTTGGCAAGACAACATTAAAATGCTTTACGCCCCCACCCCTTTATGGAATTCCTGGAAACGCCCCTGAGTTTTCTATGCAATAATAATACATAAGAATTAATGTATTTGTAAAGATGAGTGGGAGAGTTTTATTTTATTATTATTATTTTTTTATATATATATATGAAGGGTTTGTTTGCAAAAACCGATAAGTCCATTTTGAAGATTTTGAAGTACGATATCTGTCATAAAGTACAAACAAACTCTTCATATACACACCATAGTCATCCACTGATATACACCACATTACAGGAAGGTTTGATTTCTGTTAACAATCAGTAGATTTCTTATTCCTATAGCAGTATAATGTCCTCTGTTTCTCTCAGTCATTCGACATAATTGTCTTTTGATAACATCTAATCATAATTTTGCCCATTCTCCTATTTTGTCCCACTCCCTTATGTTCTTTTTGGTATGTCTGGGTCCCTTTCTTTTGGGTGTTCTTTTCTTTGTCCTTATTGGTTGCAAATCCATATTTTGTAATGTGATTCGCGATTTATGATAATTATAATGACGTACAGCTTCACCATTGTAAATTCGATGATGGAATCATCCTCAAAGGCCAATGAACAACTGTTGATTTCCATCACCGTTTACTCAGATTGTTATGTCAATCTCCATCACACACGTTTTAATTATGACTACGTACTTACCTGAATTAATTTTCGTTTGTATAATGTATATTTTGACTGATTGTCTTTTTGCATGTTCTAACTGAATTTTGTGGAAATAAACTAGACTTGAATAATTATCATTCTTCCCTAATACACTTTGTGGTGATCCGTCGGTCTCATCGAGTTTTGGCAACATGTAGATAGAGAACAACATGGGTGCAGAAACACGTACAGCCGAATACATGGACCTGCATTTGGCGATACGTGCGTGCTGCCATGTGTTGGGATTTGAAGTCGTATCTACTATCATGGGTGATGTGTCGAGCTGCGTGAAAATGAGTGATCCTCCACCGTTAGGGTGAGCGCTGAGCGAGACGACTGCAGCACCGGTCTCGGATTACAGGCAGGGCACTGGGAGTTCACCGTCGCGTCGGGTCACGAGCTTTTGAGGACGCGACTTCACTTCCTTTATTCCGACAAGGTGGGGCCGTCCATACCAAGCACAGACAAATCATTGTGATTTTCACTTTCCATATAGGGGCCTATTTTATTTGCTTTCAAATCGTTTTGTTTCGTATTTTTCATGCTAACCAATGATAATAATAATAATAATGAATGACTATCATAGCTCTATATAATCGTTAACCAAACAGAGCAGTGGTGTAAAAATGGCCCATATCATCGCAATATTTTCAGTTTTGCTTTGTTTTGTTTTGTTTTGTTTTTTCTCAAATGAGATCCTTAGAAAGCGATATTAACAATGATAAGAATAATAAAAGTAAATAATGCAAAGAAAGAATGCATTCAGTGACCAGGTGACACAATGTAGTAATGCTTCAAAAAGAACGGCTCCAATAACTGCAACAAAATGTATTATACTCCGCGACAAGGAGAAAATGGTTCCGCGACAAATACCTCGCAACATTGTATTTGCTCTGGCGATTTTTTTTTTTTTTTTTTTTTTCCGGAGAAGTTGTTAACGGAGCATATTATGTCTGCAAAGCATCATGTTATGGAATCATGAGGTAAGACTAGCAACAGTGAAGAGTTTGTTTGCAAAAACCGATAAGTCCATATTTGCCAAATCGAGATATTTGCGATTAAAGTTCAAGAAAAATAAAGAGAATAATAAGAAAATGTTGCTTCTTTTGACCATAACTTAAAAAATATACCTTTATATGTAGTTACCAATATATCATTTAAAAGGTATTATTTTGTACTTTATGAGAGAGATCGTACTTCAAAATCGTCAAAAATGGACTTATCGGTTTTTGCAAACAAACCCTTTACTGTTTTTCGAATTATATAATTTCAAATTTGCCGGCTCCGATCTTCCTTCGCCAGCCACCCTCTTGTCTCGATTTTTTTTTCCCCCTATGAAATGTGGGATATCATAATATTATAACACACCCATAATACGCACGATACTCACTCTGTAACGCACTCACCCACTCTAGATTGAGCGGCAAATGCATAGAAAGGAAGATGCTGTAAGAAGAGAACGTTCAGAAATGGGGCAGGACGAGAAAGAAAGAAGTGAGAGGGGAGAGAAGATGTAAAAAAGCGGAACAGAGATGAAAGGGGAGAGCTAAAGAAAAGTAAGAAGAGAGAAAAAAGATAAAAGAGAGAAAGAGACAAGAAATAGGATAGAGAAAGACTAGAGAGAAGAGATAGAAAAGAGAAAGAAAGAAGGGATAGAAAGGAGAAACAGAGAAGAGATAGGATAAAGAAAGAAGAGAGAAGAGATAGGAGAGAGAAAGAGATAAGAGATAGGAGTGAGAGAGAAGAGATAGAAAAGAGAACGAAAGAAGAAATAGGATAGAGAAAGAACAGAGAGAAGAGATAGAAAAGATAAAGAAGATAAAGAAAAGAGAAACAGAGAAGAGAAAGGAGAGAGAAAGAAGAGAGAAGAGATAGGAGAAAGAAAGAAGAGAGAAGAGATAGGAGAAAGAGATATGAGACAGGAGTGAGAAAGAACAGAGAGAAGAGATAGAAAAGAGAAAGAATATAAAGAAAAGAGAAACAGGGAAGATATAGGATAGAGAAAGAAGAGAGAAGAGATAGGAGAGAGAAAGAGAAAGGAAAAGAGGAAAAGAGAAAGGATAGGAGAGAGAAAGAACAGAGAGAAGAGAAAAAAAGAGAGAAGAGAGAAGAGACAGGATAGAGAAAGAAGAGAGAGATTTCTACAAAAAATTAATAGTGGATGTAAACGCATGAACGTAGCTGCATAAAACTTAACACTTTAGGAGAGATAAGATGGATGAAAAGATGGGGCCACATTGGGAAGTATAATCTACCCTCTAAATCTCTTTAGTTTTCCTGGTGTCTACACAGTGACATGTACGATCGTCACATTTAGACATTGACTCTCTTAGATTTCACTGCATATTCTTTACGGAAGAATTTATAGAACTGGTTAATTTCAGTCGATGTGCTCGGAAGCAAAGGGAAATGTATAAAATAATTGTCATATGTGTGTTGCGACTTTATTGGCTCCTGTATAACGTAAGTATTGAAGCGGAATGCATAAATTCAGCAATGAGTGTTTCGCCATTAAATAAATGGGCAAATCGAATAGCAGCCCCCGATTGACTATTACATAAATGGAATATAAAACCTTATACTGAAGATACACGCCAAGCAAGTGCTATCTTAACGTATGGTGATACTGGGACGTACGGTAGGGCCTATTCTCAATTCCTGGCATATTTAGTATGATGAGGGTGAGGTTGGTAATCGAAGGGATCAGTAAAAAGAACAAAATGGATTTGATAGGCACAAGTCCAGGAAAACCTTGAACACAGAACTAGCTGCATTGAGGTATACAACTGTATAAGGATGATAATATCATCATCATAATACAAAGTGCGATGAAGTGCTCAGCAAAGGGTGTATAAGGCTTCAAGCTGATTAAGAAACCTAACGCACGGTCAAGGATAATGAACTGAGATAAAAACAGAACTAGCTTCAGCAAACAATTACGTATAGGGTGGGATATTGCCTTGTTACCGACGTATAAGGAAGTTTGCCATTTAAAGGGATTGTACAAGTTCAGTATTGGCTTACGTAGGTGAAAATAAGCTCGTAATTGTTTGGGAGATACTCAGACACGGCTCTACGAAATGCTACAAAAAAGAAGAAGTACAGTATACATTATTCTCAGCCCGAACTCAAAATTTGTTTGACAAGAATCATTTTCGACATGGCTAAGATATCCAAAAACAAAGTAAAACAAAACGATTGTAATAAATGGTGGGTCCACCTTTTACTAAGATTGCTTTGCTTTTGGATATCTCAGTCATTTCAAAACCAATTTTCATTAAATAAACTTTGAATTCCTCTTAGAATTACATTACACGTATATGCTCTTATAATATTTCATAAGATTTTCATCTATTATATAAAAAAAAGCAATCATAACAGCTGAAGAAGTTTAAAACTAGAAGCCCCATCTCGACCGGAGCTATATTATCCCTTTAATACTATCAGACATACAACTTGTACAATGACCAGTTTACAGAGGTCAAAGGGAGAAGTCAAGAGGATGAGAAGATAAGAAGAGTTAATTAGTAAAAAAAAAAAAAAATCGCATGAACTGCAAGTAGATTTAGGGAGCTTCATCTTTTTTTGTTTTCTTTGTATCATTTGCTGTTACTGCAATATAATTTTCATTTTAATTCACTATGATATGCTTGATTCGATCAATATATTCATTTTTCATATATAATACGATGCTATTATCTATGTAATAATTGTGATTGTATGTTTTTTAATTATTATGTATTGAATCCCTTTATTAAAGAATTAGCGCCTGTTGAAAGGGATTCGAACCCACAAGTGGAGATACAATTCATTCATTCATCATGTTCATCATTCATTCATTCATCCATTCATTCTTTCTAAACTCTTAAAACACAAATACACAAACAAGGAAATGATAAGACATTTGGCAGTTTGGTGTCGGAGTAAGGCATGTAAAGAGACTGTTCATACGCAATCAAATGCGAAGTAACATTCAGACACTTTTAAAGTGCATTAACACACGCGCAAATTCACAATAATTACAACCATAGCCCTAATCCAGGGATCAACTTCTCAGTCTCCCTCTCCCTCTCTCTCTCTCTCTCTCTCTCTCGGGGGCAACTAAACCCACCGGCCACGAAAATCTTTAAAACTAACATTATGGTAGCCAACAAAAAAAGAGAGAAAAAGAAATGCAGTGGCCCGGAATAAAAGGAAACATAACGATTGCACGATTGGGTCACTATTAGCCTTTTTTGGAAATCTGATGGCCTACAGTGGCCTAACATCAATTTCTACTGGCCCCGGGTCACGGCAAATGTCGAGTTCTGCAATTGGAACTTCTACTAGCACGAAGAAGCCTACCGACAAATCTGCACCAAGTACACAGCGGCGGACATGAACAAGAGGTCATCAATACCCACCTTCGCCTCTCGCGGCCCCACATTTCTGGACGAGAAACCAGCTCGTGTCATCGGCTTTACATAGAACGAATATTATGAATAATGGTGGGAAAAGGTCACGTGCTGACTCAATACCAAACCGACGTAAAGTCATACGTTAGATGATCTCTTCACTATTGGTTTGATTTCAAAACTTATGAAACCTTTCTGACTGGTGAATGGAATTACCTTAAATTCATACTGAAAAACAAACAAACAAACAAAAAGCACTCGAGCCTAAAAACATTTTTAGTACAGGAGATGATACAACTGTCAATAGAAAGAGGGCTACACGTGTACAGGTACGTAAACACAGCAAGACGCCATATTATGATTGGACTTACATACAGAAAATACAACGTATCGATTATTAAATACAGTCACATTTCCAAGACCTTTTCAATGCGTCATATTTGTACCATGAGGCTCTGGTAGCGCGAAGGATCATTATGGTGAGATACGTGTATACATACATGTATTCACTACAAATGGACAACGATGTTAGACAATGGTTTGATGGATCACGGTCTGTTTTTATGCATACGTGGTTTGTAGTTTTCCACACGTTTCTCGGAAAACAGTGAATTTGAGTCCCAGCAATAGAACTATGCAACCCCGTAATCAACCTATTTTTGTGATTTCTGCCGGATATAGTTGCTTCTGTAGACTGAATTCTTACACTGTCCTTTTAGTGTTCAGATTTTCTATTCCCAGTTCAGAACAAGAAATACAAACAAATTCACTGCATTCCTGTCGCATTAATCATTAGACATTCAAGGTGATTTTGCTTTTCAGCCACATTATCAGGACACATTCTTGGCCGCAAGTCAATTCACTTCATTTACCGTCTACACACATTCTTTTCGCTAAGCATACATACGTCAACTCACATCTAAAAACTATACACACCATGATACACACACACAGTTGATCTATTAATTTTACCTAAAATGCAATGTACAGTCTGTACATATTGTATACACATGCACAAAAGAGTTTTCACAAACACACATAGAACAGTATTACATCTCTTTTGGACCGTATCTGCACAGCAGTAAAAACATTGTAGTACTACATGTATTTATACAGTGTACACTGTAATACAATATGAGTAGTGTAGAAAATACAGCTGTAAAAGAAAAAGAAAGAAAGAAAAAAACAACTAGAAATGTCGCTTTGGCGACTGGTATGCCTCCGCCATAATGCATGATTTTCCCAATAGGTCTAGATAGTACATGTGGACACTGTGTGATTACATTTTCACAAATTGGCAAAATATTGGAATGACAAGTTTGTCACAAATGTGTTGAATGTTCACCTTCCTTGACGTAGGTTTAATTGAATGAATAGGAGAGCATGTATCTAGGGATTTAAGGACTTTAACTTGACTTTGACCCATTCATACATTTAGGCATTGAGTAATTTTCAAGGTACAGGTGTGGAGAAAAAGTTCAATTTCTGAATTGAATAGTAAATTGTTACCATTTTCATCTGGCCCTTGACCCTAAAATTCATAAGATAATTACTTTCAGGTAGAACATGCATAATATGTACTAAGTTTCAAGGTAACTTGAGCCACTTTCGAGATATGGAGGAAAAAGTTAGTTCAGCACTTTCACTTATCTTTGACCTTTTGACCTTTGAGGCAAAAAGAGAAAAAAAAAAACTTTCCAGAGAATTTCTATTAGGTTACACACGCATACACCAAGTGTAAAAAAATAACCCTGCTGGCATTGCATAAATATGAGGGTAATAGTAACATTTTGAAGTCTTGCACTTGACCTTTGACCCCATGAACCCTACATTCTCTAGATAATCACTTCCAATCAGTACATGTATATACTATGTTCCATGAAGATACCTTGAACAATTTTCCAAGGTACGGAGAAAAAAAAGAAGTTTTAATATTTTTACTTGACCTTTTGACCTTTGACCTTTGACCTCATGACCCAAACTGTCACCAGAGAATCTTAATTGGGTAATACATGTATACACTAAGTTTCAAGAAAATCTCTTCAGGCATTCAATAGATATGGTGGAAATAGTGAAATTTTATGTATTTGACCCTGACCTTTTGACCTTTGACCTTTGACCTCATGACCCAAACTTTCACCAGAGAATCTTAATTAGGTAAAACATGTATACACTAAGTTTCAAGAAAATATCTTCAGGCATTCAATAGATATGGTGGAAATAGTGAAATTTTATGTATTTGACCTTGACCTTTTGACCTTTGACCTTGAGCATGTGCACCCAAAAGTTGATAGGCACAACTTCACCCCCTAATACACATACATGCCAAGTTTCATTAGGATACCTCAACAGGTTTCGATAGTTACCTTGTCCACAAAATTCATTACGGACGGACGGACGGACGGACGGACGGACAACCCGAAAACATAATGCCTCCGACACCACTTCGTGGCGGAGGCATAAAAAACCTTCCTGTTGCAATGGGGAGATTTTGGCGCATTGTGATTCAACAGCATCATATAGGCCTACAGATTGCAGTTAGCATGTGTTTATTTACAGTATTAATTTGCTTGAAAATGTATGATTTTGTCCCTGTTTGACCCACCTGAAATCGTGTTGTCGATGTCTCGCTACACACGAGATTATGCCCGTTTTTGTCGTTCTTTTTTCAGTTTGCTTGCTTGTTTTTTGTTTTGTTTTAAATAAAAACACAGCATTACATAAACTATGGGATCTGATGGCAAGTACTGGAACTACATGAATGCAATGTACTACAGTAGGACAGTAGGAAAGAGATAGCATTATTTGTACAAAATAACTCAAAATTTTATTGAATTCTCAACACAAAACAAAACATGACATGAACATGAATAAAGGAAGATAAAAATGACACAAACTGTACAATGGTTTCTTTCCAGGACATGAAAAAAAAAGAAGAAGAAACAGAGGTATAGAGAGGAACAAAAAGAAGTACATACCTTTGGCCTATCTTCTCAGGACAATAAAATGGTTGCTTACAAATTAATGCACTGAAAAAAAAAAATAATAATTTGACTTCTGGTACTACTTAATATAACAGGGAGGGCAGAACAAAACTAAGTGCTCTGTCACGCTATGGATTACAGATCATTCCTTGAAAAGCTCCCCGTTTGTTTCACTTAAAAACAGTCAGAATACACATAATTTCGCAATCTATTTGTCGACTGTTGCCCGAATTATCAATACAACTGTACAATGTATTAAATGAATCAACCAGTTCAGTAAGGTATACTCTCATTTCAACAATTTCCTTTGCTTACAGTGAGATAGCTTTGTTAAAGAATGTCAAAACCTGCATAAACTCCAGGTTCACAGAGAAACAAAATACGCATTGAGTTTGAGCGATGAATAAGACTAGTGCACTGGACAGATTTTCTTGAAACCTGTAACACCTTGTGACACATTTAGGTTCATATTCACCAATTTTCCCTGCAAGACTTTTCAGCACCTTAGTGAAACAGTCACTATGCACTGAGCACAATCATGTTTTGAGCAAAAATGATAAAACCATGTTTGAAAATTTGTTGGGAGAGAGCCAGAATATAAGGATAAATGAAGTCAAAAGTATTTCCTAGCTACTTTTAATGTGAAATTCAAAGGACATCATTTGGTCACGGTACAGTGAGCATGCCCTAAAGACATGGTTACCTTTAGAAGTTCACAAGCCTTATTTTGTAACTTTGATCAATGATTTTGGAACAGCTTTCAATATTCAGGTAATAGAAGGCATGAAACATACAATTTATGTGCTTCCTTTCCTACCATATGACTTGTTTTGTCTGCTTTTTGAAAAAGATAAACTTATGGTATTGAACTGCTGCGAATTATCATCATACAGTATTGATGAAAAATAAACTCAAGAAACCAGCAAGCACAGGTGTATCAAAATCTGAACAAGCAGATGTTACTTTTTAACTGGTGAAGAGAAAGACTCCTATCAAAATATGGAACCACTGAATATTCAAAACACATGATGGTCATGCTGTAACGATGGTACAGTATCTACGTTCTTAAATTTGGCATGAGCAAATTTGTGCGAGTGGTGCCAACAAAAGTTTCTCAAAGCTCTTCTTTCATCAACTCACTCATGATGATATACACTTGTACCTGCCTCAAACCATACAAACCACGACTACACAACCACCTCCAACGACACCCATGGCGCTACGCACAGGCGAGTGTGATTGGTCGACGGCAGAGCGCAGGGCGACCAATCAGTGAGCAATCTGTGGAGAGATAGCGTGCCACAAGCAGGATTGTGCAATGCGTTGTGGGCAGCGCAGGGAAAAGCAAGTCAGCGTGGCGGCAAGACCACGAATACAGAACCACACCCAAAACAGTTCTCACACAATGTCACTGTGTTACAATCATTGAACAGACCATAGCATGCAGAATATACAATCCATGGATGTTTTTTCCCCAGAGGGCATAAAACCTACAATGATTCTTCATTCCACTTGCTCCAACTGAAATTTAATGCTATTGTACTGCTTGGAATACAGTTTGCATGTAACACCTGTGGTGGGCATGTCTGCAGGAATTTTTCTAGCAGTCAGAAAAAAAAAAAAAAAAAAAAAAAAAAACAAGACCATTGCAAAATCAATACTTATACCAAAGTGCTGGTAAACCAGTTGATTCTGGGACCATTTTCAAAGGAGACTTATGATCTCAAATACTCCCATATCTCTCACATTTTTCAATTTTCACTGCAGGATATTTTGCCATGCACAATGAATATCTCCATATCTTCACAGCACTGATAAAATAAATGAAAAGAAAAAAGTCATGCTTTTCTATGTAACATGCAGTGAAATGGCAATGTAAGTATTAAACATTTCATCCATTATTAAACACATCAGAATGATAAAACTAAATGTAGAACTCTTTTTTTTTTGGGGGGGGGGGGGGGTCAAGGATGAATGAAAAATGCCCCCCAAAAGTTCAAGATTAAACAAAGAAATTTTGTTTTGAAACAACTCATTTAGTAATGAAATCTATCAGAATTTTTTAGCAAAAAAAGTAATTTAGCACTTTTTATCTTTCTCATCTGGTTTCTGAAAACACACATTCTCCTCTGACCCTCTGAAAAAAAAAACAAATAAAATTACCATTTCATCAAATCGGCTGCAATAGTAAAAATTATATTGTACTATTCTTTTTCTACCCCGTACACTGTGAAACATGGTTATGTAATTCAAACATCTCATACAAAGAGTGATACTAAATGTCTTTGAACAAAAAGAAAGGAAAGAAAAAAAAAATAATAACTTGACCTTGTTCTGTAAATGCCTGGATTTGTCTCTTGAGAAATGACAGCATATAATCCCAGACAGTGATTCTTCCATATTATAGAAGAACTTGTTGAATGTCTTTGCTGGAGACAGGGATTGGAAACTTTATATTTTAAAGCTTCATGATGGTGGTGTAAGCCGCAATTAGTTCAACAATTCTGATGAAAAAGCGGAGCATTACCAACTGTACACAGGACACGCAGGCTCCTTGCGACCTTGATGGGTGAAACTCACTTGCAAATGCCATGACATGGGACTTTTCATTTAAAATGGCTGATTTGGTAAGCAAGAGTGAAGACGACATGGCACGGCCCCTGTGAAGCACAGCAGTACTTGATTAACACTGACATTCCTCTAAAATTGGCTGATTTGATGATTGCATCATTATACAAGATCACCATTTCGAAATAAAATATGGCTTCTGCAGTCGACGCCATGTAAAATTGATGTCTCTAATAGTGCCGCTGCACGAAAGTTCTGGTGGAGCTAAAGTAGCTTGTATGTACATGAAGTGTCCTCTGTGCAACGCCGAATCAGGGAGGGGAGGTTATTTCTTGGCAAATGCAATCTTCAGTGTGTTGGACGGTGTGATTTTGAAGCCCTGCAGTGCATCCTTAGCCGTACCAGACTGCTGCTCGTTGCCAAACTCGACGAAGGCGATGTCGTGTCTGCCCGGCACAAGTCGCACCTCCTTGTAGCCATTAAATCTGCAGAGAGAGAGAAAGTAAACAGATAACATAATCAAATAAATAAACAAATCTTGCAATTGTTTCAAATAATTCATGCCAATAAATCATCAACATAAATTTTCTATAGTGCACTCCTGTTATAATAATGAACACAGTTATAACAAAATTAAGGTTATAACAAAGTAAAAGTTCGGACCGTAACATTTTTGCTCCATGATTTTTATTGTTTATTTCTTCAGTTACAACAAAATTTCGATACAACAAAAGAAAATTGCCAGTCCCGAGGACTTTGTTACAATGGGAGTCCACTGTACTATAGTTAATGCTTGCATTATTCAGGACTAAACAGACTTCTGCTGAGTTGATTACAATATGTGAAATGTTAAAATGGGAAACTTTCAAATGATATTTTGTACAGATCTTAGAATACTCTTTGCAACAGTAATTGCCATTTGTGACTGCCCTACTCAAACCCACAAAAAGCATGCCACCATGACCCCGGGTGCACATTCATGAAGCAACTTAAAGCTCCAAACCCAGTTCTCATATGGGCTCAAATTTTCTTTCCACTATTTTGAATTTGCTTGCAATATATTGAAAGGGTCCACCAAGAAACTTGTTTGGCTGATGCCATTTGCCAGGACAAAGAGTTGTATTTTGAATGTTTTAAGATGGAATGTGTAAAATAATTTGATCATACATGTAGAACACAAATTTTATTCCTGATGTGCCCTCCAGTTTCAGCAGTGAGTTGGTAGAACGTAATTATAGTGTCTGTAGTACATGATACTGAATCATGCCCTAGCAGAAGTATCACATGGATCGATATGGAATGGAATGGGTTGGATACTGCTAAAGGCTCAACAATATTTCATTTAATTGATGTAATCAAATATTAAACACCCTGTATCAAGCGCAAATGGGTAGGCTCCAAGATCGCACTACTTCAGGGGTACCTATTTGGATAAGCTTTTGCACTTTCTCCATTACCCAAATTAAAGTGATGTTATCACATTGTCATTGCACACATTTCTAAGGCACATGTGTCCAAGTAAGGGGAAAATTGAAGTGTCTACAGATACATTAGAACTATGCTTTGCTTGTTGAGTGAAATGATAATACTTACTGTTTGAAGAGAACTTCCAGCATAAGCTCATTGGTTTCCTCCGGTAGGTTGGTCAAGAACAGGATGTTATTAGGCTCATCCGGCACGACGACTTTTGAATTGAAAAGAAAAATCGGCAGAATATTAGGATACTCAACTAAAGAATGTTCATGCATGGGCAAATGACAACTCCTCATTGTTTTTCCCCATGGGTGCTTTGAAATAAGAGTAGAGACTGCGACTGTTCAAAGACAGTGAAGAATGAGACTAATAGTTACCCACTAGGTAGAAATGGGGGAAGGAGACGATAAGCCATTGGCCCAAAAGGTGGAGGGTTGGGAGTATGTGGAGAAGAAATCATCATCTTGACATTGCTAAATAATCCATGCTTGAAATATAGTCGCCAAAATCCCGTCGTCCAAGCCAGGGAGGTGCCGAAGTACAGTCAGGGAGACTCATACAGTGTGTACTGTATACACTATACATGGATATTGGGCGACTCTAATTTGTCTGTTTGTTTCTTTGTTTAGGTTGCGAAACAGGACTTGCTGGATATTTTGCTACTGATTAAATTTGCGATCTTGGACGGCAGCAATAAGCTGAGAAATGTATGCATGCACATTGCATTGAAGTCTGGATCAGAGTTGATAACTTACAGTAGCATGCTATTAAATTTCAGCTATACACCTAACCCACAAAACTCACTTACCCCGTGTTCACATTACAATGTAGACCCCGCGTCGCAGGGACAGTCACCAGAGATCTTATCTTTTTTACGACTGACCGTCCACACTGCTATCTCATCTGTCCCCAAGCTGTGGGGGCAATTGGGGCTTGGGGCGAGCTCTGCCACTCGAAACCAGGCATAGCGCACATTTGATGACCACAACTGGACGCTATCAATTGTGCCCCAAGGTCACTCTTTCCTCCAAATCTAGTCCCCGTACCCGACTTGTTTGGAGGGGACGAGGGGCCAAGTCCCAGCGGGCGTTCACATTATTGATTTTGAGGAGAAAGTCCCGCAGCCGCAGCGTGAGACTTTCCCCACATCGCGGGGGAACGCGGGAAAAATAAACACCCGCAAAATACATGTATGTGGAGTGCATTGTATGTCACTTGTTGAAATATTGATATTCTTTAGGAAGCCCCCTGCAAAATCAGGTAGAGTTAATATCTAAGTCATCCCTTTTAGATGGCCAAGCTTTTTCATCAGCCATCTTAAACCCATCCAAACTTTACCTAGTTGTAGATTAGCAAGTTTACACACCATCAACGGTGTAGCAAAGTGCCTCAGTTCAACAGGATGGTCACAGTCATACAACAATATATAGATGATGACTGGCAGGGAGGGACATATCAAATGTTCCACCCTAAGAGTTTGAAATGATATGGAAGGAGGTTATAAGTCCCAAGACGAAGTCCAGGGACTTATAGCCTCCCGAAATAGCATTTCAAACCCTGAGGGTGCAATGTTTGGTACATGTTCCCGACAACAAAAGTCATCATGTGTTATATTATATGGGTTAATCAAATGCTCGTACGTCAACCACCAGCACAACGCACTCGATCGCTTGTGCAGAGCCAAATTCACTATGCGCGGGTCTCTGTCATTTGTTACATCGAAATTGTTTTCCCATGGGAGAACATTACAAAAATGTTCTCCCATGGGCGAACATAATCAATGTTCCTCCATCACGTGACTGTGTTTAGCCAATCACTAACTGGTATTTGACTAAAAAAAACCCATTTAATATTCTGTTTTGCTGACTTCCTTTACCAATAACTGGCAAATAAAGCACACTTGGTAAGGATAAATGAGGAGGAAGTTTGCTCATGACAAGGGTCAGGTTAACATTGGAGGGGAACATGAAGCCTCTGGGCACTCACCAGGTGGGGCTGGAGGGGGCTGTACTGGAGGGATCATACCCATGTCCATGAGGGATGGAGGCTGGTTGACGGGTGGGGCTCCAGGCATGGGGATCTGTGACGGGGGCGGGATGGCCACCGCTGGCTCCTGGTTCCTCCCCTGCTTGTTCTTCTTACCACGCTCTGATGAAAAGGAAACAGGGAAAGACACACAACTTCGAACCTTTGAAGACATTATAGAATGAAACCCGTGTTCATATATTTACCACACCGGTCTTTGAACATCACATTTATCACACACTAAGAAAACATACAGCAAGCCCATAATGGGTTGACAAAAGCTTGTATCTAAAATTTTATGTGATATCACTTGTTTGGATTAATTGTCCCATAACCAGTCAAGTAAAGTCTTGTTCAAATCCTAGCTGTCTTACCCCCCAAACTGATGCCACCACGGCATGTCAAAGGACCAGTGACCCAAATTTTGTAATAGTGCTTTGGCTGTCAAATCTTGTTCGCTCTATTGAATATTTGGCATGGTTAAGATACAAGTTTCTTTCACCCCAACAGTGAATTGGATCACAAGTCGCACACAATTCTATTCCTGGGGCATACATCCGTAGCCAACATCAATGCAAAATGGTAACACTTGAAAAACAAGACACTATTGCAACTGTAAGTTACAACTGTATAGTACTTCATTCATTGACTATCACTAAAGTTCTGTTTTGAAGCAAAGTTTCACTGGTGATCTTAACAATCCAAGCCCATATGAATATCAATCTGTATACTAAACAGATGTCATTTTCATGGACTTAAATTCTCTACTTGTAAAAAAGTTTTTTATATTAGACAATGCAAATTATGCCCTAATGTTGAATGCCATGTCAGCCAAGGTCAGATATTGGACATGCTCTGGTATAAGAAGCAGAAAGCCTAATGACACACACAAAGTTTAATGTACTGCATAGTCGAAATACCCTGCAAAATTATAAAGTTAATATCATTGCCTCAATATGCCACATGCTTCATCACGCCTAGTGTAAGGACAGTTACAAGTACTTCATGGCGAGTGTTAACACCATTATGGTTGCTTGAAAACCAGTGTCAAGACAGTCATAGCTGCAATGTTAACATGCACACAAACAAGCAAAAAGGTTACTTGCAAAAGATGAAAAAATCTGGCTTTAGTTTATAACATCACTGTCCATACCTGGCAGATCTGGCTTCCTCTTTTCTACTCTCTTCTCCCGCGGTACGTATGTTCCCTGCATCTTGGCAATGGCATCAGACTTTGTCTTGGCAAATTGGATTCTCTGCGGATGAGAGTCAAAGAGTTAAACACACAATGTCAGTCCTGGCTGCTATTGTACTTTGACTAAAATCATCACGACCCATCAGACCCTGCAGATCACTTTACCAGGCTGCAGTTTGCTGCTGTGCCAGTTTTGGGCTTCCTTTGCCCAAATGATATGGTTATTTAAACACAGCAGGCAAAAGACATGACAGTAATGGCTCAAACTCAATATACTGATTATGCAATTGCAACCATCTCATCACAGCCTCCACTTCAATCATAACATTTATTTAAAGGGATGTTATAGTATTTGTGGAGTTGAGGATGGGGCTTTTTGTGAGATACCAAGAAACCACTTATGATACAGTACAGATCATACCATTCTAAGAAGATTTAAAGTTTATCTGATGAAAATAAGTTTTGGAATTGCAGAGACATCCAAAAACAAAGTAAAACAAAGCGACTGTAGTAAAAGGAGGGTCCAACTTTTCATTAGGATCATCGGATTTGGGATATATAAGCTATTTAAAAACCAATTTTCATTAAACAAATGTTGAATTCCTTTTGAAATGACAACCTCTTTCAAACTCAATATACTGATTATGCAATTGCAACCATCTCATCACAGCCTCCACTTCAATCATAACATTTATTTAAAGGGATGTTATAGTATTTGTGGAGTTGAGGATGGGGCTTTTTGTGAGATACCAAGAAACCACTTATGATACAGTACAGATCATACCATTCTAAGAAGATTTAAAGTTTATCTGATGAAAATAAGTTTTGGAATTGCAGAGACATCCAAAAACAAAGTAAAACAAAGCGACTGTAGTAAAAGGAGGGTCCAACTTTTCATTAGGATCATCGGATTTGGGATATATAAGCTATTTAAAAACCAATTTTCATTAAACAAATGTTGAATTCCTTTTGAAATGACAACCTCTTTCACATTTCATGAGAGGTTTCTCAATATCTCATCAAAAATGCTAGAAACCTGAAGTTGGGTCTCAATCAAAACTATACAATCTCTTCAAGGACTTATAATTTTTTTTTTTTTTTTGAAAACACATACAATAAACTTAGCTGGCAATGGACATCACACTAGTACCGTATTTTGTTACTTATATACCTATTTTTCTTTTTCTTTTTTTTTGTGGGCAAAATTGAAGAAATGGAAAACACTTTTTTATCACAACATTCCTTTAAGAACTTTTCATTTTTGAGATATACAAAGAGATGCTTGGTGGTACAAAACTTCAAAATTGCGTTAAACAAATACATACTGCTACTGAACGTTTTCGACGTGCACTCTTCGGAGTAGAAACCGCACGTATGAAACCGATTTGCTTATATTGTTATGTTCGCGCTTCCTGTTTCATACGTGCGGTTTCTACTCCGAAGAGTGCACGTCGAAAACGTTCAGTAGCAGTATGTATTTGTTTAACGCAACTTTTCATTTTCTTTTTAAGACATAATAACAACAAAAATTGTGGCAATTGATAAGCACACTGAGACCTAACTACGACCAGCCAAACACACAGCACTGTACAATGGAGGGCCCCAAGTTTAAAACAAAGATTAGATGTTGTTTTTAATTAACTCAACTCAAACTCAAGCTAATTTTTTTTACAGGCAAAATGGAAGAAAAGGAAACCACAAATTCTCATGCTCAACAAAGATATCTGCTGTACCATTGGCTTGTCATAGAAGGGGAATCCTTGCATTGAACGCAGGGCATTGGTGGCGCTGGTGATGTCGCGGAAGATGACAAACGCCTGGCCCCGCATCTTCAGCGTCTTCAGTGCCACTATATCCATGATCTGGCCGAACTGGGAGAATATGGCGTAGAGGGATTTCTTGAGTTCTGCAAAGGACAAGATGGGAAATGATACAGGTGAACCTTGTCAAAACAAAGATACAAAGATGTCACAGGCAGATACCCGACATGAAGAGATAGTTTTGAAGGTCACATTCCTTTTAAATTCTCGTGGTTTTTTATCTCTGATGTAATGAGAACATTTCATTGGTCTCTGGCAGATCTGTACGTATACCAACGTTGCACTGTATCTGCATTTCAAACCATCTTTACAAAATATAAAATAACAAAAACAAAATAATCACAAGCCATCGTGTCATGACCTGCACATCATGGAATCTGAATAATTTGTCCCCTTTCCACAAATCTTTGATGAGACCAGCAATGCAAGATAACATTTTGATAACCAAGAACATTCTAATATAGACAGACAAGTTACCACAGAACAGAAAAAAAAAAAAATCATACAAATAAAAAAGAATAAAATATAAAATTGGAATGTATATGTGACCAATGTATGATTGTACTTCACGAAGGAAAATGGAAATCTGTATCACATGGCCTCACAGTGCTGCCAGCCAGTTTTCGATGTACAATTGTACAAGTGTAAATACGTACAAATTTTCAAAGCAAACAATGTCACCTTAAAAGGAGAAGAATATGTCACTTTATATCTATATATTGCACAATTAATAATATTTTTGCTCACCATCCTTCTTTATCTTCTCATTGAGATTGTTGATATAGATTGTGTGATTAGGAGCTGCCATTGCTGCTTTCTGAACTCAGGAAGTTGCTGGAGCACTAGTTACACAAACTGAAAGAAAGAAGGGAACAAAAATCACAGTGAAGCAACGGGTAAAGTAAATTAAAATAATCTCTACAAACTGTATCTTCCACGATATATACAATACAATATATACAATCCAATACACAAGTGTGTATTGCCTTGTTAATTTCAATGAAATCTTTTTCAGAGATGCCATGCCACGTTCAAATTTTTTTTTAGATATAATGTATCTTCATAACTCAGCGTCTCAGAGTGAGCGCATGAGCGCAAGATAGCGAGCGAACCAACTGAGCAAGGTGGGGGGGGGGGTCCAGTTTGCCGCAGCCCACACAAAGATGTCCCCTGATTTCTTCAAACATTATTTTTTTGCAAATTAGTTTTCAGCTTGTTAAAACAGTTCATTTGGATTCATTTCCTTGATCCTTCACGGTTTTATAGTTTTTCAAGATTGCATGCATTTCTTCAATTTCCAATCATTTTGACACATAAAAAATAGCGCTCCTACATGTGCTACATGTGACCGTGCATCACAAAACAAACAAAAAGTCGCACCCCTTGATTTTAGGACTTTACGTAAGGACTCAAAAAAGGTGACATGGGTCGAGTAAGTCAATACTGAGTTTTTCATATATTTTGAAAGAACTACATGTACTGTACCCTTCTTCTACATTACTCTTAAGTTTGGGATCATAAAATGAATGGGAAAGTGTATTTTCACCAGTTTTCCTACAACTCTTTTTGATGAGTAGTGAGATCAGGTATGTTTTAGAGGCCCCTTTTCATTTCTTGATAGCCCTTTGCACACTCTTCACTTTCAAGTCTGATAACTTTTGAAGGGATAAGGCTACTGCTTTGAAAGTTGGCATTAAACATGGTCAGAATGTGTTAATAGAGCATGCTTAATTTCAACATTTCATCGGCATGGGTAAAAAAAAAAAAAAAAAAAGTTTTCCTTTTACTTTGTAGATGGGCCTTAGGTATTCCTATGTATGCTGTGGCTATGGCATACAAGCATGTATAATGTATGCCTTCTAATATGGCAGATGGGTGCCGCAAACTGGACCCGATCGGGCTGGTCGCAGTTTATCCAGAAAGATCCGTCTGTCCGGAGGAGTCTTTTATTTTTTTTTTTTTTACGTTATCGCATATCACTCTCCTCCGTAAGGAAGAGATCCGTGAAGCCAGTAGACGCAGTCTCCGCGGAACATTTCCTCGACGACCGGCCAGGTACAGACCGACCTTTAACCGTTAACCAGTAAAATTTAGGCCTAGAGTAACTGCGTCAGTAAGCGTCCGTGCAGCCGTTCGCGGCAGGTACAACATACACGGTAATATACAGCTAAACACAGCATTGCACTGTCACATGCACACTACACATACACTAACACACTAGCAATCAACAAAAACCAACCGATAAAATGGGCACGATTTCTGACGAAAGTGAAATTTTCACACCTAAATGACAACATATCCCATCCAAAATGAAATTTTCGGTACTTCTTAACATAACAGTTAAGAAACAATGGTCCAAGAAACTGGATTTTTTGTCGTTTTCTCGATGTTTAGGGATTTTGAAAACATATCCTCACGTAAAACAGAACTTTCGCGAGCCGATGTGGGCCGCCATTTTTTTCGGAAAATGGATGTTACCATCGAAAAAAAGTGAGAAAAACACGAGAAAGACATCAACAACACCGCCAGAATTGCGATGTTGTTTGCGGCCAATGCATGTGCGCACGCTATTTTCACGTGCTTTCGCAATGGGAAATGGCGCTTACGCAATGTTCGCGAGACATGTGAAGGCGTTCAGCCAAAGATCGCGGAGCACGCGCGTATTGCATAGGGATTGTACATCGTGCCGCAAGCAGAAATACTACGTCGCATATCGCCCTTATCGGCGAAAATTGTGCCGGGTTTTGCACTGGTAAATCATGAAAACTGCGTTGGTCAATGGTAAATTTCTTTCATGAAAACAATTGCGTTAATGAATAATCTTGTCTATGATATATGAAATGGTTAAAAATAATTCGCCTGATTTGTTTAAAAGTTGGAAAAACCCTCAACAAAGCTTAAACTGCCGCAAACGGGATATTTTACTCTATTTTATTTATTACAATGTAGACTCCACTACAAAACGATGCATGTATGAATTAAAATTCCCCAAGTAAGTGGTTTAAAGGTTGTATTCTATTATCATCCGAAAAATACTACCTCCCGGGAAAAAGGGAAGACAGAGAGAAAAACAAACAAACAAACAAACAGGAAATCAACATCAAAATCAACATCTACTCTTTGCTCCAACTAGCTTTCACAAATTTGAACAGATGGGACTACGTACTGAAAAAGCCGGAGCCAGTATGAACGATCTTATCACAACGTGTAGAATGCCATGATTGACAAACATGACTCCATCGTTTTCGTAGAGAGGGAATAAAATTGTCAAGCTAAACATTTTCTTCATGTATAGTTGCTATTCAATGTAGTGGATGCATTTTTTAAATGGTAGATTTATAGAGATTTTCTCAGTTACTCACCACCAGTACAACAGGGTCAAAAACGATGCCGATTGCACATACAATGCATGTTAGTGTACGCACCAAAGAGGTTATTGGTACGTACGTACAATTGTACGTACGCACGTGTCACGCAATATACTGTACAAAGAAGCCTCACGCGCACGCTATCCCGCAGGCTTTGTTGATGTGGTGCGTGTGTGTGTGTGTGTGTGTGTGTGTGTGTGTGTGTGTGTGACCGTGCACCAGCTCGGGGTGAACATGGGGTCGCACACGCTGATTTTGCGTGTTGACTGAAAGTGAGTGGGGTGGGTCGGCTTGGCCGGACTTGATTTTTTTTCATGAGGGAGCGGGTCTTTTGTTGTACATTTTTAAGGCTTAGGGTCTGCTCTTTCAGAGTGGGGTCTTATGTAGAAATTCATGTTCGCGACTTTTTGTTTTTGTTTTGAGGTGCAGGGTCACATATTTTATTTATTGCGATTTATTTCGATTGGAAGGACATTATAAATAAATTAGTTTCTCCTTTGTTCTGCTGGTTGAAATACATGTATTGTTTTTGAAAAATATTTGCTATTGGAAAGGGTTGACGTACTTGAATATCATAATGAGATTCACTTCATTGCGGTATATAAACTACGTCATTACCATGTCCTTCACTACTATGCGGGTTTCGACTTTCTTTCTATTATCTAAGATTTTATGAGGTTTAGTTTTGCAACTGTCATAAGCTATTTAGGCTATAGGCAAGATACTCATAAAAAATGAAAATTTTGTTGGGGCGTGTAGGCTGAATGTCAATGCAAGTCTGCATATATCGCCACTCGCCAGCTACATATAGTTTTGTTTTTCACTCTTGTTTTTTTTTTTTTTTTCCTCAATTTATTTGGCTGGGTTAGGGATCGGTATCTAGGGATATGGATAGGGCGTGGTTGAGGTATGTTAGATGTTGTGTGTTTGGAATGTTTGTACCACATGTGCAGTTGGAAGGAGACATAGGTTCCTTTTCTGTGATGGTTCTGCTATTTGCTCGCACTCAAACTAATTACATGTTTATACAAATCAGCTGTGCTCTCTTTGTACTCACAACTCGTTGGAAATTCTTGGAGAGGCCTGAACGGGAACGCATGGGAGAGGACTTTGTATTATTCATGTCTTGTGCCAATGCACGCTTTATCATTCATAATGAGAATCTTGTTATATAATGGAAACAAATGAGCATCTTACGTTAATTTCTTTGAATGTTCGGGGAATAAGGGATAGGGCTAAGAGGAATAACATTTTTGCATGGTGTAAAAGCAAAGGAAGTGACATTGTTTTTCTTCAAGAAACTTATAGTACTGTTGATGTAGAGGAAAGGTGGAGCTCAGAGTGGGATGGCTCAATGTTTTTCAGCCATGGATCAAACCATAGTAGGGGAACTTTAGTTTTGTTATCCCCAAATTTAAAGTTTAAATTTGAGAATGTTTTATTAGATAAAGATGGGCGTTATATATTACTGAAGGGAGAACTGAGAAGCGTGAAAATATTAGTAGGTAATTGTTATTTCCCAACTAGAGATAAAGAAAAAACACAGTTTGAATTTTTGGATAAGCTAAATACTAAGATAGCGGAATTGTATGATCCTTCTCAGCTCGTAGTTTTAGGGGGGGATTTCAATATACTCATGAATGGAAAATTAGATTATATGGGACAAAAGAATATTATAAAAACTAAGTTTAATGAGAAATTGGAAGAATTTTTGAGAAGGTGTGAGCTAGAAGATGTGTGGCGAAAAAGAAACCCGGATAAAAGGGAATTTACTTTTAGGCAAAAGTGGCCAATCGTTCAAAGTCGTTTAGACTATTGGTTTTTTTCCTCTAATGCACTTAATTTGGTTAATAAGTGCGATATCATTACGTCAATTACACCTGATCATTCTTGTATTTTGTTACAACTTAAGAATCTAGCAGATAAATTTTCATTTGGTAAATCTTATTGGAAATTTAATAATAGTTTATGTGCAGATCTTGAGTTTGTTAATATGTTGAATGACAAAATTTATCAATTAAGGGAACAATTGATTCCAGAAATCCAGGATAAATTACTTTTTTGGGATTTTTTAAAGATGAAAATGAGAAATATTATAATCAATTATTCGAAGGAGAAGGCAAAACGAAGGAGAAAGGAAATAGAAAAGTTAGAATCAGAAATAAGTCATTTACAAACTCAATTATTGACTTTACCTGTAAAATTTATAACGGATGAAATTGAAGAGAAAAAAACAGCATTAAACAATTTGTATGATTATTCTCGCCAAGGTCTGAGAATCAGGTCAAGAGCAGAGTGGTATGAAGAGGGAGAACAGAAAACGCAGTATTTTGAACAGTTGTTGAAATCTAAGAAAAGGAAAAGTGTTATTAAAGAATTATACAATGAAAAGAAAGAAATAGTGTCAGATAAAAATGAGATTTTGAAAATTATTAGAACATTTTATGAAAAATTGTATTCTGCTTGTGATATTTTTGAAGATGAAAAGTTGATGTTTTTATCTGGTATTCCCAAATTAAATGAAGAAAGTAGAAATTTATGTGAAGGTGAAGTAACTAAAAATGAATGTTATGAAGTTTTGAAGGAAATGAAAGTCAATAAGTCTCCGGGAAATGATGGATTTACTGTGGAGTTTTATAATACTTTTTGGCCAGTTTTAGGAGATATTTTAGTTGAAACACTAAATGAGGCATATAATAGGGGGGAATTGTCTACATCTCAAAAGCAAGGAGTAATTACACTTATAGAGAAGGAAGGTAAAGATGGTATGTATGTTCAACACTATAGACCTATTACTTTGTTAAATGTTGATTATAAGATTTTATCAAAAATATTAGCTAAAAGGATTCAAAAGGTGTTACCGGAAATTATTCATCATGATCAAGTAGGCTATATGAAAAACAGAAATATCGGAGAAGCTGTAAGAATAATAGATGACATTCTTTTTCATGCATTGGAACATCCGTGCGGTTATCTAGTTGCGGTGGACTTTGAGAAAGCATTTGATTCGGTAGCGCATATCTTTTTATTTAAAATTCTGCAATTATTTGGTTTCGGGAATTCATTTCAATTTTGGGTTAAAGTCTTGTACACGGATATCAGTAGCTGTGTTATGAACGGTGGAAACTCAACGGGGTACTTTAATATCAAACGGGGTGTGAGGCAGGGTGATCCTCTGTCTCCATATATATTTTTATTAGCTATGGAAACTTTAGCTGGAGCTATTAGAAAAGATAAGGATATTAATGGAATTAAATTTGGTCAAAATGAAATAAAACAAATTTTATATGCGGATGATATTTCTTTGTTTGTGAAAGATGAGGGTTCAATTAAAAGGTTACAATTTTTATTTGATGAATTTGGGAAAATAAGTGGTCTCAAAATAAATAAAGGGAAGACTAATTTCTTATGGCTTGGGGAGGAAACAGATAGGCCAAATATTCATTTGTTTGGGAATTTTGTTCAAGAAATCAAAATATTAGGAATTTATTTTTCCTTAGATGTTAAGGCAAAAGAGAATTTAAATTTTAAAGAAATATTAAGTAAGATAAAAAGTCTTTTAGGATGGTGGAAAGAAAGAGATTTAACACTTATGGGAAAAATACATCTTATGAAAACATTCGCCTTGTCAAAATTAAATTATGTAGCATCACTTATTGTTGTTCCTCAGTGGGTATTTTCAGAAGTCGAAAAATTACCTTTGATTTCTTATGGCATGGCAAAGACCGTATAAAGAGAAATATTATGTATCAAGATTATGAGTTTGGGGGTTTAAGAATGACGAATTTTCGGTTATTTGTTAAGGCACAACGTATTATGTGGTTAAAACGCCTTCTATATGGAGAAAAAGAAGTTGGGTGGAAATTATTTTTTGACTTCTGTTTTAGTACTGTAGGAGGTAGATTCCTGTTTATGTGTGACTTTGATTCATCTATTATGACAGATAATGTACCACCTTTTTATTCGGAAATATTGAAGGTTTGGCTCGATATCTATAAATATAGACAGTTGGAAAATGAGGTTGTAAATCCAATAATATTCAATAATAGGAGTGTACGCATAGCAGGTAGGATGTTTTTTCATAGAGATTTATTTGATGCAGGAATAATTACAATACAAGATATATTAAATAACGGTCTTTTGAGATCTCAGTCACATTTTCAAAGCTTGGGTCTTGGTTTTAAGGTAGAAGAATTGCTTAAACTGAATGATATATTTAATGCTATACCCCAGAAATGGAAAGACTCTATGAGAGCAGGGACACTTCAGCAAGTTGATTCCACAAACTTTGACTTAAAATTGATTTTTTTCTGGTCAGAGAGTAAATTTGCAAGTTTTAAAATCGAGAAAAATATATGAGGCTATGGTGGAAGATTTACAGTCATCTTATGTTTTACAAATTAAAGATGACCACAGTAGTTATGATTATACAAACAAAGAAATAAAAGATCTTTTTATTAAACCGAGTAAGTGTACATTGATAAGAAAATATAAAGAATTTCAATTTATGATGTTACATGGCGTAGTTTACACTAAGGAGCGTTTAATGAAGTTTGGTTTTGTAACAGACAGCCTTTGTTCCTTCTGCCAACATGAGCCTGAAACTTATCTGCATTTATTTTTACACTGTGTTAAAGTGAAACCGTTATGGGAATTCATAATTAATTATTTTGATATAAATGAGTTAAGGAATATGGATTGGAGAGATATATTTGGGGGAATCTCTGGTTATTCAAATAGATCAAAATGTGTAAATACTTTGATTATTTTAACAAAATACATCATTTTTAAATCTAGAACGGGAAATAAGTTACCCACTGGAGAAAAGATGCGAAAGATTATTGTTGAATTAATAAATGAGGAAAAAATCCTGGCGACCAAGGCTGGGAAGCTACATGTACATTTACAAAAATGGGAATATTTTGAGACTTCGTTGAATAAACCAGTCTGAAGCTACGTGCAACGTCTGTGACTTTTATGAAAATAGAAATGTTTCCATAGTATTCCACTCTTTCTTTTCTTCATTTTTTTTCCTTTCCTTCATTTCTCCTCCTCTTCTTCTTCTTTTTTTTTTCTTTTTTTTTCTTTTTCTCTTGTGGTGTTTTGTATTTTCTCCCCCTCCTTTCCCATGTGTTCCTGTCAGCCTGTTGGCGGGCTGATTATATAACTATATTTACTATATTGCGATGTGTAGGCAAGAGCAGTTAACCAAATTAGGTGCATGTGTATGTGTGTGTGTGTGTATGGGTGTGTTTGTGTGTGTTTGTGTGTTGCATGTGTACAGATAGGGGTGGGGGAGGAAACAGGAAGGGAGGGAACTGGTGGGGGTGATCATAGGGACTCAGTAAGGGATATGAGTTAGTAGGTGGGCGGGTATTGGTTGATAAATAATATGGTTCCATTATTACTGTATATTTTTTGCTGCATAATTCACTTGGATGATTATTAAGATTAATGCCAGAAGAATTGAATTATCACTGTTAAATTTAAGCAATTTTTTGAGAGCATAGGGGAAGTGACTCTAGGTAATTTGATAATTGTTCGTGAAAATGTAATTTTTGTTATGTCATTATGTACAGCAATAGCAAATTTGCTATTATGATCACAAATGTATATTTTCGTCATTTCAATTGTAACAAATGAAAATTGTTATTTTTTTCTATTACTTTGAATGGACCAGAATAAACATCGTTGAAAAAAAAAAAAAAAGTGTGTGTGTGTGTGTGTGTGAACTCTGTGTGCGTGTGTGTGTGTGTGTGTGTGTGTAACATAGCTAGTAAAATCATCTGATCAAGGAGGCTCAAGAGAATGGAGTCACAACTCTTATTCCCTTTGAAACCATGTTCGAAGCCGCCAATCAAAAATATTTGAAGTATAAGATACACAATCATGTACCAAACTGGAGCTGCCCCACAGATAGGAAGACAATTATTGATTCATGTGTCATTGCATTACAACCAGCTACCTTCTAGGAAAGATATGTTTTTATGATGGTACTGTAATAACTTTTCGTCATACCTACTTATGGAATATGAGCAAAATAAAAAGGTACAGGCAGGGTATGCGCGGATAGAAATCACAAAGGAATTAATGAAATGAAAATCAAGTTTACTGGACATGGACATGTCCGGGCACAAATCTGACATATTGATTTATAAAGAACTATTATCGAAGATTATTCCATATCAGTTTCATTTGACGGATTTTAGCGGAAAAGTGTTAAAATCGGCATTCAAAGAGGGTGTACTTCCAAATACTTTCACAACATACAGCTTCGGTTTACCCTTTTGCAGGTATTTCTGGAGGAATTTAACTTTTGTTTTAAATGTTTTATCATAAGGAGAAATTTCATGTCATGTAATAAACAAACAAGCAAAATATACTCGATATAATGCTAGAGTTCAAAATCCTTCTTCTGATTGCCCAGAATGATGGCGGCTTCAAACATCGAACGACAAAGGTAATGCACGTGTGGAATTCTTTTGTGCATCCATAGAAATCTGACATACTGTATGAATAATTATGGCCAGTTGGAACTCCAGCTCTAGAACCTCCTTGTTAAACCAAATGCGCAGAACATAATAACTGTCTTAAATCAAGGCCGGGAAATGCATGGGCAGTTGTGGTATTGGTATATCACCGCTCACATGGCTCAGACATTTTGTAGCGAAATGCCGGTACTTTTAAAGAGAAAGCTATATAGTTTTTAGCTAAATGATAATGATTTGTAATTTCACTTTCCGCCCTTTCCGCACATTTTTCCAGAGTGAAAACAGATAGTAAGTGGAGAGGATAATGTCTGTCTTAATTTTACTATCAGGAAAGGTCATTTAATAGCGCATAGCGAGCGAATCGGTAATTTCCAACCCAATGACACGAAATCAGTCATGTTCTGAGGTTTGCTTCTTCTCATCACTGGCGTTTATTCAAAGACGTTTTTAGTATGAAAAGGCGCATCAGCCAAATAAGACCGGAATTAGGAAAACAATTATTTTGTCAGTGACGATGCACGATTATGCAATCATCATTTTCGATATATCTGTATGTACTCATTAAAATGCGCATATAATCATGTGGCGGCGGATCTCATGTAGGACCTAAAGGCCCGGTCCCACTGGCCGACGGACACAATGCGTATGCAGAAAGGACACAGCGGACGAGCAAAGTTTCGGGGATGGCTTCATCCGCTTTCATCCGCTCCAGAAATTGACACATTGGCTAAAATTGGCGGTAACAGAACGGAAATAGAACGGATGTGGGTAGTATGTATAGTGGGGATGTCAAACGGATGTTCATCAGAAGCCTAGCGGATGAAAGCGGATGGAAGGGGATGACAGCTCCGAAGGGGTTACCGGAGATAATTGCGAAACGGACGCATAGCAGAAAAAGCGGATGCAGAGTGGATGCAGAGCGGATGCAGAGCGGATGCAGAGGGGATGCTTTCGAAATGCTTTAGATACGAGATGCATACGCTTACATCCTTTCTATTAACGTGCTATTAACCAGACTGTTAACGATGTTAAGGCCCGGTCCCACTGCACTTACGGATGCAAAGAGGATGTAAAGCGTACAAAAAATCTTGCCATCCGTTGGAAAACGCTACGAATCCGCTGTGTACCCATCGCATACGTGTTTCATCCGCTTTATCCATCGAGCATCCGTCCACTGTGATTTCATCCGCGCAAAAAGTTTTAAGCTGCTTAAAACTTTTAGAACGGATGAACTTTCCGCTGTGTACGATGTAAATCCGCGACATACGAGCAACAAACGTTGTATGTCCGTGCGGCATCCCTTAAACGTCCGCTGCATCCTCTCTGCATCCTCTGGGCATCCTCGCAACTCACTTAAAGGCCCGGTCCCACTGGCCGACGGACACAAAGCGTATGCAGAAAGGACACAGCGGACGAGCAAAATTTCGGGGATGGCTTCATCCGCTTTCATCCGCTCCAGAAATTGACAAAATTGGCGAAAATTGGCGGTAACAGAACGGAAATATAACGGACGTGGGTAGTATGTAGCGGGGATGTTAAACGGATGTTCATCGGAAGCCTAGCGGATGAAAGCGGATGGAAGGGGATGACAGCTCCGAAGGGGTTACCGGAGATAATTGCGAAACGGACGCATAGCAGAAAAAGCGGATGCAGAGTGGATGCAGAGCGGATGCAGAGCGGATGCAGAGCGGATGCAGAGCGGATGCAGAGGGGATGCCTTCGAAATGCTTTATATACGAGATGCATACGCTTACATCCTTTCTATTAACGTGCTATTAACGATGTAAAGACGTTCCACGTACCATATCTTTCCTCCCTCTTTCCGTTTTTAGCTGCAGCGGATGTGAGTTGCGAGGATGCCCAGAGGATGCAGAGAGGATGCAGCGGACGTTTAAGGGATGCCGCACGGACATACAACGTTTGTTGCTCGTATGTCGCGGATTTACATCGTACACAGCGGAAAGTTCATCCGTTCTAAAAGTTTTAAGCAGCTTAAAACTTTTTGCGCGGATGAAATCACAGTGGACGGATGCTCGATGGATAGAGCGGATGAAACACGTATGCAATGGGTACACAGCGGATTCGTAGCGTTTTCCAACGGATGGCAAGATTTTTTGTACGCTGTACATCCTCTTTGCATCCGTAAGTGCAGTGGGACCGGGCCTTAAAGCTTAAAACTTTTTGCGCGGATGAAATCACAGTGGACGGATGCTCGATGGATAGAGCGGGTGAAACACGTATGCGATATGTACACAGCGGATTCGTAGCGTTTTCCAACGGATGGCAAGATTTTTTGTACGCTTTACATCCTCTTTGCATCCGTAAGTGCAGTGGGACCGGGCCTTTAGATACTTAAAAATGGTTGCGTCAAAACATGTAGGTCCATACTTGCAGTCTGTGTAATTGAAATAACGGTACAAGATGTTTTGCGAGTAAATATCTGCTAGGTTTTTAAACATAATTCCGTTCTCATTCAGTATGTACAATTTCATCTTCTTCTTGAGAATGCATGGTCAAAGTTTCACCAGACTTGACAGGGGAGGGGAGGGGGAGAGGGGAGGGATGAAAGTGAGGGAAGGAATTGGATTAATTTCTTCTTGAAATCACATGGTCATTATGGATCAAATGGGGGGATGTAGATTTTTGTTTTTCTTTTAAACTGCATGGTAAAATTTTCAAAATTCTTGCTAGTTTTTCTCTTCCTCAGGTGGATAGAATAGGGGCCTAGAGAGTTTACAAATGGCATCATACCCCCCCCCCCTCAGAAGCCCTCAAAACTACCCCTCCCCTATCCCCCCCCCCCCCCCCCGCCCCAACTTTGCGTTGTTCTCAGGTTTGCAAGAATCCTCGTTAGTGGAGCGGCATAGCTTGAAAAATTAGAGGAATTGTGCATTTTATGATAAAAGCACCAAATTTCGCACAAATGTTGACAATTACATTAGAAATAAATTCAGATATTGGGCCATCGAAAATAGCGCCCTCAACGGCCATGGCAGCCATTTTTCAAAATGGCCGCCATAAATGCCATTTTTCGTAAAAATTTACAAATTTCAGAAGGGAAAAATCAATAAGATTTTGCAAACGAGTGGGAAATAACATTCAAAATAAATTTAGATATTGGGCCACCGTAAATTACGCCCTCAACGGTCATAGCAGTCATTTTTCAAAATGGCCGCCATAAATGCCATTTTTTGCAAAAAATTACAAAGTTCAAAAGGGAAAATCAGTAAGATTTTGCAAACAAGTGGAAAATAACATTTAAAATAAATTTAGATATTGAGCCATCGAAAATAGCGCCCTCAACGGCCATAGCAGTCATTTTTCAAAATGGCCGCCATAAATGCCATTTTTCGTAAAAAATGTACAAATTTCAGAAGGAAAAATCAATAAGATTTTGCAAACGAGTGGGAAATAACATTCAAAATAAGTTTAGATATTGGGCCACCGTAAATTACGCCCTCAACGGTCATGGCAGCCATTTTTCAAAATGGCTGCCATAAATGCCATTTTTCGCAAAAAAATTACAAAGTTCAGAAAGGAAAATCAGTAAGATTTTGCAAACAAGTGAAAAATAACATTTAAAATAATTTTAGATATTGGGACATCGAAAATAGCGCCCTCAACGGCCATAGCAGCCATTTTTCAAAATGGCCATCATAAATGCCATTTTTTAGTAAAAATTTTCACATTTCAGAAGGGAAAATCAACAAGATTTTGCAAAAGAGTTGAAAATAAAATTCAAAATATATTTAGATGTTCGGCCATCGCAAATTGCGCCCTCAGCGCCAATGGCAGCCATGTTTAAAATTGGCTGCCATAAATACCACCTTTTTCTCCGAATTTACTAATTCCAGAAGGAAAAGACAGTGAAATTTTGCACTCAATTCAAAAATTTCATTTGAAATATATCTTGCGCCTATGTATTACATTATTGTAAATAGCGCCCTCAATGACCATTGCAGCCATTTTCAAAATGGCCACAATGGATTCCATTTTCTTTTATTTCCTGATTTCACAAAAGGAAAAGTCAATAAGATTTCGCACACAATTTGAAAATTATGTTTGAAATAAATATTTGTATTAGATTATTATAATACTGCCCTCAACGGCCATGGCCGCCATATGCCAAAATGGCTGCCATTGTCACAATCATTTTGTTTTAAAAATGGTAATTTCAGAGAGAAAAGTCAACAAATGTGTACATAAATTGAAAATCATGTTTAAAATCAAAAAATATATCTAGATTGCATTAACTCTAGAAATTGTTCCTTCGCAAACTTTGAAGAAAAAAAAATGCTTATAACGGTAATTGCAGCCATTTTCCAAAATGGCTGTCATAGATGCCATTCTTCTTTAAGGAAGATGTCCTAATGTCGGAAGAAGACAGTAAACATTTTTTTTTTTTGGCGGAAGTTGACAATACATATAAAGGAAGTTTAGACATTGGGCCATCATAAACTGTGTTCTCAATGGCTATTTCAGCTATTTGTCAAAATGGCTACAATACACACTTCTTCTTTTTTTCTTAAAAATTTGCTTTAATTCAGAAGGAGAGGACAGTAGAATACTCACAGAGACATTATATAATCTGAAATATGGTGTTACGGAAATCATTTGAGGAACATTTGAAATAAACAAGGCAAATGCTTAGCAATTATATCTCACCAATGACGAATGCATATTTTAGGTGGCAAACATAAAAGATTTCCGAAAAAGAGTAATATGAATATCCAGGGATAATGGCGCCATGTGTTAACTTTAACAGTAACACCATATCATTGAATATATGGGATATATGACGTGTATCTATTCTAAGATGTAACTGCCTAAATATTCTTAAAACAGATACGAAAAAATGGCCTTTCATTTTACGAAAAAAGTTAATCTACTTGCTATGTTTCCATAAAAACACATACCTTTGATATCCATATTGTTAGCCGTCACACACAAAATACTGCAATTAGGACTAAACTGAAAACATGAATTTAGAACTAACCCATCAATGAAACCTTTTTTAAAATTTACATTTCTTTGAACACCAGATTGCATTAGATACAATGGCTGTTTAGCAGTATTCTATTGCTTTCTCCTTCTGGAATAAGCAAATAAAAATAAGGAGTGTGTGGAAGCCATTTTGCCAAAGAGCTGCCATAGCCATTGGGATGATGTTTAAATGGTGGCTCAATATCTTCATTTCAAATTTAACTTCAAATTCAAACTTGAATTTATTTGAATGTCTTTTGTCAATTTGCACAAGAAATTATATTGTCTTCTTGTGGCATTATCATATTTTCAAGAAATAAATAGCATCTATAGTGGCTATTTAGAAAATGGCTGCCATGGACCTTGATGGTGCCATTTGTAATGAACTCATGTATTATTTTCTTTTGAATATGATTTTAAACATAAAGGTATGTACAAATTTCATTGGTTTTCTCTCTGAAATTAGCAAATCTTTCCAGAAAAGAAAAGAAAAAAGAATGAAGCAGACATCCGTGGCGGTCGGCATGGCCCTTGAGGGCGCCCAATAAGAAGACTTTACACTTAGATTTATTTCTTGAGCATAATTTTCAACTTGTTTGCAAAGTCTTGTAGACTTTTCCTTCTGACATCAGTAATTTTTTGAAGAAAAAAAACAAAACAAAACAAGGGGGCATCCTTGGCAGCTGTTTTAAAACTTGGCTGCTATGGTGTTGAGGGTGCACTTTTGGATGGCCTATTATCAAATTCAGTTTGAATGTAATTTTCCACCTTTGTGGAAAAAAAAAAGACATTCATGGTGGCCATTCTGAAAAATGGCTGAAATGGCCATTGAGGGGGCAATTTGCAATGGCCCAATAAGTTTAGTTTTGAATGTACTTTCCCACCTGTTTGCAAAATCTCGTTGGCTTTCCCTTTTGATTTTAGTAAATCTTTTCGAAAATATAGCATTTATGGCGGCCATTTTGAAAAATGGCTGTCATGACCGTTGAGAGCACAATTTCCGATGGCCCAATATCGATATTTATTTCAAATCTCATTTCCCATTTATAACCAAAATTTCATTTTTTTTTCATTTTTTCCTTTTGAAATGGTGCCCATTTGAAAAAAATAATGGCTGCCATAGCCATTGAGAGCGCAATTTTCAATTGCCAAATATCTGGATTTATTTTGGATGTAATTTCCAGCTTGTTTACAAAAAAAGACCATTGGCTTTCCCTTCTGAAATTTGCATTTTTTAACAAAAAATGGCATTTGTGGCAGCCATTTTGAAAAAAAGGCTACCATGGCCGTTGAGGGCGCAATTTCCGATGGCCTAATATCTAGATTCATTTTGAATGAAATTAACATTTATGGGAAAAATTTTATTAACTTTTCCCTTCTGAAATTTGCAAAATCATCGAAGAAGTTGCACATTAGACAGCCATTTTGAAAAATGGCTGTCATGGACGTTGAGGGCGCAATTCACAGTGACCAAATATTTAGATTCATTTTGAATGTAATTTCCCACTTGTTTGCAAAATCTTACTGGCTTTCCCTTCTGAAGTTAGCAAATATTTTGAAGAAATGGCATTTATGGCGGCCATTTTGAAAATATGGCTGCCATTGCCGTTGAGGGCGCTATTTCCCATAGCCCGATATCTAGATTTATTTTGAATGTAAATTCCCATTTGTAACCCAAATCTTATTGACTTTTCTCTCCTAAAATTAGTAAATTTTACGAAAACATGGCATTTACGGCAGCCATTTTGAAAAATGGCTGCCACGGACGTTGAGGGCGCTATTTACGATGGCCCAATATCTAAATTTGATCTGAACATGATTGTCAACCTGTGTACGAAATTTGGTGCTTTTATCACAAAATGCACAATTTTACGGCTATGCCGCTCCACTACGTGAAAAGATGGATGGATCAGACGTCAGACGCCGGGTCGCGGCGAAGGTGTGCGGCACGGTGAAGGCGAGACCCCCCCCCCCCCCCCCCCCACACACACACACACACATACACACACGCACACACACGCCACGCCGCCCCTCGAAACTCGCCTCGGTTTGTTACGTCCTCCACGGAAGCGCCTAAGCTGTAGCTGTACTGGCACTGCTCGCTAGCGAATCGCGCTGGTCGGCCTGGGTGGACGGTACCGAGCTGCATCCTATGTAGTGCGTAGGATCTTTGTTTCGTACTTTCACTCACACCAGCAAGCACTTGAATGTGACAGAAAGGGAACAACATCTTCTTTGAAATGTAAGTAAAATGGCAGTAGAAAAAAATAATCTTACTGTTTCCATTTCTAAGTTAAATCCAGTCACTCTTCTCATTCAACTTGTTGGAGGTATTTGCATCATGTGATAAACTACTTAGTCCCGTGCACGCATTTTGAGCGTATTGAACGAACGTCGGTTTTTGGTTTTGCGCACCATGCAGTAGAACTAGATCTAGAACTAGACCATATCCGGTACTAACCCCGTCGCGGGGCGCTGTAACACGGTACGTATTTGTCCGTATGGGGTCGCTGCTGCGGTTAATCCGGTACTAGGCCTACTAACCGTTACTAGTAAAATTACTACTAGTAAAATATACTACCAGGCACTACTATCGCACTACCACTTTGCTGTACGGCTCGAATTTAGCAGTGTAAAGTTAAAGAGGTTTGTTAAATATCGACTTCGTGAATTTTGATGTCAACCTACCACTTGACCATTGTTGACCAGTTGCAAACGCTACGACAACGTCTGTCTGCATTTGTCACCAGTTGGATGGAAAGATTTTCTTATTTTAATGTCGCGTATTAATTTATTGACCGAAAGATTGGTCTGTATCTGGTCGTCAGGGAAATGTTCCGCGGAGACTGCGTCTGGCTTCACGGATCCGGAGGAGAGCGATATCGTCAAAAAAAAAAAAATATGACTCCTCTGTCTGGACAGACGGATCTTTCTGTCTAGTAGTCTAGTACAGTAGGCCTACTAGTAAATTTATGTCCCCCATTCCATATATACAATGCAATGGCCTCACTATTTTTTTTTTTTTAAGTTTACAAATACAGCGACCCCAACCCATAACCGCACCAGCGACCCCAACCCGTACCGAGTTTAATAGTATTAATACAGCGCCCGCCCCGTGCCGGGGTTACTGCTCAAGTAGCTGCAACCAGCCCCAACAACGCTATAAAAGGAGCGCCCCTGGCTGGCCGGGGTTACTGCTCAAGATGCCTAAATGGGTTATGATAAATGTGACCCTGCATCACAAAACAAACAAAAAGTCGGCAGACATGAATTTTTAGTTAAGAGTAGATTCTGAAAGAGCAGACTCTAAGCTTTAAAATGAGGTATAACTCAATTCAAATGGACTCTCCTAACCTATCTAAATATTGGAAAGAAAGGACACACTCTGGAAAGTGTGAACTGAGAAAACGGGCTCTGAAGTACCAGTACAGGGTGTATTCAAGCGCTTAATCTTTACCAAGCTGTGCTAGCTGTGGCATGAATTGAACAAAAAACAGGATGTTGACCACCAGAGCAATAACAATGAAGGGATTATCAGATTAAGCTGAAATTGAGCATACTTCATTAGCACATTCTGTACATGTTTAATACCAACTTTCAATGCAGTAGCACCATTCTCTCTAAAGTTATTGGAGTTGAAAGTGAAGTGTATGGACAGGGTTTTTGAGAAATGGGAAGAGGGTTCTAAGATGAGAAACAACTAATCACACTATTCCCCCAAAAAGTGTTCGAGAAAAACTGCTGAAAACACAAGTTCCTGTTTGTTTTATGATCCCAAACTTTAATATCACATAGAAAAATACTTGCTCTTTCAGAAAATATGAAAAACTTAAGATTGGTTAGGTTGACCGATTTCCCCTATTTTCAGTCCTCACACAAAATCAACTGTGTGCGACTTTTTGTTCGTTTTGTGGTGCACGGTCACAAATTATGGACTGTCTACTTTCGGGGGATAGACTACGTCTATGACATTAACGGCATAAGTTACCATTTGCAGATGAAAAACAACAACAACAACAACTCAGCATTTAATAGCACTTCAAAATAATTCCAAAATGTGAGCTAGGGATAGAAACAACCACTGTAAAAATTTGAATCAGTAAAATCAATGCTAAATACTGTTAAATATACAAAATGTGAACAATAGTTGTAATAAAAATGTTTCCAGACTATAAAACCGTCTACAGTTACATTTTATTGAGAAAAATACTGATTTTTCGTTATACAGTAGTTAAGGCTTTATTGCACAAATTTATATGGTAGGATGTTTTGTGGTACAACCGACCTACACATATGCATGAAATGTGATAACTTGAACATTTTTGAAATCACTACTCACAAAGGCAAACAGGACCTTTAATTGCCCTCGCTAGAGGGCAATACAATTCAATAAATGTCGTATCCCCCTCAAGGCCAGTCCATGAATATATTAATACTATCCAGCCTCTTTTTGTCCAGATCTTTTTTTTATGCCTCCGAGTCCGTGATAAAGTGTCGCCGGAGGCATTATATTTCGGGTTGTCTGTCCGTCCTTCCGTAGATGTAAACAGTTATGTCGACAGCATATCCAAAAAAATCCTAATGAAACTTGGCATGTATATGTATGAGTGGGCGAGGTTGTGCCCATCAACTTTTTAGCGCACATGCTCAAGGTCAAAGGTCAAGGTGAAATGCTCAAAATTTAACTCTTTCCCCCATATTTATGCAATGCATGAAGATATTTTCTTGAAACTTAGTCTATACAGTTGTACATTAACTACAGGAGAATCTCGGGTCGTGAGGTCAAAGGTCAAGTAAAAATGTTAAAATTTGACTTTTTCCTCCATATCTCACAAATGGTTTAAGGTATCTTTGTGGAACTTATGCATTTACTGACTGGCAGTGATTATCTAGAGAATCTAGGGGTCATGGGTCAAAGGTCAGGGTCAACTCAAAATTTCACTATTTCCCTCTTATCTGCAGGGTACAGGCATGATTATTCTTGAAACTTTATAGCACACATATGCATGTATTACTATTTCATTTCTTTCTTAAGCTTATAAGAGGGTCAAAAGTCAAGTAAAAATCCTCAAATCCCCAAATACCTGCACTCTTAGACAATTATACAACTGTTGTTGTACAGTAGCCATTTATCCAGTTTAACCTAGTTCAAGGAAAATGAACAGGCAACACTTTGGTGACAAACCTGTCATTTTAAATTTAATATTTTGTTAATTACGTGAAACTGTCATCACACATTGTCAAGACTTTGCCATAGGGTCTACAATGTATTAAGAGAACCATGCATTATGGCGGAGGCATACCAGTCGCCATATCGACATTTCCAGTTTATGATATCATGCTAGCAGTCTCGGCAAGAATTTTTTTTTTTCTCTCAACCTGATAAATATGGGGAAAAGGGGGATTTCAAATTCAAACAAAATTCCTACACAAACTCATTTGATTTACATATTATTCGTAACCATAATTAACATGTACATTCAAATCAAATTTTCATCTAAATGATGTGCATTCAGGGGGGCGTTTCATCAACGAGTTCGTCGGAGGTTTTCACCGACGAATTTGCTATCAACCAATCAGACGCAAGGATTTACACTGACAACTGTTAAAAGCTAATGAAATCCTTGGTCTGATTGGCTGATAGCAAATTTGTCGGCGAAATCTCCGACGAACTCGTTGATGAAACGCCCCCCTGGGGGGTGTTTCATCAACGTTTGTCGGCGCTGACAACTTGAATCACCATAGTAACAGTCGGTGACCAGAGCATCTCAGCCAATCAAAACCAAGGATTTTGCTGAAATTGGTCAGCGCCGACATTTGTCGGCACTGACAAGCGTTGATGAAACACCCCTCTGATATTTACTACCCCCAAATCATGACAAGGACATGGACAGAACACAGTACAGGCAATCATTCATTGAGCAAACAGAGAACTGTAAACACAGACCAGCTGACGAAGATGTGACACGTTCATGCAAAATTGATACAGGGTACAGTATGTGCTTCTCTTATTCTCATTGCTACTTTACGTGTAGGTCACATGCACAGCCGTCGATATGACGAGACTGGCATTGGTTCACGTTCATTGTCTGGGCGATGAATGACAGTAGCACGCACAATTTGTACACACACTTACAATCACACACAAGTTTTACTCAATCGCACAATTTGTACACACACTTACAATCACACACAAGTTTTACTCAATTGTTATGTGCCAAGTATCGTTCCGTATGGTACTGTGTTTAAGCATCAATCTAAAAATGGTTGACTTTACCGAGCCTTGATGATCAAAGTTTGAAATTTATTTTTGTCCACTCATTCTCTTTCTTTCCAAGACCTGCTTGATACATTCCTCATATTATTAGGTAAATTTGGCAACACATTGATTTCATTTTGGTGTGCAATAGGTTACATGTACATGTACAGTGGACATGTGTGGCTACCATTTCCATTGGGTAGGCAGCTGCATGTAGCATACAGTGAGTCTCCCATACCCAGCCAAATCCCTTATCCAGATGAGCATCGGTCCCAGCATGTCCGGATAAGAGAGGTCAGATCAACCCTACTGCCCGCCTGCATCGTGGGACCTATAAGGACGTAATAATTCAGTCTTTGATAGGGATGTACTTGATAGTTTATTGCTTCCTTTCAGCTGCAGCTTCTTCGCCATCATACAACAAATCAACATGGCTGTCTCGTGGATTAAGATGGAGGTAGAAGAAGATGATGACAAAAATGAAGCAGAATATGCATCACAGTGGAAGGACTTTATGGAAGACATCATTGAACCAGGTAATTTTTTTTTTTCCTACCAAGCTGAAGCAGTTTCTGTCACACTTTGATTTGCTTTGCTGTGCTGTTATGATAATGTGACAAAGGATCCAAAAGTAGCTGACAGCTGAGGCGGAAAAACTGAGTTTGAAGTCAGATCATAAAAATTGGTGGAAACCATCAAATTTCTGTTTTTGGCATAATGTTATGGCCTAATGTTTCATCTATCACCTGCCGAAGTCTCAAAGCTAAATGCTCAGAGGAAAGGCAAGAAATTAACATTTTTCTGGGCCATTATTTTCCGCCCTCAATGGAACAGAAACGTGTCCGAAAATCTGAATTTAATTCTGCAGATAAACTCCGCCCCTGGCAACAAGGGAATGATTTTATTGGTCAATGCGTGGCATCCTCTTTACTGATTGGTCGACCATAGACCGCTAGTGCTAAGCTTGAATGAACATCGCTAGGGTTGCTACATAACGTACGAACAGACCTTCTATTGTCAAGAGATGAAAACTGTCTTACCTCCCCTTGATCACAATTGCGTCAGAAAGAACACTTTGACGGTGGTTTTCTTGGAACGCTCATTTTCCGTTACCACTCGACATGGTCTCATAAAATCATCAATATCTCGGCAACTGAGTACTTTTATGAGTCATGTTTTATATGAAATGAAAATGGAAGAAAGAGGGAATAATATCACATCATTTTAAGAAAATCGGATCCTTTCGTTGTAGCAGGTCACATATTCAGTAAAAGTCT
This sequence comes from Diadema setosum, assembly GCA_033980235.1. NCBI lineage: Eukaryota > Metazoa > Echinodermata > Echinoidea > Diadematoida > Diadematidae > Diadema > Diadema setosum. Next base: position 3,548,131 of record CM067065.1, on the reverse strand, counting down.
TACAATGAATTACAATCATGGGCATCGCAATGGTACTTGTATTTTTTTTTTTTTTTTTTAAGTTGCATTACTTATCTAGTTAAAGCATTTAATTATGAGGACAGGTCATTTTATCCGCTTCCCAGAAATACATGTAATTCCAATAGAATGAATAGATTTAATGATGTACATCTTCGTGAATATTGCCAGTAACTTCTCATTCCATACAATGTTTGTCTTTCAACACCCAGTTGCAGAAGAATGTGATACCCGCCTGTGTTCACCTTCCTCCATTCCAAGACTCGAGATGGAAAGAGAAGTCTTTGTCAGGACTTACAAGCTACCTCTGTGTGAAGATTGTGGGGAAGCGTTTGTACGCAGTGAAGATTTCAGACAGCACCTGATGACAAGACATACATGTAGACACACCCAAAAGAGCCCCACCCCACCAGGCGATGGTGATGATAGGAATGTATCCAATGTACATCATTCTCCTACCACAAGCTCAGTGTCTGATGACAGAACGTTTATTGTCACACAAAGAGAGCAACTTCATAGTCACCAGGCTGACGTTGAGGCCATCTCCACTGGACTGGTAGAGTATCCCACCGAGGTAACTCTCAAAGTGGAACCTCCATCTGAACCAGTAGAGTATCCCACTGAAGTGATTCTCAAAGTGGAGCCTCCGTTTGGACAGGTAGAGTATCCCACTGAGGTAACTGTCAAGGTTGAACCTCTGTCTCCAGGAGACATGCAGACACAAGAAGCAGTCAACCTGAGCTACAACAACTTCAACAACTGTGTTGGTAAGTTGGTAACAGAGAGAGCAAAGAGATGACCCTTATGAGTAGGTGAAAGCTTCCAAGTTTTATTAGAAAGAATTTTAGTACAATGAATGTAGAATGAAACTATGTAACAGACCTGAAGTCGACCTAGAATGCCTTCATTCATGCTTACCTCTGTACTTTAAAAATAACCTTTGTGACTTTTGTCAGATTTGAGATGCATGGTTACATGTACATTGCAACCCCTCGATACAACTTTTTTTTTAAAATAATACTTGAGTCCATGTCTGCTTTTTTTCAATATGTTCTTCTCATTGCAGTAGGAGCAAATATTCTAGATGTGAGAGCGCTAGTCCCGATTATTGACGCTCTCTTTTGTCAAAGCACATGGGTAACACCTGTAGTTGAACGCATAACTTCTTGGCAGTGCCGCACATGACTTCAAAGGAGAGCAGTAGTTGCCTCTCCTTCTCTAGCACCTCCCTGATTATACAAACTCACTGAAAAACAGCCTTGAGGCTGATAATTTTTGTTTTGTTTTGTTTTGTTTTCTCCTGACATATAACATGAACACTGTATGTGTAGGAGCATGGCTTCCATTCATCATCCTTGGCCATCAATGTCCTCACATTACAGTGCACTCCCATTTTTGTGAACATGATTGAACGAAATGGTTACAACAAAGTAAAAAGTCAGACTGCAATATTATCCACTCTATATTATTGAATGTTTATTTGTTCGGTTATATATAATGAAAGAAAACTGCTGGTCCATAGGACTTCGTTATAATGGGAGTCCACTGTACTGTGTGTGTAAGAGTATGCTCCATTGTACAAAGATGGACTTCAATCTCACATAATTTTGTGAGTAATAGCATGCTTCCATTGTACATGTATACAATATTTTTACTTGGTTATCAATCTCCTCAAATAACTGTTTGTGTAAGAGCATGTATCCACAGTACATTATTTGTACATTGTACTTGCATGGCAATTAATCTCCTCACATATCTTTGTGTGTAAGAGTGTACAGTGTAAGAGCATGCTTCCGTTGTACATATTATGCAATTGACTATCGATCTCCTCAAATGTATGAAAGAGCATACATGTACATGTACACTATCGGCTATTTTATGACCTTGCCAGCTATCGCCCAGTGTCGAACCTACCATTCCTTGCCAAAGTGATGGAGAAAATTGTAGCTAGTCGCCTGACAGCTTATCTGCAAGGTAATGATCTCTATGAATGCCTTCAGTCAGCATACAGGAAGAATCACAGCGTTGAGACAGCACTTTTGAAGGTCTCAGATGACATCCTTACAATTGATGACAGGAAGGCAGTTGCCCTTGTTCTACTTGACATGACAGCTGCCTTTAATACTGTTGACCATACTGTCCTTCTGGAGAGACTGAGGAAAGATTTTAGCATTGATGCAACTGCACTCCAGTGGCTCAGATCTTACCTCAACAACAGAAGACAAGCAGTAGTCATCAATGGAAGGCTGTCCCCTGAGACCACCCTTTGTTATGGAGTTCCACAGGGCTCAGTCCTCGGTCTGTTGCTCTTCACACTCTACATTACCCCTCTTGGTTCTATCGTAGAGAAACATGGCCTTGGTGCACATTTCTATGCCGACGACACCCAACTCTACCTCACTTTTGATCCAAAAGTTGGAGGTGCTGAAGAATGTACAACTGCTGCTGTTGGGGCTGCCATTGAGGAGATTTGCTGTTGGATGAACAGCAACTTCTTGAAGCTCAATGACAAGAAAACAGAGTATCTGTTGCTCTTATCTCCACACATGAGGAGCAGTATCACTGGTGCTCCAGTTCTAGTCGGTGAAGAAGCTATATCTCCCAACAACAAGGCTAGAAACCTTGGTGTAGTCTTTGACAGAACAATGAGTATGGAGAAACACATGGATTGTATGTTTGTCAGTCAGCATACTACCAACTCCGCCAGATTGCTGAGATCAGACACTGTCTTACACGAGGTGCTGCAGAAAGTATCATTCATGCTGTGATATCATCTAGACTGGATTTCTGCAACTGTCTCCTTGCTGGCCTGCCATCAATATCAATCAAACGCCTCCAGGCTGTACAGAATGCTGCTGCACGCCTTCTTACCGGCACCAAGAAGTTTGACCATATCTCTCCAATACTTCGTGAGCTTCATTGGCTGCCTGTGCAACGCAGAGTGCAGTATAAGATCTTACTGCTTACTTATAAGGCTCTCCATAACTTGTCTTCTGGCTACTTGTCTGCACTTATCAGTGTACGACAGCGATGACCAGGACTACGTTGTACCGGCCTGACTCTTCGTGTTCCCAATACCCGCCCAAAAATGTATGGGGATAGAGCCTTCTCTTCTGTTGCACCACGTCTGTGGAACTCTCTACCAGTCCATCTTCGGAATTGCAACAGCCTCAATACCTTCAAGTCTGAACTGAAGACTTCTTTTCCAGCAACTTTGTGGATGATGTGTGACACTTTGTGGGAGAGCTGGGCGCCTTTGAATGTTTCAACAGATAAATGGCGCTGTGTGTGTGTACATACATGCCTTGGCTATGTATCTCCTCACATAACTGTGTGTAAAGACATGCTTCCAGTACTTTGCTATCAGTCTCCTCACAAACTGTGTGTGTAAAAACATGCGTCCAGTATACATACGTGGCTATCATTCTCCACACATAAATGTGGGTGAGAGCATGCTTCCCTCGAACATATTTAGCTGTAATTTCCCTTGCATAATTGTGTATAGGAGCATGCTTCCATTGTACACTCTTATTCAAAGGACTGACAATAAAAGTGCCTTGCCCAAATCACTACTCTACTGCCCCTGAGGGTATCAACCATTGCCTGATTGTGTGTAGGAGCATGCTTCCGTTGTACACTCTTATTCAAAGGACTGACAACAAAAGTGCCTTGCCCAAATTACTACTGCCGTCGAGGGTATCAACCATTCCTGATGGCTGTTTGACTACCACTGCCCAGAAAGTGGTATGCCACTATCAGAGCCTATGCACCCACCCTGGCCATCCCTGATAATGTCAAGGAAAGGTTCTGTGAGGATATGCAAGTGACCTTTTCTATCATGCCCAGAACAGATAGATTTGTTATCCTTGGTGACTTCAACACTACTGGTGGCACTGACTATTCATCACTGGAAAGTAGTCCTGTGGAAAAATTGACTGGGCAGAAGCATCTCATATATCTACTGGAAACCTGCGCTGCACACTAGCTACTCATTACCAACACCGTCTTTCATCTATACAACAATAAGAAGACGTCATGGATGCATCCTTGCTCCAAACACTGGCATATTTGGATTATATCATTGTCGGACAAAGGGACAGGCAAGACATTTGAGTCACCAAAGTCATGTGCAGTGCAGAGTACTGGACAGATCACCGCTCAATGATCTCAAAGCTCGATTTATACCAGGATTCAACTACCCAGACGCCCACAGGGAATGAAGGCATTGAATTCTCTAGATGTCTCTTTGCTGCAGAGTGATCATGTCAAACAGCCACAGATTAAAGAGATTGTCAGCAATCTGCAACAACAGACTGTTGACTCACTGGATATTGAGTCTGACTGGACTCTCTTTTGTATCATTGCTTCTGCCGCTGCCTCACAACTGGTGGGTCCTGTTACAACAGCGCTAGGACTGGCTTGATGACATCGATGAATGCCTACAGTCTCTGCTGGAGGAGAAACATCACCTTCATTGAGCACACCTCAACAACCTGTCAACATCAGAAGAAGCATACAGCTAAAGCTATGCCGAATGGGTGGAAAGGATGCATGGCTATGTGATAAAGCTACTGAGATCCATCTTATGACATCCATCTTATGCTGCTCACGACATGAAAAACTTAGTACTACAAAGCACTCCAGATTGTCTATGGACCAACCTCATCAGGATTGTCTCCCTTCCTCAGTACAGAAGGAAATATACTGATCTGGACAAGGAAAAGGTTCTTTAACGCTGGGCAGAACACATCAGAAATCATCCATCTGCCATCAGTGAGGAAGCAATTGCTAGGCTACCCCAGATTCCAACCAATCATTCTCTTGCTGACATCCCTACTGAAACTGAAGTGGGAATAGCAGTGAAGCGTCTGTCCTGTGGAAAAGCACTTTATGCTGACTCCATCCCTGCATAAATGTATGCCTTGGGTGGCCTAACTCTAACTAGAAAGCTCTGTGAGCTATTACAGTCAAGTTAGAATGAAGAGAAAACTCTACACGAACTGAAGGATGCTTTTATCATCCACTTTTTCAAGCACAAAGGAAACAACAGGTCTGCGACATCTGCTGTAGCATCCCCTAGTTTCTGTTGCCAGGAATATCTGGGCCAGAGACTTGCTGAACTGCCCAATTGACCATTTGGATGAAGGCTTACAATGTACTGTACCACCTGAAAGTTAATGCTGGTTGAGAAAGGGTCACAGTGCAGTGGACATAGTTTTTGCAGCATGTCAACTCCTAGAGAAGTGTCAGGAGCAGAATGTCGGTCTCTATGGCACCTTTGTAGACCTGACTAATAAAGGCTTTTGACACCATCTACCAAGTAGGGTTCTGGAAGATCATGGCTAAATTTGGCTGCCATGCAAAGTTCATTTCGTGACGGAGAACACTCAGTGCCCTTCCCTGTCACAAACGACTTTTTTATGCCTCTGCCACGAAGTGGTGCCGGAGGCATTATGTTTTCGGGTTGTCCGTCCGTCCGTCCTTCCGTCCGTCCGTCCGTCCGTCCTTCCGTCCGTCTGTCGATCCTTCCGTCCGTCCGTAATGAATTTTGTGGACAAGGTAACTATTGAAACCTGTTGAGGTATCCTAATGAAACTTGGCATGTATGTGTATTAGGGGGTGAAGTTGTGCCTATCAACTTTTGGGTGCACATGCTCAAGGTCAAAGGTCAAAAGGTCAAGGTCAAATACATAAAATTTCACTATTTCCACCATATCTATTGAATGCCTGAAGATATTTTCTTGAAACTTAGTGTATACATGTTTTACCTAATTAAGATTCTCTGGTGAAAGTTTGGGTCATGAGGTCAAAGGTCAAAGGTCAAAAGGTCAGGGTCAAATACATAAAATTTCACTATTTCCACCATATCTATTGAATGCCTGAAGAGATTTTCTTGAAACTTAGTGTATACATGTATTACCCAATTAAGATTCTCTGGTGACAGTTTGGGTCATGAGGTCAAAGGTCAAAGGTCAAAAGGTCAAGTAAAAATATTAAAACTTCTTTTTGTTTCTCCTTACCTTGGAAAATTGTTCAGGGTATCTTCATGGAACAAAGTATATACATGTACTGACTGGAAGTGATTATCTAGAGAATGTAGGGTTCATGGGGTCAAAGGTCAGGGGTCAAAGGTCAAGTGCAAGACTTCAAAATGTTACTATTACCCTCATATTTATGCAATGCCAGCAGGGTTATTTTTTTACACTTGGTGTATGCGTGTGTAACCTAATAGAAATTCTCTGGAAAGTTTTTTTTTTCTCTTTTTGCCTCAAAGGTCAAAAGGTCAAAGGTCAAGTGAAAGTGCTGAACTAACTTTTTCCTCCATATCTCGGAAGTGGCTCAAGTTACCTTGAAACTTAGTACATATTATGCATGTTCTACCTGAAAGTAATTATCTTATGAATTTTAGGGTCAAGGGCCAGATGAAAATGGTAACAATTTACTATTCAATTCAGAAATTGCACTTTTTCTCCACACCTGTACCTTGAAAATTACTCAATGCCTAAATGTATGAATGGGTCAAAGTCAAGTTAAAGTCCTTAAATCCCTAGATACATGCTCTCCTATTCATCCAATTAAACCTACGTCAAGGAAGGTGAACATTCAACACATTTGTGACAAACTTGTCATTCCAATATTTTGCCAATTTTGTGAAAATGTAATCACACAGTGTCCACATGTACTATCTAGACCTATTGGGAAAATCATGCATTATGGCGGAGGCATACCAGTCGCCAAAGCGACATTTCTAGTTGCTTTTTGGTTTGATTTTGATTTGGCTTATTTCTGCATTTTCTTTCTCCAAATACAATTGCAAATGAAGACAGAGTGATACAGAGTATGCAAAAGAGAGAGAGAGAGAGAGTTTAACATACAAATCAATACAAGAAATATCATTTGCATAACAACATCAATCTGTAGTGACATATGAATCAAAATAACATTAAGGCATACTGTATCCATGAACAAAGAAATCAATACAGGAGACTGTCATAAGCAGAGCTTGACTAGGATGAGGCCCTATCTATGGATCTGTAATATGAATATATAATACAACACCAATTATACTCATAAAACTCTTAATCTTGAAACACGAAACACATTTTGCGAAAGGAAAAATAAAACGGAAAAGAAAAACAGTGACTTTGCGCTTTAAAGAAAAGCTTTTCATGAGGTTAACATCAGAGTCGACTGCAGATTTAGAGCTGATGGACAACTATTCAACCTACAGTACGGAGACTGAAGGCAAAATCCAAAGACCAGTGAGATATTGCAGGTTACTTTCTCTTTGCTGACACTGTGCCCTGAATGCTACGGTACTCAGTCTGACATGTAGGAAAGCACCACTAATGCCCCAATGCCTGTGATGACTTCGGTCTGACGACGAGCACAAAGGAGACTTACATTGTAAGTGATGCATCAGAGCTCCTGCAATTCCTTAAGTAGAGCCAACCATCATGGCCAATGGTAAAAGTTAAAAGTGACAGACAAATTTGTTTACCTTGGCAGGAAGCAGTCACAAGACAGGGTGTGGAAGAGAAGAGGAATTAGTCTTCGGACCTAACTGTATGTGTACCCCACAGTCATCCTGCAAAACTTTGATGATGTACAGCCAGCCTGCCAGACATCTGAACTCCTTCCACCTCAGATGCCTCTGAAACTTTCTGCATGTCAAATGCCATACAAAGTCCAAGACAGAAGAGCCTGGTAGAGCGTGCTATGTGATGCTCAAGTACTCGCAGCTTAGATGGGCAAGGCAATTACTCTGAATGCCCGACAAGTGTTTTCCAAAGAGACTGCTCTACAGTGAACTAATGGAGGTTAAGAGGAAGCGCTACAAGGACACACTTAACCCTAAAGGACACACCTAACCCTAAAGTTTTTTTTGCGACAATTCTGCCGTGCGATTTTTTTTGACCGCGCTGTTCACTGACTTTTTACTTTCAAGTCTCGCACATCTTTTGACACCATTTTTGCGAAAATCACGCATACTGTTACGACGCTGCATGACCTTTTATATACATGTATGCCTGTCAGACCGAAAATGGCTCAAAAAACATGATTTTAATGGAGTTTTCTAACCTTATTCAAAAAGATATGAATATTTTCACTTGCATAGGCTGAAATCAATTATTTTCAGCATGATTATGCTTGAAATAGGTTGTCTTAAATTTTACAGAAAAACAAATGATAAAACAAAAGGTCAAAAACAAAGAAATACATAAGAAATTCCTAAAACAATAAAATACATCAGAAATTTGTTTTGATACCAGATTTTTTTTTCCAAGTACATTGTTAGGAATGCTACAAGGAATAATGTCATGAAAAATTAGGATGCCATCAGCTTTATTTTCTGAATTAGAGCATATTAATTAATATAAAATAAAAAAATGAAAAATTCAATCTTTTTCTTTCATAGTTTGGTAGATTACACGACAGGTAATGTGCCAATTTTCAGGGTGATTGCGTGATCAACGGCCGAGATCTCGGGGGGGGGGGGGGGGGGGGGGGTTGAATCAACCCTCCCCCGGCCGCAGAACACCCCAAAAAGCCTGGCCTGGTTTGGGTTAAAGCTTCCATGAAATGCTGCAGCATCAACCCTGAAACAAGGGAAGCAGTGGCACAAGACTGATCTGCCTCGCGATCAGTGGTCAGCTCTGGTGTATCAGGCTATGAAGTGAGGCATGTGGAGGAGCGGGAACAGAAACCCCAGCTACTAAAAAGCAGAATGAGCACTACAGTACTTTTCACATTCTGGCTTTACCCGGCATATGCATGTCTACACTGCACCAGACATTTTAGAGGGAGGATCAGACTGATCAACCATCTTTGCACTCATAGAATCTTGTGATATATGAGAAATTGTGGGACCCCCATCTTCACCTGCGAAGGACAAACATCATCAAGTGACTGTACTGTTCAAGAAGTGTTATGCATGTATGTGGGAGTTCTTGTTATGCAGTTACATGCAGTCCTATCCACTGAGATGATGACATCTTTTCAATCCAACTGTGATTTCCCAATGTCTCCACTTTCCATCCCATCACTGGGAGTATTCAACCTCACTGGATTTGATCTAAAAAGCATATAAATACCAGCATCATGCATTCTGAAACTTCACCATGCCTATGATTACAGAATTTCAATCTGTAACTTACATGTACATACAGGAAAGTTGTGAAAGGAGGCGAGATGATATGAAATGCATGCCATGTGTTTTGTTTTGTGTTTTAACATGCATGATCATACAGTATTATATGACCATGCATTGTACATTTTGATCCCTCGATATATAAATTGACATTGAAAAGTATGTGGCATATAGATAGCTATTCAAATTATATGGGTTATACTGAATTGTGGTCACTCACCTGGGACCACTGACAATAAATTAATGACTGGACAGATTCTTATATTACTGAATTGAGCTATTATGCAATTTTTACTCTATCTTCTTGAAAAAAAAAAAAATAATGTTTTACAATCATCAGACTATCTTCTCTAAGTGTATTTTCCCTGTTGTTACCATCAGGACCAATACTCGGCATAGCCCAACAGGCACAACAAGCCCCATCCCACGAAGAAGGTCCACAACACCAGGCATACATTGGAGATGCCCCTTTTACGCAGTTCCAGCCACAACCCCCTCCAGACCATCAGCAGCAGCAGCAGCAGCAGTCCGAGGAGGTGTTGTCTGGTTTGGCAAGACAGGTAATGAGATATTGTTGATTTTTTTTTTTTTTTTTTTTTTTTTGCTTTTATGAATGCATACAGTGAAGATGATAGTTTGGATAACAAATTTAGACTTATTCATGGGGGCTTCAGAGTCATGCCATTTGTCCCCTGGAGGGGCTACTAGTGTGGGGTAGGGGCCTTCTTGTAGTGAACTATACATATTTTACCATTTATTGAATATTCATGTCTAGACTGTAATGAAACTTAGCAAGAATTATTATTAAGAGGAGTCCAAATTTGGGATGTCACTACTCCTTTTTTTTTTTTTTTTTTTGGGGGGGGGGAGTTCAGAGGTAAAGCCTCCTTCAAATATGCTTGGTGAATTTTATGCCTCTGCCATGCAGTGTCACCGGAGGCATAATGTTTTCGGGTTGTCCGTCCCTCCGTCTGTCCCTAATTAAGTTTGTGGACAGCATAACTTAATCTTTCTCAGGCCGGGCTTTTTCGGCTATTTTAAAAACCGAAGGGGGGGGGGAGGGGCGGATTCCCCCCTTCCCACGAGATCTCGGCCATCAGAGGCACGATCATGTCAAATTTAGCATGCCTGACACATTGTAATATACAGTGTACAATGATTGTACACTGTCATGTCAAATTTAGCATGCCTGACACATTGTAATATACAGTGTACAATGATTGATTTGTGTATCCGTTTTAATTCAACAATTGTACATTACATCATTAACACGTTCCCAAAAGTCATTTCAATTCTGATGTTTATCATTGTTTTAGGAATTATCTTTTCTCTCTTTTTTTTTAAATAATTTTTTTGTTTTGTTTTTTTCCATTGGAAATTGTCACTGGCCAAATTTCCACCATAATCAGCATCAAGTCATTTTAAGTCAATATGTGATAAAAAGTACAACTACACACGTTTTTAGGAATTCAATGACTGAGCACTGTTTTCCACAGGAAATGTACACAAAATTACAAAATTTGCGCCCATTTGGGCATGACATACAGTACAGTTACAAAAATGGGTGTCACTTTGTAACGGTATATGACGTTGTCAATGTTACAAATTTGGTCTCAAAAGTTGCGCAAGACTTGAATAAAAAAAGCTAAGAAGCCTTGTAATGAGGCCTTCTCTCGTTGCAGAAGTATTCGGCAGGTTAAGAGCCATTTTGGTCATCAAAATGTGGCCATGCATCACAAAACCAACAAAGAGCAGCATGCACCGATTTTGTGTGAGGACTCAAAATATGAAATAAGTCAATGTAGTCAATCTTGAGTTTTCTATATTTTTAGGAAGAGCCATTCTTCTACATAATTCTAAAGATTGGGATCATACAATGAAAGAGAAATTTTTAGCAGGTTTTCTGGTGTCCATGATACATATTAACAATTTTATTGATATGTATGTAGCTGAATTCTGTAAATGGGAGACATTCAGGGGTTTGTAGACATACATGTACTTTAAGGCAACACCTATGTAAGGGTCGACATTTTTCATGTCTCCTTTAAATTTCATCCCCTCTGAAATACTGTTTTATGCAGTTAAAAGACCACTATTAAAGGGGAAGGCTAGTAACTGATCAGTGGGAATCAGTGGAAATGGTGGGAGGTGATTGTTCCAATCCTTATGGGATTCATTCAAGAGTTCATTGTTATTGTTGTGTGAAAATGATTTGCTTCAGAACGGTCTCATATTCAAGTAATGTGCAGATTAATGCTCCGTCACTGACCAGGGACGCTAACCTGGAAACATTAAACTGCACATTACTTGAATATGAGACCATTCTGAAGCAAATCATTTTCACACAACAATAGATATACAATGAACTCTTGAATGAATCCCATAAGGATTGGAACAATCATCTCCCAGCATTTCCACTGATTCCCACTGATCAGTTACTAGCCTTCCCCTTTAAATACTTATGAATATTCATGATGTCTTTGCAGCTGTATGTTGGAACCATCCATTCAAAACAGGGATACATCAACTTGAAATAAGGCTCAAGTGAAATTCATGGATCTATACTTTATACATGTACCATAGTTATATTTAATAAGTGTGTCTTGGAGACATCATGTTTATTGCATATTACTCACTATCCAAGCAGTGTACCGGGGTATTTTTCAAATGTGCCTAGATGTTTCTTACAGTTGAACACTGTGCATTTATCCATCAAATTTATCTATCAAATTAATATCCAAAATGAGAAAAATACCACTCTATTTTTGGGAGTGCTTCTGCCCACATAGTTCACACATGTGCAGAAAAATATACGAGTCATATGCCTCAGAAAAAGCTGTCAACGTGTCTCTGCTGCTCCGGAGTGTGTGTACTCTATAGTACAGTTGTAAATCTGTCTCCCTATTATGCAGTCACATAGCAAACACGTGTGTGGATGCTATTTGCAGCAAGCGGTGGCCAGAGTTGCGACACTGGTGCATGCATGGGTGCTGCATATCGCGCTGCATTTACGTTACGCATGCATGCATACATGTGAGCATGAGCTTGAATTGGAGCTGGCCAATCGGGACAGTTAGCCAGAATCTGATCCGACTGGGAAATGAAAGGTACGTGTTCATGTGATTCTCGTTTAGTAGAATGTATAACAAGAAACCAGCATCTATTTTTGATAGTTGAAAGAGTTCAAATGATGGCGTTACTTAAAATTTAATTGCACATCGTTACACTTGCAGACCAAGTCCTAGACCTAGTTCCATACATGTCTATGTAGGATGGGGGGGGGGGGGGGCTATTTTCCGGACACGTAGAAAACTTCAGTTTACATGACAAAACTTTAACAAACTAAAACACATAATTTAAGAAAATTTGAATTTATCTAGAAAATGCTCCTCTTTGATACCTCATTAGCTATCGTAAGATTAAGCTTTTCAGAAAACATTAAGATGATTTCAAACAATTGATCTTCATTTTTATTCAACAGTCACATGCGTGCGTGCATTGTCTATGGGAGTTGCATAAATGCTAGTAGTATGGTACAAATTCTGATTATGATATATTTCCTTAGATTTTGAACTGCATTTTATAAAATATCTTCTGTTTAATGGATTGTGTGTTTAAATATAATGTTATCCTGGTGCAAGAGTTTGTTTTGATGAGCCAAATTTCTTATCGTAATTCTATCTTGCCCAGGATTAGGGCCTGTCTGGAATTAAAGGTAGGGGATACCTTTTACAGACCTCCCAAAATGCAGCAAAACATTAAATATGAACCTCAGGGGACTTGTTTAGGCCACTGCTGAAAAATTTGGAAGTCAACAGTTATCTACAATTTGAATAATGCACAAAACTCAACTACTCAGTAGTTCTGTGTGTCAGCCACACTTAGCCTTTTTGTTGCAGTCTTCTGTATTTTTATCTATAAACACAAATCTAAAAGTATAAGAGCTGATATATAGAGTGTGTGTCAAGAATGTATATAGAAATGTTTGTAAGTTTTGATGAACTTTCTTCACAAAATATACATGATGGACACACGTGCAGTGCATGGGTCTGCAAAGGTAGCCTAGTAATGTACTGGAATTTTACGGTGAGTCCCGAAAAAAATTCAATTCAAAATCTAACGGTCAATAAAAATGTACTAAATGTTACCTTCCACTTTCAATACTTTATGGGAGTTTCTAAAATGATACTCTCTTCAACATACCGCTGTATTTATACAACTCTTCATTTGAGGCATGCAAATGGGATTCCCTACCTTTAAGGCCTCTTTCTAGTCTACTGCTAATGGCAACTTTTGTGTGCACAGGTAGTGGCGAGGCATGATACAAACCCCTTGTTTTTTCTTTAATTAGACTCTAGTCGTCTTCTATCACTAAGTTAGTACTTCATAAAACAAAAATAAATCTGTATGCACAAAGCCCCCAACCTTTCTCTGCTTGCGATTTTTATGCCTCCACCATGAAGTGTCGCCAGAGGCATTATGTTTTCGGGTTTTCTGTCCTGTCCGTCCGTCCATAATGAATTTTGTGGACAGCGTAACTACAAAACTGTTTAAGGTATCCTCATGAGACACGGTACAAATGTTTTTGCATTGAGAGTGGACGAAGTTGTGCCTGTGAACTTTTGGGTGCACATGGTCAAGGTCAAAGGTCAAGGTCAAATGCTCAAAATCTCACTATTTCCCCTATTGCTGTGCCTGAAGGTATTTTCTTGAAAGTTAATGTATACATGTATTAGCCAAGAAAGACTCTTTAGAAAAAGTTTTGGGACACACAGAATGAGTTTAAGGGTCAAAGGTCAAAGTTCACGTGAAAGTGCCAGAATTTCTACTTTTTCTCCATACACTATCTCAGAAATGGTCCAAGGTATCCTCATGGAACTTAAAACATGTGCATGTACTGCCTGACAGTCATTCTCTCGGGCATTTTTGGGTCACAGGATCAAAGGTCAAGGGTCAAAGGTCAAAGGTCAACTCCTTAAGATTCACTACTTTGCACATCTATGCAATTCCTGGAGTGTATTCTTGAAACTCGGTGTATACATTGCCAAATAGAAAATGTCTGGGAAAGGGTTTGGCTAAAAGGGCAAAGGTCAAAAGGTTAAAGGTCAAGTGAAAAGGCTGCATTTCACTTCTTCCTCCAGATCTTGGAAGTGGCTTAAGCTATCATCATGAAACTTCAGACATATCTATGCATTTACTGCCTGTTGGTGATTCCCTGGGTAATTTAAGGGTCATGGGGTCAAAGTTCAAGTGTCCAAGGCCTAGTGAATATGCTAAAATTTTACTGCTTGATGCTGATGTTACACTTTTTCTCCGTTCTTTGGAAAATTAGTCCATGCATATTACGAAGGGCTAAAGGTCAAGTAACAATCATCAAATCACCTTATACCATTGATCCAATAAAACCTACTTCAAGGAAAGTGAAAAAAATCACATTTGTGACAAATAGGTCATTTTAATCTTTTGCCAATTACACGTACATGTGAAACTCATAGAACGTTGTCAAGACATACTATACACTTATTGGGAGAACCATGCATCATGGCGGAGGCATACCAGTCGCCATAGCAACATTTCTAGTCTTAAGCTGTACTTATGATTCCTTCACTATTTTGTTGTCTTTTTACCCTTCACATTTCTTATGTTTTTTTCTTTTTTTTCCCCTGGGAGAAAATGCTCACAAGGCAGAAAAGGGGTGAAAAGAAGCCACCTGATCCTAATGAAGTGGTACGAACATACGTCCAAAATGTGCAATTAGCCGTGCATGCATGTATGACTTGTGATTTATGCATGATTTTTAAATGTACATGTTGTATACAAGTTTTGCCAAGTTGAGTATGCGAACTAGAACCATTGACATTGCCCAGGGGTAAACATATTAAGTACTAATGAAAATAATTTGAGGGTCACCTATTCATTTATAACCTCCGCCAAGGGGGAGGTTATGTTTTCGTTACCGTTGGTTTGTTTGTTTGTTTGTTTGTTAATTATAGTTTGTCCGTGTGCAAAATAACTCAAAAAGTAGTTAACGGATCGGGATGAAACTTGCAGGAAAGGTTGAGAATGACAAGTACCGAACGATTAACTTTTGGTAGTGATCCGAGAATTTTGGGGGAATTTATGAAGGATTTTTGATATTTTGGCAGGTAGGGTCAATGAACTTGCAAGTTTTAATCGTTTGTTACTTGTGTCATTCTCAACCTTTCCTGCAAGTTTCATCCCAATCCGTTAACTACTTTTTGAGTTATTTTGCACACAGACAAACTAACTGACTAACAACCAATGGTTACGAAAACATAACCTCCTCCCTTGGCGGAGGTCATGTCATAAACAGCTCTTCCCTACTTGGCAAAATGAAGCAAGTGACAAAAATTACATTCTGTAAAAGAGCAAAATGTGTGTCATTTGTACAGCCATCAATGGGGAATGATTTGTCATTGTCTTGCCTGACATCATTTTTTTAGCAAGATGAATGCTGATGCATAAAATTTTGCCTTGGAAGAAGAGCAATTTATCTGAAATCTGGAAAAAACGGGTGCTGTTTGTTATTCAGAAGGTTCGCTATTCTGAAAGGTTCGTTGCTCCGAAGGGTCGTTAATTCGAAACATGCAAATTCCCTATACCTAGAGGTTCGTTAATCCGAAAATGAAAAAGGGTTCGTTAATCTGAAAATTTGTGGTGTCATTCCGAAGGTTCGTTATTCTGAAGATCGGTTAATTCGAAAATGAAATTTGGAACAATGAACCTTCGGAATAACGAATCTTAGGAATAAAGAGCCTTTGGAATAACAAACCTTCGGAATAATGAGCTGTAACCAGAAAAAACAACCGTAACATAAAAGTAGGCCAGAGATGTGGCATACTACATGCCTTGCCTTTTTTTTTGAATTGGACAAGAAACCACCCACCAATAAGTGGGCTGATGATAGATGGGCAATTCCGTAAATGTGACAACCTCAGGGTGAAATTTCAAAACTCATAGGCTAAACCTAAATTGTACCTCATATGAAAGCTGAGACAATGAATTGTCCAAATTTGTGACTTTCAATTAGGTATGACCAAGGTCAAGGTCATCATGCCTCAGTTTGTTGAGACATTTCAGACAATTGTATTTTTTTAAACACAAGGTATACCTGACATTTTTTCTGTATTTCCAGAACTGACTTCATGGAATTGTTTCTTTCTTTATGGTAAAAGTAGTTTATATCCAGCTCTAATAAATGCAATATTTTATTTTTTATTTAATTTTTCTATTAATGACTAATTGCCACTTAATTGCATTACATGTACGGTCCTGTACGTCCGTCGCAAAAAAACTAGTTTTTTTAAGATTTCAGAAAAGCAAAGTATTCAACAGATGTTATAATGTCAATCCTAAATAAGCTTTAGGGTATCTACATACTTGTAACAAAATTTTGTTTTCACTCCTGCTAATTAAGTTATTAATGAGCGGTTGGACGTACACTTTTTTTGTACGTCCAACCGCACCTAATGTGTACGTCCATCGCGGTGTCATATAGCTCTCATTTCCCCATTTCAATTTGCCCAAGCATCTTGTATAATTGTTCTCCTTTGTTGACAATGACTGGAGAGATGGTCAAAATTGTTACCTGGGCCAGATTAATTAGTTCATTAGTCACTAATTAGAATGGAACTGGAATTAGCTGTCTGAACTTTCTTCATTCACGAAAGTTTGGGCTTTAGTGGAAAAAGGAAGAGTTTTTTTTTTTTTTTTCAGGTAATGTATGTGACATTGTTTGGGATAGTGGGAAATAGATTGTTATGAAAGGTGTGTGTGTGTTGTTGGTTGAATTGTGTTTGAATGATGATGTGATGATAATTAAGTCAAGATATTCTATAAGAAAAATGACACACCAGATAAGCTGGTGGAGTTTGGTGGTCAAAAAGGTAAACAGCCTTCGGTAGAAGGGATGAACATATATCAATGAAGGGACAAAGAAGACGTTTGTAGGGTTTCACAAAATACACTAAGGAATTTGAATGGACAGAAAAAGTCAAGTACAAACTAAAAACATGTATGGCCAAATGAATGGGCCACTACAGGAAGATGGACTGTCTAAAAGAAGTTATTTGACATTTCAAGGCAAGTAAGAGCAATTTAAGCCCATCCATGGTCAACATAATGGTCTCAAACTATTAGCCACTTTCAGGAGTTTGCCCAATATAAGTTGAAATGATCAAGTAGGAGGCACATTCCTTCTTGATGTACTTTTCCTGGTAGCACCAACCAAGCTGCAGTCATTGACTACGCCCATCATCAGCAACTCTGTGAATAAGACTTCAAAGCATACTTGGGTGAGTACAGTTTCCTATTGTTTGAATAATGGTAGTATTCATATTTAAACCACATTTTAAAAGACTTCAGTTAATTCTACATTTTATAGGATGAACATTATACAGTGTAGACATATTTTTAGTAATGTACAAGTATCTGTGGCGGGGGAGGGGGTCAGTCATTATTTGGTCATTCCTTATATTTGTTTTTTATTGAACAGTTTATAATTTTTTTTTTTTGGAGGGGTAAATCATTGTATCGATTTAAAACTTATGTTGTACAGTACTTGTGTATGTTTCATATCCATTTTTAATTATATTTGTATTTGCTTGAAACAAAAATACAATTTGTCAATCTATCAATCAATTAGTAGAGTCCGGAAATGCTATTTATGAGATTCTAATTTCAAGTATCTTCCCTTTTTGATATGGTGTACATGTATGAATATTTGTCATTTGGATTCCTCTTTCTCCCAGGGATGCCTTTTTCTCATAAAGAAAGGGCTGCAAGAAGGCGAGCCCGCCTGAAAGAAAATCCAGCGGAATATGCAGACCATTTGCAGAAAGACAGGCGTCGGAAAGAAAAGCAGAGGAAGATGGCAAAAGGAAAAATGTCACAACATGATTGGGCTATACACAGGGCCCAAGAAAATGCTCGCATCAAGAACTATCGCCAAAAACTGAAAGAGCAAAAGAAAGATGACAATGGTGATTCTTCCAAGGCACAAGTGTATGCTACACGTCAGGCAATGGGGAAAGCTGTTAGAAGAGCTCGATCAGCTTTACCTCGTTCTCCACGAAAACGAAAGGCTATAGCAGCAGCAATAGCAGAAGAGCTTGGATTAGAACTCACCAAACCCTCTTCCAGATCTTCCCAGTCAGGAAGACCATCCCTAGATAGTGATGTCACAGAGAAAGTCCTTCAGTTCTATGAAAAAGATGATATCTCCTGGCAAGCTCCCGGTCGCAAGGATCGTGTCATTATCAGATCCAAAGATGAGCATGGAAGAAAAATCAAAGCTTACAAGCAGGCCAAGTACATGCTCATGTCACTGGCAGAAGCTCATAGCCTGTTTTGTAATGAGGAAGAAGTTTCCATATCTAGAGGCAAGTTCTGTGAGCTGAGGCCAAAACACATCAAGCTTTTTGATGACATTCCGCACAACGTGTGTGTTTGTACATATCATGAGAATGTTCGGCTGCTTCTTGTTCCCCTCAGCAAGTGTACCCAGTTGACAGATAACATTTCCACCTTCACCGACTCTGTTGTGTGTGATGCAAGCGCAAAGCAGTGCATGTCTCAGGAATGTTCCATCTGCAAGGAGAAAATTGAAATGTTCAGACCAGCAGAGGAAGACATGCCAATCAAGTACAGCCAGTGGCAAACAACAGAAGGAGCACACAGAGTTGATATTCACACCACAGCCAAAGAAGCATTTGAAGAGTTGAAACGGCAGTTACGGGCTTTCCTCATCCATGTGTATATCAAACGGAAGCAGAGCACGTACATCAGTGAGCTTCAGAGGAAAGTAGATGGAAATGAGGTGTTGCTTCAGGTGGACTTTTCAGAAAACGCCACCCTTACTGAGCAAAATGAGATCCAGACAGCTCACTGGAGCCATGGACAAGCTACTCTATTTACTGCTCATGCATGGATCACTGAGAAGATAAACGAGAGCATTGTGATTGTGTCTGATGAACTGCAGCATAATAAATTCAGTGTAAAAACATTCATGGAAAGCATTTTCTCCCTGCTGAAGAAGAAATACCCATCAATTTCTACCATGAATGTCGTATCTGATGGTGCTGGGTCCCAATTTAAACAAAGATTCTTGTTTTCAAATCTGGCCAAGTGGGAAGAGAAGAACAATTTCAAACTCAGGTGGCATTTCTTTGCCACCTCCCATGGGAAAGGAGTAGTAGATGGACTGGGTGGGGCAGTGAAAGGATCAGTTTGGAGGTTTGTGAGGAGCAACATGGGAAGCGCATCAACTCCATACGCTTTCTACGAGGCAGCTGTAAACCGAAATCCGTCCGTGAAGGTGATGTTCATCACGAAGGATGAAATCATGAAGAACAGAGAGGAAACAGAGGCATATTGGGAAGCAACAGTCCCGGTTCCAAACACACACAAGATTCACTGTGTAACTCCAAATGGTTCACACCATTTGCTCGTCAGCGAAGTTTCAGGTGCGCAAGACTACAGACATGTGCGAATAAGAGAAGAGACCGAGCAAGATGATTCGCTTGACAGTATAGATGATATGGATCTGTATGAAACATCAGACGAGGAGAGCGAAGTCCTAGAAATAAACATTGGAGACTGGGTGTTGGTAGATTACCAAGGCGAATCCTTCCCTGGAGAAGTCATGGAATTTGGGGCAAACAATGCTGATGTAAAGGTCAATGTCATGCACCCAGCAGGGGGATTCTGGAGATGGCCAGAGCCACCAGATCAGATATTCTACCTCAAAAAAGATGTTGTCCAAAAAATAGCAGCACCTGTAGTTGCTGGAAATAGGGGTCAATTCAGTTTCACATTCTAGGCATATTGTTTCCAATTACAGGAGGAAGTCAAATATGTACTGCAACACTTTGCTGGATGATGACTAATTCACCCACTTAATCTATTTCAATTTTGCAAGGGGAAAATAACATTTATATACATGTAAGTAAGAGGCAAATTATCTCAACTCCTCAAATGTTCCAAAATTGGACTATGTATGAATCCATTCAACTTCTTATGGTTTGGTGTTTCCTCCCCAGACTTTGCAAAGTTCTTCACAGACATTTAAATTGTTGGTAAATTAACAGACTGTTTTATGCATTTATTCAATCATGATTATCCATAGTATTAGTAATCATACCAAGTCAATATACAGTTCCATTCATGTAAAAGAAAACTGCTCTTAAGGAGAGTACTACAATCATGCATGGCTATAATTCCAAAATTTAAGAAACAAGGTATGTTCTGCTTTTAATTTGTATCATATGAAATGCTCTTTTTGTTTGTTATACATGTGATAATGTACATGAACTTTACTTTTGTGTAATAACCCGTCACTGGATACTATATACTAGTTCTAACCGTAGTTTAAGACTTTTTTGTAGTATTTCAACTTTCTGTAGTTTCCAGGTTTAAGCCTGATATTATACTTGTGTTACCTCTTATATTGTGCTTTGTACTTACTGCATACATCAATCCTACACTAGTTTTTCATGTGTATGATTACATACATGTACACATCATGACTTCGTTTTCTCTTTGTTTAGAATTAAAACTATTGTATATGAAAGTATTAATCTTAAGTCACACTGCCAGTCCTTTTTAGGTACTGTATATACATGTACATTTACCTATTCTTGTTCATTTTTTTTTTTGCAACCACTTGTTCAGTGTTTGATGTCATGTCAACTCTCATGTAGTACGTACATGATGTGGTCGAAGATATATCCATTCATCATAATAACTTGTTTGTTTTAACCCCCCCCCCCCCCCCCCCCCCATTTTGATATAGATATTACCTTAAATGAGTTACTTTATGAGGAGTATTGTAACAACTTTCACTCTGGCTTAGTTTACTTTGGTATGTCAAGGACATATTGAGCGATGGCTCTCAAAATTTACATAGCAATACAAAAAAATGTATGATAAGATAGAAAAACAAGGAAATACAAAGAAAAAATAAGTTTGGCTTGTGTATTTCTTTTTGATAAATGCCAGCTCATATTAAAGAGAGTGATATTTAATTGTGGTTAAATATATGATAAAAATGCTCAATTTCCATATGTATAATACATGCACGTCCATCGCGGACAAATTGTATGTCCAACCGTGTACGTCCGTCACGATGATAAAATGTAGAATATCTCCATATGAATGAATAAACAAAGCTTGATTTTGGTACCTTACTATCATTTGACATCTCCTTTCTACAGTCATACCTGAGTTTGAAGAAAAAATCTGAATAAATCACAGAATTTTTTATTTGAAATCAAGAGATTGGAAAACAGCGTCCATTTTTGTACGTCCAACCAGAGGGTGTTTTCCCACTTTTTCAAGGTCACAGGAAGGGTGTTGCCCAAAAATTTTAGGTGAATGTTTTCTTTTCATAGAGGTACATCTTTTGGTAGGAAAAAACTTGTCTTAATAACATTTGCTTTTTTGTCAAATGTCATTAAAGGCTGTGAAATGTACGTCCGTATTTACGGAATTGCCCAGATGAGGATAGACCTGGAAGCTCGACTGCTGCTACACGGCAATCTTCCAGTATCTTAGGTACAAAAGTGTAAGCATTTTACTTTAGCAAGCCGACATTACGTAAGGCAAAATACTAATAGCCATTGTGACATCACACAGCTACTCCAAAATAATTTTGAATAAATGCGTCGCATCTACATGCGCACTAGTATAATTGTCTTGTGCGCAGCTTATACAATACTGCCAATCAAATGATATGTCATAGGACTGCTAGTTGACTTTCTTATACTTGGGGTAAAAGACTTAGCCAAAAGATTCAGATGAATATCAAACTTGATTAAGTATTTTTTCTCAGAGGAAAACTAAGTAAAATACTCATATTTTGTACTTTAGTACTGAACTGAATACGGGCACTGTTCTACTTGTATTTATCACTATTCTCTTTTGACCTATAATTGTACGTAAAGTGTTTGGTGTAACAAACTTTACGGACTTTTTGTCCCCGCCAAACGAGTTCGAGCAGGGGACTATGAAACGGGCTCCGTACGTGTGTGTGTCCGTCCGTGTGTCCGTGTGTGCGTCCGTGTGTGATCAAAATGTTCAATTTGCTACTTCTCTGTCATTTATGAGCCGATTTTGATTCTGTTTGCTTTATATGAGAGCACTACATGGGAGCTTTGAAACTTCTACACAGAATTTCAGTTGTGACCTTTGACCTTGACCTTTGACCTATATTGTACATTTTGCTACAAAATGCTACTCCTTCGCCTTTTCTAACCCGATTTCGATTCTGTTTGCTTTATGTGATGGCACTAGTTTAGGGCTTCAAAACTTCTACACAGAATTCTGACCTTTGACTTCTTTGACCTTTGACCTTGATTTTTTTGACCTGTATTGTACATTTTGCTACAAAATGCTACTCCTTCGCCATTTCTAACCCGATTTTGATTCCGTTTGCTTTATGTGATGGCACTAGGTGAGGGCTTCAAAACTTCTACACAGAATTTTGACCGTTGACTTCTTTGACCTTTGGCCTTGATTTTTGACCTATATTGTACATTAGCTACAAAATGCTACTCCTTCACCATTTCTAACCCGATTTCGATTCTGTTTGCTTTATGTGATGGCACTAGGTGAGGGCTTCAAAACTTGTACACAGAATTTTGACCTTTGACTTCTTTGACCTTTGACCTTGATTTTTGACCTATATTGTACATTGCATGGCTACAAAATGCTACTCCTTCGCCATTTCTAACCCGATTTCGATTCCGTTTGCTTTATGTGATGGCACTAGGTGAGGGCTTCAAAACTTGTACACAGAATTTTGACCTTTGACCTTGATTTTTGACCTGTATTGTACATTTTGCTACAAAATGCTACTCCTTTGCCATTTCTAACCCGATTTCGATTCCGTTTGCTTTATGTGATGGCACTAGGAGAGGGCTTCAAAACTTGTACACAGAATTTTGACCTTTGACTTCTTTGACCTTTGACCTTGATTTTTGATCTGTATTGTACATTTTGCTACAAAATGCTACTTCCGGCGGGGACATATATTACGCACCGCGTAATTTCTACTTTTCCTTGTTTAAATTGATACATTAGCACTGGTAAAATGTAAGTGACAATGAAATAAGGAGGAGGCGCAATGAAGATGCAGTCAAATTCCTCTAATATACGTATGAATCAACAATTTTGTGAATTGGAGAAATACCAACTGGTGCTTTTGTTTTTCTTTCTTGCATTGAACTTTGTCTTTTATAACTGCCAACTGAATCCTCTTACAACAATCCCACATTTTTTATCAAGTCAGTTTGTATCAATAAAACACCAGTCCAAAAGACAAAGTATTCCACCAACAATTTTCTTTTACCAGTGTCGGCTATTGATTAAATGGATATTGTGCAATCTGACCTATTTTCTCTTTATCAAAACTCATTTTAGAATACCGACTCGGATAGTTCATATTCTGCACCATCTTCCGGATCAGGGACTGATGACAAGGACGTTTCTAGGTGCAGTCGTGACTTACAGCTCCCATCAGCTAGTGCAGCCCCTAATGAACCAGGAAGTATTCATGTACAGATGACAAATAATGATGGAAAGAGAGTGTTTGACAAAAGATACCCTTGCTTATATTGTCAAACCATGCAGTCCCAAATTCAGAGACATTTGCGAGACATACATGGAGAAGAACATGAAGTAGCTGCAATACAGTATGAAAAAGACAGAAAAAAAAAAGCAAAAGAAAATGACTCTTCTAAGGAATAAAGGCACACACAGGCATAATTGCACAGTGTTGCGAAACGGTAAAGGGACAATACATGTAGTGTATAGGCCAGCATATGCAACTTCAGCAGAAGATTACGGGCCTTGTGAACATTGCTTGGGCTATTATGTGAGAAAGGATTTGTGGAAACACAAGTTTACAAATTTACAGCTATTTTTAGAAGTACTTCAAGGTCAAGGGTATAACATTCATGATCAAATTGACACAAAATCTGAAAGAAGAGCACAAATACTTTAGAACCTTAACATTGTAGGCTGTCAGCTTTCATAATTCTTGAAATATTGCTCTGTGAAAAGTCTTTCAAAACACATTTACATGCAGTGCAATGAGGAAAATGGAGAGATTTATTGTTTTTTTATCAAATTTTGGGTTAAATTTCAAGGTCATTATTATGTAATAAAAGTGTTTTCTGGTATACATTACTAAAATATGTATAACAGACTATCCCTACTGCAAATATCACAGGGCTAGTGCTTTTCATTTTGAAAGCGTGGACATTTGAAATGTCCTGTAAACCCAATATTTGATATTACGTGGGAATTTGGCCGTTTATGACCATTTTCGGTGGGGTAAATTTGCCATTGAACATTTCGGGAGCAAAATTTCTTTGGTAACCCAAGATAATATAGGTAAATGTCTATCAATATACAAAAATTGATGCTATTCCTAGGTGGGACGAAGGGTGATCCGTGACCTTGAATTTGGCACATTTTTCATTTTTGTCAACTTTGAGGGCGCTCTCCGTAAAAACGGTGATCATGAATGCGCCAATTTTTTTCAAAATTACTGAGCAAGTCAAAGCCTTCAACAGCATAATATTTTAGAACCTAAGGTGATGAAATGTGGAAGATATTAGCTTCTAAATATGCATTAAAATTTTCAAAATTAACATTTAACACCATTTTCGGTGACCTCGTGCATGTTAACGAAAAGTCAATTTCTCGTTACAGTCAGTTTTTCTTGCAAAGACTATAAAGTTCTCTCAATTTCCAGATAATGAACACTTTTGCATAAATATCCAAGCTAAAACAGTCAATTAAAAATGCCTAATTTTCTTTTAACTATTTTTTTTGGAATGCGCACCGGTTGCTATGTGAGGCTGTATCTTAGCAACCAATTGACCTTGGGGCAAAATATTTTGGGATTTTCCGTCAGACACTTTGGGGAACATTTGGTGCGATTTTTAAGAAAATCGGAGGGGGTCGGGTGACAACTTTTCTGAAAATTGGATGATTTGACGTGGATTGACCCATTAAGTTGTGTTTTGAAGAATGGTTGAAATTTGGGGCATTTTAGTCTGTCTTCCTCACTTTGTGTCTAAAAACTAAGCAGTCCTGCATCTTTTAATATTCGAGTGTAATCATGCGCCATCACTTTTCGTAGTGCGATTCTCACGGACCTTGCGATGCTGCGATTCCAACACCTATTGCTGGGGATCAATAACTTTGATAAGTATCGCTTAGTTAATCCGACCATCGGTGTTGGAGCTCAGTTTAAGTCAGTCATTTGGGAGCTAGCACTACTGTAGCACTGATCTTGAAATCCCCCAATGGCAAAGGATGCTTTTTTTTTGTAATTTGTATGTTATACCAGTATATCATTCACCTAACGGATTGTTGTGTGATTTTTCTGGCTAACCTTATTTTTCTTCTCTCAATCATTAATAGGTGTATTATTGTTATGTTGTGTGTTTTTTTTTTCCTCATCAGAATCAAAGATTGACTGTGCAAGTGGCTGATGTGAGAAGGTGTTTCCATAGAAGACTTGCAGTCCATAGAAGACTTGAGGTCCATCCATGACCATTGATCGTGCTGTCCACTAGCTTGCTCCTTTCATGGGTACAAGTACATGATACACATGCAGCGCTGATTTACATCAATATGTGTACATGGCATCCTCCTGGCTGAATTCTGGTGCAAAGAAGTGGATCATCTGATGTCATGTTTTTTCCCGTTTGACCATGTCATCAAGGAGAAGGTATTCCTTTTTCTTTGTTTCTTTATTTCAACCCAGTATGGTTCACTAGGAATTTGAGCATATCGCTGTAATATACCCAAATTCTTGTGCAACATCCTCAAAAACCAGCAGCATGCTCTGCGACATTGTAGAATATTTGGGAGTCTTTTATTCCAGAAGTCATTTGGGAGCTAGCACAAGCACCAAACTTTAAATCATCCAATGCTGTATTTTGTAAGTTACATCATTTTCCTGTGTGATTTTTCTGCCTAACCTTATTTCACTTCTCTCAATCATCACTATTATCGTTATGTTGTGTTATTTTTTTTTTCCTCATCAGAATCAATGATTGATTGTGCCAGTGGCTGACACGAGAAGGTTTCTCCATAGAAGACTTGAAGTCCACCCATGACCATCGATCAGGCTGTCCCCTAGCTGGCTCCTTTCATGGGTACAAGTACATGCAGTGCTGATACGTGTATGGCATCCTCCTGGCTGAATTCTGGTGCAGAGAAGTCATCTACCGATGTCATACTTTCTCCCGCTTTTCCATGTCATCAAGGGTAAGATACTCCTCTTTCTTTCTTTCTTTGTTTCTTTCTTTTTTTCAACCCATTATTAGTGTGGTTCATAAGGAATTTGAGCATTACACTGCAGCATACCCAAATTCTTGTGCAACATCCTCAAATACCAGCAGCATGCTATGCAGCTTCCTAAAATATTGGCAACCTGCTTAAAATAGAATGTGATCAATTTTTGAAAAACATCAAATTACTCTAGGCAATTTGTGCACAATACAGATATGGAATGTTGAACGTAATGGCTTCAGCTGTATGTGGCACTTAGGGGTTAAAATGATTGTAAAAGTACACTGTATTTTAAACAGTATCTCTCCAGCACATTAGAGTGATGAAATGATGGCTAGGTGTACCACATCAATCTAATCCCATTCTTCTTATGTTTTTTGCAAGGTAGCTATTCTGTGCAAGAATTTTGTGTGTTGAGTATTTGAAGTAGAGTTTAACACGTACTACATGTTATTATTATTTTAAAAAAATAATAGCGTAATGAATAAATTCTCAGTTCGTTGCAGGAGTGATCTTCCCCAAGAAAATTTTCACGGCTCACGGTTGCAAAAGAAGGACATCTCAAGGCTCCACAACGACAAAGGGCACACTAACCAAGCTATATCAAGACCTAGTTCCTGCGAAGCCTCATCCAGAAGTTGCACCAAAGCTTACTGCTGGATAATCTTGGACAGTAGAAGTACAAGGACAGTTTTCAAAGCATGTGAAGTGTGCATGTATGCTCTCATGTCAGGACTGTTGGTTGCTAGATAATTTTTTTTTTTTTTTTGATGCTGTTTTGTTCTGTTGTCCAGTGCTCCTGGTGTCACTTAAGTCCAAATTTGCATTATCTATACAAAGCTACAAATGATCATGTACATCAAACATGCACTAATATATGTACACTGTATTTAATTATCCAACTAATTCTTTGCAGGTGATATTGTTATAGTTTTAAATCATGTGACTGGCAATAAGCCATACCTACGTACAGTCAAGATGCTGCTCATGAAGCAATAAAAAGCTACTTTTCAAACGTAACAGCAAAGTGAGCAAATGTGCATTCTTATGTCTTATTTGTTGACTGAGGTTCAGTAAGAGTACATTTTCTTCATTGATTTGTTTACATAAACCTACAGTTTTGCAACTGGAAATAATGTGATATTTGTATGATACTTTGACTTCTCACACCCAGCTGCTGAAAAATAACTTTTGAATGTATAATCATAATTGACTGTTTCTACCCTTGTGTACTTTCTTATTTTAAAGGTGCCTAGACCCGGTAGTTGCTGCAGCGCTTTTGGATGAGAGTGCCGATCACCATTAGCATTGATACAAAGACTGCCGAAATTGAGCTGTCGTCAACGGTAAAGCGCGTAGGTGTTGCTAGGTAATGTTGCCTTCATTGTCTTCTCTGCATGTCAGACAGTCCGTAGAATTTGAATGCCAGGGTGCATGCTTCTTTGTTTGACTTCAGAGAAAAAAATATTAAAGCTGTCATCATCAGCAGTGGATTGGACTACTTCGGACTCATGGAAGTGGGTCAAAGCGTAAGCGCTAACGATAAAGAGGAGTCGATAGCATAGGTCTCTCAAGGAAGCTTGTGCCGTGCGCCGTGTACGCAAGCAAACCACCGGGTCTATGTGCCTTTAAATGCTAATGACAGTACAGTCAACTCCAGTCAGTCAGTTTTGACTGAAAAAGTGCATCAAATTGGGCAATGTTTGACTTCTGCATGTTCAGAGGAATACACATGACTAGGCCATAAAAATTGGGACTTATTGGTTTCCTCAATTTGGCCATAGTGTATTCGATATACATGTATGTTTTGGGGAGAGCTTTGGCTGTGTGAAAGTCAATGCTGGTAAGAGCATCGACCTACTCGTTGCTACATATTGCTTCTTTTATTAAACAGTGAATCAAGTAACACTTACAATCTGCACCCATCCACCAACACACACATGGAAGTCAGTTTTTAAATACAGCTGTACATGTTTTTGTCCCCGCCGAACGAGTTCGAGCAGGGGACTATGAAACGGGCTCCGTACGTGTGTGTGTCCGTGTGTCCGTCCGTCCGTCCGTCCGTCCGTGTGTCCGTCCGTCCGTCCGTCCGTCCGTGTGTCCGTCCGTCCGTCCGTCCGTCCGTCCGTGTGTCCGTGTGTGCGTCCGTGTGTGATCAAAATCTTCAATTTGCTACTTCTCTGTCATTTATGAGCCAATTTTGATTCTGTTTGCTTTATATGATAGCACTACATGGGAGCTTTGAAACTTCTACACAGAATTTCAGTCGTGACCTTTGACCTTGACCTTTGACCTATATTGTACATTTTGCTACAAAATGCTACTCCTTCGCCATTTCTAACCCGATTTCGATTCCGTTTGCTTTATGTGATGGCACTAGGTGAGGGCTTCAAAACTTCTACACAGAATTTTGACCTTTGACTTCTTTGACCTTTGACCTTGATTTTTTGACCTATATTGTACATTTTGCTACAAAATGCTACTCCTTCGCCATTTCTAACTCGATTTTGATTCCGTTTGCTTTATGTGATGGCACTAGGTGAGGGCTTCAAAACTTCTACACAGAATTTTGACCTTTGACTTCTTTGACCTTTGACCTTGATTTTTTACCTATATTGTACATTTTGCTACGAAATGCTACTCCTTCGCCATTTTTAACCCGATTTCGATTCCGTTTGCTTTATATGATGGCACTAGTTGAGGGCTTCAAAAATTCTACACAGAATTTTGACCTTTGACTTCTTTGACCTTTGACCTTGATTTTTGACCTAATTTTGTGCATTTTGCTACAGAATGCTACTCCTTCGCCATTTCTAACCCGATTTCGATTCCGTTTGCTTTATGTGATAGCACTAGGTGAGGGCTTCAAAACTTCTACACAGAATTTTGACCTTTGTCTTCTTTGACCTTTGACCTTGATTTTTGACCTATTTTGTACATTGGCTACAAAATGCTACTCCTTCGCCATTTCTAACCCAATTTCGATTCTATTTGCTTTATGTGATGGCACTAGGTGAGGGCTTCAAAACTACACAGAATTTTGACCTTTGACTTCTTTGACCTTTGACCTTGATTTTTTACCTATATTGCACATTTTGTTACAAAATGCTACTTCCGGCGGGGACATATGTTACGCACCGCGTAATTTCTACTTTTCCTTGTTTAGACTATAGCTAGAAGGAAAATAATAGAGAATTGGTTTTCTCCTGTTTCAGAGTCCAGGTTTATATACATGTTGACAAATGTACTGTATCACAATACATATGTATAGGAATTGTAAGAATTATTATTCTGCTCCAGGTAATTTACTGAAAATATT
This sequence comes from Diadema setosum, assembly GCA_033980235.1. Classification (NCBI taxonomy): domain Eukaryota; kingdom Metazoa; phylum Echinodermata; class Echinoidea; order Diadematoida; family Diadematidae; genus Diadema; species Diadema setosum. Next base: position 3,518,315 of record CM067065.1, on the reverse strand, counting down.
TTTATTTCATCACTTTATGTGAAGACTCTACTGTGCTATTTATTGATCATTATTCATCAAATAGCAAAGCAATTGTGGAAAAATATATTTCTCCAACCAATTTTCCCCATGGTTTCTCAAAGTACTTGTGAAATACAACTGTAGTTAAAAATACATTTTTCTATGATATTGCACTGTGGTTAAATAGTGGGTTTACTATGTACAATGGATCATGGTTGTATCGTGATTTGGGTTGTAATTCTGTGGTTTGGCAGCTGTAAAACCATGTTTTCATCTTTTCCTAACCAAACTTTCACCTTTACCTAACCATGGTTTTACACTTCCTTAACCATGGTTTCACTTCTTCGTAACCATGGTTTGGGCACGGTAGAAACACAAGTTAGTGACCATGGTAAAACCACAGTAATGTCATGGTAAGTGCGTTCCAATTTACCACCTTTAAACCATGGTTACCATGGTTAACCCATGCTAAACCTATGGTTTAACCGTGGTTACCATGGTTTGACAATAGTGCACCATTGTTAAACTATGGTTTAACACTAGTGCACCATGGTTTGACCATAATTAAACCATATTGCCCTATGGTTAAACCATGAGTTTATCATGGTTTCATCTTTTCCTAACCGTAGTTTCACCATTTCCTAACAGTAGTTTCACCATTTCCTAACCATGGTTTTACACTTCCTTTACCATGGTATCACTTTTTCTTAACCATGGTTTTGGCTTGGTAGAAACACAGTAGTGACCATGGTAATACCACAGTAATGTCATGGCAAGTGCGTTCCAATTTACCACCTTTATACCATGGTTACCATGGTTAACCCATGCTAAACCTATGGTTTAACCGTAGATACCATGGTTTAACCATAGTGCACTATTGTTTAACTATTGTTAAACTATGGTTAAACACTAGTGCACCATGGTTTGACCATAATTAAACCATATTGCACTATGGTTAAACCATAAGTTTGCCATGGTTTAATCTTTTCCTAACCATAGTTTCACCATTTCCTAACCATGGTTTCACACTTCCTTAACTATGGTTTTACTTTTTCTTAACCATGGTTTTGGTACTGTAGAACCACAGTAGTGACCATGGTAATACCACAGTAATGTCATGGTAAGTGCGTTCCAATTTACCACCTTTAAACCATGGTTACCATGGTTAACCCATGCTAAACCTATGGTTTAACCGTAGATACCATGGTTTAACCATAGTGCACTATTGTTTAACTATTGTTAAACTATGGTTAAACATTAGTGCACCATGGTTTGACCATAATCAAACCATATTGCACTATGGTTAAACCATGGATGAATCCAATGTAAAACCATGGTTATGCCTCATAGTCAAACCATGGTATTTTTTTTTACAAGGGCAGCAGCAGCAGCTGCATCAGGAGCAGGAGCAGCAGCAGCAGCAGCAGCAGCAAGAGGAAGTAAGTGTTGTTTGGTTTGGCGAGAAAAGTAATTAGATGTTGTGGAAATTTTTTGCTTCCATGTATTTGCGAGACAATTGCCAATCATTTCATTTTTGAGAATGAAACATAGAAATTATTGCATCTTTGTCTTGCCTGAACAGAACTCAGAAAGAGACTCCTTTTTTTGTCTCGCCCACCGTAGTTGGAGGTGAGACTAAGGGATCTAAATGGCATTCATTTGTCATCTGTCCGTCATTCGTCTGTCCGTCACAATGCTAAAGTTTATACCAGCAAGACTTGCTTAGCTAGGACATAACTTGGCAACTGTTAATCCAATAGCATCCAAACATAGGTAGATGCACTTCAGGGACCTTCATATTATACTTGTGTTAGAGGTCACATGGTACGGTCAAAGGTCATTTGAGATTAAACAATCTTAGGTTATAGATGCAACATGGGACCTGGGCAAGCGGGTGAGGCACAATATGGCTATATGCCTTGTCTGTCTGAAACATGGTCTGTCCACTGTCTGTCTGGTGGTCCATCTGTGTCTGACAAAATGTCAAAGTTCGTATCTGATTGATAACTTAAGTAGTGTTTGACAGATGTTAATCTGATTTCATACAAAGGTACATGGTATTAAAAAAAGCTTAAGCTTGATTACAGAGTATGTATATATGTCAAATGTCAGCGAAATGTTATGGCTCATGCAAAAATTAGCATTGATCGCAAAATCAGAGGACATTCATTCCTTCTGTTTTTATCACCTAAATATGACAGTGTGATTTGTTCATGTTTTAGTAGACCTACATTGTTCTGAAATTCTGATCATGTTATTTCACACATAACACAGGCAGCAAAACATGCATTCCTGCTGTACTGTGCCATTCTAAAATTTGATTTGTATATTATATTGTTAATTGCCAGCGCATGTATGCACATATATTTCCTATAAACAATGTTTTTGTAACACACCTTAGTCTAGATTGAGTTCATAGATTTGAAGATTAAAAAGATTAAAATCCAAAGAGTAATAGAAGATCATGGTACCATTGAGTCAGTTTTTTTTTTTTTATTTTTAACAGTGCCTTTCTGAAAATGATGAAAACTTGCACCTTCTGACACCCATACATACCACTGTTCCATGGTAAATTAGCAGATAATGATGCATGAAGGCTAATCAAATGACATATTATAGCCCATAGATGGCAGCAAAAAGCAGCATCGTCAACAATCCAGGTTAAAGTTTGCATAGTCACACTTCAAGGTTGTGCTGCCAATACTGACTGTCCTTTTTTTACAATAGTTAGAACTTATATTGAGTCTGGTTCAGCAATTTCAATTTAATAACCTTTTAAACTGGGATTTAGTAATGTTAACATTTCATGCATCGACAATCCAGATTAAGTTTGCATAGTCAAACTTGAAAAGGTGATTCCAATACTTGTTCATGTAAACAGTTCATATGAACAGTCTTGAAACCTATATATATACAGGCTAATGATCCAGTAGAGTGTTTCTCTTCATTTTAATCTTTTAATTCCTGGTGTGTTTCATTGTTTGTTTCAGTGTGAAATAATGATTTTTTGTGTTAAATTTAAGGTCATTGCAATGTACAATATTCTCCCTATAAACTGTACAATTCCATAGTACATGAATGTTTTCAGTTTTGTTAGCTCACCTGAGCTAATTAAAAGCTCAAGGTGAGCTTAGGGACGTTGCGGTAACTATGGGACAAAAATGACCTGTTGTTGGACAGTGGCACCCAGCAACTATTATTGGTGCTGAACGCTGTATTTGCCCGGCATATCTGCAAGCATTTTTATTGATGAATAGTTGCTATGGATCATTGTGCTATACCATGTGATTTGCATCCTGAAGTGACCGCAACGTACCTTATGCAATTGTTTTTCGCCCGTCATCTGTCGTTTGGCGGGTGTCGTCTGTCAGTCTTTAAACTTTTTACACTTTTTTACTTCTTAAAAATCCCTGGCTGGATTTTCACCAAACTTGTCAGGAATTATCGTAGGGAAAGAGGTCACAAGTTTGATCAAATGAGCTACACTGCCCCCCCCCCCCCCCCCCCCCCCCCCGAGGATCAGAGGCATAGCCGCCTATGCCAGTTACTAAATGATTTTCAAAAATCTTCTTCCAGGTCCAGAAGTGCTAGACCCAAGTAATATTGTGGGAAGATACCTTTTAAAATGAATGATAAGAGTTGTATTTAGGAGTCCCCGGAGACATCCTGTAGGCCTCTTTAAGGGGTACCATGAAAAGGGGGGGGGGGGGGGGGGGGGTCCACCATTGTTCCATATATGTGCATGTTTTGATTTCTTAAAAACTCTTGGCTTGATTTCAACTAAACCTGCCTGAGGTTTGCTGACTAGAGCAACAAGTAGTGTTTTGAAACTGGATTCAAAGCATTGGGGCAAATTTTATAAAAAGCATGAGGCTAGTTGACACGACGACGCCGTACACTGCGACTTGGATCAAACACATTGCAAGTTGTCAAAGTACATGTACTTGAGCATTCAATGTGTTCATGTAGCATGCCAGTCAATGTGAATGACAGAATAACCTCCATGGCCACTGCACCTTAATTAACTCTCTTCTCCAAAATACCTGTGTTCCCACTAAAACATTATGTTGTATTACTATTATAATATTATAAGTACTGTTTGATTCCATTGACAGCTGGAGAGGTACAAACTAAAGATGATGGAAACTCAAAGGGACCTTGAGCATCAGTTAGAACAGGCCCAGAGAGAGGCTCGTGAAGCACAAGCAGAGCTCATGAAGATGAAGGTCTCACAGGAGGTAATAATTATTTTTGTCTGTTTGTGAATGGTTTATATACCACGTACGTGACCCCCACCAGTAAACTTGCCTAAAAAACTGCATTGTCTTAGGCTCCGGCAATGCACGAACCGCAACCAGCCAACACAGAAAAGAGAGAAGAAATTTGAATAAGAATAGAACCACTCGACTGGCATGCCATGCTACCCTGAGTGTATCCGTATACACTGCACAACTGCTGCCTAAACCTCACTTTGTCTTTTGCGCTCTTGGGCGCTAGTCATCTCCGTTGTCCGGCCAGCCTTGCTGAACGAGCCGCCAACTACTGTCAGACATATGATACGGCAGGGGGAGTGATGTCTTCCTTCCGGCCTTCCACAGCGGCTAATAATCGCGTCATATTTTCATGCTTCTTCTAGGGCCTAGATTACCTTCACTCTAGGAGAGTTCCGGTAAGGGGAGCCAAGCTAGTTTTACGTGGCAGCTATGCAACCCAGTATAGGAAGGCGACAAGGGTTTCGCTATCAGAAAGCGATACAAATCCCTTGGGGGGGGGGGGGTTGAAGTTCCTGGCCCGCATCAGGGAACCTCTCTACCATTCCACCTTGGTTATGCTGGGCCCTATTTTTCCGCTCAAAACGGGGTCTGGTAGGGCTTGTGGTATTCCATCGCCTGCACCACAGGGATGAGTGAGCCGACAGCTCAGGTGTAGGCAGGCGCTCATCTCAGCCTTTGCTCTGCCGGCCTTCTTGTGCTAGACCCCATAATTGGGTTATGCCCCAACCCAATTATGGGGCCTTTCTATTTACTAGCCGCGCCGCCAGTGACTGCGGGGTTTTGGACGCTACCCCTATTTTTCCCCCTCCCAAAGTAGGGGGCTCGTTGCAGGAATTTGCAGCTCCGATATACCAAAATTGTGTCTTTCCTTTTGGAGGTTCCCCTACTCCCAAAGAAGCGTAGGAGTTATCGTGATATCACGGAATAAGGGATATATATTCTGAGCCGCAGCCTTCCTCCCTCCACCCTTCATCTGTCGGGTCCCCACCCTGCCCCCCTCCGTCGGTCGCAGCGTCGGCCTGTTCGTGCGCGCTTGGCGTTCGATTGTTCGGCTGGGTGAGATATCACGCTCTATTCAGGCTGGGACCCAGCGGGCCATTCAAACATTGGTACCATCCCCTCCTACGGCGCCAGTCCACCTGCCCGTGTACTTGAGTGCCCTTGGTACTTATTCTCACACTCGTCCATCGCCTGCGCTTGGCACTTTCCGTGGTGCTCTCCAGCTTCCTCCGTCTGGTCCGTTGCAGCCAGCTCCCCCCGCTTGCATGGGTTTTTGCCCCTCCTGCAACAAAGAATTTAGGGCAGGGTTCTCCTTCCAAGCGGATGTTGCTGGCAATGGTGACTTCCCCTCGGGCTCTGTCAAGCCCCGCTTTATGAGATCTGCCATCCCACCTCGCGGTTTTAGGACGTGAGTCGCAGGCATTTTAAGTCTTCCATATGAAATGTTATGCGCCCAGCGCACAGGCGGTGGAGGAGTCGTCTCCGCTGCTTCTTTTATGGTAATCAGTTGTGCAACTATACGGGTACACTCAGGATAGCACGGCACGCCAGTCAAGTGGTTCTCTTCTTATGGCTGGTCGCGGTTCGTGCATTGCCGGAGCCTGAGACAAATGCTGCAGTTTTTAGGTAATTGTGCAGGTAAGGGTCATAAGTAGATAAACTGATCATTCCTGATCATACTAATTGTTTACAAAAAACAGCATGGATGCATGAACAAAAAAAAATAATAAAGAGAGCAACTGACAGTTCTCCAATGGATGCTTAGAAATTTGATAAATCATGTTTGGTATAATGGTGTGTGTAAGGACATGCTTTCATTTTACATACTTGCAAGGCTAACAATCTCTTTACATAACTGTGTGACTGTGTAAGAGCATGCATCCATTGCTCATACTCGGCTATCAATCTCCTCAAATAACTTTCTGTGTAAGAGCATGCATCCATTGTTCATACTTGGCGATCAGTCTCCTCAAATAACTGTGTGTGTAAGAGCATGCATCTCTTGTACATACTTGGCTATCAGTCTCCTCAAATAACTGTGTGTGTAAGAGCATCATGCATCTCTTGTACATACTTGGCTATCAATCTCCTCAAATAACTTTGTGTGTAAGAGCATGCATCCATTGTTCATACTTGGCTATCAGTCTCCTCAAATAACTGTGTGTGTAAGAGCATGCATCTCTTGTACATACTTGGCTATCAATCTCCTCAAATAACTGTGTGTGTAAGAGCATGCATCTCTTGTACATACTTGGCTATATCAGTCTCCTCAAATAACTGTGTGTGTAAGAGCATGCATCCATTGTACATACTTGGCTATCAATCTCCTCAAATAACTGTGTGTGTAAGAGCATGCATCTCTTGTACATACTTGGCTATCAATCTCCTCAAATAACTGTGTGTGTAAGAGCATGCATCTCTTGTACATACAGTTGAACCTCTATTATCCGGCCTCCCTTTATCCGGATCTCTCTATTATCCGGACGCAATCTCGCCGTGATTTTTTTATCTTTTTTTAATAATTACGGGAGGAAAGGGGGATTCCCAACGGATACATTTCTTATAATTATTTAGGTAAATCATCCCAAGAATTTATAAAAGAAAATGATTTCATTCTTGCAAACATGAACCTCTATTTTGGGGTCTGTTACTGAGTGTAACAATGAAAAGGTTGCAGTATACACATTACTACATGTGGTACTACAATGGGCTACATCAGTACATGTGTATGTACATGTGTATGTAGACTCTACATGTATAAAGCATTGAGTCTCCCGTATCCGGCCAAATCCCTTATCCGAACGAGCCCCGGTCCCGACTTGTCCGGATACGAGAGGTTCAACTGTACTTGGCTATCAATCTCCTCAAATAACTGTGTGTGTAGGAGCACGCATCTCTTATATATACTTGGCTATCAATCTCCTCAAATAACTGTGTGTGTAAGAGCATGCATCTCTTGTACATACTTGGCTATCAATCTCAAATAACTGTGTGTGTAAGAGCATGCATCTCTTGTACATACTTGGCTATCAATCTCCTCAAATAACTGTGTGTGTAAGAGCATGCATCTCTTATATATACTTGGCTATCAATCTCCTCAAATAACTGTGTGTGTAAGAGCATGCATCTCTTGTACATACTTGGCTATCAATCTCCTCAAATAACTGTGTGTGTAAGAGCATGCATCTCCTGTACATACTTGGCTATCAATCTCCTCAAATAACTGTGTGTGTAAGAGCATGCATCTCTTGTACATACTTGGCTATCAATCTCCTCAAATAACTGTGTGTGTAAGAGCATGCATCTCTTGTACATACTTGGCTATCATAGGAATGAGATGTAGTCAAATGGGAATATATTTTTGTACGTTTAAATTTGTAGGCTGAATTGGTAGCTACCACACCTTGATGTAAATCATCCTATATTTTGGAAGGGATATTTTCCCCCTTGGTGCATCAGAGGTTTGTTAGGAATGCAGATCCATTCGTAGGAGAGGCCAACCTCCCTGGGGCTCTCGTTCAGCCTTTTTGTGTGTGTGCAAAAGAATCCACAATATCTTCTTTATTCCCCAAATTGTAACCAAGATTAACATTAATCCCAAATCATTAAAGCATATGATTAATCAAGAGCTCTAGCATAATGAGAATGATGAGAATTTTATCATAGCATCCGATGCTTGATGTCACAGTTAGTCCAATTGATAGTTGTACAGGTAGTAATAGTAAGTTGTACTGGCACGACCATGATGTTAATTTCATCCTCATGTGATCCTTTTACTATTAGCTGCGCTGGCATTCATGTGGGCAGCTCTTTTTTACAGAAGACAAACAAAAAGCACCTTTGTGTATTACAGTCAATTCCACGTAAGTCAAAGTCGCATAACTCGAATAATCGCCTGAGTCGATGATTGTAGAAAGTCCTGATTTTCCCCCATAGACACACGTGTGTTAAAACTTCGCATAACTCGAATTCTGTACGTCGAATTATCGCCTAAGTCGAACAAATTTCCCGGAACAGTTGCAATAAAAACCATTATATACACGTCACGTAAGTAGAATAAACCACAACATGTTGTCAAGCACGCGCCACCAGTTGTAGCACATTCCATCTTTGTTCAGCCCGGTTAAACGTTAGCACAGACGACTGAAGCAGCACATTCCAGCAAATTTAGACTAGCCGTCGCACTCCCAACGCTCATCTCTCATCTCTGTTGCGTTAGTTCTTATTTCCCCTCTCTCTTCACAGTTCCTTATTCGCCCCTTCTGTTTGCCTCTCTCCCTTTCTTTTTTCAGCACTACAATCTCACTTCTAGCAAGCGAACGACATCAAAGCAACATGCGCTGCAGCTAGGGCATCCCATGTGTTGAAATATAAACTCCGCGTAAGTCAAGTATCGCCTAAGTCAACGCGTTTAACTCATTCCCGTGGACTTCGACTTACGCGGAGTTCACTGTATTTATATAATTTGAACTGTTAGTTAAATTAATGAATGTTAAATAGCGTTTTTATTGGTTCTTTTTATTCCAGCAGTTGAAAAAGGCGTTTAATGATGATGGATCGGCTAACGAGACATCTTGCAGCGGATGTGTACCAGAAAGCTCATTTGATTCCACGAATTCTGATGACGATCTGCCAGGTCTGTCAAAATCTAGAGAGAAGAGACAAGAAAGTATGCAGGGACTTGACCTAGAGATGACCAATGTAAGTTCTAGTGTTTTGTGTACTTTGCCAATAAAGTAAACCTAATTGTTAACCCGTTAGCACTCAGAGCCTCCGTGAAACGCGTCAGCTTACTCCTCACAGCGGTGTGCCAAAACACGGTATTATAGACCTTGGTCCGCAAAAATGAAATAATGCTTTAGGAGTTGATTTTCGTCAATCGCAAGTTATGTTTATTTTGGAGAATAGAAAATGGGGAATTTTCCTAATTTTGTGCTGAAAATACTATGAAATTGCTAAAAGTGGTACTTACATCCCAGTAATCGGAATTGACATTGAAAATCATCTTGAAATACCGATTCACGAGCTCTCCTAAAGATAATATTGGTTTTTTTTCTTGCAGCGTAGTCATTTCGATAGCGACGAGTTTTGGCCTATATATTTACATGCAGCAAGATCAACTAGCGCGGCTTTGTTTGCCCGCTGCTGTGCATCACTGTGTTCGAATGGAAATTTCATGAAGATGGTCCACAGGAAGCATCAACTTTTTATTATGGATGTTCACTGCAGAAATCCCATTGACCAAACAAACACAATTGCAGCCCTGTACGGTGCGTATTACGGATACTAAAGCGCGCTAAAAATGGACGGGCAGTTTGAGGAGTAACCTGAGAGGCGGTTTCGGGCAGTTTGAGTGCTAAAGGGCTAATAAATATCACTTTACTTTCCTTTCTCTTTGAATGAAAGGTTATATTTGTCATCCTGTGTTAAAATAATAATTGAATGGGTGAAAAGGCGGACGGATTTCAGTTGACTACATTATAATCAAATTTTTCCAGTATAATTGTGCATTGTGTTTTCTGTTGTCCTTAATTTTAGAACATGAAAAGGACGTTGGGTAATGACAGCTCATCAGCTAACGAGACATTTGGCAGTGAATGGTTACCAGACAGCTCATCTGATTGTACAGAGTCTGATGATGAACCGCCAGGTATGTCAAAATCTAGAAATGAGACTCGTGACCCTCATGGAGAAAGTGTGCAAGGACTGGACAAGGAGTCAAGTGAACAAGATGCTTTCCAGAGAGACAATATACGTTGGATCGGATCTTCAAGAGCTAGAGCGAAAACGGGCGAGAGAGTCTGGGACAAAGTACACTATTGCATATTCTGTAATAAGGGATACAAAAAGGTAGTAGAGCACTGGTTTCAAAAACACTGTGAGGAAGCGGAGGTGTGTAGTATCAGTGCGCTGCAGATAGGAAGCAAAGAGCGGAGAAGCCTCATTGCTAAATTAAGAAAATGTGGAGACTATGAGCATAACTCTCGGATATTAGGAGGGTCAGAAGAAGGCCCATTGGTGGTCCACAAAAGGCCAAAATTTGGGACAAAGGATAACCTGAATACATACAATTTCTGCTCAGGATGCAAAGGCCTATACAAGAAGGCAGCATTGTACAGGCATGCAAAGAAGTGTAAAAGAAGAGCAAAAAAGCGTGAAAATCATCAAAGGTCAGGAGCTGCTCTGATGCCAGTAAACGGAACAGTTTCAGAAAAACTAAAGGTAGTGTTTCTGGGAATGCAAAGTGATAGGTTAACACTGATTGCGAGAAATGATCCTATGATTGTCAAACTTGGGGAGTATTATGTAAATTCAGCAGGCCACACGGATAATTACAGAAATTATGTCTCACAAAAGATGAGAGAGGCATCTCGTCTGCTTTCCCAGGCACGATCACTAGATCCATGTATTCAAACAGCAAAGGATCTAATTAATCCAGAAAACTTTGAGGTAGTCATGAGTGCAACATATGAGTGCTGTTCTTTCAATGAAGCTACTGCAACATATGAAACTCCTTCACTCGCTAGAAAATTAGGTCATTGCCTAACCAGAATTGCTGACATACTAGATGCTGAAAGTTTAAAGGCAGGTGTAGTGAACAAACATGCTGCAGGTTTCAAACGACTCATGGCTCTTGAATGGGGTCCCAGAATATCATCACATGCACTCCGTCAGGCTTCAAATGAAAAGTGGACGAATCCACGTCAACTCCCTCTCACAAATGACATAATGAAACTCAACAAATATGTTGGAGAGCAGGAAAAACATGTGAAAACAAGAATCACACATGAGGGTATCAATGAGAACTCATTTGCAGACCTTGCAAAATGTGCACTGACGCAAGTGGTCTTATATAATCGTCGAAGACCAGGCGAAATGCAATTTCTGAAAGTTCACACATACAAGACAAGAACAGTTCATGGGAGAAGTACACAGCGTGAAGTGCTCAACTCCTTGCCACTCTCTGAACAAGTAGCTATAGATCGATTGTCATTGATCTACATACGTGGAAAACGAGATTGGGGTGTTTCAGTTCTTCTTACCCAGAACATGAAAGACTCTCTAGACATTCTTGCAAAAGAGACGAACAGGCAGAAGGCTGGTGTCAGTGTTGATAACCCATATGTTTTTGCTAGATCTCATTTTGATGCTGAAGGTCCGCATCGCTCCCATGACTGTCTGCGAGCTTTTGCAAAGGAGTGCGAAGCAGAAAGCCCATTGTCACTTACAGCAACTAACCTACGAAAGCAGATTGCCACTATGAGTCAGCTATTACATCTCAATGAACATGAACTTGATCAGCTAGCAGAGCATTTAGGGCACAGCATGTCTGTGCACAGGCAATATTATCGCCTCCCTAGCGAGGCACTTGTCCTGGCAAAAGTGAGCAAGCTCCTGAATATTTTTGAACAGGGCAGGAATCAGGAGTTCAGAGATAAAACTTTAGATGACATTCATATAAGTGAGAACACAAAAGTTTTCATGGAAGAAAGTCCATGTCTCACTGATCAGCCAAGCCCCAGTTCTCATTTGACAAATACTAGTAGTCCGACATTGTCACGAGATGCATCAGTAAATGAAAGGCGCAAGACTGCAACAGATGATGAAACACATCAGGAAGTCAATACAGTACAAGGTAAAATGGGCACTGGCATAGGTTTCAAGCAAGCACAAAGAAGAGCTAACACCTACCAGGACACCTCTTTTCCTGAAAGAAAAAAAAAATGTGGCCAGAGAGAAGCATGGTCCAAGCAAGAAATATCAGCAATAAAGGCTGATGTTGCACTAAAGAAGTGTCTGGCCTTAAATAAAGTCCCATCTTTGCCAGATTGCCAAAAGGCTATAGACAGCTTTCCTGCATTGGGCAAAAGGACAACTGTACAAATTAAGAGCAAAGTATGGAACATGTTACAAACAATGCGAAGAAAGGCTGCACGTCTGTAGAGTTTCTTCCTTATTGGAGTCCATGTGACAGTAAATGATTGGGCTACATTGTTGTTGTTAGAGCCCATTTCAATATGCATTCCTCTCATGAGATGTTCTCTGTGTGATAAGAAATCAACAATGATCCGTTTAGCCTCTGAGTTTCTGACAAGTCTAAACTGACCCTGGGAGGGACAGGTTAGACGATTCCTAATATAAACTTTCAAACTCCTAATTTGTCAACATCACAAAAATTTTGAAAACTCGAAAGTGGAATTTGTTCTTGCTTTATGTAAATTGAGGAGGTATTTCACTTTACACCGACAGACTACAGACCTACAACATATGGCGAACTTTCTAAGCCTTGTGGTGATTGTGAATAGATCAATATCTTTCAGAGGTTCAAAAATGACTATCAGTAACTATAGTTTTCATTGTATTTAACATTGTCTGGTCTCCTGAAAGTTTACTGTTTCAAGAAAGCTACTTGCATCTGGGCGATGTAGCTACTGATATGAAATTGAAACCTTTGAAGGATTCATTTGTGCTATAATGTGAAAACAAGGAAAAAAATGATTTTGTGATTGTAAGAAAAAAATGTCCCCGAAAATGTTAAAATTAATCTCTGTATTATGGCAAGTATTGGATCTGTAGGGACAAGTTTTTGTATTGTTTGTGCTATTAAAATGTTACTTGCCACTTTGAAATATTTTGCTTTGAATGCTTTTTGAAGCTTGTAATTAGATAGAAAGTGTTATTTGGATCTAATTCCTAAAACCATCAATGAGTAAACTTTTTCCTGTAAAGTAGGATTTTTGCTACAATCAACGTTCACTGTAAGGATGCACACCATGAGGAGTCAGTCCTCCTTGGTCATATGTCAGCTTCAGTGTACATGTGCCAATTTGTTTGGTACAGTCCATGTTGAAACATTATCTTTTTGTATATCCATAGACATTGCAATCTGGATTTGTTCTGGCTAGCAAGTACATGTAAGATGGAAATTTTACCCGTCTCTATTAACGCTCACCTGCTCATGCGTCTTCCGCCATTCGTAAACGTATTAGATGTTTGACTTCTCAAAAATCTGTGGCCCGATTTCAACCTAACTTGGGTGGAATAATCCTAAGGGAGAAGAGATCTAAGTTTGTTCAATTGGGGTATGCCACCCCTCAGGGGGATGGGGCATAGCCCCTTTTGTTAAACACACAGTAGATTTCAATAATCTTCTGCTCCCGATCCAGAACTACTACAGCCAGCCATATTGTGGGAAGATGCCTTTGTGGACAAAAAATCAATGTTGTTCATTGGAGCACCCAGGGTCATGCCGTTTGGCCCCTGGGAGGGGTACAATTGGGGGGGGGGGGGGGGTGTCTCCCTTTAGTACAAAGTACACTTTTGACCTTTTCTTCAAAACTCATGACCCTATTTTTTTGACAACATTTGGCATGAATCATCCGTAGGGAAAGGGAGTTAAAGTGGAGAGTCTCACCCCTAGGGGGTTCAGTGGCTTAGCTCTTGGGTGGGGCCGGCTCCTCATGGTTTAAATATATTGTTTACCTTTTATCCATCAAGGGGATCAGGGGCATAACCCCAGAAGGAGGAGCCTCCTTATAGTGTTCAATGCATAGTTAAACCTTTACTTGAAAACTAATGGCCCTATTTATACAAAACTTAGCATGATTCATCCTTAGGGGAAGGTAGTTAAATTTTCTTAACATTTGAATGTGTACATTAATATCAATGGCAGACAGTTCTGCAAAATTTAGTAAGTAAATGTGTTGTACATGTGCTACTCATCTTATAAATATAAGCTGATAGGATTCGTTGTATGAAATACTGAAAATTAGTGTTTGAAGAAGTGTTCACGTTGCCTCTTTGTTTGGGGTAAATTGCTTGTATGAGGAAGGCAGTCCTGGAATAGATACATCACCTTGTTGGAGTATATATTATTATTAAGGATTTTCTTGTCAGAATATGACTTTGACAATAAAGTTTGTTCCTTTGTATTATTATCATTAAGGATGTTATTTCACTTCAAACTGTTACTATATGGGACAAATCATTTACTTAGGTGAAGAGACCTGAACATCGTCCCCTCACCCCTTTCAATTGGGATAAAAGGACAAGTGATTTATAATTTTAATTACTTGTTTGTGTGACTCAACATTTCCATGAGCAGTCTTTCACAATGCTAGTCAGTGGTTCAATAGTAAAGCTCAAGTTTATCAATATCCCCACTCCCTCACCCCTCCACCTACTACTAAGTTGGTAAGCCATAGTTGTAATACCAATGTTAATACATGGTTGTTTGTGTGCTTGTTTGTCCAATTTACCCCCAAAAAGTGTCCCAGTTGTCCTTATCTATTCGGGTAAATGGGAGGGTTTGATACCCTTGATTTTTTTCTTTATCCCTGAAAATGATATGCATGTATATGACGATACCAAGACAGAGTATTTCATGTGTCTGAATGATATTTCTTTTGTGTCAGGCAAAAATTTTATTTAATGTATTTCTGCTCAACGTAATCCACAAATCATGTCCAATTTACCCCATTGTACCCAATGGGAACTTATCAGTGGGATATAGCTTGTCATAAGAGTTGAGGGTTTACAGACAATAATAATTGTTATACCCAATGCCATGCTTGAAATTTGTGCATGTCTTCATTTTATATTTTTCACCTAAACTTCTTCTGTCATGTCTATGTCTGCATTGTCCAGCCATCTGCAAAGTTTCTTCCCTAATTTTGCTATTATGAACATGACTCGGAAGTAGACAAATTTTGTCTCTCATTTTTGGGGGACTATAGAACTTTTGTACCGACATACAGTGACATAAATGTAATATACCTCCTCAACAGAATCAAATATGCAACATAACCTGGTCATTGTTTTTTTTTTTTGTTAATGATGTTCAAAAGATCTATTATATGTGCTACCTAAGTTGATTCAAAGCGTCTTTCATTATTTGTTGATTATCAACTGAGCAAAACAACACAACCAGATAATGCTAAAAGTTGCCATGGCATAGCATTTAATTGTTCAATCATGACAGTGGGTACAGGCCTCATTGCATGCTTGAGCACAATTTTGAACAGTGGCCATGTGACCATGATTATTATGCATATAAATTTGCATTATTCATTATCTTTTGATTATCACCTGAGCACAAAATGCTAGAATTTGCAGACCGCCATAGCATACCATTTAATTTATCAACCATGGTAGTGGATTGCATGTTTGGACACAATTATGAACATTGGCGATGTCAACCATGAAAATTATGTACAAGTATTGGCATTATGATCACATTTTGACATACAATCCATGTAAAAAAAAAAAAATAGTTGCAAGTCACAAGTATTGAATGCACTGTAGAATGGTATAATTTCAACTTCAGTTGAATTTTATTGCGTTTGAATGTCATTTATTGTCATTTATGAATACACAAAATTATAATTCTGTGTTGATATAATTACATAGTATTCATTTTTCATGTTCAGTCTGTTCTCTTGATATTCAAATAAAAAGAAAACTAGAAGCAGCTCTCATTTGTAATGTGCCTCTCTCAGTCATTTCAATGTACGTTTTGAATACCTCTTGATGGGGAGGGGGATTCATGCTCTTGTTGCTCACTTTCAAAATGCTTCCTCACCCAACATCTCGTAACCAAAGCTCACAATGCACATGTATAATAAAGTATGGCAGCAGTTGACCCCCCCCCCCTTAAAAGAAATCATAATTAAGTAAGTAATGAAATCAATTAATAGAACCCCCCCCCCCCCCTTATACATTTTCGCTGTCTTAATATATTCCCATTAGGTCCCCGTTGACCTAACCTCTATGCATCTAATCCCTCTCCTCCCCCCCCCCCCCCAAAAAAAAAAAAAAAAAAATGGAAATAAAACAGACAAGTCAGAATGGAAGGGGTGGGGGTCATTGTACCCCACCATTGCAAAACCCTGGCTACGTCAATACTTATCCCCTCGCACAATCCCCCAGCCCTTTTAAAAGCAAACTTGATTTATTCCTTGGCTTGACTGAGAGGGCGCCCTCCCATTTGACACACATCATAATATTATGTGAGTACACACAATCACACATACACACACACTCACACAGTAAAAGCACACTTGCTCTTACAAACAGTACATTTCGAGCGCTCCTCGAATTCCTGTTCACGGCTTACCGGCTCGAACTGCATGATGCACAAGTATGTGTGTGTGTGTGTGTGTGTGTGTGTGGGTGGGTGGGGGGGGGGGTTCTTATTTCTATCATTGGACAGATCTATAGAACATTACATTAAAATTACATGGAGGGGTACAAACTACATTTTCAAACGCGTTTTACTCATTCAGCTAAAGATATTGGATTTGCGCCTCAGGGCACAGAACAGAGCACCTGACCAGTAGACGTGAAAAAGCTCTTAAAGATCAATGAATGTAGTACTAGTAGTTGTTCAAGAGGACAGTTCAGTCCACCTCCATATAGGCCTACATGTGGATTGAGTGAATGCATGCAGCAATATTGGTAGGACACATCAGTGACAGTTTGAGGAAAATCGGACACTCCGTTAACTCCGTTAAAAAAAGTTCTGAATTTTTAAAGTTTCTACTCAGTCACTGCTGGATGAGAAGACTACAACAGCAGGAACTTTAAATGTCACAGATTGTGTACGACAATAATTATAATAATAATAATAAATAATACATACGATTTCTATTGCGCCGTTCTCCACTTGATTAAATGCTCAAGGCGCTTTACAATAATATAAATAAAACATAAAGAAAAATCAACATCTTATCTAGCCAAAAAAAAAAAGGAGAAAAAAAAAACAAAACAATACTCGAGTTGCCTTTTTCAGAAGGCAGGGGGATGATAAGGCTTATCCTGAACCTATACTCGACTCAGCGACAAGTCGAGGAAATGTTTTCTTGCTCTTATTTGTGAAATTCTCTTATTTTCCCTAAAAAGTATCGTCAACGCATACATGTAACATCATACACTAGTCACATCCAGCAGTGTTTGCGCCCGGCTACACTGTAAAATTCATAACTTGTTGACAAATTTTCCCAAAACTTTCACTGATGTGTTATACTACTTGGTATATTATTTGCTTTTGTTTACCATTTTTTTTTATTTGTTGAAATGTTTGAATATGTACATGTATATGCATGTAAATATATGATATCTTCTCATTTTTGACTCGAAGCGCCATGAGCACTGAAAAGTGGACCTGTGCGCTATATAAGTAGCCATTATTATTATTATTATTATTATTATTATTATTATTATTGATGCATTCATTCAATCCACATCTCTATGAAGGTGGTCTTGTCCTTTAATTACAAACAACGGCACTCACACCCTGCAAGGCTCTTGCTTGTGTATGAGTTTCAGAAAAAGAAGAAGACGAAGAAGAAGAAGAAGAAAAGAAGAAGAAGAAGAAGAAGAAATCGGCGTTCACACGATTTGATCCGTATATGATGACTTTGACCGTTTGGTAGTATAAAGAATAAAATGCGCCTCTGAATATTCTCGTCCCATGCATAAAGTCATAACAGATAAAACATTATCTCCTATAACCGAGCTTTCAAACTGTCGAATTCTACTGTAATGGAGTCCGGCACGCCGCTGCTGACCGGTAGGCTATGTTTTCTTTCGTTCATCGAAGTTTCATTATATTCGAACAGAGAAAGTAATGTTATCAAGACAACTATTATAGATGAATTTTACCAGGTCCAGAATTCCTAATTTGTGGTCACGCAATACGTTATATAACTGTGTCGCTATCACAAGTCTTTGATGAAAATCATGTCTTTTCTGTATACAGAATGCACTTACGGGCCAAGATGTACTTACGCAGCACCCCGGCCTCCATTCACATCATCATCATCATCATCATAAAAAAAAAAAAGTAATATTAGCAGAACACGCATCAGTGAGAGTTTGGGGGAAATCCAGCCGAATAATCCGTTAAGAAACTATTGATTATTTTTTTGTAAAATATCTGCGTATATCAGTCACTGCTGAATGAGAAAACTAAAGTATCTATACTGAATGTGTATCTGATGCCACATGCGTAGAGTGATATAAGGGAAATATAAAGACAATTCCACAAAATTTATTATTTCTTATTTGCATTTTTGGGGAAGAAGTGCACATTTCCTCGATTTAATATTGTCACTAACATATTATCCCAAGGGTTATGTTATCCCCGAAATATAGCCTTCTGAAAGAGGCAAGTCAAGTGTTGTTTCGATGTGTAA